>OY796891.1:42531878-43131878 GCA_963680785.1 Diplosoma virens
GATTTAATTTCTTGCACCATTCATTTAACTAACATCTGATTCTTTTAGAGATTATAGATTGGTAACTAAGGTTTGCAGATTTTGTAAAAAAAAAATAAGGGTTTAAAGTACTGCAATTTACAATTCAAATTTTAAGCAATCCCTCTATGTCTTTTTGGTTAAAAGGTAAAACTGGCATGATTGCCCCAAAATAATCTTGGCAGAAACAAAGAGTTGTTATTGAATTTCTACTGTTGGAGGGAGAAACGGTTAAGAACATAAACAGAAGGCTAAAGCAAGTGTATGGTGACGGTACAATAGACTACAGCACAGTGACAAGGTGGGTGAAGTGAGGATGAAGCAAATCAATAATGGACAGGAAGAACCTGCTGAAAGTGATCTTTGCAATAGGCCAAGAAATGGTAGGTCATCTTCTGCTCACAGTTCTGCAAACATTGATGATTGATTATACATTGATCGATTAAGGAAAACAGATACATCATTATTAATGAGCTTGCTGAGTCATTAGAAGTAAGTGCAGGGAGTGCTGTAAAGATTGTGGATACCCTGGGGTGAAAAGTGTGTGCAAGGTGGGTCCCAAGGCAGCTCACAGAGGCTCATAAATAATCCTACCTAGAAGCTTGTTTTGAACTTCTGGAGTATTGCTGTAGCGACAAAACCTTTTTGCAGCAAATAGTGACCGAAGATGAGACTAGGGTTCACCACCTCGAACCAGAGTCAAAGAGAGCATCAATGGAGTGGCACCATCCCACCTTACCATGCTTGAAGAAGTTCAAATCTCAGCAGTTTGCAGGAAAAGTGATGGTGACTGTGTTCTGGGATAGTGTTGGTGTGATACTGGTAGACTTCATGTCCAAAGGAGCAACAATCAATTCAAATGTTTACATTGATACATTAAAAAAGTTGAAAGCAAGAATATGAAGAGTTTGACCTGCTTTGAAAATGTCTAAGGTTTTATTGCAACATGACAATGCTAGGCCTCACACCAGCCTCAAAATTTGTGAGGTCATCAGCTCCTTTGGCTGGACAACAATTTCACATCCCCCATATTTGCCAGACCTGGCACCATCTGACTTCCATTTTTTTGGGCCCTTCTAGAAAGTTTGAGGGGGCAACATTTTTCCAGTAATGAAAAGGTCAAAACTGCTGTTAGGAAGTGGTTAAAAATGCAGCCTGTAGAATTTTACAATGAAGGAATATGTGCACTTATTAAAAGGTGGGAAAAGGCAGTTTGAAAAGTGGGAGATTACATTGAGAAGTAACTATGAAATGCTCATGCTATATACTTCCTTGTAATGCATGATTTGTGTACCTTTAAAACTCAATGTCATGGAAAAAAACCTGGTTGCATTACTTTCTAAATGCCTCTTGTATTTATTGTTAATTGAAAAATAGAATTGGCAACTTATTAAGATGATGCTTGTCTATTTACCATTATTGATATCATATTTATTCAGTCAATAATTGCATAAGCATAAGGGTTAATGGATGATGTACTGTGGAGGAGGTGAAATGAGTAAGCCCAAGAGTTATGTTATGACAATGGAGATTTTGGTAAATGAAAAGATCTTGTATATTATTTCTGCATATTTTTCACGGAGTGAAAGGAGTGAAGAAGATAAGAACAATTTTATAATGAACCAGCACAGAAATAATGGCAAGAAATGGAGAGTGTATAATAACAGGGGATTTTTATCTCAGTGGATGGTTTTGAAGGGGTCTAAGATAGTTACAATTGAGGTCAACAGAACCAAGAAGGTGAAAAGGTTTTGAAATTAACAGACAGGTTGACATTGTTGTAGGAAATGTACATTTTGAGAAAGATGATGAAAAGTTAATTACTTTCAAATCTTAATACTATGCTAAAATAATGGAATACATTTTAATTGATCTTGGGAATGTTTTGTGTGTAGAAGGTGGAATTTAAGAAGCTGTGACTGCAAGAATAAGAGCTGGTTGGAAGAGATTTAAAGATGTTACAAATGTGTTATACAAGAAAAGTTTGTTGATAAAATTGAGGGGACTTGTGTATAAAATATAATCACTTTAAAACCAAGTAGCTTACAATGAGAAGTGCCAGACTTGCATGGAAGACCACAGGTAGTTGGTTCAATTTGCAGTGAGATGAGCATCACTGACAAGCTCTAACTAGAGTGAAACTCAAGTCTGGTGCTTCTCATTTTAAGCAGCTTGGTTTTAAAGTAATTATCTAAATCCTCATGTTTACTATAAAATATAATCAGAAGTGCACTGAGTTACCAAACAGAGTACTGACCAATAAAGGAATATAATATAAGGAGAATGGAGTTCTCTTAAATAAAAATGTTTTAAATGATATGTAGAAAGACACTGAAGGATAAAGTGAAAAGTAAATTAATACTAAAGATGACTGCTGTTAAATCATTAAAAAAATTTTTGAGAAATTAAAAACTGAGTTTGTTTGGGCACATTGAAAGGATGAGCAAAGAAAAAGCTCAAGCAATGACTATGAAAATCATAATGAAAGGTAAAAAAAGTAGTTTGTGGTACAGAATTTAAATATAACCAGCAAAAAACTCATCTCTAAGCTTTTTGTCCAACATTCATCAGAAGAATACTAGAATTGATTGTCTTATATAAAAAACTTAAGATGATTGGATGTTAAAAAGGGCATCAAAACATGTAATTAGCACAAGATTTTCAAGTTGTGAACAAACTCTTTTTGGCAGCATAATGGCCAAATCAAAGAATAGTAAATTTTTATAACTGTTATATTGGGGGCATGTAGGATTGTCTAAAAGATGTTGAACAATTGCTGATTCACAAAAAATGACTGGGGTTGAAGATTTGCAAAAATGAGTGAAGATGTTGCAAGAATTCAAAATTTGGCTAGCTACATACCAAATATCACAGTGGCATGAAAAATTATAAACTACATTGCTCAAAAGACAAGCAGGCATTACATCCTTTTTGGTTGCAGGAAGAAGTAGGCAAAATGTAAAAACAACAGATGGTTCCACTGTAAAGAAGCATTTTTTCACACTGGCTTTAATTTTACTTTCATTTTAACTTAAGGAGTTCTCAATAAGGGCAGATGAAGATAGACAAGCCATTTTTTACTGACAGATAATAAGAAAAGAATATCTAAGAAATGATGCCTATTGAGAAAGGCATGAGAAGAAGATTGTGAGAAAAATTCGTAAAAAAAGCAAGGGTGGAGATTCAGCTGCAAAAAAATGGCTCAGACCTACCAGCAGAGAAAACACATTGTGTCCTTTAATTTGGAAAAAAATGGATGATGATCTACAAAGTTTTAGCTACTTATTATTTGTTTGACCTGTATGAGTAATATTTACACACAAAATTAACACAAAAATTAATATTTAATTAGGAAATCTAATTGGGTCATGAGACAGACACATTCTGCAATAAAGTAATAATTAGACAACAATTAAGAAAAGCAGCCATAATGGATTCAGTATTCTTTATTTTATTACACAAACATTAAAAATTATTTATAATGACAAATGTTTTTGGCTTACTTCAGTCCTCATCAGGTTTCTACAATTTTAGCAATATTAATTTGAATCTTTACCGAAACTTTATTAAAGTAATCTTTACCAAATCATTATGAAAGTAATCTTTATAAATTTAAATCTTTGCCAAAACTTTATTAAAGTAATAATTTTGAATGAAATGTTTGATTAACCTGTTAACTGTTCTGGGTGTATATTTACACTTTGCCTATGTTCACTCAAAATGACAGCGATGTACGTTCACATTTGTTTATTTGCACACTAAACTACAAATGCTTCGATGTAATTTTACACCCATTTCATTATAGCAAGTAATTAGCAGTACTTGGCATCAAATGAGCTTCCAAATTGAATGCAGTCGCTACTCACTAGATCATTACTGACAAATTTATTTGCTATAGAGAACTTGGAGGCAAACTAGACAGAATCAACTTTATTATCACTCTGACTGAAAACCTAGTAGCTACATATGCAACAAGTTTGCCTGTTCCAAGTACAAGTAGAAAAAGACCTGCCAAAATTATTGCAAAGCCTTCTAGGCTTATTAGGAGGCATTTTCCTTATAAATGTCCACCTTCAGCAAAGAAAAAGGTTGGACAAAGAAAATGTGCCCAGTGTGCAAAAAGTAAAAAGACCCGTCAATCCTGTTACTGATGTGAAAAATGTCAAGTGGCACTTTGTGTAGTGCCATGTTTCAAGGAGTGGCACACTAAGCAATAAAGAATAGTAAGTACAATTATTTTTTATTTCAACACATTTTCATAATTAAAAAATTAATAGAATTGCATTATGTACATAAAATAACACACTCTGCATAGTTTAAAATATTTGATATCTTGGAAAAAAAACCTGTCATTTTGAGTTGCCCATAGGCTTGAAAAACTGACACTTAATAGGTTAAATGGTTTAACAATGTGTAGTCTAAATGCTTTTCTCCTGACTGTACCAAATCAAAATACAAAATTTTTTTTATTCTAACTTAACTTAAACTTTATTAGTTTTTATTGTATTAATTTTAATTAAAAATAATATATAAAATATATAAAAATTAATTAAAAGAAAACAATTCTAAGCATAAAAATATGCTTTGTTTTTTATACTGCTTTGTTTGTTACACTTCAACTTTAAGTTATTTGCTATATAACTATTCTTATAATTGTTTTCTTTCATAGCAAAATGGATGTATAAAAGTGGAATTGTTCTACTACTTCCTCATGGATATGATGGAGCTGGTCCAGAACACTCTTCAGCTAGAATTGAACGCTTTTTACAATGCACCAACAGTAGTGAAAACAGTAATTTCAATTAATTATTACATTTATTACAATATAGAAATAGAAATTATAATGTATTTAGCTGTCTTTTTATCTTAGATTTTTGTTGCTGCTGCCAAAATATAAATTACTGTGCAATATCACAATATGTTGTGGTGATCAAGCTGGATTTTAAACCAGTAATATCTAAATGCAATTTCCATGTACATATACACTAAAGGATGCTAAAATTCACACTGTTGTCATTAATTTTTAGTTGGAACAAACTGTTGGATTGCAACAACAAAAAACATTGAAGAAAAAAGCAAGAATATGAATTAAAATTAATAAATGGGTTCATCAGTTTGAAACTAAGACCAGATTAATATGTATATATAATCATACATATAAGGTTTTTCCAAATGTTTTTTCGATTGGTGTTTATTAGAAAAGTTTTCAATGACCTCAAGCAGGAGTGGTAATAACGAATTAAATCACCAGACCACAAGTTTTATTTAATAATTTTTTTAGCTTCAACTGAATGTTTTACCTGCTTAGGGTCATTTAAATTATATTTCTATAAGATTCTTAACTACATCAACATCACAGTGGGTTCATATAATGGTTGTAAAAAGTTTCAAAACACGTTTTAACCAAGCATTAAAAGATATGCTGTGACAACCCTTGATTAAAGGAAAGGCCAAAAGAAAAAGAAGCCTTTAAATATTGCCTTTATAGTTAAATCTGTAGCGTTTTTGTTAAAATAGGCCACTACTGCCTAGCGTGTTCTATTTCTTTCTCCTATTACTAAAAACCAAATAGTCAATTATTAGCTTTCAAGCACGTATTTGCATCGATCTCCATTTTCTTATTTTCAATCTGTCTCAATTGCCATTTCACACAGAACATAAAAACTGCGAAGGAAGACTTAAAGCGAAAAAGCGCGCAATGGAAAAATAACACGTGACAAGAAAATAATCACAAAGAAAAATAGTGCAAATTAACAAAAGCAAGATAAACAAAAAAGCAGGTTTGAACCTCGCAGTCGTCACACTAGCCAGACCCCAGATGAAATGTGTACTGGAAGGACCGTTGAGATCGGTTGATCCAAAGTTTTGTGTGACGTGCTGCGAGTGCAAAAATTCTTGACAGTTCGTCAGTTCGTGGATGAGGATCTGTTGCTCATGACTACATTTCGTCCTAAAGTTGCGCCATTTCTCCGGGAGTATCCTTGTTTTGTCTCCAAGCGATAACTTATTCACTTGAGTGAGGGTTTGAAGTGCCAGAATTTGCCTTTTTTTTTAACTTGTTTGGCAATTGGCATTTCCCCCACTACTAGAGAACAAAACCGCTCCCAGGAGTATCCAATGGTTAGGACATACTGGAATGTAGTCAACGAGTTCTTGAAGGTTCACGTCTGGCGAAATGAGGTTTGTTCTTCTTCTTCACTTTTCTTGCTTCGTACAAGATTGTTCTTTCTTCTTCACAAGAAGCATTGTCGTGGGTCACCAATGTAGCGTTGTTGGTACACAGGGCCTTCTGCTTTTGAAAACAATCTTCTTTTTTTTGATAAAGTCAATGTTCTTTCTATTTCTCTTTAATATTTTTATTTTTCTTTCTGATCAAACTATAGATAAGATCACGTCGGGGTCACCAATGTAGTGTTTTTGTTAAAATAGGCCGCTACTGCCTAGCATGTTCTATTTCTTTCTCCTATTACTAAAAACCAAATAGTCAATTATAAGCTTTCAAGCACGTATTTGCATCGATCTCCATTTTCTTATTTTCAATCTGTCTCGATTGCCATTTCACACGGAACATAAAAACTGCGAAGGAAGACTTAAAGCGAAAAAGCGCGCAATGGAAAAATAACACGTGACAAGAAAATAATCACAAAGAAAAATAGTGCAAATTAACAAAAGCAAGATAAACAAAAAAGCAGGTTCGAACCTCGCAGTCGTCACAAATCTATGAGTCACGGTGAGTTTTAACAAGACCCATAATTTCTATAATATTTGAATTCTTTGTGAGCTTTCAAATAAATCAAATCAAATAATTACAATCTTTTAATGCTTGGTTAAAACATTGTCTGGTGCTTGCTTAATTTTTTACAAAAAATAATTGATGGGTTCGAATTAATGCGTTTGAATATTGTTGCAATATGGATTTATGCCAGGAAAGGGAACCACCAATGCCATGTTTGCCTTAAGAATGTTGATGGAAAAGTACAGGGAAGGTCAAAGAGAGCTTTATTGTGTATTCATGAACCTAGAGAAAGCTTATGACAGGGTTCTGCAGGAAGAGCTATGGTACTGTATGAGAAAATCAGGAATGGGGAAAAGTATGTGTGACTTGTACAGGATATGTATGAGGGAAGTGAAACGGTGGTGAGATGTGCAGTAGGAACTACAGAAAGTTTCAAGGTTAAGTTTGGACTACACCAGGGATCAGCATTAAGTCTATTTCTGCTTGCAGCAATAATGGACAGGTTAACAAATGAAGTAAGGAGAGAGAGAGAAGAGAGAGAAAAAACTGGCACCAATCCAGACCTAGCTTTCGCTAGCATAGGTCCAAACAGTCGCTTACCAGATAGACGTGTCCTTGAGAAGTTCCCCAGGTCACAACATCGACCCTCGCTTATTACACCACCAAGGTTTGCTATGGCAGTGCCAAGCATGCCTGTTAAGCGATGGAACTTCCGCAAGGCTGATTGGAGTCACTACATTGCTTTGACGAATAAATTCGCAAAGACTTTGTTGCCGCCTGATTCACTTGATGTGGATGCGGCTTACCAGGACTTCTGTAACACCATTAAGAAAGCAGCCAAAAAGACTATCCCACGCGGGTATCGAAATAACTATATTCCGTGTTGGGATGCAGAGTGTGAATCCCTCTATAAAACCTTTCTGCAGTCTCCTCAGGGAGACGACTCAAGTTTGGCTGCTACAGCTCTGCTTGCCAAGCTTGACAGAAAGCGGAGGGATCGATGGTCCGAGGCAGTTCGGAGCATTGACTTCTCACACTCTAGTCGAAAAGCGTGGAGTATTTTGAACAACCTTACTGGTAGGTCATGACACTCTCCTCGTCACTGTCCCATTTCAGCCGATGCTATTGCATCTCAGCTGGTTAGAAATGGGAAATACGAGGCTGTTGATTGCAAGTCATCTCGACTTGTCTTTTAAGAAGTGTCTGACCTTTGGAGGGCCACAACACCAGACGCAGTAAATATCTCTGACAAATTTTCACAGAGAGAATTTGCTGCTGCCCTTCAGCACTTAAAACCAGGTAAAGCTCCAGGTCCTGATTCCATCTGCCCCGAGCTTATACTCCATGCTGGAGCTGCTTTGAAGTCCTGGTTACGTGACTTCCTTTCTTCCTGTTTGCGCTGACTCAAAATTCCCAAGATCTGGAGAAGAGCGCTTGTGGTCGCGATAGCTAAACCAGGAAAGCCCATGGGAGATCCAAAGAGTTATTGATCGATATCTCTGCTCTGTGTCCCCTACAAGATCCTTGAGAGGCTTATCTATGCCCGCGTTGAACCATTAATCGATCCACTGCTCCCTAAAGAGCAGGCTGGGTTCTGACGCGGGAAGTCAACCATAGATCAAGTTGTTCTGCTAACCCAGAACATCGAGGATTCTTTCGAGGCTAAAAAGAAGGCCAGTGCCGTATTTATCGATCTGACAGCTGCTTATGACACTGTCTGGCACCATGGCCTTACCTGCAAGCTGCTGAGACTATTTCCCGATAAGCACATGGTCAAAATAATCATGGAGCTTGTCCGAAATCGAAGTTTCACCCTTACCACCAGTGACAGCAAGCAAAGCAGGCTACGCCATCTTAAAAACGGCGTTCCTCAGGGATCGGTCTTGGCTCCCCTCTTATTTAACATCTATACATACGATTTTCCTTCCATGATTTCCAGAAAGTTTGCTTATGCTGATGATCTAGCATTGTTGCACTCTTCTGGAAACTGGAAGGACTTGGAGGGGACCTTAAGCCAAGACATGTCTACACTTTCAGCGTATCTCCAGACTTGGAGGTTGAAGCTCAGCCACACCAAGACGGTGACGTGAGCTAAAGGTCTATAACAATAGTAGACTTTTACTGTTCTGTCCAATCCCTACATACCTTGGGGTAAAACTGGACAGATCGCTCACATTTCGTCACCATTTAGTGGCATTGTGCAAAAAACTATCATCGTGCGTCACACTGCTGAGGCGACTCGTAGGCTCGGGATGGGGTGCTGGTGCTAAAACACTACGCATAGCCACCTTGTCTCTAGTCTACTTAACAGCTGAGTACTGTGTGCCAATCTGGTGTCGCAGTGCTCACACTTGCCTCATTGACAGTGTCTTGAATGACGCCTTGCGCATAGTTACTGGATGCCTGCATCCCACTCCAACAGACCGCCTACCTGTACTCTCAGGCATACAGCCAGCTGAGCTTTGCCAACTGGGAGCGACACTCTCCTTGGCTTACCGTGGATCTCTGGACCCCGATCATATTTTGCATGGTCTTTTAAGTGGGTCCTCAGATACTGGCCAAGTGAGACTAAGATCCATACACCTGTTTGTGCCAGGTGCGCGGAATCTCTTGGACAATTTTGCCAGACTTGGCATTCGCGCCTCTGAATGGATGAATCACAAATGGAACGCGGAGTACTGTGAAAGTGCTTTCAGGCTCTGTGCTTTTGTGCCTGGGACCAGTGTCAGGCCTATTGGGATGGGCTTACCCCGAGCAGCTTGGGTTAAGCTAAACCGCCTGCGGACTGGTATTGGGCAATTCCATTTGTTCATGCACAAATGGGGTCTTGCTCCTTCACCGAATTGTGAGTGTGGCGCCTCAGAGCAAACCACAGACCATGTACTAACAATGTGCCCCATACATCGGGCACCACATGGAGCACGCGGTCTGACGGTTTTGGATGACGAAACTCGATGCTGGCTTAATAACATCACTGCCAGCATCTGAACCAGGCAGTGCAGCAGTCTGGGGTAGTAAAAGGATAAACCCTCGGCCCCAGTCCTGTTTGTGTCTGGCCTGGAGTGAATGCCCTTCAAACGATGACGACGACGTCTGATTACTTTGTTAGGAATTGTTTCTTAAAAAAATTGACCTTTCAAATCAATCCTAAGTCTAATCAGACTTCACCTTCTTGAAGACAATACAAACCCAACCAGGGCCATAAATACATCCACAGAAGTGGATTTGTGACATTTGTCACACATCTGTTACAAAACACAAAGGGTCCATCTTATGCAAGCAGATATTCAATTTGTGATACATAAATTTATTAATAAAATTGGTCAAAGTTCAATGAGCCAAATATCTAATACATTAGGTTGAGGAATATGTTCGTAGTGTTTTTATCAAAAATTTTTATTTAAACAAAAATGAAAAGTTATGGCTATAAATTAATAAATTATGTATTCTCCGTTGCTGTTTACAACCTCCTCCCACCTTTCAACCAATTTTTCGATGCCATTCCACCAAAAATCCCCAGGTCTGGTATTGAAGAATTTGTTGAGCCAGTTTTTAGGGTCCTCTTCATTGTTGAAGGTAACACCCCTCATATGGTTCAACAAAGAGCGGAAAAGATAGATTTTTTTTTAAATAAAATTAAAATAAAATAATCTGTGGGTGCAAGGTCCAGAGAATATAGCAGATGCTGAAGGACCTCCTATTCGAGCTCTTGGAGTGAAGCTTTGACAACTTGTGCAACATGAGGCCTGGTGTTGTTGTGAAGAAGTATGGCTTGTCAATGGGGTCTTTTTAGTCGAATAACCTCATTGACACAATGTAGCTGGGCTATGTACCTTTTGAGCATTTCCCAGTGCACCATGCCCTCCCAGTCCCAGCAAACGCAGATCATGGTCTTCCTTGGATGGAGGTCAGGCTTAATTCTTGGCTTTGGCATATCTCCAGGAGCCACCCATTCCTTTCTTTGCTTCATATTTATATATTGGCACCATTTCTCATCTCCCGCGATGATTCGCTACAAAAAGCGCTGTTTGTGACTGCGTGTTGCTCGATGGTGGGCGAGATGTTGAGAAGCAATTTGAAGGCAATTTTTTTTGTTGTTTTCGCTAAGCTCATGAAGCACCCAGACTCCCAATTTTTCGGCAAATCCCATTGAATGAAGATGATTGAGAATCGTTTTTTTGATCGCAGTTTATTTTTTCAGCCAATTCACGACTTGTTTGGTGATTTTCCTCTTTCAAAAGTGCTTTGAGATGGTCTTTGTCAAATTGAGAAGGTCTTCTGCTGCAGGGCATGTTGTTGATGTCAAAATTGCCATTTTTAAACTTTGCAAACCATTTTCTTGCCATAGATTCGCCTATGACACCTTCCCTGTATACCATGCAAATGTCCCAGGCTGCTTTAGCAGCTTTTTTGGCCTCAATAAAAAGTGAAGAATAGCAGGTGTCAAAAATGTTGCTTTTTACCCCCTGGATATTCCATATGTAAGCCTCACAAATAATAAAATCTTAAAATACTCAAAAAGACGATAAGCACAGTTTTTTACAGTAGAAAGAGCTCTATCAAATGAACATACACATTTTGCCAAGTAGTAAAAAATCATTGTAAAATAAAAGAAAATATAAAAACGCTATGAACATATTCCTCAACCCAATAGAAACTAAAAATTAAAACAATCTAATTCATCACAGAAATAAAAATAGTTTCCATTTGAATAAGAAACTGATAATGACCTTAATGGATCAAAATCTGTTAAAAGACTTTTTACATTGCTTCAAATAGCATATGCTTTTTTCTTGCCTAGATCATTAGTGTATTTGCTGTCTGCATGATAAACTGAAATCAAACCTGCCAAAAAGATTACCAACAAACCAAAAAGACCACTATTCTTCAAAGTCTTATTGCAAACAAGATGGCTTGTTCTACAGTTTGAGGCACTTGTCATCCCTTTACAGGGCACCCATTGCACCATTGCAAAGAAGCAAATACTACCAAGTTTTGAATTTGCTGTGTTTTCATTAAAACAGAAACCATGACATATTTGTCCAAAGCATTACAATACAAATATCCAGTCCAATCTCTACCTACAGAGATTTGGTTGCTTGTTGTTGTTGTTGCCCCTTCTCCCAAAATATCTTGAAGGAGTCATTCCTTAAACCCTCAAAAAAGCCAATTGAGATTTCTTGAATTACCTCAGCTTCTTTCAAAAGTTTTTTTTCAGAACAGAACAGACAAATTTATTTCACACAATTCAATATTAATACAACAATGCACACAAAACAATAATAGTAAAAATAATAATAAAGAAGAAAAAGAGTGCATTTTGCTCAGGTAATTTGTTATACATAAAAAAATAATAATAATACTGAACATGTGCGGAGACTGCCAAGTGACCAAAAAAATAATAAATTGGTCTTCAAGTCCAGTGGTTAATTCCACAGACTAGTGGTGTGATGTTGTGTTGTTACTTGGCTACAGTTAAAAAACATGTTAGTGACATGTTTGCAGGGGCACAACCAGCCTGAAAAAAAGGATGGCTGACACAATCCCAACATCTTTTCAGATGTGAGTGGCTTTGCCCCCCACACACATTTTTTCTTGCATTTGTTTTGACAGCTTCCTAGTTTATTACAAAATCCTGTGAGTGCAAGCAGTGCTTTGCACCATTGCAGGGGCTCCATCATTCATTAGAAGTTAAACAATGGCACATTGCATCTTGTTGGCAGCAATTTTTTCTGCAGATTTTAAAACTCTTTACAACCTCAAAAAAATTGTTTATAATGCTTTTTATGGCAGTCAAATTGACTGCTTTTGGCTGTTTATGATAATCTACTCCACAAAAATAAAGTGAGTGAGGATTTGGACTCATAATTTTTATGAATTATCTAATAGAAACAATATTTAGGACAATTCAAGGAATTTTATAACAATATAATTTCTTTAAGTGAAGATATGGTACTTAGGATGTTCTAATGTTAAACACAAATTTTCTTGAAGTTTATTTAAAATTGTTTAGCAGTGTAACTTTTAATTTTGATTTGATAAAATATTTTTGTTGTGTTTATGAAGTAAAAAAAATGTATTTTTGCAGAAGTAGATAGTGACAATATGAATGTCTCTGTATGCCATCCTACTACCACTGCTCAGTATTACCATCTTCTTCGTAGACAAATGGTGCGCGATTTCAGAAAGCCACTCATAGTTGCTTCTGCAAAAACACTTCTGCGCCTTCAGGTTTGTTATGCAACTATAATTGTAGTTTTTGATATATTTGCAGCATTTTTTTAGTGTCATCTTTGGATTGTCATGTAGTTGTGTCATTAGGATAAACTAAGTTAATGATTCTAAGAATAATATTATTTCAATTTTTAATCTAAGGTAGTAATATTGGTCATGGTACCCAAGGTAGTATGGTTCAAGAAACATAATATTAGCAGCCTATAATTATTTTATTTAAATTTATTCATGCTCTCTAGTGTGTTGCACTGCTATAGAAGTAAAGTATTTTGCAAAAATACTGTTTGAAACATATGTTAGACTCTGTCATTGACCAAGGTTAGTTTTAGGTTGGTAGTGAAAATCATCTCAAATTGACACTTATCTAAATGTAACTAGGTTAAATCCAAAACTATTTTGTAAAACAATCTTCATATTTTCATGATTTACTATTAAGTTTATGTTTTTTGTTAGTTTAAAGAATAAATACTTGTTTATTTAAGTTAAAGCAATTTTTGCTTTTATATCAGACCTATTTAAATTGACTGTAAATACAGCTTTGTGTCATAGCTGCTTGGACAAACACATTTGATTGATAAATAAGTTTAATTGCTTTTTTAAAATACCAAACTAAATTGAATTTTTCCTATGGAGAATAGTGCCAATTTTTTTACTATTTTTGAAAAGCCTATCTATATAACATTGTTTAATATTTTAGATAATATTTTTTATGACAAAGCAATAGATATTTTACTTGCCAGGTACAGTGTGATACCTAAACTACCGGGATGCGAAACTCTGCTTTTTTTCATACAGCTTTGTGCACACTGTAGGCTATTGCATGCATTTGCTGCATTACAGTTTAGCAGTATATTTTTAATTTTTTTTAGTTTTTATTCAATACATGTTAATTTTTTTAAAAATTGCATATGGCTTTTTGATATTACTTAAACAGTTTTTATTTTTGTATAAATTATGTAATTTATTATCTGATATATATTACACATTTAAAACAATTTTTTATAAAATTAATTAATATAATAAGAATAATATAAAGATTTTTAATTTAAATGTTTAATGTATTTTAATTTATATTGATTTAACTTTTTTAATTATTGGTACACTTACATTGCAAAAAAAATTATAATCTGTTTTTGTGTAGTTTTATGTTTGGTAATAAAAATCATTTTTAGTTAAATTTTAAAACTTAAAAACCTCACTTATTGCTTCATGTTACAAATCAATTGTGATACAGTATATTTAACCTATCTTAACAAAATTAATTATTCAGTCACAGGCCATTTCTAAACAAAGTACTTAACAAAAATTAGTAAAAAAGCTTTTTTTGGTTTTATAGATATTTGGAATCTTAGTTATGTCAACTTAATATTTATTTTCTTTTGCTTTCATATATTTACCTAATATTTCTATTTTTATAATGAATTTAAATCTCCATTAGTTACACAGCTATAATTAATGATTAGTACCAGTAAATTTCTTAAATTATTTTTTGATTAATTTTTAATATGGGATATACTTGCTGTATTCCCAAATGCAAAACTGATTATCGTTCCAACAAAAAAGAAATCTAAATTATCAATACCCTTGTTTAGATTTCCTTCAGACCAAGTTCAATGTCAAAAATGAATTAAAGCTATTTCACAAGAAAACTTAAAAATTAGTTATTCATGCAGAATTTGTGCCAAACATTTTATTGAGTCAGATATTCAAACTATTAATACCAATTCTCAAAAATTAAGAAAAAGGTTCAGGGGTTGCCCTAAGAAGCAGTAATTTGATTATCTATGTGAGTAAACTAAAAAATCAACTTTCCTATGAAGCCAAAAATAAATCTTTTTTCATTCTAGATAAAGCAAAAGCTCCACCTAATAAAGATCAGACAGGAAGTGGTAATGAGCCCATTTGTAGTGGTTAAAAATCAACCACTGATGTTCTAACCTTGATGAGGTTAACTCATATAGAAAAGTGATACCTCCGCCTAGTACCTAAATGCAAACTTTTTTATTTAAAAAGTTTTTTGCTTGTACAAAACTTCAAAATAGCTTAAAACTGTTTTGTTTAAATAAGTAGCCATAAAATACATACTCTTACTTCACCAAATTTATCACTGATTCTATGATCAAAGATGTTTGTGAAAAAACAAATATGTACTATCTTCAAATGCAAGGAAAAGATTTGAGAGCCACATCACAGGAGATAAATGCTCTTATTGGCATTCATATTGAAGTGGGTTTTATTCCATTTCCAAACATACGGTTGTACTGGAGCAAAGGATGAAGGTACAAGCTGATTGCTGATGCAATGACATTCAATCGCTTCAGCATGCTAATAAATAATCTTCATTTGGTTGACAATCTGCAAAAAAACGAAAGGGTGGATGACAAATTTTGGAAAGTTAGGCCAATAATGAAACAGTTCTTGGATGTTTTATTAGAAGAACTGCCTGTTCCTGAGAAAAGACTATGTATAGACAAGCAAATGATTCCCTTCAAAAGGAGACTAGGCTTGAAACAATATATGAAAGGCAAGCCTAATCCTTGGGGTAATAAGTGTTCTTCCTTTGTGGGGAATCTAGCATGCCTTATAATTTTCTTGCTTACCAAGGTAAGACTACCAAACTCCCAGAGAAATACAACCACTTTGGTCTTTCTGGAAGTTTGGTAATGTCACTTCTGGAGGACAGAGTCAAGGCTCATAGCAACCACCTCCTGTTTTTTGACAATTTGCTTCAAGTTTGGTTCAAGAACTGCACACCAAAGTAATATACTGTACTGGAACTGTAAGAGCAAATAGAGGGGGGTCATTACCAATCAAACTGAATTCGGAGCTGGTGAGGCAAGGCAGAGAGGCAATGGATGGATGTGCCTCAAGTGATAAGAAATTATGTTTGGTTAGGTGGAATGATAATTCCCTTGTTACAATTTTGTCTTCCACATATGACTGGCAAACAAATCAGGGACACGTGAGGCATTGCTGAGTGTTTGAAAAAACACAACACAAATCCTCTCGATAAGGTGACTGTTGGTAAACCAAAAAGATCACTGCAAAATGCTCCTCCAACAGATGTACAATTTGATGGTGTTGGACACTTTCCTGTATGGAAGGATAAGTGACAGCACTGTAAATTCTCTGGATGTGTTAATTATTTTTTGTATGTGGTTTGCAAAAAATGTGAAGTGTATCTTTGTTTGAACAGACAAAGAAACTGCTTTTGTAGATATCACCTTGCATGATAGCTCATTGTATACTTGTAACATCTCAGCAAGAAATCACTGAAGGATTTTGTAGGCTTTGTTTTAGGTCATAATTTTTATTTGAATTGTGGTTACTTTACATTACTTTGATTTGCTAAATTAGTTATTTGTAAATATTTCATTTCAGGTTGCTATCTTTCCATACCTTGCTTTACCGTTTTTCAAATTGCTTGTTTTGATGTTTACAGCTGTTAGCTTCTGCTGTGTTGCTTTTTCTAAATGTGTAATTTATTGAAATAAACCAAAAATGATGTCATATTATCACAATGTATCATATGTGATACATTAATTTTCTGCTCAAGTACAATCGTTTTCAGGCAAAAATTGTCATTTTACACTTTAAACATCTCTATCCACTGCATTCAAAACAAAAACTCACAAAAATTTTAAAAAATCTTAATTCATGAGTCAAAGGGTTAATAATATCTGCATAACAAAAACACCAAATTATTTTCTTGATTTGCTTCATCTGCCACAAAAAATCATTATTAAAAAAAAAAACTTATATCAATAAATAATGTTGCCACCAAAAATATGCGAATAAAAAAGAGGAAAATTCTATTTTTTGTTAGTAACTCAAAACAAAATTATGTAGACCTACTTGGCATTTTAATAAACTTTTCTATAGTAAAATATTTTTTTACAGTGTAATGTTGAAATTTTGCTGTAGCCCTTCTCTTGTTAAGTTATTATGCAGAGTTTCACATCCTGGTAGTCTTTAGTAATCCCTGATTTTTTAAAAGAAGGTAATTATTTTGGTAGAACTTAAGACATTTTTTGAAAATGAGATGCCTGCCTTTTGGCTACTTAACTTAGCCTGGCCATATCTACTTATTAATTTGATGAAAATAAGTCAGCCTGCCCATGAATTGCATCAAATATAGGCTGACATACTTAAACATATCTGGACATGTTTTTACATCTATATGCTAACCATCAGTTATAAAATAAAAAAGTTTTTATTAATAACTATAAAAGTCTTTGTTCAAATTTCATATTTATTTAATATTTTATTAGCCTTTTTTGCAAATCACAATGTTACTGCATTATTTTTTTATGTTGGTTATGTCATTAAACCAATAAACCAGATGACTGGAATGCCAGTTAATTGAGGCATGGGTGATCAAAAAAGCACTGTAAATTAAATCACTAATAAACTAAATCTTTTTTAAAATATATCGCAAATAAATTAATTAATATATAAAATTAATGTTTAGGCTGCTTGTTCTCCATTATATGACTTTGTTGAAAACACTTATTTTCATCCAATACTAAAAGACCCATTTGTTGAAGATTTATCCAGGTTAGAAAAAATTAAATTATATTTTGCTTGGCAATTGGTTTTGCTTTGGTTTTATTTGATATTTTAAACTTTTATGTGCTGTCTTGAAAGTTTTTAAATAAAATTGAAACTATGAATATGGTGCTTTCTGTTTATGATATTGATATTAAAATATTTGTAAAATTTTACTATGATTATATTTAAAGCTACTCTTGGGCAGGGCTTCTCAGACTGCAGTTGCAAAAGGGGGTTGTGTAAAAAAATTTTGATGTTGCAAAACAAATTGGGTTTTTCTGCTTTAAAATTTTTTTTTGATAATATTTATTGACAATCAAAAACTAGAAAAGGTAAAGTGTCGTTAAACTATTGTTGCATTATAAAGTGGTAAGGTGGTGTGATCAGAAGTGAGTCTTGTGGCATAATCAAGAGAACAACAAGAAACAAAAGCAAAAAAATTACTTACTGAGTCTAAAGACAAGATTGATTTTTATAGGTGAATGCAAAACATTAAATTATTTATCTTGATAAGGTAGCTGTGAAAGAATATAGAGTAATTTTTCCATCCTATTAAATGTTCTTGATAATTTTTATTAAATAAAGTCTGCTTTTGTAATTTTGTTAATATGCTTTAGGTTACTATTTCCATTTCTTGCTGTTATTACATACGTTTTTATGCACACATGGTTTTCTATATAAAAACATTAACGTAAAATTAGCCTAAATATATTGGGGTTGCACAAAAATTTGTTTTTTAAAATGGGGTTGCAGAACAAAAAATTTTGAGAAGCTCTGCTCTGGGCAATTTTTATGAATGTAATATCAGCCTAATTACACTGTGTAAAATTTTTTGTTTTTTTGCTTACTCCATTTTCTGATTTACTATACATGAAAACACCAAAAAGTAGCTATCATTGTCCTGAAAGTTTGTGTTTGTGAAAAATATATCAATTTTTGATATTCATATTTTTATTCATTCTTATTATAGAATGATCTTTTTAATTCACCCCATAAGCTCAGTGACATAAGAGATGAAACATGTCCAAACCAAACAAGTATGCATTTTTCAAAAAAAAATGAAAAAACAGAAAAAAAACAAATCATAAATCATTTTCTTTTTTGAAAATTGTTTAGAAGCAACAATGGCATAGATCCAAAAGAATAACAGCTAAAGCTTTATTCCCACTCTCTTGGGAAACCAATCAGAAGTCTGTGCAGGGTTATACCTTACGTATGCCTCTTTTCCATGCCCAGTCTCTAATTTCAAGAGATAAGCCAGGATTGCCCTATCCCCATTGGTTGAATTGGGGATGAGTGTTTGAAACACAACCCTACTATCTGCAAGGTTGTTAAGCAGATAATTATATGCACATGATTGGACAACTTTGGCTAACCATTATTTCTCTTTTTAGTATATTGTTTAGTATTGTAAAGCTAATAAACTCTTTTGTTCACAGTTACAAGTTAAGTTCTCATTAATTGTAACATAATATTAAAGAAGTGTGTTATGACTGCTCATGGTTGCAAATATTCATTCAATTTTTTTGGTGAAGTTTTGCAAAAAGGGCTGAAAAATACTGTTTGAGCAACTCTTTGAAATCAGCATCCCTTTTGGTATTGGTTAAATAACAAAACCATTGTTATTTAAATTTTGTTTCAGTAAATAACAAAATAATAACATGATACAATAAATGTGAGTTAGTTTAGAATAGCAAAGTGAATCACAGTAATCATTATACATTCACTGTGTCTCAGTAATATTTATGTTGTTGTTTCCTATTTATAATGGCCTTGAATCTTGGTGTTTTAGTGCTAAGCAGGGTTGCAGAGTTGGAAGGTTAAGATCTGACTCTGACTCCTAGAATTTCTGAAATGCTAAGTCCGACTTTGACTCAGACTCCAACTCGCTAGTAAATGCAAAGTATATATCTTAAATTAGATTTAATTAAGCAAAAATCATTTTTGCAAGTGATAGTTGCACAAAATAAGTCAGGTTTTTCAAATATATAAAAAGATATTTATTTTAAAAAATTATGTACATGAGTGTATGTATATACATATATAACTGCAAATTGCTGGTGCTCTTCAGAAGAGTGCTCAATGACTTCAATAGTCTGAGTGATTATTCCTGATGAATGAAACACAAATATTAAAAAAAAACATTTAATTAATATAGTCCCAACAGAATGTCTTATCTGTAAGGCTTACCAGGGGACACAGTTCAAATAATTTTTTATGCTTCAAATGAAAACTCACATTTTAGAAAAATAACACTATCAAAAAGTTTGAGATTAAACAATTATTTCACTGAAGTTAGTGATTGATTAGCAAATAATTACTTTTGTTACAAGATTATAAAAGAAAACATGCTGTAATGTGGTGCATAGATGTATTCTTAAACTTAGTCAAGCTGCCAAAAAGATTAAAGCATACAAAAGATTATGAATCATTAGTTAAAAGAAAGTGTTATAAAAGAATCTTTTTATAAAAAAAATGTTTTTATAACACTCTTCCTTAACTAATAAGCCATAAACTTTTGTACACTTTAATCTTTCTAGCAACTTGGCCAAGTTTAATACATCTATACACAACATTTCAGCACGTTTTCTTTTAATATCTCATAACAAAAGTAATTATTTAATAATCAATCACTAACTTTAGTAAAATAATTATTTAAACCCAAACTATTGATAGCGTTATTTTTCTAAGATGCAATTTTTCATCTGAAGCATAAAAATCTATTTTAACTTTTAATTTTTGTTTATTTTATTTCTTTCAACGTAAATAATATTGCTTTTTTTAGTTGTGTTCTTTGATAAGCCTTACAAGCAAAACAGTATGTTGGGACTATTTTAATACAACATGTTTTTTTTTATAATATTTGTGTTTTGATAAATAGGTATACACATATAATTATATCTACACAAACCATTAACTATAATTCTTATTGTGTTTGAATGAAACATTAATACAAATCCCATTTAGAAAACAAACTCAAAATGGCATACATCATAACTCGAAACTAAATATGTTTTCTATACTTAATGCTTATTACATTTTCTAAACATCAAAGTATTTTATGGATAATCAATATGTTATGTATTTCAGTCTATTTTACAGTTATTATTTTTTCCATGATAAATTGAACCCATGACAAACCTTGATGTTAATACAATTAATGACTTGTGTAGGCTTGGGTGTAGGACTAGACCCTGAGTGTTGTCTCCTGCATGTAGAACTACATCTAGTCAGTTCAAAACTCAGTGAGATATGAATCACTGATGAGCTATTTTAGCACCACTTGTGCGTGATGCCTTGCACATAGTCACTGGATGCCTGCGTCCCACTCCAATGGACCACCTACCTGTACTCTCAGGCATCCAGCCAGCTGAGCTTTGCCGACTGGTAGCAACACTCTCCTTGGCTCACCATGGATCTCTGGACCCCAATCATGTTTTGTATGGTATTTTAAGTGGGTCCTTAGATACTTGCCAAGTGAGACTAAGATTCAGACGCCTGTTTGTGCTAGCTGCACAGAATCTTTTTGACAACCTTGCCAGACTTGGCATCTGTGCTTCTGAATGGACAAATCACAAATGGAAAATGGAGTATTGTGAAAATGCTTCCAGGCTCCATGCTTTTGTGTCCAAGACCAGTGCCAGGTCTGTTGGGATGGGGCTTACCCCGAGCAGCTTGGGTTAAGCTCAACCGCCTGCAGACTGGTGTTGGGTGATTCCATTCATCCATGCACAAATGGGGTCTTGCTCCTTTACCGAATTGCGAGTGTGGTGCCTCTGAGCAAACTGCAGACCATGTACTAACAGTGTGCCCTATACATCAGGCACCACATGGAGCACGAGGTCTGATGGTTTTGGATGACGTAACTCGATGCTGGTTTAATAACGCCACTGCCAGCATCTGATTCAGGCAGTGCAGCAGCCTGGGATAGTAAAAGGATAAACCCTCAGCTCAAGTCCTGTTTGTGTCTGATCTGGAGTGGATACCCTTCAAACAATGACGATGACTGATGAGCTTTAACAAGAACAAAACTCAAGTCTGGTGCTTCTTGTTTTAAGTGGTTTAATTTCGTTTTTATTAGTAGGTAATGAGGTTAAAACATAAATCTGAAAATTTTATAATTGTAAAAATTTTTACAAATGTATTGTACGTAATAACTATAGAATTTATTGACAGTGAAAATTTGAAAACAAGATTTTATAAAACAAAAGAAACAAAAAGCCATATGCAAAAGAATTGAAAATTTAAAACCCACAATTATAGACAAAATGCAACTAATTTTAGAATTTTCTTGAATTATCCACACAGAAAAAAGTTGCCATTTCCATACTAATTATAAGCTCATCCTCATCTTTCTCAAATAAACTTCTGCCATTAGTTTGATGGCATGAAGTCCATCTTCTTCACAGTAATTCATGGTTATATATTGATAGTAAGAATATATATGTAAATTTTGTCAGATCTTGTAAACAAAATAAAAAGGGTTCTGTAGTTTTTATCTCATGGATAATTCAATTATTGTAATTTTGTACAAGACTAAACATGCAGCCTCCCTGCCATTTATAGACATTCATATTAGGAGATTATTAAAAAATTCACCTTGGTTTTAAACTTTTGGTTAATATTTTTTGAAAGAATAGAGCAAGAAGAGTAAGTTTAAATATTCAAAAATTTTAATTTAATAATTTACTTGTAAACACAAAATTTCTTTTATTAGTTTCTCCTTCATTGCAGCCCTTTGGTTTGTTCTGATGAGCCTTAGTGATAGAAACAGACATTCAACACTTGCTTGTGTTGGAGGAAATACTTATTTAAAGACATGTCAAAAATAAAAAATGGGGGCATTTTGGGGGCTGAAATGGATTAATGGCATTTACATTAATTTCAATGGGATAATTTGCTTTGTCATATGAGAAAATTGAGGTACAAGCTTGGTCACGGAATAAATTAAACTCATATATTAAGGTACCATTGTACTATAGAAAGAGGCTGATTAATGTAGTAATTGATTATGCACTGGCATTTTCTCCCTGTCATTGGATTGAAAAAATGGAAGCAACTAAATCAACTGCCCAAGCATAGCATTATGCAAAATACTATTTGCTTAAAATTAAATTGCTTAAAACTTTTTATGAGTTGCATGCTGTGTTGTGCAATATGCGGCAAAGTTCTCTTAAAAAGA
Source organism: Diplosoma virens (assembly GCA_963680785.1). Lineage (NCBI taxonomy): Eukaryota > Metazoa > Chordata > Ascidiacea > Aplousobranchia > Didemnidae > Diplosoma > Diplosoma virens. The sequence goes on from OY796891.1 coordinate 42,554,600, forward strand.
TAACTGCACTGCACTCCACTGCCACAAGCGGCTGTGTAAGCTGTACAGTTAACATCATTAATATGTAAAGAAATTGGTCGGATAAAATAGTCAGATAAAATAGTCAGAGTTGTCAGTACTTAGTATTTTAGTATCTTAGTACTCTTAACAGTCCGACTTCTTCTTACAACCTCCAACTCTGCAACTCTGGTGCTAAGTGCTACACACATGTTGTGCTGAAAACCAAAAAAATTTCTGGTTTTTGCTTTGATATGAATCAGGCAGGGAAATCCTGTTTCAGACAATGATTTGTTGCAAAAAGCACCAACATGGTAAGAGCTCTTTTTGCCAAAAGAGGATAAGTTTTTAATGGAGAAGCCTAAAATTGCTCCAGGCTATCATCAAAAAATTCCTTTTGAATTCCAGTATTTTTATATCAATGAGCTCTTCCATAATGTTGCTATCATTATCAATATCTTTCAAGTTTAACTTGGAAGAATTATTGATCCAGTAATTATGGATTTGTAGCTCTCCGCACATGAAGTAGCCATCAAATGCAGTACAAAGTAATTGCAAATGTTCAACAATTGTTGAAACAAGGTCTGTGGTCAGTGAAGCATTTTCCTGGAGTTTTTCTTGAAGGAAAGGAAAATTTACCAAGTTCTCTTTCTGTATACACCTAATCCACAACTGAAGTTTTTTTAAAAATGAGAGCTTTTCATATGCAAGAGTTATGCTAATTCTTTGTCCCTGTCAAGAGCGATTGAACCCATCAGCCAGATAAGCAAGGTTTTGAATGAATTCTGATTTCTTAAAATTTTTAGCCATTTTATGTCTCACTTTGCAGAGAAATTGCTTAATTTTACCCTGTATTTCAAACAGATGAGAGATTATACAACCACATGATAGCTGCCTGGTTTCAGTATGATATAAAAGCACAAGGTATTCCTTACCCTACTTTTCACAAAGTTTTCAGTTTGAAGGGCAATATTTTTGCTGCAAGAGTGTGCTGATGAAGAAAGCAGTGGGTAATTTTCATTTAAAAATCTCTTGCAGCAAACCCTGAACAGTTGCCCAGCATGGCTGGTGCTCCATCATGGCAATATCAACAACAACTGCTCCAGGATTTCTTGATGATTCGGTTGTAGATAATATCATTAAATAAAAATAATAGTTGCAGTTTTTTGCAGCTCCCTTTCCAAGAACAATATCTGCTATTTCAAGTACACATGGCTCAATTATTCCTTGCCAACTGTATGGGACTTTAGCAATTTGGTATGCAACTTCATAAGAAGCTTGCAGAAATGGTTTTTCTGGTAGTGAAATTCATATTTAGGTAATGTGCCAACACAATCAACTTTAAAGTATAATGTCTCAATGTAATATCTTGCATTCAAGGCTGCCATGTCTGTTTTTAAAATGTTCACTTAGAAGACATTGTGGACATATTGCTCAGGACACACTGTGGACACTGTGTACCATCTTTCTCAGTTATAAATGTAAACCCATACTGAAAATAATCATCATTACACTTTGGTTTTTGAACATAATAAAAACAAAATGTAAAGTAATTACTAAAAAAAAAAATTTTAAAAAGATGTAAAGAAATTCATGAAGAAATTCATACAGCTTACAAGAATTTGATAAAACAATCCCAGAATATCAACTAGCCCTTGAAAAAAGCAGATACAGAGAAAAATTAACTTATGTAAAAGAAGAACCAAAACAAACAGATCAATTCAACTCAACCTCAAAAAACCGATCAAGAAACAGAACAAGAAAGATTATTTGGTTCAACCCTCCTTTCAATGATGAAGTCACCACTAATATTGGCAAAGAATTTTTTACCTTTTTCAATAAACACTTTCCACCCAGCAACAAATACCACAAAATTTTTAACAAAAACAACATAAAACTGAGCTATAGTTGCATGCCAAATATGAAATCTATGATAAATAAGCAAAACACTTCACGCCTAAACAACTCGGACAACAAAGTAGACGCCAAACAATGCAATTGCAGATCAGATAAAAACTGCCCACTTAAAGGAAAATGTTGCAGAAACTCAGTAGTTTACAAAGCCTCCGTAAAAACTGGTGAAACTGACAAGTTTTATTACGGCAGCTGCAAAACATCATTTAAACTCCAATACAATAACCATAACCAATCTTTTAAAGACAGTAGAAAAATTAACTCCACCAAACTATCTAAAGCCATTTGGAAATTAAAACAATCAGGACTATCGCCAGAAATAAGATGGAAAATTGTACAACACGCAACTCCATACCAATGTGGTTCAAAAACATGCAACTTATGGTTATCAGAAAAATTACAAATATTCCAAGCTGACCCAAATAAATTACTGAATAAATGCTCAGAGTTGGTCTCAAAATGTCGACATCGAAGTAAATTTAAATTATGAAGTTTTAATTACGCTGGCAGTTAATAAATATATTTACAAACTCGGTTTACCTTATTTTACACCGCACCTTTATCCACTTACTTGATCAGCAAATAAATCAATCCATCTCTACACTACATACTTATCAAACTAAAAATATTCTTAAATTATACCCTGTAAAAAAAATTTTACTGTTTTAATTTTTAATTCATATCCTAATAATTGTCATTTTAAACGCATTTCTTTAGCATCTTTTTATTGTATTTCCAATGTGCAGACTATTTAATCTAATTTTAATGCATTTTTAATGCAAACTTTTTATATTTACCCATTATTTTCAAACAATAGAGCAAGCTACGTAAAAAACACTTTTTCTTTGGCAATAAAATTCATTTATCGATTAACCTGACAACCGTAGTTTTTCTCTTGTTTTTCTCTTGTTGTTGTTTTATGCTTTTTCACCAAAATTCAAGCACTTTGTTTAAACTGAATATTTATTTATTTATTTTGTTTTTCAGATTTTTAACTGCCCCCTGACGAGCCCAGGCAGGCGAAACAGTCTGTTGGGGCAAATAAAATTAATGTTAAATTAAAAAATTTTGTGGTCTGTAAGTTAATTATATATATATATAATATAAAATTTATTTAATCACTGTTTAAAAACCACAACAGTCCGTTTCATCCTAAGATTCTTCAGGTGGTTACTAGAAAAATAAAAAAATAAAAAATATAGTTATTAGTGGTAAAAAAATGCGTATGGAATAAATGATTTGTAGTTAAATTAAGCAAACAATACAGTTCCTATGATGTCATAGAAGGAAAAACAACTCAAAATATAGTAAATGCAAATATAAAGGTTTGCATTCATTTGAAGGTGAGGGAAGGCGAGTTGGGTATGTGGTGAAAGATATAAAAGGAAAGAAAATAATCTACAAAGGAATAAAAAATAACGAGAAAAATCACATAAGATGAAAAAGTAAAGTGAGTAAAAAATGGCATAAACGACAGTGGAAAACACAAGCGGATTTAATGACAGACAAGAAAGCACACACGCACAGAAATAATGGCAATTTAAGCATACAAAATCAAGTAGGTAATTTATTTAGTTTAAATTTGTTTTTGTGGCAACATTTTCCTGTAAGTTCCAATTGTTTGTTGAGGATTGTTGGTTGGTTTGCTTGTAGTATTTCTAGTTTTTTGTTTAAGCATAGGTTGCAGCATTTTTGTCCTGGTTTATATGGGATAACTTGATTGATTATTTTCCAGTTAATTGTGGGATTGAGACCTGAATGTTTGGCATTCCAGAATGTTTTGGAAACCTCTGTGGCATTTCTCTTCTTTATACTTTTAAATGATTGTATATTATTATAGTATCGTGATTTGAATTTTGTTTTGCTGCAACCTATGTAACTTTCTGTTACATTTCCATGCGATATGTCTGCTTGATAAATGATAGATTGCTGTCAGCAAGATCCTTTTAATGGGCATATATCTTTATTTTTACAGTTGCATGGTTTTAATTGTTGAAAGCTTTTCTTTTCCAATAGTTTCTTGTTGTGACCGGTTATAATTGTTTGCATGTTAGGCATGCAGCTACAGCTAATTTTTATGCTATTTCTGTTTAGAATTTTATGAAGCCTATGTTGTGGTGGGAAGTGCTTGCTTATTAGTTTTAGAAACTCTTTTCCGATATTGTTGGCAACATAGTTGTTAAAAGGCGGGTTGAACCATATGATTTTTCGTTTTCTTGATTTGTTTTTCAGTTGGGTTTCACTAAATATTAAATTGTCTTTGTAGCCACTTTGTTTAATTGCGTTTTTGTACGGTGGAATAGCTTTTTTAAAATTATCCAAATCACAAGAAAGTTCCGATAGGGATATCATGTTTGGTAGGGCTTTTTTTATGGATGGTGGGTGGTTTGAATTAATATTTATATATAACTGTTCATCATTGGGTTTTCTGAATGGCCAGTGCTTTTCTGTATTGAGGTTAAGGGTGACATCTAAAAAATCTATTTGTATAATGTTTGCTTCAATTGTTATTTTTAAATTGTGTTTTTGGAAAAGTTTTATAATTCTTTTTTTGATTCGGTCAGTATTGGGGCCACTAGAATTTCAGAGAATTGCTAACCCGTCATCTCTGTATAACCCAGTAAGGTCTTTAGGGATGATTGTAGAAAGTTCATGCAAAAGAAACAGTCCCACCAGTTTACATATTTCTGCTCCGTCGTAAGAGCCCATTTTTACGTTGAATTCACTATTGTTTTTTTTGATCCAGGTACTATCATCACTAAATAATATAGATTTACAGCAGTGTAAAATTACGTTAGTTTCATGATCTTTTATATTAATAAATCTTTTTACAAAATTAATTGAGCTATGGAATAGTTTTTCTATTATAGAAGGGTAAAACTGAATAATGTTGAATTTTAAATATTTGCAAGATTTTTTGTTTGTTATATTTTTGAACCAGGAAAGCACTGATGTGGTGTTACGCCATTGTTGTAGGTCGGTGTCAGACTGTATTTTTGAATCAATTCTGTGTAAAATATTTTTGCTGATGATTCCAATTTTCGATTTTGCAAAGTTAATTAGTCTGCACTAAGAGTTGTTGTAAAAGTTATCTTTGTAGTCTTTTAAAGTTATGTAAGAATTTTTTTCAGCTAAGCATTTTATCCTGTTATCAAGTTTTAATTTTTCAGCAATATGCTTAGCTTTTTGATTGATCTCTTTTTTGATCCACGTACTATCATCACTGAATAGTATAGATTTACGGCAATGTAAAATTACCTTAATTTCATAATCTTCTATATTAATGAATCTTTTTGCAAAATTAATTGAGCTACAGAATAGTTTTTCTGTTATAGAAGGGTAGAACTGAATGATGTCAAATTTTAAAAATTTGCAGAATTTTTTGTTCGTTATGTTTTTGAACCAGGAAAGCACTAATTTGGTGTTACGCCATTGTTGTAGGCTAGTGCTAGACCGTATTCTTGTGTTGATTTTGTCTAAAATATTTTTGCTGATGATTCCAATTTTTGATTTTGTGGGGTTAATTAGTCTGCACTGAGGGTTGTTATAAAAGTTGTCTTTGTGGTCTTTTAAAGTTATGTAAGAATTCTTTTTGGCTAAGCATTCTATCCTGTTATCAAGTTTTAATTTTTCGGCAATGTGCTTAGCTTCTTGATTGATCTTTTTGGTTAGACTTTTATCTGCCTTTTTATAAGTTGAAGTGATATTATCTCGTAGTAGTTTTCTGTAATTATCAACATTCATTTTGTAAATATTTGTTGTTTTGTCCGCTGCCACAAACATTTTATTCAATGATTTGATAGAATGAATATCTTTTTGTAAGTTTTTTTTGAAAACTGTTTGTCATAGGTTTAAACGTAATAGAGCAAGCCAATTCATAAAGATCCATTTCAAATGGTCGCAAAGCTTCATTTTGGGGTGGAAAACGGTCAGATGCAAAGCCAAATGTATCAGATTTAATGACATCATAAGAATCTTCATTGTCATTTTCATAAAAAAATACTTTCCAACAAACTCTTTTAATAAAACTGTTTAGTTTATCAATAAAGCATTTAAGGTATTGCTTACTTGAAGGTATAGGTATGTTTTTTAAAGAATATCCAAAATTAATTTTTTCCATTTCCATTTTGTTAGTGACTTTTTTGCTGGTGAATTGATTAGAGTGCTCAACAAGTTAGTTTAACAAGGAGTCAATTATATTGCAGGAGTGAATCGATCTTCCCTGCAGAGATAGATTATTTTCCAGTTAATTGTGGGATTGAGACCTGATTTTATATATATATATATATGTATATTGCAGGAGTGAATCAATCTTCCCCGCAGAGTGCTCAATGAAAAAAATCAGAGCAATTTAATACAAAATTTATTTAATCACTGTTTAAAAACCACAACAGTCTGCTTCATTTTTAGAATCATCAGGTGGTTACTAAAAAAATTAAAAATATAGTTATTAGTGGTAAAAAAATGCATGTGGAATAAATGATATGTAGTTAAATTAAGTAAATAATACCATTCCTATGACATCAAAAAAAAACTCAAAATATTGTAAATGCAAGTTAAGAGGTTTGCATTCATTTGAAGGTGAGGGAAGGTGAGTTGGGTGTGTGGTGAAAGATATAAAAGGAAAGAAAATAATCTACCCTTTGATAATTTTATGGTTCTTTCGATGCCTCCATGGTGTAACTTGCATGCACAATTCTCAATCAGTTAGATTTTGTTCTAATTAAAAATTTGTTAGTTGTTAATATGTTGTGCTATGGTTATGCCAAATAAAAATTTTGTCTCTCTCTCTCTCTCTCTCTACAAAGCAATAAAAAGTAATGAAAAAAATTGCATAAGATGAAAAAGTAAAGCAGGTAAAATATGGTGTGAGCAATAGTGGAAAATATAAGCGAATTTAATGACAGACAAGAAAGCACACACGCACAGAAATAATGGCAATTTAAGCATACAAAATCAAGTAGGTAATTTATTTAGTTTAAATTTGTTTTTGTGGCGACATTTTCCTGTAAGTTCCAATTGTTTGTTGAGGATTGTTGGTTGGTTTGCTTGTAGTATTTCTAACTTTTCGGTTAAGCATAGGTTGCAGCATTTTTGTCCTGGTTTATAGGGGATAACTAGATAGATTATTTTCCAGTTAATTGTGGAATTGAGACCTGATTGTTTGGCAATCCAGAATGTTTTGAAAAGCTCTGTGGTATTTCTTTTCTTTATATTTTTAAATGATTGTATATGTTTATAATATCATGATTTGAATTCTGTTTCGCTACAACCTATGTAACTTTCTGTTGTATTTCCATGAGATATGTCTGCTTGATAAATGATAGATTGCTGTCAGCAAGATCCTTTTAATGGGCATATATCTTTATTTTTGCAGTTGCATGGTTTTGATTGTTGAGAGCTTTTCTTTTCCAATAGTTTCTTGTTGTGACTGGTTATAATTGTTTGCATGTCAGGCATGCAGCTATAGCTAATTTTTATGCTATTTTTATTTAGAATTTTGTGAAGCTTGTGTTGTGATGGGAAATGTTTGTTTATTAATTTTAGAAACTCTTTTCCAATATTGTTGGCAACATAGTTGTTAAAAGGCAGGTTGAACCATAAGATTTTGCATTTTTTTGATTTCTTTTTCAGTTAAGTTTCACTAAATATTAAATTGTCTTTGTAGCCACTTTGTTTAATTGCATTTTTATATGGTGGAATAGCTTTTTTGAAATTATCCAAATCACAAGAAAGTTCCGATAGTCTGTTGGATATCATGTTACATATATACACTACGAGGCCAAAATAAAGGTTGCGGAATTATTTTTTACTTAAGCCTGTGTCACTTACCTATTTCTTATTAACTGTGTCAATTATGCAATAATTTGAATTTTGTGATATTTTTTGTTCAGGCATCTAGGGGCAGTGTGATGATTTGAGCTTGCTTTTGCTGGCATGGGCAAGGTTCTGTCACTAAATGCAGCAATAAAATGAACTCTAATGACTATTTCGAGATACTGGGGGACCATGTCCAACTTGCAATGGATTTTTATTTTCCTAACAAAAATGGAATCTTTCAGGATGACAATGCTTGCATTCATAGGGCTAAAAAAGTGGAAAATTGGTTTGAAACATTCAGTGGATCATTTTAGCACATGTATTGGCCCCCCTAATCCCCTGATTTGAATCCTATAGAGAATTTGTGGGATGAACTTGAGTGGAAGCTATAAAACTCATCACCACTTTCTAGAACTTTACCTGATTTGGAGGAAAGATTGCTTCAATTTTGGCCAGAAGTTGATCTTTGCAGGTTGAAAAATATTGTAGATTCAATGTCTAGTTGAATGAAAGTTGTCATCAAAACCAAGGGTGGTCCAATTGATTATTAATAAATTATGAGACACACAACTTTTATTTTGGCCTTGTAGTGTATATGTTTCCTATCTCAAAGTGGTTAAAATTCTTGACATGAGGCAAAAAATAACAACGATTTTGTGTTTAGGACCCAAAAAACATCTGAAAACACTAAAAAAATCAGATAAACAAAAATTTGTTGTCTAGTGTTATCTGTTGCATCACACCACTTTGTTTGTCTTATTAAACTTATTAGGAAGTGATTAAACATCTGTAAATATATTGTTGAAATAACTGCAGTTATACCAAAACCATTAAAAGTGGGCAAAAAAGTTTTTGGTGCTTGGGAAGTTGCGTTATTGTTTTGCAATAATAGGTAAATTGATTGGATTAAGAGAACTTGTTAAAATTGTTTATTTTTTCAAAAGTATTTTTAACCCTTTGAGTGCAGCAAGTAACTTAGTTGATTATAACTGGGTTACCTCTGAGTGCAGGAAGCAACTTTAGTCCACATTGCTAAAAAAATGTTTAAAACCTCTGTACGGGTTAGACATGAGGTACTTTTACCAAATTTGAAGGAACTAATACTCTCCTGTCTTTAGTTTGGGTGTAATTGATGCTGAAAGAAAGAGGGGTGGAGGTGATTAAAGTGCTCAGTTATCAGCTGTATGTAACTTTTAAATGAACTTTTAAAAATAAATTCTTGAAAGAGGGTAGACAAATGAGCCTAGATGAGCCTGTTTATTTGACATGCAATGCTGGTCACACTATAATGTCAGTTTATCATTGGTATTTTGTGCTGTTTTGTGTTTTTTTTTTAGTGTTTTGTAGTGCTCTTTGTGTTAAAATTAGGTCCAAATATATTTTATAAATTTTATGATTTTATAAATAACATGAGGTATTTTGGATAATACTTGAAACCAAACTGCTTAAAAATGAGAAGCACCAGACTCGAGTTTTGCTCTTATTAGAGCTCATCAGTGATATATTAAAGCTTGGGTAAGTCCCAGTCATGAGGTGTGGCCTTGGTCTTATCACACAGTGGATTCTGTGTATTCCTTGCGCGGCAAAGCCCGGAATCATTTTCAGTCGCTTGTGATCGAGTTTTTGTCGGGCTCACATGGTCTAGTGGTGTTGTCTCCTGCATGGAAGACCACATGTAGCAAGTTCGATTCACAGTGAGATATGCATCACTGACAAGCTCTAATAAGAGTGAAACTCGAGTCTGGTGCTTCTCATTTTTAAGCAGTTTGGTTTCAAGTATTGTCCAAATATATGTTATACTGTGCACTGCTTAAATAGGCTTATACAAGTGCTCCAGGTGCACCTGACCAAGCCTTGCTTCTATCTCTTTTTTTCTTTGTTATCTTTACTGTATGATGTTTTTTATGCAGTGGTATTGCATTTTCTGGTTGTTTTCAATCAGACCAAGTTTTTTATGCTCAGCACAGATTTAGCAAACCTGCATGTGCAATTGTTAGCAGTTTTTGTTTTAGTGGATAGTGTAGTGTCAGTTAATATAATAATATTTTTGGTTTTTATATTTTTTACTTTTTATGTTTTTTTATTACTTCACAGATTCCACTTGATGAGCCATTTTTGGAAAAACAGGCTGTTGTGAATTTTAAATTTTAAATTTTTATTCTGTCTTAGTATTTTCATTAATAAATATATATATAAGCCCATATAAGCTTTTATATATTCATTTTTTAGATTTTAAATTTTGTTACCCATTATGGTTGCTGGTAAAAAAACCTTTGAATGATGACGAAATAGCAATATATTTGCAAATGTTTTATTCAGATTTTGACAACTTTGGCTAATATTAAATGAAAAAAATCTGCATTAAACATGAAAAAAATTATTATTTTACTCTACATTTAAAAGTTTATATACAGGTATACAGTGTAAAGTGTTAAAATAGAAAAATTCAATTGTTAATGATTTTGTCATCACAGTAAAATATCTTTCAAAGCTTTGTTGATAACACAATGATAGTAACTGTTAGTAAGAGGGTGAAAAGACATTTCACTAATTAAACACTTAATCCAAATATTTTTGAATAATTTAACACTGATTAATTATCTTCTAAGTTATTGAATGCCACTTGGTAATTTTATTGTATATTTAATTTTAAAATAGTAAAATAATACTTTTTTTGAAGGGTTCGCAGAGTGATATTTTGCTCAGGAAAACACTTCTATGCTTTACACCAACATAGACTTAAGCAAAATTATGCCAAGGATGAAATTGCAATTATTAGATTAGAAGAATTGTGTCCTTTTCCTGCTACTGAAATTAATGCTTTGCTTACTGCTTTAAAAACTAATGTCTTACTTATATGGGCACAAGAAGAGCCTTGTAATATGGGTGCATGGTCATTCATTGAAACAAGATTTCGAAATATGTTTGGCAAGCAAGTAAGATTCAATGTTTTTGTAATGTTAAAACTTATTTGCAACACTGTAGCAGTTTTTGGAGTTAATTTTATATCATTGTAAAAAAGTTTGATAATATTTGTTTCTACAAGGATGCCATTTACAGTCTAATATGATGATTTTTAACTATTATCTAGTTTAGTAGATATCAACATTTTAATGTGTCAATGCTAAAAAAAACCTCAACTAACAAACCATTGTTCAATGTGTGAAAGGTTAGTGACATCAAACCACAATAATTGTAGGCTTGCAAATAAATTTGCAAAGTCAATCAACCTATGCAGCTATTGTCACACTAAAGCTGCTAACAAAATTGCATAGTAAACAATTTGTACTAAAAACAAAATAAAGCAGCATGGTTATAATTGCTTCAAAAAATAGAGAAATTTACGTTAAATTTATAACCAAACGATGCAAGTAGATTGCAATAGGGATCATGTCAAACACATTAGCCATCATGGCACTTTTTAACTACATGGCCATGGTGCCAATTTTTTTAAACTAACATGCATGAGAGACATCTATTCTTTTCTTCTACCTGAAAATTATAACCTGCTGTACTTTTACTAAATTTTAAGTTAGTAAATATTTTATTATACAAATCAAAGATTTTTCAAACAAAAATTGCACATCCCAGGGTGGGGGATGTTAAAAGTTTTCAGGAGAGGTTCAAAGTTGGTGACATATTATAATGCAAAACAAAACATGTAAATAGTAATGAAATGCAAAACATATAAAAATATATAATTTTGATTTCAAAATTTTAAGGGAAAAGATGAAAAGATTGATGCTAAGGGGTCACTGTCACATAAGTTTTAAATACCTAAGCCTACTATAAAATAAGCTGCTCAAAAAATTGCAAAAATAAGCAAAAAATGAGTGCTTGTATGTAAAATTTTACAAGATGAAAATTTTGACTTAATTTTGACCTATAAAACTTTTTTAAAATCTTGAATAACTACAAGATTGTGTAAGTTTCATGAGGTAGTAAAGCCCTGCAAAAATTTGAATTTATGGACTTTAGTATGCCCAAGTCATAACATTAACATGCAGACAAAGTAGAAAAGAAGTAGTTAATAAAAAGACTTGCCAGTTGCTATTGCTACACCTTATTTGTCATATACACAGGTAAATGCCACTCTAAAATGGATCTAATAAATGCTTACCCACACCAGTATAAAAAACTGACTTTGATACACCTAAACAATGTCGTTGAGGGCAAAGCCCCCTAGATCCTCCATTCTACTACTACTACTGTGTTGATATACAGGGTAATCAATATTTAGTGTTTCAACTTCAAATAACTGTATTTGGAAAATGATACATACAGTTGGAGTAACACAGGTGAAATATTGTTACAAAATGAATATAAATTCAGTACAAATACAATTTATTCAATATGCTTTCTATTCGAATCAATTACAAGCTGAAGATGCCTCAAAAATGACCTGCAAGAGTCACGAATCACATTCTGGGGCATTTTGAACCATTTGTTTCCTAGTTTCGTCTTCAATGCCTCCAAACTTTTATGATGTATTGCTGAGACCTTGCTCTTGAGGTACCCCCAGATACCAAAATCGAGATGATTCAAATCAAGTGATGAAGGGGGCCATTCCTTTTTGGAAATGAAATTGGGAACATTGGCTGATAGCCATTCCTGCATTTTTTTAGCTCCATGTGACGTTGCCAAATCTTGTTGAAACATCCAAGGTTGTTTTTTGAAGTGTTCTTTTGCCCAGGGCAACAATGAACTAACAAGGATGTCATTTCGATAATTCTCTTTCAGTTTGATGCCTAGTTCTACAAAAACCAAAGGACTTCTTCCAGATTCAGTAACGATTGCCCAGACCATCACTGATGCTGCCCCTTGGGCCCAAGTGACTCTTCAAGGTCCTACCTCCCCATCACATGACCAAGCACAGTCATTCTGGGGATTCTTAAAATAATGGTTGTAACACTCAAAAGAGAAAAGGTGGTTGTTCTTCTATGCACTGGACACAAGACTAATGACATCATTGCCCTCACTTGCATGTCTCATAGCCTCATCAACACTGTAAAAAAACTTCTAAAAACTGGTGCTCCACTTGACAAGAGGTCTTAGGAAACCTAAAACACGTACTGTCAGGACCCCTAGAATCCTTTCTCACCTCAAAAAGAGCATTAAAGTGACACAAACCAAGTCAATAAGAACACATGCCAAGGATCTGGGCATCTCCCTTAATTCTGTCCAACAGTGCGCAACGACCTTAACGGCCAGTCCCTCGTGAGAAAGTGTGTCCCTTGCTCTTAGAGAAGAACATTATGGCCAATCTGAAGTAATGCAGAAGCCTCGTGAATCATCTGAAGCATGCACATTTAAGCAGGATCATCTTCTTTTCGGATGAGAAAAATTTTTGTGTTGACCCAGTTTGTAACAGTGGTAATGACCAGTACATCTATTTGGAAGGCTCAGAAGTTGATGAGGATGTTCCCACAGCTGCTAAGTTTATCACAAAGATGAAACACCTGGCCTTGCTGATGTTTCTCTGTGCTGTGGCAAGCATGAGTGAACCTTCATTGCTGATTTGGTTCTCGACTGGATTTCGCCTTTCTGCATCCAACTACTAGGAAGTTCTTCAAAAAACTCTGATCTCGTGGATGAAAGAAGTTGCAGAGAAGCACAACAAGGACTTTATATTCCAACAGCATGACACTACTGAGGGAGGCTGGCATCAATTTCTGGCAGAAGAATATTGTGTCTGCCATCATTCTCTGATCTCAGCCCCCTTGATTTTTCTATCTGGGGGCACATCAAGAGCATGGCCTGCTCTAAACGTCACAGCAGCCTGACTTCCCTCAAGAGGTCAGTAAACTGTGCCTGGGGCAACATGAATGAAGACTTTGTGATCAAGGTATGCTCCAAGTTCAGGCCACGACTAGAGACATGCGTTGAAGCCAAGGGCAGACTAATTGAATGAATTATTTTACCTTTGTAAACAGCTTATTATGTTTCAATTGTTTATTTTGAAAGTAATCTTGATTTGTATCACTTAAAATACAAATACAGGGTGACCCAAAAAAAATGGGCTCCAACTCTAATTAGGCCCCGTTTCTTAGTGTTTTGTTCGAATGAAATGAAACTTTGGTCATAACTAGTTTATTATATTCAAAACATCACATCAAAACACTAGGGTCTTTGGCCTTTTTTTCTCCGTTCTACAGCATGTGTTCTAGATGGCCTCCATTTAGCTCCGTGCATTTCTTGAGGTGCAGCACGAAGTTGTCCATGACGTTCTTACAGACTGAATTGGTAATGGCTCTCATCTCCTCCCTGATGGCTTCCTTGAATTCCGTGATGGTTCTGGGTTTCCCTGTGTAGACTCTGTCCTTAAGATAGCCCCAAAGAAAAAAATCTTGGGGGCTTAGGTCCAGGCTATGGGGTGCCCACTCAAAATCAGACTTGAGACTGATCACTCGGCCTCCGAAGTTCTCTTTCAGCCAATCTCGGGACAGGTTTGAGGTGTGAGAACTTGCTCCATCTTGCTGGAACCAGAACTTGCTCATGAGCGACGGGTAGAGGGTCTGGAGCTCACTCTTGAAGGTTTTGAGGACCTCCACATACCACTCTTTGGTGACTGTCACTGCTGTGCCAGATTCTTCGATGAAGATTGATCTGATGATGCCTCTGGCCAAGATTGCAGCCCACACCGTGCACTTAGGAGAGTGCAGGGACTTGGTGGCTACTTCATTGGGTCTAAAGGACCCCCAGAAGACATTTGTCTTGGAGTTCGCCTTTCTGTCAAGATGGAAGTGGGCTTCATCTGAGGTCCAAAGGAGGTTAAGGAAACTTGGTGTGTCCTCAATCTTCTCGAGCATCTTGACTGCCATAGCGCTCCTCTGCTTCTTGTCTGAGGCTGTAAGGGTCTGCAGCGTCTGTATTCTGTATGGATAAGCCCTGATATCGTTCACCAGCACTCTCCTGCAAGTCTCACGGGACATACCAAGGGACTGACTTTGCTTACGCACAGAGCGTTTTGTACTCTGCTGGAGAGACTCTCTCACACTTTCGACCAGCTTGGCTGTTTGCTTCTTGGGATGTCCCGAGTGGCTTGGATAGTTCTCACTGGCAGCGTTGAGGTTCTCCATGGTCCCATACTTCTCGAAGTGGTCCACCCAGTTCTGAATTCTGCTTTTGGATGGAGCCTTTTCACATTCGAACTGACGCATGAAACTGTCCTGGGTTTTCTTGAACAAGCCTGTCTTGTAGTAAAATTTAACACAGTGTATTCTTTGTCCCAGCTCCCACTGGGGTCTTGGTGTACTCACAGTTGTTGATTCTGCCATGTCCTGTAAAATAAGGGCAATCGGTGAATAAATAAAGGAGATATCACATAAAGTGTACACGGAGCCCATTTTTTTTGGATCACCCTGTAAATAATTATAAAATTTTTGCTTTTTTTTATCTGAAACACCCGATATTCTGCTCAGTTATATTTGTTACATTTAGGTTTTTTGGTAAAATTGCACAAAACCATGATGCATGAAAGGTGTTTGGTCCTTTTTTCCAAATTTTTTGATTTGGTATGTCTATGGGCAGTTGGCTACTATCTACAAGCCATGCCCTTAGTCTATACACTTGCAAAAAATGGATATAAAATATTTTATAAAATTATAAGGATTGAACCAAGCATAAATTGAAAATCTATTAACTGCTAATTGTATTCTTTGAACCCAAATGGGAACTGAATTTGCTTGAACCTTTAACACATTGACTGCCACGTCATTTATATATGCCTGACAGTTTTGTAACTGCTACAGCCACATCAGTCATAAGTGCCTGACAAGAAAATTTTTATCCCTGATCACGTCATTTGCAAATGCCTCCAAATAAACATTAGTTGGGCTAAAACATGATTTTGAGCTAATACTAAACTCAGCTACCACTTTTAAATATTTAGCCCTGGGGGTAACTTTTCAAAAATATGCATGACAGTCAATCTGTTAAAAAATAAAATTTGCCAAACCTGAACTGGAATGTTATTTTAAGTGGTTTGACCCTCTGCTTTTAAGGGCAAAAATTAAAATATCCAACACATTTAAAGTGAAGACTTTTTTTAAAGAACACTACTTTTAAGGGATAAAAATTAAGAAATCTGAGTCAAATTTAAAGTAAAGACTTTTTTTAAAACAACACACTGCTTTTTAGGGATGAATTTTTTCTTTTAATAACCATCCCAGTTTACCCCTTCAGAAATTTGGTATGCCAATTCTTAAACAAATGGTAGAAAAAAGATTAAAAAAAAACATTTCACTATTGCTTTATTCAAAGATAAAGAATTAACCTTTTTGTTACCAAGTGTAGTTCTTACGCTCATATGTTCAAATCTGTTTTGTTTTTATATATGTGTGTTTTGTAGGTAGTAAATAACTTATTAAACTAATTTTTATGTTCATACCTTGTTTCAAAAGTGAATTAAGTCTTGTTCTATTTGTGGAACATTGGCAGGTTACAGTACACAAGAACACACTTTATTGATTTGTTGCTTCAATGAAAGCAGTTGGCTTTTTATTTAACACTTTGTAAATTCAATCAGCAAACGCATACATCATTTTTATCTGGGACATCTTTATTGCTTGGCATGGTACATTTCAAAACAAAGCTTGCCACATTCTGCATGCAGGCATACATTGCATTTTTTACATATGGCTTTGGTGTTCTTTTTGCACATTTTACAATGTCCTTGAGAAGTTGGTCCTTCAAGAACTAACTATCAAATCTCATATCCTGTGGAAGTTCAGCTTCACCATTCAGTTTATTTCAGGGTAGCTTTCTGCTTTAAGCAAAGCAAACGATACCTTTTTCTAACCAAATCAGCAATATATTTTCCATGCTGCAATGACTGTAACATTGAGAAAGTTTACAAACAGGGTCCAGTATTATTTTTTTCCACATGTCGTTGAACGATATGGTTCCAGCAAACAGTCCATCAGATCAACACTGCCCATACTTTTGTTATACAAACCACTGAGATGTAGCTGTGTGATTTCTTAAGCTTCTCCTCTTATCATCCACCTTACTTTGTGCACAGATTCATAAGTTTCCCAGTGACTTGCCATATTTATGACAGAATTGTCATGCCATTTAGCAATGTACAGGGTGGGGCATAAATATTGCAACAACAGTTCAATCATAATTTTTTATGTTAAAAACCAATTTTTTAAGTATTTCTTCTCTTTTAAAGGTTTTTACTCATTATATTATTAAATATTTTCAATTGTTGGTTGATTAAATCTGATTTATTATGAAGTTATTATCAAAAAGGGAGACTATTATTAAAATGCATCATGCAGGATGCTCCAATTGTAAGATTGCAAAGAGTCTTTTTGTGGACAGATCAACTGTTTGATGAACTTTGAAGCGATATAAAGAGCCTGGTTACTTTAAGGATTGGCCTCAAAAAGGAAGACCTCGATCACAACAAACTCCATTAGCTGTAAAAGCAGTCCAGGAATGGGTCAGATGGAACCCAAGGTCTTGGAGAAAGATGGCACTGCAGAGTGGAATAAGCCCCAGAACAATGAAGAAAATTGTTCATGAAGACTTAAGAATGTCTTTATTCACCTTGCAATAAAAGCAAACTTTAACCACATTTCAAAAGCAAAAAAGATTAGACAAAGGCAAAATTTTGTTGAATGAAATGAAGAGAGGCATGGCTGGGGAAATCATCTGGTCTGACAAGAAGTTATTTACCGTTGCAATGGCCCACAATCACCATAATGATTGAGTTATTGGGAAAAACAGTTCTGAGATTCCAGCTGAAAAGAAAAGAGTCTGTCACACTATGAAACCGACCTCTTTCATGGTTTGGGCAACCATTTTTTCCACCTGGAAATCTCCCCTCATTTTTGTGAATCAAAAGGACAAAATTAATGCCAAATCTTACATTAACGTTATACTAAAACCAATTAAAGATTCTGCTTCCAAGCATTTTGATAGTAACATACTCTGGACCTTTCAGAAGGATGGAGCACCAACTCACACTGTGAATATTACTCAAGCGTGGTGCAGAGATCATTTACTGCGTTTCTGACCAAAAGAGAAATGGCCTCCTTGTTCACTGGATCTCAATCCAATGGACTTCTAAGTTTGGTCAATACTTGAAACTAAAGTCTGTTCAAAAGTTCATCATTCTGTTAAGGATTTAAAAACTTCTTTTACCTGATCTTGGGACCAAATTCCTCAAGAAATGCTGCATGCTGCAGCAATTGCTTCCCAGACACAATTTGAGGCTGTAGTTGTACAAAGAAGGGATTATTTGAATAAAAGTTATTTTCAATTGGTGATTTATTTGTACATGTAAGGATACATAAATATAATAGTTAAAAATTTTTGTATATTATGTATTTTTTACACTTTATTGTTGTTGCAATAATTACACCCCACCCTGTATACTACTTCATCACTGCAGTAATTGTATGTGCCTCTTTCTTACTTCTGAAGCTCTTTGTTTTGAGCAAGTTATTTGTTTGCACTTTCTGTTCTATTTTCTTGAATGGTTCCTGTAGCTTGCATGCTCATTTTAAGTTAATTTAGTCATCAGATGGTAGCTAGAGAAAAAGTTATCAAAATAAAGTTGGTGATACAGAATTTTGGAGTTACTGGAGATGATAGAAACCATATTGTTGATGACACATGTTCCTAAAGGCTGGTCAATTGTGTTTGACTGCTTTCCCTGATATATCAGCATATGATACAGCTAACCATCACTTCCACACAGACACCATATTTTGTAACCAAAATAAATTGGCTTCCCTCTGATAAACGTTTTGACTCTGTGGCATCAAAAGTATGGCACCATTGACTCATCTACACTCATTAGTTTATGAAAAATACCGAACTGAACCAAATTGCAATTTAGCATATAATACAAAGGAGATATTTTGCTCATTTTATCTCCTTCTGTGAGTCTGTGGTTGTCAGCAAAATGTAGATATATTTTGATTTTGTGACATCCATTTCTACTGATTGTATTATATACTGCTGAAACTCCCAAATCAGGTTGCATTAACCAGTAGTGATGTTCTTTTGGTAGGCTATGACAAGGGTGGCAAACCTATGGCACGCGTGCCATATCTGGCACACGGGCTGATTTTTGCTGGCATGGCACTTTTATGATAAGTTTATCTGAAACGTCTTATCGCGTATTAGTTCAATCATCATCTAGCAGAGTTACAAACTCAAGTTAGACTAAAATGATTTCTTAGAATAGATAAAAGTTCTTTCATTTATCATTTATTTGCTTTGTGACATCACAGTTGTAAAACAAGAGAGTGTGTAATTTGATATCATTGTTCTCTTTTTAGTTACTTTTTTTTTGAAACAGAAATTTACAACAGTTGGTAAATTTTACTAACAGAGTTTGAAGAAACCAAGTACAGTAATTTACTTTTACACGTGCAATATATTTTTTTTTTCAGAAATAAATTAAATTTCAAGCTTTGCTAGATCATAAATTTGAATTTTTCTTTTTTTTAATTAATTATTCATTTTTTTACCTGAGATATGTCAAGAGAAAATAAAAAGCTAAAATTATCATCATCCAGCAGTAGAGGGTTTCAAAGCTGGTGGACTGAAGAGTATGGCATGATTAGCAGTGATGATAAAACAGTATGTGTCTTGTGTTGTAATAAAGTTGTTTGTAGAACATCTTTAGTTAAACGTCATTTCGAAACGAACCATAAGATCTTTATTTGAAAACGAAAGAAGAACAAAGAAAAATTATTTCTAAAGTTTGTAAGGAGAAGAAAATGCAATCATCAAATCTAATGAAATTTATAGGTGGCTCTTCAAATGTTACTGCAGCGAGCTATATTGTGTCAAAAGAAATTGCCAAACATGTAAAACCATTCAGTGAAGGACAATTTATCAAACAAGCATGGCTTGAATGTGCATCGGTTTTATTTGAAAATTTTAAAGAAAAAGAAAAAATTATTCAGAGAATAAAAGAAATACCGTTATCTAGAAATACAGTAAAAGCTAGAATTTTGGATATTGCTGACAATGTTTCTCACCAGCAAAATAAAGACAAGTTCTTGTAATTTTTTATCTATCTGTCTTGATGAAAGTACTGACTTAACAGGTTCGGCACATTTAGCAATTTTTGGCCGTTATTTGGTTAATAATACAATTAGAGAAGAGTTGATCAGCTTAGCGTCATTAGAAACAACAACAAAAAGGATAGACATATGCAAAGCTGTTGTGAAACAACTGACTGAAAAAAAACTTGATCTTTCTAAAATAGTATCTGTTATAACAGATGGTGCTGGCAGTATGACCGGAAAAACCAATGGATTTATCAATTTATTTACTCAGCATGTGGGACATTCCATTTTGAGCTTTCACTGCATTATACACCAGCAAGTATTATGTGCAAAAACTAATTTTAAATCACTGCAGAACATTATGGATGTAGTAACAAAACTAATTAACTTAATGGCTGCTCATCCATTAAGCAAACAAAAATTTAAAAAACTGCTTGGCGATATGGATTCTATGCATGTTGGTTTGCTGATGTACAATAATGTGCGATGGTTAAGTCGGGGAAAAGTTCTGGAACGATTTGTTGAATGCTTGGATGAAATTATAATTGTTTTAACTACCGAAAAAATTATTGAAAAGTTTAAAGAGTTGTTTGATAGCCAATGGATTTTAAAATTAATGTTTTTTACTGATTTGTGCTTACATGTAAACGAATTGAACACAGGCTTGCAAGGTCGTAATAAAACCATTATTATCATGTTTGATTTAATCAAAGCATTCAAAGCAAAACTACAAAATTTTCTATCGGGATGTTGATTCAAAAACTTTCAAGTATTTTAAAAACACAAAGAAATATTTTTTACAACTTGAATGACCATCTTGAACAAGGAATAAATCAACTATTAAGAATGTTTTGTGAAGTTATTCAAGATTTAATCAAGGAATTTGATTCTAGGTTTACACAATTCAGGCAATTCGCTGAAACAATGCAATTTATTTTGCATCCAGACTCAACATCACTAGAAACACTAAATTTGGAAAGCTTGAAGTGGCTAGATTTGGAAGATATAAAAATGCAATTAATTGATTTCCAATCTAGTTCTATATGGAAACAAAAGTTTATCGATCTGAGAAGAGACTTATAATTAATAGAGAACGATAGAGCAGTCGGTGTATTAACATGCAATCCAGAAGAAAAAGTATTGAAAACATGGGATACCATTCCCAATACTTTCATTTGTCTAAAAAAATTAGCAATTGCTATTTTATCGATTTTTTTATCTACGTATTGTTGTGAGTCATTGTTTTCGCAAATGAACTTGATCAAAAACAATTTGAGAAGTAGCTTGATTGATGAGTCTTCATTTGCATGTGCATTACTTAAAGTGACAGAGTATGAACCAGATATAAAACGCTTATCATCTAAATTACAGCAACAAAAATCTCATTAACATATTGTGATTTATGGTAATAAATATAATCAATAATTTGCATAGTTTACCTTTTTAATTAGTTTTTTCAATGTTACTGGCACGTTATAAAGTGGCTTTACGTCACTTATGATATTTTGGCACGTTTGTAAAAAAAGGTTTGCCACCCCTGGGCTATGACAGCCAGTAAGCAAAAGCACTCCTAAAAATATCCACATTTCTTTAGTCGATATCATAAAATGTAGATTGTTTTGATCTCAATTGCTATAAAAGTTAGTTTGAAGAACAATGTGCTCTAATCCGTTTTTGAAAAACAAATTTTTCCACCCATGTAAGGTGAATTTTCCTCCAAATTTGACAAATTTTCTCTGAAACTAGGTTCTTCCCATTGAAAAGCTTTTCCAAAACCAGAGACAGTTTTCCATCTAGGTAGTTCTTATTGTCTTCTTTTGGTACAAGTTGGCAAAGGCAGTTCAACTTTGTTGTCACTTTTAAGATCTTTAATCTCAAGCTCTCTGGCTAGTTCATAAATTTCTTTCATACTTTCAGCTAAAACTTTACCTGATTACTAGGGCAAGTTTTTGTTGCACTAAAAAATTGAAAAAATTGCATTTATTTTTAACGAAAGTTGCAAAAAGTTGCATTTCTGCACAAACATTTTAAAAGACAATGATTTATTCAAGCAATTTATTTACATATAATGCTAAATATTTGCAAACATTATTTGAAGAGAAATGGCAATATTTTGCCAACAGTTTGCCTAGCATGCTAGAATTTTGCTCCACAGTGCATTAAGTTGCTTGGCAATTTAACAATTTGGCATATAGTTCTGGATTCATGTTTGGCCAGGTCATTTCTGCAATTGCTTTCAGGTCACTATTCAGTTCGAATCAGTGAGCCAAATACAACTTTATTTCAGCTGGATTGCTGCCAAACTTAAATGTGTAACCTCTTTTATAGGCTTGAGCAACAGTATATTTTGTGCTCTCTGCTCTTTGTATTTCATCAACAAGTTTAGTATAACATTGATAAATTTCTCTTAGGCTTCTAGGAAGGCTTTCAGCCGTGACTGCTTCCTTTGTAGCATTTAGGTTTATACTCGTATATGTATATCTAGCTACATGTAAATTTCACAAACTTTTACAGATCTTCTTTATTTTAAAACCAACAGTACAGGAACTTTTCTACATGTGTTTTTTACAATACAAGACTCTCTCTTTTTTTTATCCAAAAAGAAAAAAATGAATAAACACACAAAAATATACACAAGCATAAAAATGCAGCAATCACTACACCTTTGCTTTCACTACTAACTGCCCTGTACTTTCGAAAGCATTAACAATCTCACAAATTTGCAGAAAGTTTTTGGAATAGTATTCTGCTGCCTTCAACCAATTTCCCAACTGGTGACTACGGGTTGTGGGGGACTGTTGATTGTTGAAAACTTTGCTCTTCAATCTTTATTTTTTACCATTGAAGCTTTTGCTGCAGCAATTAGCTTGTCAACATCCTCATAGTTAGCATGGATTCCTTCAGCTGTATTATGCAAACCATGATCCACGCTGATAATGTGAAAGAGCCTTGGATATGTTTGTTTAACCACATGACCTGCTGCTGTCATGCACCTGGCAGCATCTGTGAGCAATAAAACAAAATTGACTCTGTCTGTTTGAAGGGTGTGAACTGCATCATCTATGGCATGTATAACAGTTTGTTGATTTGGTGAAGCATCAAGAATCTTGCAATGCAACAGGTAAGTTGTTTATGGCTGTTCCACATCTCCAACTAGGGTGTTTACATTGGACCCTGAAATATCAGCTTTATCAATAACCATGAAAATGACCTTATCTGAGAGAATATTGCAAATTTGATTAACTTCATATTTCCCCATATTATCAATTTATTTTTGGCATGCTGACTCGGATGGAGCTTTTTGACAAACATATTTAAAAAAGGGCTTGCAGGTCAGAATTCTTAAGCTTGTACAGGAGAACATCTGCTGAAAGGAAAGCAGTTGTCACTTTTCCAACAATCATTCCAGTCAAAACTACAGTAGCTGTTGGCATGCTTAGCAGTTGCTGTTGTTGCTGCAATGTTAATGACAAGGCTTTGTGATGCTTTGTACTCTGATGATGTTTGTCTACTGAAAATTTCCTGTCATGTGACACAATTGTAAACCACAGTGTACAGAACAGTTCTCCATGAACAGTGGCCATGAATTCCATTGGGTAGTGTACTTCATAGGCTCACACCTTGGAAAGTGACCATTGCGCTTTTTTTTTGGATTCTTGTATAAATTTTTACAAATTCTATTACATGATATTGATACAACACTATTTCTTTTAAACAATATATATTATATCTAAATATCAAAAATTTATTCTCAGTATATTACCAACAACTCGCAAAGCAACTTTACTTAAAGGTACTGGTAGCCTAAGGTCGATTTTACTGACTGGTCTATTCCATAAACTGTCATATTAATCATATCAAGGTTATCGTTTCTTACTTGCAAAATAACTAATGCACTTTTATAAGCACACAGTTTAACTAACTAAGCTATCTCAACAAAACTTGACCTCAAAATACCAGACACAACCTATTTCCGTTTGTGCAGGCTTGGCCAAAAGCCAAGTCATACTTCGACTTCTAATTGAGTTCGAGCACTGTCGTATTTGGCTAGGGTTGTGGAACTTCTAGCTTGTAAGCCAACTGTTGCATCATAGATAACATTGAGACGCAGGTAATCCATCACATAGCTCTTTGTTATGTAAATCAAAAAGAATAGAACTGTACTGAAATAGTTTTATAGAATGTATTTTAAATCACACTTACATTTTGCACCATACTTGATAAAAGTTGCACTAAAAAGTTGCATGTACAAAAGAAAAAAGTTGCAAAAAGTTGCAATTTAAAATTCCTAAAAACAGCTTAAAACATTGTACAACATAAGGTCTGAGTATTTAGGAAGCTGTTGAAAGCTGTAAAAAAAGTTGCAAAAGTTGCAAAAACTTGCCCTACTGATTACCGGAGTCATTGGCATTTGGCAGAAGTACAACAGCATTGACAACATTTCTTGCACCTTCAATAGCTTCATGCACTTGTGCAATAGCTGCTATTCTTGTTGTTTTTCTTATTCCATAAAAAACTTTTTGTTTCATGTTTACTTATAACTGTCAACCACTCGCTTTCTGACAACTTACTGCCTGTCAGTGAAATGCACAAAATGTCTAAATGCAATAGCTTCTTTGTTTACTAATAAGTGATTACTACACATGAATAAACACAATAAACATCTGAGCTCAAAACTAACACTTGCTCTGCTTCAAACACAGCTGTACAGTAACCTGCCAGTGTTCCATAAATGAAACATAAAACTTTATGACAAATTTATGACAAGTTATTGGCTGCAAATCTAGTTATTTTGGGATGAAAGTAATTTGATATCAGTAATCTAAAAATTATCAATCATGGGATACTTTAGAATAGATACAATGGAAAAAGTGTGAAGATTTAATAAAAAAAATCATGTAAATACTGTAATTCCTTCCAAAAGACTTTTTTTTAACTGATTTAGGTTTACCTAACTGAAAAGTGACAATACTTAAGCATTGTTTAAAACTTTTGCATTTACAAAGCTACACCTGAAAAAAATTAAAGATGTCAAAAAATGTGCATAAAGATAAAAAAAATCTAAAAGGAAAGATCCAATGAAAAGAAAAAGAGTGTAATTTTGTTTCAAGACACTTATATTACACCAAAATTTTCTGGCGGTAGATGCATAGCAATATGATATTTACTCTAACAAAGTTACTGAGCGCTATACCAAACCAAACAAACTTAAAAACCAACAACACTGCTCAACAACTATACTAAAATCAGTATAAATAAATTTTAAAAGAACATAAAAACAATGGCCACATTACCCTGATAGCTTTTCAGCTGATCAAATAGCAAAATAAAAAAAACAATTTGCAACTTTTTAAACTGCTTTTCTAAAACCATACTACTTGTTATTATTTATCATCTGACAAGCTGAAAGACCAAAGTAGCTGTGGGTATGGTTTTTAGCAGATGATTTTTATTTATACATACATACATATTATCTGTATATCATAGTTTTAGTTCTTTTATTTTATAATAAAAGCTGTCTTATATTACCTGTAAACTAAATTTACAACAAGTATAATACAGTAGAAGATTAAATACATAGCAAAAGAATAAATGCTAAAAATCAAACAAATCAAATTTAACTTCTTTCGACTTTTCCCTTCAATCAGGGGTACCCACAGCGTATCATGTTTCTCCAACTCGTCCTGTTTTCAACATCTGTCTCCCTTGCACCAACTTCTCCCATATCTTCTTTTAGTACTTCTAGAAATCTCTGGTCTCCCTCTTTTCTGGTAACTCCATTTCCATCATCTTTCTTCCTATATATTCCTAGTCTCTCCTCATGACATGTTCATACGACCTCAGCCTGTCCTCCCTCATCTTCATTCCTAACCATTCTACCTTAACTGTACTCCTGATGTACTCGTTTATAATCTTGTCTTTTCTCGTCACTCCCATAGCAAACCTCAACATTTTCATCTCTGCAACTTCCATCTCTTTCACTTGTTTCTTTGTGACTGCCACCGTCTCAAGTCCATACACCAGTGGTCTTACCACTTAGCTGCACACTTTTCCTTTTACTCTAGCTGGTAACCTCCTGTCACAGATTACTTTCAATACTTTTCTACATCTGTTCCATCCTGCCAGCATTCTCTTCTTTACCTCCCTCTCACAACTACCACTTTCTTGCACTGTTGATCCCAAATACTTAAATTCCTTTACTCTGGCACTTTTGTATCCTCCATCTTCACTATTTCTTTGTCATTTCCTCTATTTATGCACAAATATTCGGTCTTTGACTTACTTTCATCCATCTTCTTTCCAATGCATACCTCCAGGTTTCTAGTCTCTGCTCCACTTCTTCCCTGGTCTCTTTGCCAATCACAATATCATCAGCAAACAGCATCGTCCACAGTGGTTATCTCTTTATTTCATCCATTAGCCTGTCCATTATCACTGCAAACAGGAACGGACTTAACACTGGTTCCTGGTGCAGTCCGACCTTGACCTTGAAACTTTCTGTTGTTCCTATTGCACACCTCACCACTGTTTCACTTCTTTGTACATAACCTGTACAAGTCTCACATACTTTTCCACTATTTCTGATTTTCTCATACAGTACCACAGCTCTTCATGCAAAACCCTGCCGTAAGCTTTTTCTAGGTCTACAAATACACAATAAAGCTCTCTTTGACCTTCCCTGTACTTTTTCATCAACATTCTTAAGGCAAACATGACATCGGTAGTTTCCTTTTCCTGGCATAAATCCATATTGCTGTTTACTGATCTTTACTCTATCCCTTAAACTGGCTTTAATAATTCTTTCCCATACCTTCATTGTGTAGCTCATTAACTTCATTTCTTTGTAGTTTCCACAGCGCTATGCATCCCCTTTGTTTTTATAGATTGGAATAAGCACACTCCTTCTCCATTCATCTGGCATCCGCTCACCCACTAATGGTTTGTTGAACAGTCTGGTCAAGACTTTATCCCCATTTCTCCCATCCACTTCCAAACTTCTACTGGCAACTCATCTGCCCCAACCGCTTTACCTTTCTTCATCTTTCTCAGCGCATTCTTCACTTCTTCTCTACTGAAACAATTTACCTCGTTGCTAACCACTTCTGCTTTCTCTGTCTTAGGCTCTCTGTCATTTTCCTCGTTCATCATTTTCTCAAAGTACTTCTTCCATCTCTTTAACACTGCCTCCGACTTTTTTGCCTTACTTTTCTTTGTACATCTTTTTACTATTTTCATTTCTTATTTTGTCCCATGTTTTCTTCAACTCTTTCTTTTATGCTCTCCTGAACTTCCTCATTTCACCACCATGTCTCCCTGTCTCCTTTTCGTTTTTCAAATGTCACTCCCAGCACAGTTTCAGTTCTTTTTTCTTGCATTTCTGCTGTTTTGTCCCACTCATCAGGTAACTCATCCTTGTCTCCCAGAATCCTGGTCACCTCTTGTCTAAACGCTTCTTGACAGCTTGTCTCCTTCAGTTTTTACCATCGTATCTTTGGCTTTACTTTCTCTGCTTTTTTCTTTTTCACCATAAGAGTCATTTTGCATACCACCATATGGTGCTGCTTTGCGACACACACATTCAATATTACCTTACAATCGCACATTTCCTTCAAGTTCCTCCTTCTGCACATCACATAATCTACTTGGGTACTTTTACCGCCACTTATACGTCACCCTGTATTCATCTTTCTTCTTGAAATAAGTATCGACAATCGCCAAATCGATCCTTTTCCCAAAATCCACAACCATCAATCCTTCCTTATTTCTTGTTCCAGCACCGTATCCCCCATTATTTCCTCATTCCCTATGTTTCCTTCGCCCACATGTTCATTAAGGTCAGCACCTAGAACTATCCTTTCCTGTTTTGATACACTTTTTATTAACTCATCCAGGTTTTGCCAAAAATCATTTTTCTCCTCCATGCTGCTGTTAACCTGTGGAGCATATGCGCTTACTATGTTTAGGATCGACCCTTTACCTCCAGTTTCATGGCCATTAGTCTGTCTGACACCCTCTTCACCTCCAGAACACTTTCAGTCAGCTCCTCCCTCAGCACTATCCCTATCCCATTTTTTCTTCCATCAGCTCCGTTGTAAAATAGTTTGCATCCACCTCCAATGTTTCTTGCTTTACTCCCTTTCCACTTCGTTTCCTGTAGGCACACTAGGTCTACATTCCTTTGCTCCCTCAAGTCTGCCAGCTCTCTTCCTCTTCCAGTCATTGTTCCAATATTTAAGGTACCCACCCTTACGAGTGAGCGTCTCCTTTTCCACACTTCCCGCTGCCTCTTCATTCGCCTTCATCCTCTCTTTCTCTTTTTGTTTTCATTACGTGCAGCAGTAGCGTAATTTGCACAAATGCCCTGCTATGCGACACCTGAGGCGGTCGTTGGTAACGTGGACCGCGACCGATTTGATATGGATTCATGATTATGACGCATTTGTATGTTTTGGCAAAAAATTTTTACACCGGATGCCTTTCCTGCCGCAACCCTCCCCATTTTTCCGAGCTTGGGACCGGCATCAAGAAACACAAGAATATGCCTTCGATGGCTGGGTTTTAAATCAAATTTAACTAAAGAAACTAAATCCAAATAATTTATATCATGTAGTTTTTGGTTCTCACATTATTATCACAGATGTTTTCATAGATAGAAAAAGTGTCTATGTCTATGTCACAACTAACATGTCTCTTTGCGAAGTCCTGACGTTTCTTCTTCATAGCCTGTGTCAAGCGTGATTTTCGGGCTGGCTTGCATGATTTGACGCCAAATTCCAGAGACAACCTGTGTTAATTTTTTTAGTATTGTCTGTTGTGCCAGTTTTCATCAACTTGCCCTAGGTTTTTCGGGTGAGTAACTGCCTTACGCATAAGGCGATCTTTGCTAGTGGTAACCCTTGGTCGGTCAGACCTTTTTTTGTCTATGAAAACATCCTCATTTTGGTATTTCATAATTGCATTGTGCACTGCTGTTTTGCTAATCTTCATCTTTGCAATTTGACGTACAAAAAACTTTAAATTGCTTAACGTTACGATTTGAGCCCGTTCTTCCGTGCTGAGAGACTGCTTTTTGCCCATTTTTTCAACCAGTAAATTTAACTGATTTTGACTAAAGCGCGATCTTGCAAACAATTTATTGAGCAGGAAATAAAAAAAAGTGTCATACAGAAAATGTATACCGGTATTAACACAACATAATTACGCTATAGCACGCAATGACACCCATTACTCATTGAAATACGAGCATTTAAAGCTGCATTTAAAGCTGCATTTGGAAAGTGTCTCTAAACTTTTGTCGCAGACTGTAATAAAAAGAGAAAAAAGGATTGGTTCAAGAACTGAACTTTAGGGGATGCCTCTACGAAAACTGAAAGGACTATTATGAGAATTGTAGATACGCTCGATGCCATCGTCTCCGAGGTTTTCTTAAGAGTCAAGAATCTAAATAAAAATGATAATTAACTCGTTATATTCTCAGAGCTCTTGCTTTCATATCTAAACCTATCACTCACCTCATTTTAGTTATTGCAAGCGGCATATCAACCCTTATCATATCAGGTACCCGCATCAAGGAACTGTTTGGAACATAGCTTTTTGCATCGTCACTTGCTTCGCATGAAACACGAATATTCAACACTCACGTGATGAAACCGGTGTTCTTCCTTTGGGCACCCATCTCGATCTTTAATGTACTTAACTCATTTTTCCTAGCACAAGCATTATGCAAACACATACTTTTTCTGACCTAAATTTAGCCTACTGTACATTTAGATCCACATAGAAATATCGCAATATTTTTTATACAGTATAAGAATCTTTACTAAAATTTTTTTTCCAATTGAAACGTTTTATTGTAGTTTTATATAATTGAATGGTTGTAAATAACTTTTAGTTGGAGTAAAACATTTTTTTTCTTTATAATAATGCATCAACATAAAACGTTTTAAAATATTTCAGCTTGTTTACGCTGGACGTCCCTCACTTTCGGCTCCTGCTGTTGGAATCGGTATTCTTCATCAGCAACAATGCGATGACGCTATTTCCGATGCTTTTAAATGAAATAAAATCAATAGGTTTATGTAGATAATAATGTTTTGATTCTTGTGAGGGTTCTATAGAAGAATGCTGGACCAGGGGTTACCAAATTTTTTTGTTCATCGGTAGGGGAAGGTAAGGTAGTTTGATACAATTTTGACATTTTTGACATTTAAGCAAAAATGGTTAGACTTACACCTCTAAATTTATGTCTATAATAAAGTTTGGTTCTTTCCCGACATTTCAAAAAAACTTTGAGCACTTCACCTTGTCATATTTTTTTGTTATTACTTTTTGAAATTACTCACTCAATCGTATCAAATTACCTTTATAGGAAGGTAATTTGATACTCGTCAAACGCAATTTGATACGCTGAAGGTACATTGATACAGCATTATTATTAATAAAAATAATAGCACCAACAGCAGTCAATTTGAATGAAATAAATACTTGCACACTCAGCAGCAATTCTCTGCAATTTTCTCAGCAGACATGCAAAAAGAACGTCCAATTTTGCATCACAATTACTTTGAATAAATATAACGAACATAACGAACAAACATAACGAAAATTTAAGAACAAATATAAAAAGACAGTCTACACATACCGATAAAAAGTCTACAACCCTACATAAAAAAAAGTACTAGCCTGCCTAACGTAACATGTGAGTCGTTCTGTAAATTGTTATAAAAAAATAAATTTGACTCTAGTCATATTTGAACTCCAGTCACATTCTAGAGCAGCATGTTTTTTTGTTTAATAGTTTCATGTTGGTTGTAGCTTTATCCCCAAAATCTCAACTAAAGAGATTTTCAAAACTTTTATGCCAAGCTTTATTTGACCCCGATATGCCCAAGATATAGCAAAATATGTTAAAATTGTTGTAGTTTGCTAAAATATTTCTCAATAGTTAGAAAATGATAATTTTTAAAGATTGTTACATGTGTAATATTGCTTAAAAAAACAAGTTTTTCATAATCCAAGAAGTTTTAAAGTTAATATTTCATAGTTTAATTTGTTAAGAAAATCCATTTTCTGAAGCATTTGTATGTAGGCTGCAAAACACAGTAACCACTATGCAGTATTGAAATGCGGTTTTAAAAAAAAGCAAATTTATGGGAGTAACAAAATAGGCAAAGCATTGAATTTCTTGGCACAAGCAATTGATTAAGCTAAATCAAGCTTACTAAAGTCATAATTAGATCGTAGCTGACTGCTCTTTCTGGCTGAACCGCCAATAACAAGTGGAGCCAGAAGTTTTAAAACAATGTCTTGTGGTGCAAATGAAGCACCATTTGCTTTGTCAGTATTAATTATTCGGTCAGCCGTGAAGTGATGTTTATCCAAAACGTTCGCAAGGTTGTTAAAATACTCCTTAACAACAGCCTCATTAAATCCAGATGCTCAACCAATTGATGTTGCTTCAGGTGCACATATAGACAAATTTTGTCTTTTTTTGAACCCTAGCCACCATGGTGTTCCAGCTTTTTTGCATCTTATCCAAGACTCTGGAACAACAACATTGTTTTTCACAGCATATTCAAATGCCAACTCTTTGCATTTTTCCAAGGACAAGCCAAAGTACATACCTGCCAAGTAACCAATGTGAGTGGCAAGGTCTTTTTCCATGTCAGGTGAAATAATTCTATTTTTTATGCCAGTTGACTTATATCCAACTGCACAATTTGGATTGGGTTCCTTTTTTTTCTTAAA
This sequence comes from Diplosoma virens, assembly GCA_963680785.1. Taxonomy (NCBI): domain Eukaryota; kingdom Metazoa; phylum Chordata; class Ascidiacea; order Aplousobranchia; family Didemnidae; genus Diplosoma; species Diplosoma virens. The sequence continues at coordinate 42,586,114 of OY796891.1, forward strand.
TCTCATTAAAGTCATCTTATCAATCCCAAAATAATCAGCAGCTTTGCGACATGAAAATCCTTCTTCATTAATTAACTTCGTAGCTTTTTCTAAAACATCTTCTGGTGATCGCACACTTCTGTTGGTCTTTTTAATATATTTTGAAGGCATGGTCTACCTATTTGTCTAGAATAGACCTCAATAATGAAGTTAATAATAAATATTAAAATTTGAAAGCAACAAATAGGAAAGTTTACTGAATATTACAGAATAAATCTGCGGCTGAAAATATAACGTATCATTAGGCCTATAGCAAGCAATTCCACGCGTGTTTATTACAACATCTATGGTTAAAACAATTGCTAGTTACTAGTAGCACTTGCTGTTAACTATATAGGTTTAGTTGCTGCTGGGTAAACTAACTAAGAGTTTGCACAGGTTACAAGTAAAACTTATATGTTAATTAGATAAGAGTATAACATAGCCTATGTATATATCCCTAATGAAACATTATTGAAGCTCTTTATTAGCCTAGCCAATTCGGCCACTAAACATTAAGCACATACCGGTAACATTTGTTAAATGCTAGTTTGCATAAAGCCATCTCACGAAATGATTAGAGTATTCTAACTCAAAAATACAAAACAGGTAAAGCTGTAAACTTACATAAAGTAATTGGATAAGTTTTAGCTGCTTACACTGGTTTGTTTTTTTATTTGAAACTTTGTTTTACCTAAACATTTATGCAAATATGTATTCAACAAAAAGAAGCTAATTTGATACCGTGTATCAATTTACCTTCCCATTGATGTATCATTATATCTTTTTTCTGATTTTGCACTCAAACTATTTTTTTTGAAACAATGAGTTGGAATAAAAAAATAAAACTACCATTAAAAGAATCTTTTTTTTATGTTCTTACAACTGATAAAAACTTTTTTTATTTTCCACGCTTTCTGACAACACAAGAAGCAATAAAGCGTACGCCCAACTTTTACAAAAACCTACAAAATTTACACTTTTACTCTTAACAGCTTTTCCAAATTAACAGGCGCTTAGAATTCAAGATGGACGTTATTTTTTTGTTTTGTGCAACATTTGATGACGATATTTTCATTCAATTTCTTTTCTGGAATCCTGTAGGGTAGGTGTATCATATTACCTTTAGTATCAAACTACCTTACTTTACCCTACCCTTTGAACACTTTATAGGTTAATATGTACCCCAAAAATTTTGTCACATTTTTTATCGCTAAGTTCAATTCGCTCTGATGCTTAACTTTACTCGTTAAATCTAAGCAAACCATTGCAATCCCTCAAAAAACTTACGCTATGTTATAGTGATTAGAAATGTTATTTTTAAGTTTTATTGTGGCAGTTTAAATTCAGAAGGTTAGCCATCAATTTGATTCTATTTACATTTATTTACTTGTTTAAATAGAAAAACAAAACGATTACAGTATTTTAGACCACTGATTTTTGCTTAATTAAAACAAAGTTTAACGCTACCTAACTGCCGGAAAGTAACTTTATGCATTACGATCTGGTACAAGGCCACATTGCTGTATGAAAGTGTGCTTAGTATTACTTAATCATGCAATGTGAAACGCCAGAATGTGAAATTCGAAGATGTATTGAAATAGAGCAGAGGTTCCCAACCGGGGGTACGAAATTAGAAGTCAAGGGGTACAAAAATCATTGGCCACAAAGCAGCTATTTGAATGGTTTTGTTGAAGAATTTACTTTTGTTTTGAAAAAACGATTATCGCGCCTTAAAAAGTATGTCGGAAAAATGAAAAATGTTTTTGATACATGCATTAAAATGGTTAACTTCATCAGAAAGCAAGATAAAATCACAGAATTTTCCAATTATTTTGTGACGAAATGAGCAATAAACATTGCATCTTGCTGTACCACACTGATATACGGTGGCTTTCTCGAGGCCTAGTAATGACATGCTTTTTCGAACTTCGAGAAAAAATCCTGTTGTTTTTGCAATACAAAAACTCTGATTTGGTGGGCTCTCTGAAAGCAATGAATTTATTCAACGTGTGGCCTATATTGCTGATGTTCTGTAGCCTATCACCTAAATGAGCTGAACTTTCACTTCAAGGACAACAAAAGAACGTGATTACAGCTTGTGAAAAACTTAAAGCTTTCAAACAAAAGTAATCCCTGTGGTCAAGCCGAATTGCAAAAGATAACCTTGCTAATTTGTCTTCTTTTAACAGAATTGCAAAAAATTGTCTTCTGCAAAATATCCAGCATGATATTATTGCTCATATGATGATGCTGGGTAACTCCTTCGATGGATATTTTTCAGATGGTGAATTAAATGCAGCTCAGCAACGGATCATAAATCCATTTCTATTCGATTTGACAAGAATGATGATAATTTGAAGGAAGACCTCATTGAAATAAAAAGTTGCCGAAAATTCCAACTGCTCTTTGAAAAATCAAAGTTAGACAATTTTTGTTGTGTTGTAATGGAAGCTTTTCCAAACCTAGCTAAGGAAACCATGAGAATGACAATTCCTTTTTCAACAACTTATTTTTGGTGAAAGTGAGTTTTCGGCAATGATGTATATGAAAAATAAGCACAGGAACCGTCTGCAATTGGAAGATGACTTACGGGTTATTTTGAGCAAAGCTAAACCATCATTTAAAAAATTAGTGATGATGAAGCAACAACAAAAAGTCTCATTAAACTGCGTAATAAAACTGACAATGAATTTTATTTTAAAAAATAAAATCTGAACTGTGCTGCTACTTTAACACGTATTTTGTTTAAAACGTACGCATAACCGAAAGTAGTAGGCCTATATCTAAAAAAGGATAAATTTATTATTCTAAATATTAAAGGGGTATAAGAAAAACCCAAACCAAAAAAGAGGGTATGGACAGCGAAAAAGGTTGGGAACCCCTGAAATAGAGCATAAGAAAGTTAAATTCTAGGTTTGAAACAAAATTTTATAATTAATAAAATAATTTCCTGTAAAAATATAAAATTATCAAATTAATTGCAACAGTTTTACTTACTGAAGTTTTGTTTAATATGAAAAATGTGATTGTTATTAATTAAATTAGATTTTAAATTAACAAAATCATTTAAAGTTATGTGATACAAGTATAAACAAACAGTACAATCAAGCTTTTTAATGCAAAGTAGATTGAAAACATTTAAGTTATAAGGTGAAAATAAAAGATCTTTAAGTCAAAAATTGATATCTTTTAATGAAAAGATGAGTCCAATAAACTTGACTAGTCAACTTTTTGTTAGTTAACTTTGAAATGTTTGTCTTGTTGCTTAGATTTAATAATTTAAAAAAAAAAGAATCGATATTTAGTTAAACTAAAATCTTTAATGCGACTCTTTACTTTGGAAAGAAAAAACTAAGTAAATTGAGAATTTTTAAACCGTGCAAAAGTCGAAATATTTGCCTCTGTGGAACAATTATACAAAGAGTTTGACAATATTACAACATTTGCGCAATTTAGAAAACAATTGTGACAAAAATTTGAGATTGAATTGTTGCTATGCATTGCAAAAATAGCAAAAATCTAAAATAAAGTAGAATTTTTTAGGATATGGTTCTAACAACTAACAAACTTCTGCGACACTAGGAAGAAATGTACACTTTTCAGGAAAAATTTTTTAGATTTTTTAAGCAAGCTTGTGTTTTTGTAACTTTAAAATGTAAGACACTTGGAAGTCGGCCTTTCAAAAAAAGTTAAATTTTTTTACGTAGAAGAAATCTACTGTTTTCATACTAAAACCTTTACAATATGAGGCTCTTGAGAGAATTTTTAAATAGAAACAATTAGGCTTAAAGTTTTTACAGTTTTAAGAACCTGACCACAAAACCTCCGTGTAAAAATGTATAAAATTATATTCGTGGATTAGTTTTTAATATCAATTGAAGAAACTTTTGGTTAAAATGTTTATTTGGAGAAAGGAAAAATAAAGTATTTTGGTTTAACTAGTGTCAAGCGGTCTTTTTTTAAAAAAATCGATGTTTCAAAGATTTATTAAGCTAATAAAAATAAAAAATTTGGTTTAACTTGAATCATTTTTACTCGGTTTGTCCTAATGATTATCGTTGTTTGGGGGATGAAGACTGATCTTAAGAGATTGGTTGTTAATCAACACCCACCTATCCAATTCTTATTACAATGATTTCAAAATTTTTTCTTGGAATTAACCAATAAGTTTCTGCATAGAATTTCTTTTTTTAACATCTCAAACAATGCTACGTTGGCAAAAATTAAATGAAAAAGTTTCGTTTTGAAAAAATCAATTAAAAAATTGAAAGCATTGTAAATCTTGTTTCAAAATATAAAAACATTGAAGTTACACCTGACTAAAAATCAAGTTAAAATTAAAACCTTTGAAAACTTTTACCCTTTTTTTGGGTATTTTATATTTTCGACTTTTGGGGGAATTGTTAAAAAGTTTTCCTACAATACTTTAAAACTTGAACAGAAAATGTTGGTATGGAAAATAGAGTTAAAAAGTCTTAATTTTTAATATTTATAGGTGGTTTCTTTTACAAGATCACTGTCCAAACCTTTTTCTCAGAGGTTAGCGACGTTCGAGATAAAAGACTGAATTTATTGGTTTCTTACTTTATTTATGTTTGTTACCCCAAGCAAAAGCGTGTCCTGAAAGCAAAGTTTTAGCTATTTTTTAAAAATTCTACTTTTTGAAGAGTTTATTTTTACATTTCGAACTAGACAAAAAGATAAAAAGAGTTTATTAAATCATTTTAAAGATTTCAGTTTGGTTTGTTTTCATTTAGATATAAGAACTAACTGTGATAGGACTTGATGGAATAAATCTTATTATATTTTTAAAAAACAACTAATTTTTCTTGGAATTGATCTTAATTATGTTGGCCTTATTTGACTTCAAATTTTAAAGAAATGTTAGTTTTAGAAAAATTAGCTGGTAAAATGTATTAAAATGTTCAGTTTTATGATAAATTTTCTTAGTAAAAGTGTAAAAATTTAAAACTTTTTAACATAAACGGTTGTTGTACGTGACTGGTGATTGAACTAAGCTTAAGTCGGTGTTTTGAAATCGAATTTTTTGGTAAAACTTGTAATAAATTTTTCTTTCACAAATTGTTGTTAAAAATTATAAAATCAAGGTGCATTATAAATTTTTTCGCTTACTCTATTTTTACACTGGAAATTAAGGTAACCAGATTTTCAAACTCCAATCATGAACATGTCACAGTTTTTAACAGGAAACGCCATACGCTATCAACAGCAAGCTTCTCTGTAAGAGGAGACCTTGACACACGTTGTCACGCTTACAGAGATTACGGGTAGCTTTCCTATTATTAAAAGTTTGTAAAAAACACCGAAAGATTAAACGTAGTTGGAACTGAATTCATTTTTGAAACAAATAAAATGTTAACACTAGAAAGTAAATTCATACAACATAAAAATAATAACTATGTTTGAATTTGGTTTACTAAATAATAAAAATGGAAAAAAACGAATTTTTTTATTATGAAACATCTGTTTATTAAACACGAATATCCTATCAATAGAAATTTTGTTTAAAACTTTTTAAAAATGACCAAGAATAAAAACGAAGAATGTCAAGAAAATTTTTTAAAAATTCAACAAGGGTGTAACAAAAAATCAAGCTTGTCTAGAAAAAAGTTAAACATAGGTATAACAAAAATCAAGGTTGCCGAGAAAAAAATTAAACAAAGATATAACAAAAATTAAGATTGTCAAGAAAAATATTTTAAAATTGAACAAAGCTTATAACAAAAATCAAGGTTGCTTAAAAAAAATTGAGGTTAGGCATAACAAAAATCAAGGTTGCTTAGACAAAAAGTTTTAAAATTGAATAAAGAATTTAAGCTTTCTAAGGGAAAAATTAAATGTAGGTATCTAAAAATCAAGGTTGACTAAGAAAAAGATTTGAAAAATTGAACATAAGTACAACAAAAATCAAGGTTGCTAAGAAAAAAATGAAACAAAGGTATGACAAAAAACAAGGTTGTCAAGAAAAAATTGAACAAAGTTATAACAAAAATCAAGGTTGTTAAGAAAAATTAAACATAGATATAGCAAAATCAAGGTTTTTAAGAAAAAATTGAGGTTTGGTATGACAAAAATCAAGGTTGTTTAGAAAAAAATTGACGTTAGGTATAACAAAAATCAAGTTTGTTTAGAAAAAATTGAGGTTAGGTATGACAAAAACCAAGGTTGCTTAGAAAAAAATTGAACGTAGGTGCGACAAAAGTCAAGATTGTTAAGAAAAATTACAGTAAACATAGGTATGACAAAAATTAAGATTGTTAAAAAAAAACTAAGCATAGGTATAACAAAATTGAGGTTGTCAAGAAAAGATTGAAGATAGATATCTAAAAATCAAGATTGACTAAAAAAAATTTTGAAGAATTGAACAAATGTGTAGCAAAAATCAAGCTTGTTTAAGAGAAAATTGAAAATAGGAATGATAAAAATCAAGGTTGCCTAAAGAAAAACTTTTAAAAATTCAACAAAGGTATAATAAAAATCATGGTTGACGAAGAGAAATTTTGAAAAATTCAACAAGGGTGTAGCAAAAGTCAAATTTGTTTAAAAAAAAAATTAAATATAGGTATCTTCAAATCAAGCTTTTTTAAGAAAATTTTTTAAGAAGTGAACATAAGTACATGTATAACAAAAATCAAGGTTGACAAGAAAAAAAATTAAAAATGATAGATATCTAAAAATCAGGATTACCAAAAAAAAATATTAAAATTAAACATATATATAACAAAAATGAAGGTTGACTGAGAAAAGTTTTTGAAAAATTGTACATAAGTATAACAAAAAAACAAGGTTGCTTAGAGAAAAAGTTTTAAAATTGAACGAAGGTGTAACAAAAATCGAATTTATTTAGAAAAAATTGAAGATAGGTCTAACAAAAACCAAGGTTGACTAAAAAAAATTAAACAAAGGTGTGACAAAAATCGAGTTTGTCTAGAAAAAATTTTAGGAAAGTTAGAACAAAAATCAAGATTGTTTAGAAAAAATAAACAAAGGTATAATAAAAATCGAAGTTTATTAAAAAAAAAAAAATTGAAGATAGTTATGACAAAAAACAAGGTTGCCAAAAAAATTAAACAAAGGTATTACAAAAATCAAATTTGTCTAGAAAAAATTGAAGATTATAAAAAATCAAGATTGTTTAGAAAAAATTAAACAAAGTTATAATAAAAATGAAGATTGCCGAGCAAAAAAATAGAAGGTAGTTATAAAAAAATTAAGGTTTTGAAGAAAAAATTAAACAAAGGTACATAGGTGGGCACGGTACTTCTTAAAAGTACCGCGGTACCGGTACTCGGTACCTTGCTAAAATTGTACCGCGGTACCGGTACGGTACTAAAAAAGTATCGCGGTACCGGTACTCGGTACTTTTGAATAATACGAATTAATGGTAATGACTAAAACTCTATCATACATTAGATTTTATTTGACATTTAAAAATTGTATTTAACAAAGCAAAAATAGTATCGTACGTATCCAACTGTTCACTTTCAAAAATCAATTATGCTTTGGATGTAAAAAACATGCAGTGAATATGTTTTTAACTTGATTTTTCGCATAAAATATGCCTTGGATATATGAAAAGCCTAATGAATACGTTGTTTTCTGCTTTGTTTTTTATATTAAAAAAAGTTTGTCAAAAATCGTACTAATTTCCATATAACCTATTACAGTGGTTTAGTCAAAGTTATTCTCAAACTTTTTGCGTCACAAACCTCTATTGTCAAATCTTTTTTTATCATGGACCCCAATCTTATATCACATTAATTTTCTGCCCAACCAACGAGGAAAGATAAAACAAACCCAAAAGTAAATAACACAAAATCCGTTAAAAAATAAATGCTTATAAACAGGCATACCATATTTCCGTAGGGGCAAACTGGGACGCTCGTTTATAGACAAAAATTCGTCCCTAAAAAAAGTGTTCTCTAAAAAAAGGTCTTCACTTTGAATCTGTCTCGGATTTCATGGTATGGATTACTTTACCAGCTATATATGTTGACAAATTTTGTCATATCGTCACGGACCCCTTGTGCGCTCATCACCGACCTCATTTTGGGAAACTCTGGTTTTGGTAATTTAGTAAAATTACTCAACCTTCCCTGGCCGTTAAATGTTACGATAATTTTTTATCTTTTTGCTTGCAAAGCAACAAAATTAAAATTTCATCAAGTCCTTTTTGCATTGGTATGAATATGAAACCTGGTGTTTAGTGGGTTTTTGATTTTATGCAAAATATTTCCATTTTTATAATTAGACAACTAGAATGTTCCTTGCAAATGCAATACCTTTAGAAAATATTTACTACTCTAAGATTGAGTCCTATAATTTCTGATATACCATATTTAGGGCCGAAAGCGCTAAAGATTTGACATAATTGCAGGCAAAAATGCTACTTTTTCCAAAGCTACAATGTCTTTTTTGCACAATAATTGCTATATGACATTAAACACGATAATCACTCTTTTTTTTTGCACAACTGGTGCGGTGACCATGCACAATTTTTTTTGTACATGTTATAACGTATATAATTTAATGAAAACAATGCACTACCAGCATAACTACGACAAGCACGGCTAAGCCGCAAGGGCATACTGACCGTGGTTTCGATATGCTGACCACATCATCGAGTCAGCTAACACGAATCGGGTAAAGTCAAGCTAAACCCTGCAGTTCCATTGCTAACATTAAGTAAGAATAGTCAAGCCAATCAACAAGCAAATGCCGACAGACCTGTTTCGTCCTTATTAGGACTCATCAGGATACTACAGCTTGTTGTTAACCCCAGCTGAAATCAGCTGTATCCCCAGCTGAAAACAAAAATATTATTTAAGGTTGCACAGAAAAAAATTTCATGCTTTTTGGATAGAGATACTTAAATGTTGTAATAAATTATTATTTTGGATTGAAAAAGCAAGTTTTCGAAAGGTAGTCAACTTTCGTAAATTGGCCGAAAAGCAGAGATTGGTTTCAGAAAGTTAACGACTTTGGCAGTTTGATTAATCGTATGATTAAAAGTAAAATTCTTTTACAGTTGGAATCCCCTTAGGGAAGTTACTGCCGTTCACAGAAGAAAAAACTGTATTTCTGCAAAATCTGATTTCGTTATTAAAATTCTTCGATCTTAGCAACAACGAATATTTTCAAAATTCACTGCACTTTTTAAACAATTCTGGAAATGAACTATTCATATAATAAAAAGAAATACAATTCATTCTAAAAAAAAATTGAAATTTTAAGTGTCACATCGTGCTTTTTTATAATTATTTCAAAATGTTATAATGAGCCTAATTTAAAAAATTTAGTTAGGATTGATTACTTTGGTGAAATAAATTTTTTGGGATTTTTGCAAGCTTTTTTTCTATTTTAGTAGGTTAGTCTAGCTTACATAGTAGAATATTTTATAGTTGAACTTGACTAATGCTCTGGCATATATTTTTTGATTTTAAATTTACCGTACATTGAATTATTTATTAATAAATTTCGTCAGAGTAGGGCTGCCCAACCCGAGACCAGCAAAGTCTATTGTTGAAGCCTACCAAAGAATTTGTAATTACATAATCGATTAAATTATTGTAATGTTTTGAATCAATCCAATGACTCGCAGAAAAATCGGAATAAATAGGCTAATTTTCGTCCCACTAGAGATTTTTTGCTTTATATAAGAATAAAACAAGAAAATATATCAAACTGGGGACCTTTTTTGTTTGGTCTTTAACTAAATTTGTCGTCCGAATTCATTAAAAAATAACACATTAAAAGTAAGTAAAAACAAAAAAGAAGATACTTTGATTTCTGTACCGATTGCGACTCGCAATAAACTTTTCGACAAAAGTTGGACCATAATGATTAAAAGATTGAAGATCCCTGCGTCAGAGTATAAAACAACTTAACATTTTCTAAAACAGTCATTATCATCAAAATGAATTTCTACCGAGAGTAATTTGGGATTTTAATATTGATTTTGTAACAACTTACGACACCGACATTATTTTTTTCAGAATTATTTAATTTATAGTACGAATTTTGACATTAGAATATCGGTATCATAACATCGATACAACCAATCATAGCCGTACCTGCCGGGGGGGGCAGAGAGGGCAAATGCTCACCCAAGTTTCTAAGATTTGGGCAAAATTGAAATTTTTCGGGCAGTGACAAGAAAATATTTGGGCAAAGTCAAAAATTTTAGGACAGTGACAATGATCAAACTGCAAAAAATAGTTACCCAATTTCGGTGAAGACTTTTTTTTGTAGAGAACACCTTGCTTTTATGTCGAAAATTTAAAAATATGAGACTGAATTCAAGTGAAGACTTTTCTTTTTTTTTTAGAGATCACCATGATTTTAGGACAAAATTTGTTCTTGGTTTGCGAATCTCAGACAATTTTTTGTTCTATCCGTAATGTGTTAGAAAATTATGATTTGGGCAAAACACTTTATTGACCCCATATTTTTTTTTCTGGTACGCCTATGCAACCAATTAATGATATTGCACTCAAGCGTAACGCAATATGTATGCTATTCGAATGTCTTTTGACTTTGTTTACGTAAATGTTCGATACAGTTCCCAGCATAATTCAAAAGTTGGGCGGAAGTCCTTTGATAATTTTCGATCACCTCAAGCAAACTGCAACAAATATTTCTTAAAACTTCACTTTTTAAATGAATCTATATAGTTCGATCTTTTGGTTATTTTATCAAACGCTCAGTGCAACGAAGAAAAGTAGGCTATTCTATTTAAAGTTATTTCAAACATAAACTTACAAGGAGGAAAAACAAACGCACATCTATTTAGATATTGTACTATACAGAAAGTAACATATAAAAATAAAATAGCTATTCACGCCAAGTCATTTATGCTAAATTTTAATACCGGTGCGTAGTATTGTAAAATATTTTCCACCGCCTGTTCTTGACGCAAACGAAAATATAAGAAAAAAGCTGGAGCAGGGATCTTTTAACTCTGCTACATTTGATGTGTCATCTGCTTGAATAAAAACAAGTCAAATAACTTCTGTTGGTGCGTTTTTCGTTAAGTTCAGTATTAACACTGAAAAATGATTGTGTCATTTTTTTGTGGTAATTAGAATTTTATTGGTTGATTTCATTTCAGTAACCTCTTTTTATTCGTTAAAATTGGTCAAAAAAATGGAATTTGAATAAAGTTTCAAGAAAAACACAGATCGAATGACATAGACTGACGCTGGCATATAAAAAAATGATACAATTAATTATATAACGTAAAACTTCAAGCGCATAAGCAATTAATCATCTTTCTTCAATTTAGTCAAAACAAAACCTGACATTTAAACGGATAAGTTAAAACAATATTTTTTCAACCAATTTTAAAATTGTTTCTTTTTCTATGCACATTAATAACATGATTAAGATTGATGGAAAAATATAAGACAAAATAAGCTTCATACACAAACCTATCATTCGTTTCCATGATTTAAAATTTTTATTGATTTTTATCATATTTCAACTCCATTTATTCTTTAGACTCGTACAAAAACGTTATAGTAAGGGCAACTTTTAAGCAATACCGTATTGCTTATTTAATGCTATATATACAGGTCCGCAAGCAACCAGAACATCTAGCAGATAATTGCTTTCAGAGATGCCAAAATATTGTAGTGAATTGGAATTTTTAATTTACTTTTTTAGTTTTTATTTGAGACATAACTAAAATGCTAGTCTACCCAGACTACCCTACTAGCCTGAGTAAGCTTAGCCTAAATAAAAAGTTGCAAAAGGGCTACTGGCTATGAAGTGCGTAAAACGTTCCTAAACCTGACCTTATTTAAAATTAAGTAGTAACTACTACCGGAAGGATGGGAAAGCACTGGTAAACACTTAAGTTTGACAAATGTCAATTTGTGATAATACTACAGTAAATCAAGAAACTACTTTGAAGCTGCAATCGATACGAAAAGCAAAAACATGTCGCAATGCTTGCAAAAAACTTTCAATGCCCCTAAAATTAGACGGAGTACCGCGGTACTCTATAAAAAAAGTACCGTGGTACCGGTACTCGGTACCAAGTACCGACGGTACCGGTACTAAAAAAAGTACCACAGTACTTTTGTACACGGTACTGCCCACCTATGCAAAGGTATGACAAAAATCGAGATTATTAAGAAAAAATTGGAGATATTTATGACAAAATCAGGCTTGTCAAGAAAAAATTAAACAAAGGCATGACAAAAATGAAGGTTGTTTAAAAAAAATTAAGTTTAGGTATGACAAAAACCAAAGTTGTAATTAATATAAACACTGTTACCAGGGATATTACTTATTTTAAAATTCATATGTTCTTCTGGTAAAATCAGAGGCAAGTAAAACTTTAACAAATATAACAGGCGTAATATTTATTAAAGAACTCAACGACGTTTCGTCCGTTACATCGGGCGGACTTCATCAGGTAAAAGCAGAACACAACGCGCACCGTATTTAAAAACCAAGAAGTTAAAAACACAAACCAACAAACACAAGGTGAGAAGCGAACATACATAACAATTCAATAATTACTTAGTGCAAAAGAAACAAATTTAACTGGTTGAAAACCCACTTTAGTTGAGATTTTTTATATTGCTGTATATTTTTGGAAAAACATTACGATCTTTATCATTTATTAAATTTTTTGTATTATTAATATAAAACGATTCTAAAAATTTTCTTTTATCATAGTCAATGTTATAATCCAATATTTCAAAATTACCAAAATCAATCCTATGTTCACAATTAAAACAATGCTTAACCAATGCAGTTTTTTTATTCAAATCGTCTTCTTTTAATTTAGCCAAATTAATCGGTTTCAAATCACGTTTATGTTTTTGTTTTTAAATACGGTGCGCGTTGTGTTCTGCTTTTACCTGATGAAGTCCGCCCGATGTAACGGACGAAACGTCGTTGAGTTCTTTAATAAATATTACGCCTGTTATATTTGTTAAAGTTTTACTTGCCTCTGATTTTACCAGAAGAACATATGAATTTTAAAAAACCAAAGTTACCAAGAAAAATTAAACAAAGGTAAGACAAAAACCGAGGTTGATTAGAAAAAACTTGAACAAAGGTAGGGTGACCAGACGTCCCGTTTTGAACGGGACAGTCCCGTATTTTCACCTGATTTTCAGTGTCCTAACTTTTTGTCAAATGTCCCGTTTTTTAATCATTTTGTAAGATTATCGCGTGGTTTCGTGAAAACCGCTTTAACATAGGAGCGCTCGATTGTTGTAAAAAAGAAGCATTTAACGTCTGTTGTAGATATCAATAGTATCTTGCTGCAATTTTAACTAGGCTAGCCTAGTTACTAATTATGATATGAAATCTCTAATTAGTGCAACAAAATAGTCTTTCGTTCATTGTTACTATTCTTATTGGTTAAATGAATACTTTTGTTATCTATCGCCTACCATTCAGTGCTCATTTAGTTGAAATTTAAATTTAGTTTTAGAGTATAGTTGAAGTGTAAAAATGTCAAAAAAGCGCAAGTGTACATTTAATGACGATCTCCAGAAAGAATTCAAGTTTATCAAATTTGATAGGCTGCGTAAAGATGGAACTAAAGTTGTATGTCAGCAATGTAACGCCCATTTTTCTGTTTCACATGGAGGTAGGAGCGACATCAATCAACATTTGCAAAGTCAAAAACACAAGGAAGATGAAAAAACTATGGCTTCTGCGGGAAACATCAGCTCGTACTTCGTTACACACAGTGATGACACTGAAAGCCGTAAAATTGCAGCAATTGAAGCTGTCATAACCTATCACGGTGTGCGTCATGGTTAAAGCTTTCGTGCCAATGACTGCTTGTCGAAACTAATAAAGACCACTGTTGAACCTAAATTTTCTTCAGCACGTACTAAATCGCAAGCAATAATTTGCAATGTATTGGCACCACACGTAATGACAGAAGTGATAGAAGACTTACATGAAGCGAAGAGCGTTACCCTCAGTTTAGACGCTTCTAACAAAAAAGACATCAAACTTTTTCCAATTGTTGTAAGATATTTTTTACCAAATAGGGGAATTGTAGATAAAATTATAGATTTTGTTTCCTTACCTGGTGAAACATCTGATTTGCAGTGTGATATGCTGAAAAAAGTAATTCAAAAATTTAACTTGCGCAACAAAATTGTTGCTTTGTGCGCAGATAACACGAACACCAATTTTGGTGGCTGTAGAAAACTTGGCAAAAACAATGTATGGAGGAAACTTGAAGCTGAACTGGAGAGAAAAATTATTGGTATCGGTTACGGAGCACACATAATACACAATTGCTTGCAGTGTGCTGTTGACTGTTTGCCAATCGATATTGAATGTTTTGCTGTGAAAGTGTACAAATACTTTTATATATAGGGGAGACTGGGGTAAGTCGAGACAAATTTCAGTTTTTGGACCATAAATCGGAAACTACATGAGCTATTTTAAAATAAAACTTTGGATAGAAAACTTTGAAAACTAATGAATTAACATGAGCAGTACCATTTGTTTTCAAAATTGGGAAACAGCCGAAAACAAGGTTTGAAATGGCGCACTCAAACGTCCCGACTTACCCCATGCATGGGGTAAGTCGGGACGAGCTATGGGGCAAATTGGGACAGCTACAACATTTATTATACACACACGCATAAAGGCAGTTTTATTAGAAAAAGAAGAATTTAAAAGCAATCAACTGTACATTCAACTGTAGGCTACTACTATACATACATGCAACTCTACATTGTGGACAACAAGAACAACACCTTTTTTTCCCAGTGACCAATTTTTAGCAAAGAATTAATTCAATCAATGTGTTATATCAACAGGAAACACCAATTGATACATTTTCTGGTGCTTCCAGTGTTCTTTACTGGTTCGGGTAACTTTGCAATCACATCATTCCGTTGAAATGCTGCGATGTCAGTTTTATTAATTATAAACACTGGCACATGTCCTACGATTTGAGGCACTTTTTTAAGAAAAGTACCTTCAAACTCATCTCCGTCAATAATATCCACTTGGGCGATATATCGTACTTTTCGAGATTTTCCTTCCACTTTTACAACCACAAAATCGCCTTCGATAACTTCGTCATCACTCTCTTCAGTGCATGTACCACTTTCCAGCACTAATTCTACTTTACTTTCACTATCAGAACTAACTTTACAAAATAGGGACTTTCTTGCCTTTTTTGTTTTCTTAATTTTTGTTTGACGATTTGTTTTATTAACTACAATTTCATCTCTGACGGGGGTGCTTGTCAGCACCCTTGATGACGCTCTTTTTCTTCCGCCTTTTCGCGTATTTTTTCTTGCAGCAGCTTTTGGGATAGGCAATATCTGTGAAGGTGAGACATACGTTTCTTTGTAAAGTGCTTTTCCAAGTCTACGCAGCGGAATGTTATATGAACCTGTACTTCAGGTACTTGGTTGTTTGAAGTTTGCAAATTTTTGCCCAGTTGAATTGCTGACTCTTGTTCACTTAATTCATCCGGATCTGATATATTTTGGATTCTAGGATCTTGTTGGTCATTTATATCATTTGCACAATCGACAATCCCCATATCTGGGCAATTAGTGACTTCGGCTGGCGCAAAATCCTCATCTGTGAAGACATTTCTGTTATATGGATATATACCCGAGACACGGAAGCCATTCTGAATATTCCGAATAGTAAGTAAATGAAGCTGAGCTTCAGCAACTAGAGATGGTACGTCATATATTGTAACAATACGACCTGGGTGAGAGCGCATCCACCCATCCATTGCCACACCAAAGGCAGTTTTGAAGGGTCCATAACATGTTCGATCTAACGGTTGGAGGTAATGCGAGGTGTGTGGAGGTATGGTTAACATAACTACACCATTTTCACGTGCCAGATCAATTGCTGTAGGACTTATATGTGCATCCACGTTGTCCAAAATCAGTAGTACTGGTCGCTCTTTGCTGCTACGCACATGATGAATGAAGTGCTTAATGAAGTTGACATATAAGTCTTCATTCATCCAGCCCGACTTGTTAGCACCTCCTATACATCCTAATGGCCCACCATCAATAAAATTATTCCAAAAATTAACCCTGGGAAAGACAAACATTGGTGGCACTACAACTCCAGATGCTCCCACTGCGTATAAGACAGTGACCAGTTCTCCACATTCAGCACTAGTTACTGACCCAATGCGCTTTTTTCCTGTGGGTGCAACTACGCCCCCGGTTGTTGCGCAGTTGTGCAACCCGTTTCGTCTAAGTTGTAAATATCGTGCATTTCAAATTTGTAGCGGTCATACAAATCGCCTAATTGATCACAAAAATTGCCAACAGTGTGGCGATTGAACGCTGTTGCACGTGCGAGAGATGTTGCTTCAGGCTTTCGCACAGATAGTCCATATTTAAACTTAAATGATAAGAACCAGTCAATTCCTGCTATTCTCTTTTTTTCCCAGTTGTCCGGTATCGTGATATTATTTTGCATTGTAAATTCGAAAGCTAGTTGGCGACATTTGTTTGTTGAGAATCCGTAAAACATGTTACTTAATGATTTGATATGGTTTGCGAGGTCTTCTTCCATTTTTGTAGAAAAAATGCGATGCCTGTCACCCACACGCTGGTAGCCTGACTTTTTTGTTGTATCCTCATCAATTGACATCTGATCGACAAAGCGCTTCAATGTGGTTTTACTTACCTTAAACTCTCGAGCAGACTGCCGCAGCTTACCACTTTGCCGTAAGGCACCTGCTGCCCTTTTCAGGACATCTATTGGAGTCTGTCCTCTGTTGGTCTTCCTTGTATATTTTCGAGACATAGGTTATAACTCTTCCACCTAGAAAAGACAATGAGCATTATTTTTATTATTTGTTTTGGTTCTACTTGTAGATAACATCATAATTAATACCTTTTTACCGGTAGGTTATATTTCTTGCTTTTAATAAAATTTGAATACGTAAACTTTCTGATTAGCTAGATTGAAAGGTTATATTATTACATAAACTTACATGTAAATAGCTCAAAGTTATTGAATATTTTTCTCTATTACACAGCCGACATTACAAATGCTTACCGCTTGGAAGTTAAGTTATAAGTGTAATGGGGTAAGTTGGGACAGTGGTCCCACTTGCCCCAATGACGATATCCCAATTTACCCCAAAGGTGCCATTTTGAAACTAAGTGTTATATCTTTACTTCACTTCAAGATCAAGGCCAGCTATAGATTTAAAATTACCACATTATTCTATCATAATCAGCATTGTAATCATTGAGGCATTAAACCATATACATACAGAAATAGTAAGCAACATACCTGTTTTTTTAAGATTAACTTTTTTTGCAAAAAATTGAATTCTTTTTTATCAGTTTAAATAAGTACTTGCTAACGACCGTATCGCATAACTAGTATTGTTGCTAATGCAAGACGTAACCACTGTTGGCGCTACAGATTATTTCAACCAACAGTATAAGCAGTACATAGGTTGGACCAACTTACCCCATGTCCCTATTTGCCCCAGTCTCCCCTACAGTGTCAGATTAGAAGAACTAAAAAGCTTTTGCGAATTTGCAGGAAACAATTACAATAAAGTGTTGCAACATGGAAATACAAGATTTTTGTCCTTGGGTCCGTGAATAGAAAGAATCTTAAGCATGTTTGATGGGCTTCGTGCATACTTTCTTTCTCAAGAAAAATCCCCAGTCATGCTGAGAAACATTTTTCAAAATCCCTGTTTGAAATCGTGGTTATCTTTTGCCAGAGATCAAGTGTCTACTTTTCAAGCATGCATTGAGCAGATTGAAAAAGGTAATATTTCACCTACAGAAGTAGCTATGACCATTGAAAACTTGTTGAACAATTTAAAGTTAAAAAAACAAGAAAGATTTGTAACTTCGGATATCAAAAAGCAACTTGAAATTTTAGTGGAATCGGGAGAAATCGCTGAAGAGAAGTTTTTTGAAGTAGTTGAATCTTTTTATGATACCAGCTTACAGTATGCTGATAAATGGATATGCAGTTTGGGAAACACGGATAAGTTCAAGTGGATTCTTTTAAATAAGACGCCTGCTTGGAAGGAGATTGGTGACAGTATTAACCACGAAATCCTTTCTTGTGTACAAGCTGAAGAAACTCGTTTATTTGATCAGTGGGTCTTATTAAAGCTTATAGCTGAGAGGCATGTTGATGAATGGAATGAAGAAAACCTTCCTGTGTCGGATAGATGGCTACACATATTTCGAGAAATGCGCGAAAAACATTTAGATTTTCAAGACTTTTGTAATGTTGTAGGATTATCCTTTGCCTTCCAGGAAGTACAGCTCCTGTTGAGACAATATTTTCTGTTATGAATAGTATGTGGACAAAGAAGAAATCGAGATTAAGTGTGGAAACAATGAAAGCAATGCTAATCGTGAGACAAAACAATGACATGGAATGCGACAAGTTTTACCACAAAGTCTTAAAAGATGTGAATATGCTGCGAAAGATCGCTTCATCAGAAAAATATAAGTGATGGATGACCTGCAACATTTTTGGTTTATTTTTCCTGTTTAATATTTTGCTGCAAATTGTATCTACAATGCTGCTCTATGATTTTTCTCTTTATATTTTTGACATGTTATAAAGATTAGCTGATTTTAGAGTTAACACTACAATACAAGCCTTATTCATGTTTCAGACGAATAATGAAATAATTCATTTTTTTTATCGATTAACATTCATGTTTCAGGACAAGGTTGTAACTTGTAACCGTACACTCTTTTCACGTTCGGCTGTTTTGTACGGCAAGGGACTGAGCTAATGGATCTCGCACTTCTCCGTTTTTTTTGTTTTTTTTTCTGTCATAATGTCCCGTTTTTTTTGCCAAAATGTCCCGTTTTTGTCAGAATTTAATCTGGTCAGCCTAAACAAAGGTATGACAAAAATCAAGATTGCCAAAAAAAAAATTAAACAAAGGTACAACAAAAATCGAGGTTGTCAAAAAAAATAAAACAAAGTTATGACAAAAATCAAGGTTACCATGAAAAAATTAAACCTAGATATAACAAAATCAAGATCGCCGAGAAAAAAATTGAAGATAATTATAAAAAAATTAAGGTTTTCAAGAAAAAAATTAAACAAAGGTATGACAAAAATTGATGTTGTTAAGAAAAAATTGAAGATATTTATGACAAAAATCAAGATTGTCGAAAAAAAATTAAACAAAGGTATGACAAAAATCAAGGTTACCAAGAAAAATTAAACCTAGATATAACAAAATCAAGATTGCCAAGAAAAAAAATTGAAGATAGTTATAAAAAAAAATTAAGGTTTTCAAGAAAAAATTAAACAACGGTATAACAAAATTGAAGTTGTTAAGAACATGTACACACTAGAAAGTAAAAATTAATGGTCTTCTGTCATTCTTATAAACACTAAAATAAAATCAAGACATCTTGAAGTTAAAAGATAGGGTTTTGACTAAAGCGTTGATAAAGCTTGAGATTAAGAGCTAGCAACATAGTAAATTGATTCTTTTTGGAAATAGTTAGAGTTTACTGAAAGTCATGCTACCATCAATACGATTCAGCTTCTGAAACAACGTTCACGCTTCTTTGCGAAAATACAGGAAATATGTGGTAAGTGCCTACCGCATAAACTTTACAAAATTGTTTTGAATATAACTTATTAATCTTATTGTTTTTATTTTTTTAAAAACTTAAATTTGAAATTAAATTGATTTAAAACATATAAACGTTAGAAAGTAAAAGATAGGGTTTCGATCTTTTAGGTTTGCTGGCTCATGAAACCTAGGGTTCGGAACCGCAGGCGCACTGATGACGTCGGCGCGCCATCGCTCCTACATACTCCACCCTCCAGCTCCACCAGACTTTTACCAAAAAAAAACATTACATACTACTAACACCAGTAAAATAGTTAAAACCAAATCACTTAATAAAAGCGTGAAATTGAAAGTCCATGCTTTAAAGCAAGAGTGTGCCAATGTTTATCTCAATGGGCCAAATTGTACAAAAAAAAATGTTGCGGGCCAGCCGGAGAATTTAGTACCAAGCAAAACAGCTGTTGTTATTGCTTCTTGTATTCTAAAAAAGAATTTTCCAATCAATTTACATGTAACGTCAAAATATTGTCTATTTGAAGACCTGAGATAACTGAGATACTTGCTGAACAGTATCACTAACGTCTTTACTCTCGTCCAAAGCAATATTAAAAGCAAAACATTTGCTTATTTTCTGCTTTAAAGAAAGTTCA
This sequence comes from Diplosoma virens, assembly GCA_963680785.1. Lineage (NCBI taxonomy): Eukaryota > Metazoa > Chordata > Ascidiacea > Aplousobranchia > Didemnidae > Diplosoma > Diplosoma virens. The sequence continues at coordinate 42,606,370 of OY796891.1, forward strand.
ACATTACAATCGAGTTTAGTTAAAGATTGCTTAACTCGTGTTTTGTTCAGTAGAAGTGGGCCATAAAAAAAAGTGGCGCGGGCCGCATTCCGTCCCGCAGACCGAATGTTGCATGCCTCTGCTTTAAAGCGATAGCAAGCAAAAATACACAAATGTCCTGAAAAACGCCTATTTTACCCAATTACTCTTGTTTGGGGTTACCCAAAAAATAACACCACCTTATTCAGCAAAAGTCGTCTTTTGGAAATCGGTTTTGATTTCGGCTATTGAGCAGCTGTTATTCAGGGCCAATTTAATTAAAACGGTCGTGTCTAATTCGAATAAAAAACGATTGGAGTGAGAGTTAAAAGAAACAAAAGTAGTTGCTCTAAAAGATAAAAAGAGAAAAAACGTCTCGCAAATTGTTCTTGCTGGCCCAAAATGAGCCCAAAATTTTTGGAATTTTTTTAATTTGTCAAGATGTTCAAGAAGAACTTAATTTCTTTTGAACCAACTACTTTCTCTCAGAAACTAACCCTGTATCTCCCTAAAACTAACTCTCACTCCAATCAGCTTTTCTTCGAATTAGACACGACCATTTAAAACTGATTATGGTGTTGTCATATATTGAAAACGGTATTTTGATGAGTATGAAATTTGCTTCAAAATGGCGTCTGACATTGCATCAGGGATACTTAAACCACCAGGATGCAAAACTCCGCTTTTTTCTGTGTGATTTCTTGCACACTGTAGGGCAAATTGAATGCATTTGCTGCTTTACACTAATTACAATTATAAGAATATGAATTTAAATGTATTTTTTAGTTTTTATTTGTTAGTTTATTAGTTTTAGTTTATTTTATTAGTTTTTATGTTAAACTAGCTTTTTAATTTTTTGAATTGAACATAGTTTTTTAATATAAATAGTTTTTATTTCGTAATTTATTATATGATATGTTTTAAATTTTCTCCAATTTTTTTGTAACAATTAGTTTACTTAATAAAATTAACATAATATCAAGATTTTTTAATTTAGATATTTTTATTTCATTTATTTCATTTTTTTTTTTTACTCACAATCAACTTGAAATTAATCATAGTGCATGTAGAAATAAAGATTGTGAATAAGGAAGCAGCGACTAAACGAAGTACGTTATTACATGCACAACGTCAGTTGTGCATGGTCGCTGTACCTTTGAACAAAGCGATGTGATGTTAATAAGAAAAGGAAAGCGAAAAGAAGATAATTAATACACACATCCGAGCCATATTTTATTCTATCTTAACTTTTTAAAAAGTTGTTTAACATTATTTTAACTATTTGAATTTTTATGTAAAATAACTATGAATTGTTTTTAACTTATTGACCCACTTTTTAAAATTCATATGTGTATTGTGTAATGTGTCAAGTGGTACTTAAAACAATCTTGCAGCTTTTTATTTTGGCCCATTATAATTTTCTTAATAAATTTTTTTGAGCATCAATAAAACATTTTTTTATAGTTTTTTAATTTTTAGGCTATAGCTTAGATGTTTATGTTCTGAAAAGAGTTTAAAAATAAAAAAAATTTATTTAAATAAAAAACCCTTTCTGACCCTTTTTGGTCCAGACCCTTTTGGTCTTTGAGTTTGTTGTTTCTCTCACCCATGATTATACAACATTCTCTTAATATGGCTCGGATGTGTGTATTAATTATCTTCTTTTCGCTTTCCTTTTCTTGTTAACATCACATCGCTTTGTTCAAAGGTATGGCGACCATGCACAACGTCAGTTGTGCATTATTACATGCACCATTATTACATATTGTTTTATGACATTATTACATATTATTTTTATTACATGCACCATTATTACATATTATTACATGCACCATTATTACATATTACATGCACAACTGACGTTGTGCATGTAATAACGTACTTCGTTTAGTCGCTGCTTCCTTATTCACAATCTTTATTTCTACATGCACTATGATTAATTTCAAGTTGATTGTGAGTAAAAATAAAAATAAATAAAATAAAAATAAAAAATATTAGTACACTTACAATGTAAAAAAACTATAATTTGTGTTTGTATAGCCTTATGTTTAATGATTAAAATTGTTTTTTTGTAAGTTCTGAAAATCAAAAGCTTACTCGTTGCTTTATGCAATAAATTTATTATGATATATATATATATATATATATACGAATAATGATTAAAAGGCAAAGCTTTGCGTTATCGAAGCTTACTTAGTAGCGTGACAAATTATGTAACATAAATGAAAAGGGATCTCGTGCTTCGTATCACAAGTATACAAAATTATTTGGTTAAACACGGATCTAAAATGCCTTATTGGTGAAGGCACCCAATCAATGAAACATAATAATAATCACAATTTCAAATTATATTCAACATTGTAATAATAATATACGACAAGCGCCTGTTTCGATCTTGTTTGATCTCGTCAGGTATATATAATTACGATTACAATTAGAAAAATAGCAGTAAATTTGGAAAGGATAACAAGCCGAAATAGTTCATTGCGGAAAAATTTGATAAAAAGCCAAAGAAATCAACGAGAATATAATGAACTATGAGAATTCCAATGCAACTCTTTTGTAAATTTGGAATTCTAACTATTAAAATTAAAAGGCAAATTAATAAGAAGAATTTCGGACGCCAGCGAAATAGTGGAATAACAGAATGACGTTGTCTAAGTAACCTAGATCGAATTAATAACCAAATTGTGCTAAGAATTGGGAAGTTATTTAAAAAGATTACTGAAAATTGAAAATAGAAATTGGTAACACGTCGAATAAATTGAAGTTGATAACTCGTCGAATCCATTGAAGAAATTTGAAGTTGATAAAACGTCGAATCCATTCATTATAGCAGTAAAATTTGAAGCTGATAACGCATCGAATCAAATAGGAATAATGATTAAAAGGTCGACGAAAAATGATTAAAAGCTCGACGTGTTACCAATTTCTATTTTCAATTTTCAGTAATCTTTTTAAATAACTTCCCAATTCTTAGCACAATTTGGTTATTAATTCGATCTAGGTTACTTAGACAACGTCATTCTGTTATTCCACTATTTCGCTGGCGTCCGAAATTCTTCTTATTAATTTGCCTTTTAATTTTAATAGTTAGAATTCCAAATTTACAAAAGAGTTGCATTGGAATTCTCATAGTTCATTATATTCTCGTTGATTTCTTTGGCTTTTTATCAAATTTTTCCGCAATGAACTATTTCGGCTTGTTATCCTTTCCAAATTTACTGCTATTTTTCTAATTGTAATCGTAATTATATATACCTGACGAGATCAAACAAGATCGAAACAGGCGCTTGTCGTATATTATTATTACAATGTTGAATATAATTTGAAATTGTGATTATTATTATGTTTCATTGATTGGGTGCCTTCACCAATAAGGCATTTTAGATCCGTGTTTAACCAAATAATTTTGTATATATATATACTGTATAATTGATTGATTGTTGAGTCACAGACCATTTCCAAACAAAGTACTTCACTACAACCAGTCAAAAAACTTTGGTTTTGGTTTTATAAATATGTTAAATCTTAGTTATCTTGACATAAATTTTTCTTTGCTTTCTATGTATTTGCCTAATACTTTTTTTTATTTTAATGATGAATTTACATCTCAAATAAATTACATATACATCTCAAATAGATATAATTACTGATTAGTATTAGTAAATTTTTTAATCATTATTTGATTAGCTTTTAATATGGGATATACTTACTGTGTTCCCAAATGCAAAACTGGTTATTGTACCAACAAAAAAAGAAGAATCTGATTTATCAATCCCTTTGTTTAGATTGTCGTCAGACCATGTTCCATGTCAAAAATGGATTAAAGCTATTCCACAAAAAAGCTTAAAAATTAGTGATTCATGCAGAATTTGTGCCAAAAATTTTATTGTCATATATTCAAACTACCCCTACCAATTTTCTGAAAATAAGAAAAAGTGTAAATCAACTTGTTGAGTTAAAAATAGTTCGATTAAGGTTATCTGCAACTTCTTTAATTTTTTCCAATCTTAAATATTTGTCAAATAAACCATTGCTTAAATGTTTTGATCCAAGCACTGCTTTACATTGATGCAAAAAAAACAACTTTCTGCTGCAGGAACAGTATTAGTATCAGTATCAGTATCAATATCTTTTATTTCTGCTCCGCCACAAGAAAAACAGAAAGAAATAAACAAACATATAGGACTATAGCAGAAGAAGAAAAAGGAAGAAGCAACAAAACGTTAAACGTTATAGCATGCAGACAGTAATATTTGATATAGTAGTTATAAGAATGGTGCATGGTTGCAACACCTTACATAGAAAAGCAGATAAATACATAGAAAAGAAGATACATACAATAGAACAAATAGAATTATAAGACAGGGAAAAACATACTAGGAGACAAAAAAGAAAAGCGCGACAAAGCAATACGTACCATGTATTTGAGGCATTGTTGCGTTGGCGGCAAAAATATGGTGGGAAGCACAACAAGCCTTTGACCAAAAAGGGTCAGACAGGCAAACAAACCCACCGAAAGAAATCCTGTCACGGGTCAAAAAGGACCATTTCATGGAGACATGGTACGAAAGAAAAAAAAATACACACACACATAAAAGAATTGTTTGAACATTTTCTGTTGAGATGGTAGCCACACAATCTAGGCTTCTCTATTAGAAGCAGTTTCTCCAGATAGAAGTCACGTGTTCTGAAAAATAATAAAGACCAGGCCAGACAAGGCTCAACGGGCGAAAAAAAATACTAATAATAATAATAATATTAACAATAATAATATTCGTTCTAATCAAGCAGATTACTAGTAATTGTAGTCTAGATTAAAGTATTGAACAACATTTATTTTAGATTAAAGTATTGAACAACAAAAAAACATAGTATTGAACAACATTTATTTTAAGATCTAGAATATTTATTTTATTTTTATTTATTTATTTGAGTCAGATACAAAGTCCATAGAAAAGAGAAAAAACACTCAGAACAACAACAACAAAAAAAGAGAACATGCCAGAAAGAAAAATAGAACATTTAAATTACATCAACAATTGAAGACAATGTTTATAATAGTCACTCTGGTAGAAGAAATTGCTATACACCGTAGGGGAAAGGAAGGTGAGTTGATACGGCAGGTCAGTTGATACACCTCCTCTCTAGAAGTTTCAAAAACATTTGTTAATAAAATACCGATTTTTAGCGGTGTAAAAAAAGAAAAAATTATCTTTGGCAACGATGTCGTGTTGATACAGGCGGGAAGACTGATTCAAATTTTGATTTGAAAAAATTTTCTTGGTTTGAGTGAATTTTTTGGTTTATCTTTATAAAAGTTTAAAGACTCGGTGAAATATTTTTAGCAAATGAAAATACTACAGATCTTAAGCATGGTGAATCAAGTTTTGAAAAATATATTGGCTGTTTTTGAACACTCTCTGGTAAAGCCAAATTAAGTTGCTTTTTACTAATTTTCGAAGTAGTGTGAGTTGATACACTGGTAAAAGGTTATACACTGGTAAAAGTTGATACACCTGTATCAACTGACCTTATTATTTCTGGATTTTATTTTTACTTGTTGTTTTTATAATTTGCTTGCATCTGCTCTACTTAGATTTTTTTTGTTTTATTTAGACTACTTCCATTAATCTTTAAATGAAGACTGAGTTTGGGTGTAGACTTAAGGTATACAGATAGGATTTGGGAAAAGAGTTCAATAAAAAAATAAATTATAATATGTTACCGTTTATCTTACACTGCTTGGCTTTACTCTAGGGTTTTTGTAGCATGGAAGAATAGTTTTACAAGACTCAGTGTATTTAATAGGGAGATAACTGAACACATCTACTGGTATTACATGACCCAAGTATAAAGGATAAAGATTAGAAAACTCCCACCGAGTTTTTTTTATTTCTAAACTAAATTTAATATTGACCGTGTAAATTAATATACATATGCCACTGCAAGCATTGACTTATTGATAAAGTTATATAGCCTAGATTTAACTATAATGCTACTGAATAATTTTGGTAGTCTGTTTTCTGTAAAAGTAAAATTATTTTGTATAGCTAACAGGCAAATGCCTCAACATTACAAAAGAAAAACTGACAGAGCAACAAGGATTCCAGCTGATGTTTTGCAAAGAGCTGCAGATGAAGTTCAACAAGGCACTTCTATTCGTAAAGCAGCTGTTAGTTTCAACATTGATAAAGTGAGCTTCTTTGTGGTACAGAATTTTAATATCGCTTTAAACAAAGTCGATTTTTTCGGAGCCATAAGCTTTTCGTGACGCTCTCATCAGTGGCAATCGCGTCAAAATATTGGTAAAAATATTGATAAAATGACATTATCTCGTTATATAGCAAAGTGCAAAACTCAGCCTCAACCTTCTGTTGGATATGCTGCAGTTACACTTGCTAACTATATAATACCTACTGATATGGAAAGTGATCTGGCAAAGCACATAATTACCTTAGCTGATATGTTTCATGGCGTTTCTCTTGAAAAATGCAAAGAATTGGCTTATGAATTTGGTTTAAGAAATAAACTAAAGTTGCCATCTTCATGGGTTAAAAATAAAAAAGCAGGAAAAAGTTGGTGGCTTGGATTTAAGGCTCGGCATAAGTTGTCAATTCACTTGCCTGAACCAACTTCAGTTGGACGTGCATCTGCCTTCAATTAGCACACAGTCAAAGAATACTTTGATAATTTGGCCAAAGTAATGGATGATAACAAATTTACTGCGGAACAAATTTTTAATGTGGACGAAACAGGTGTAACAACTGTTCAAAATCCAAAACATGTTATTACGGCAAAAGGAACACGAAACGTTGGCTCAATTACATCGGGTGAAAGGGGTGAGTTAGTTGCAGCTGTGTACACAATTGGTGCTTCTGGAAGTGTTTTACCACCTATGCTAATTTTTCCTCTTGTCCATTTCCGTGATCATCTCATCAAAGGTGAACCACAAAGTTGTATCGGACAATGCAATAGATCTGGATGGATAAATGAAAATTTATTTTTGGTTTACATGGATCACCTCATAAAGCATATTCGTTGTGGACCAAAGCACAAAATCTTACTAATTCTTGACAATCATGAAAGTCACATTTCACTTGATGTTATTGATAAAGCTAAGTCTGCAGGAATTGTGATGCTTACCATTCCTCCTCACACCTCACACCAATTAAACCCTTAGATAAATCAGTATTTGGGCCTTTTAAAGCAAGCTATTGCAGAGCAATGGACAACTGGATGCGTAGTAATCCTGGCAAAAATATTATAATATACGAAATTCCTGCTCTGGTAAAAAAAGCTCAACTTGCTGCAATGACTCCAAAAAATATTTTGTCTGGATTTGAATGTACGGGCACCTGGCCATATAATAGGGAAATTTTCACTGAACTAGACTTCGCACCTGCTGCAGTGACTGATCGTCTTCTAAGCACAGATACTGAGATCCAGAGTAATGAATCTCAGCAACAAAGTCAAATTGCAAAACCTTATAGCAGTTCACAAATATGTTCTTCTACACCAAATTTTTCTAAGCATTCTGCTGCTCCAACACCAGAAGTAGATCAATATGTCTCGCCAAGAGAAATCCATGATATTCTAAAAGCAGCACCAAGAAAAGCGACAAACTCCAAAAAAAGGAAGACAACACGGATTTTAACTGCGACGCCCGTGAGAGATAGCATTGCTGTACTAAAAACACAAACAAAAAAAAAAATATTTCTCAGACAAAGAAGGCTAAGAAAAAAATTTTTGGTAAAAAAAAAAGCAACAAAGTTGGTAACTGAAAGCTCTTCTGAAGAAGAAAATATAGAAATTCACTATGATGATAATTCCGATTTTTCAACGGACGAAAATATTGTTGAAGGAGATTATGTTATTGTGAATGTCAGGGGTAGATCAAGAGTGGTTCAATACATTGCTAGAGTCGATGTAGTGGATAGCAATGAATATGAGGGAGTTTTTTTACAAAAACTTTCTGGATGCATTACACACCATGAAACCATCACATTTATTGTAAATGAAAATGATTGTGCTTCATTTGTGTCAGATGACGTTGTGTTTAAACTACCATTCCCAAATGTGATTGGTGGGACTTCTAGAAGAGCTAATCAGCTCCGATTTAATTGTGACTTTACAAAGTGGAACTTGAGCCACTAAGCCTAGTTTTGTGTGTAAATATCGGCGCTACTTTATTTACTGTGTTTTGGGTTGGTTGTTTTAGTTTTTTCTTGTAATAGTGCAACTTGTTTTTTGGTCTTGCATAATTACAATTGTACACACTGCCTGATATTGCAATATCTTGGATGTCTCCTTACCTTAAGTAATACGTTTGCCGTTGTCAATGCGATATACTCATATAAAAAACTAAACACAAATCTGTAAACAATCACAAAATAATACAACTGGCAGAGGTAAGAATTTGTTTGTCATGTAATACTGTAAAACCCTCATGGTCATTTGCTGAACACATATTTGTAAGTAGGACTCAGGGACCTGTATTATGATGCTTATCTTTGTACCTGCTAAATAAATCTGTAATTAATTATTGGAAAACATAAAATTACCTTAAACTTTCTCCCTGCATGATGTATCAAATGACCTTCTCTGTATCAACTGACCCTCCACAATGATACACTTAAGTGAACAATTTTAAATGGCTGCCATTCCTTTTGTCATTGAGCTGCAAATCAGATACTCACCCAATTTACATGCAAGTATTTACTGCTACTTTGGTGAAAATTTCAGTTACAAATCTAAATTACTTTTCACAAAAATTTAAAATATGTAAAAAGTGTATCAACTCACCTGCCCTTCCCCTATATTTAACATATACATTACTAGAAAGGCAGCATTGTTCTATAAATCGATAAATAAGTTTTCTCTGTAGTGCATCAAAAGTGGGAATATTTGCTTTTACTTGTAGTTCTCTTGCACTAACATTACGCTTGAGCCCCTGAATTAACCGAAAGGAATCATTATATGCAACTCATAAGTGATTTAAGGAAGAGTATAGATATTTAGACCATAAATGGCTAGCATAAAACGAAGTACAGTGATAATTAAATAGTATATTTTTTTATAGTAGGCTACGGGAACATTTGGAAAAAGTTGCTTTAAGTTGATATGATTTTCCATATAAATAATGAACTTGCCGACAAATATCCTCATCATCTTTAAGATTATTATTTAAAAAAACACCCAGATATTTTACATTACTTTTAAATTTTACTGCATTGTGGCAAAAAAAGACTTCTGGAACATTTGAAAGCAAAAGATATTTAGGCAAAAATAATACACCAACTGATTTATTACAATTAAATGTAATATCATGTTCAACGGCATAGTTACTACACACATTAAGTAAATCTTGTAGACCATCTAAACTAGGAGAAAAGCAACATAAATCATCAGCATAAATAATATGATTAAGTCGCGAGTTGCCAAGAAAGCAACCAGCTTTTACCCAATTTAATTTAACTGATAAGTCATCAATATATAGAGCAAACAGGTATGGACTAAGCACACTACCCTGTCTAACACCAATTGATACAGAAAAAGGACTAGATAAACAGTTACCCCATTTTACTTTCATATTTTGTTTACTATACCAATAGTATAAAATTCTAACAGAACAAATAGGCATATTTCTCTCTATTAGTTTTTTAAATAATTATATGTTATAATATAATACATATAATGGTTAACCCGATCAAAAGCCTTTGAAGAATTTAAAAAAGCACAATACACTAGGCTACCTTGTTTATGATACCATGATATTAATTGCTTTAAAGTGAATACACATATATCACTTAAAACTTTAGCTTTAAAACCAAATTGATTGTCACATGGTTTAAAAACCTTAGAGCAGATATCAAGTATAATATGTTCAAACAATTTAGATAAGCCATAGATTGTAGCTATAGCAATAGGACGAAAGTTGTTAGCATCATTAATATTTCCATTAATATTCTTAAGAGTTGGAATTATAACAGTATCAAGACAATTAGAGGGAATGTATCCATGCTTTAGACACATATTATAATATAAACTCAAATAAACATTTATGATTGGGTCACAAAAACGAAGATGTTCAGCTGACAATTTATCAACACCAACAGATTTGTTTAGCAGTAATTTTACAAGGAGTGAGCGCACTAGCTTTATGCTACAGTAAAATTTGTTTATGTTTTTGTATTGTGCACCATCACAAAGATGATCAAGAACAGCTGTTTTGTGGCATTGTGATTGTGAAGAGTTTAGTAGCTGGCTATATTGACTTCTCCACATTTCAATTATGGATATGGGAGTGGAATTACCCTCTATTTCAGTAGGAAGAAGTTTCTTTTTCCAACTGATTTAACTTTTGACCAAAATTGCTTTTTTGATCTGTCATTCTGTAAAGCTGTGGCAAGGTACTCAGCTTTACATTGCTCATTTCTCTTTCTGCATTCTTTCAGAGCTTTTTTGAAAATCCTACGCTTTTCTTTCATATTACTATAATTTGACTGTCTATGCATCTACCATCAGCTATCCATTCTTGAAATGCAGTTCTTGCACAATCATGTAAGTGTTTCACATCTTCATTCCACCCAGAAATTTGACTTTTGAGGTCTACTACATTTGGATTTTTAAAACAAATTTCAGATGCTGGTAGAATAGCAGAAACTATGTCAGCACACAATTTCTCAATAAACTTATGGTGGTTTAAATTGTCATACAGTGGATTGTTGCAATGTATAGCATCAAAAGGCACTTCAATTTTGTTTAAAAAATGTTTACTCCACTGTTCATAGGCTTTTTTTTGACCAATTTTCAACTTGTTTTATTTTACAGAATAAGGTACACTATTGGAGCTTACTTTATTATATGTGGGTAAAGAATTAATTTTTAAATATACAGCCATTGGTTTGTGATCTGAGGAAACAAAATCATACAGTATAGATACCTTACATATTGATTTATTTACATTTGTTGAGGTAAGATAGTGATCTAGCCAACTAACACTTCCATGAGCTTAAATAGGTAAATGTTGAACTTGGTAGCCATTGTTTATCTGATAAAACAAATCCATTTTCTTTACAAAATCTGTTTAAATAAGTACAAAAGTTATTTGAGTCACTGGCATTGAAATCACCCATTACACATATATTTGGGCAGCTCACTTCATTGCAAAATGATCTTTAGTCACTCAAGTATTGTAAATAGCCATCTAGATTAGCAGAGCAATAATATGGTAAATAAGCATTAATCAGACATAAAACCTTATTACCACAATCTATGATAACCCACAAATAGTATTCTTACTTTTTAGAGGAGTAGTTTCTAACCACTTTTTATAAAGTATAGCAGTACCACCATGTGGACAGTCTTTTAATAATCCATCTTGATAGTCAAAGGAAAAGGTACCAACAGCATAAAAACTATCATTAACATTTGACAATTGACACATTAGTTGTTTAGTCAACCAAGTTTCTTGTAAGCAGATAATATCATATTGACAGGCAGGTTAGATCACAAATTTTTGGCAAAAAATTAGAAAATTCTCTGCAGTTAAGAGACAATTTTTAACTGATTATTTTCTTCCATTTTATTCAGTGGACTTACGATTCTCAACAGAATAAAATCACTTGACTAAAATTCCTTCAGGCCAATTGTCAGTATTCAATGAATCTTTAAAAGTAACTCCATAAAGAGAGACTTTAAATGAGTTATATGTGTCATATTTTGTAATCAGTTTTTCACATATTACTTTTGACAATCCATTAAATTGGTCATTAGCAAATTTTTCAATGTCTTTTTCTTTTGTGTTAGGATCTAGCCTGGAGATAAAAACAATAGCTGGTTTTAAAACTGGTTTCACAGATTTAATATCAATAATTTTTATTTTTCCAATAGGTGACTTCTTAAGTCTTTTCTTAACACTCTTCCAAACATTTTCTTGTTTTTTTTTTATAAATCTACATTCAATTTTGAGGATTTGTTAGATTTTTCGTAATGGGAACTGTTTTGTAAATTATTAGTTACTGCCTTGGAGTAACTCTGCTTATTATTGCTTATGATGCTGTTGGAACCTTGACAGTTGACAGCAACATCAATTTCAGTTACAGAGGCAGTTTTTGCTGTATTTACATCTCTTTTAGGAATAAGTTGTTGTACAGCTTCTTTGAGTTCTTTCAGCTGAATAGACTCATTTTCTGTAATTTCTTTATATTTATAAAATTCATTTTTTATTATGGCAATATCATGTTGAAGTGCAGTAATATCTACTTTAGCCACATTTAGTGGAGGAAAATCAGTGTTTGCTGTAACAAATACTGGTTGTTTAAAGCCTTCAGTCACAGCCATTTCATGAAAAACTTCAATTATATCTTTTATATTATTTTCAGATTTATGTGGACCTTGTGTAATTTTTCGAAGTTTTTTTGGTCTAAATTCTTGAAAAAAGTGGTCAAATAGAGTATTTTTTGCTTCTTCTATAGCTTCATTAGAATAGTACTTTGAAAGAACACTTACTAATGTTTCTGAAGGAACACATTTCATTTGTTCATGAACATATCACAGTAGTGGATTAACCACTATGGGCACCATAATTAAGTTTTATTAACTACAAACTAATTCAAATTTAAACCTTATTCAAATAGAATTTAAAAAATTGAAATTAATAATGTGGTACTCCCTTTTGATTATTTTAAATTGTTCAAAGATGATGCTGCGAATTTCATTGCTTTTCAAAAAATTGTACTGATGTCAACTCTGCTGCAAAACTTATTGCATCACTTATTATCACTGAAAATTTGATACCAAATGCTTTTGTAGATTTTGTGCATCTTCCAAAGAATATGTATAAGCATTTTTTATTTTATTTTATCTCTATATTTATCCTCCGGACTCGCAGGAAAGCGACGGAGGCGCTAATACATAGGGAAAGCAATTACCCCGACCTGCTTCCGGAGATGCCAAGATATTGCATTTATTAATCTTTTCTTTAATGAACAGTCAAACAGAAGTTTGCAACATTCTTGCTTTTTGCAAAAATGTATTTGATGAATGGTTGGAAGATTGTGTCAACAAAACTGTACTAATAGAAATTGCTGTTAATGTTCTTGAAAAATACTTTAATTCTGGTATTGAATTGAAGATGAGAACAATTTTTTTGGCTTAGTTCAGTTTTTTGTGGAACAACCAATATTAATGCATGTTAATAATAATGTAGGTATTCATCTGACTTGTTGACTGTTGCATATTTGTGAAAATTAACCAGTACATCTTTGTATAAAAAATTGAGCAATTTTTGTGTGCTTTCCTCAATTAAAAGATTGCAACAACTTTAATGTGATTGTTACGTCGTTCGCGTAAATTATTTGAGAATTAAATGTTGGGTACGGGTTTCGAGCCGGTGCGCCTTTAGTATCGGCGCTGAATAATCAGCGCTACCTTTTAGTTGCGTTTTTGAGCGGCTGTTGGGCATAGAGTGATGCCACGTTGTTTTGGTAAGCCTTTTCTTGAGCTGGCTGTAACTTGGCATTTTGCACAGTCTTCAGATTGATTTGGCTGCTATATTTGTCCCTTTGGACGTTGTCTACTTAAGGTAGAGAATTTGCTATTTGATACTTCCTTTGCTCGTCCGCCCAACATCGTTGGTGAGTGTGTATTGTGTTTATGCGTTATTTAATGTAATATTTGTGTTATTGTTTAGAAAAACCGTTTCCGACTAGTGCCGCAATTATCGTTTTGTTCTTAATAAAATAAAACCGTAAAGTCTGGTGCTGGTCGTGAAGCGCGTTTGTGCGGAGCGGGAAGGACGAGGCAATTTTGCGACTCCGTTACAGTGATGACAATATTGAAAGTTGCTCCATACAAATGCAATATGTCAAACAAAGACCACTTTAATTTCCTAAAGTTAAAAAGCTATAACTTTACTCATAGATTAAGTGTATGCAGCGAATCGAGTGGAATGTGAAAATGGAACTTGACAGAAGATGGTGCATGTGCAAGAACAGTTTTGACTTTTGTGGTACAGTTAATTGCCAGAAATTACAAGTAGGTTGTCTGTCTGGTGCCAATAGAAAAACTAAATACTAGCTTGTTACATTGTTGATTTGATAAAGTGTTAAAATACCGCAATAAAATTTTTTGTAGTAGCTTTTTGTGTGGATAACCACATTTGCAATCGGTAAAAAATGTTTTTGGTAATCTTATGCTTTTTAATTTTTTGGTGACAATAAAAAAAACTTAAAGTTAATTTAATACACGTATTTAGCGACCCAAATATTAAAGTATGTTTTTCTATAGTTTTTCCGGGATAAAGACCTAAATCAATACAATTTGTAGTTTTGCTTGTATTAGGTGGCTCTACACTATACCTTTGTTTTGCTCTGAAAACAAAATTACAGTGTATATTGTAGACCCACTTTTAAAGCCTTTGACAGTTGTCGTGTAGCTACCACATGACGTTTAATATGCTGTTTGGTTTTGTATGCCAATTACACATTTACAATAATTACAATACTGTCAAATGTTACCGCAAAAACTAACTGTTTATCTGTTCAAATTAGCGCTATGCGTTTTTGTGTGCTGCAGAAACTGTAGTAAAGTACTCACCAACTTTAAGGGTGGTATGCAGGAACTTGGCTTAAAAACCGGATTAGCTTAATCCAAATTCTGCGTTGCAGTTTCTCGACTTTCGGTTCGTGACCAACACGGTCTCGGTTCAAAACCTACTTGTGTCATTCTGTTGTGTCCTTGGGAAAGACACTTTACGGCACATTCTCCTGCTTGGTGGTCTTGGCAAGCAGTTCTAAATTACAGTCATATCTCTATTAAATTACAAGCGGACAGTAATATCTTGGCATCTCCGGAAGCAGGTCGGAATAATTGCCTACCCTATGTATTAGCGCCTCCGTCGCTTTCCTGCGAGTCAGGAGGATAAATATAGAGATAAAATATAAAATAAAAAACTATAAATAGCGACAAAAATCGCTGAAAATTTAAGCCTGCTTTCTAAGGTGGCTTAAGTCTTAAAAATGCAGTTTAATCAGAGTTTGAAAAAGTAATAGAACTAGTTTGACATATAATTTTAATTTTTTTCCTGTCTATTATTTGCTATTGTAAAAAAGAATAGTAGACCTAACTTTGATAGAATATTATATTTATATGTTATTATCACACAAAAAATTAATAATTTTTGTAAATATTTATAGTACAATCAAATTTAATAATTTTAAAAATACTGCAATGTCACAAGGAACAAATTTTGATGATGCTAAGAAACAACTCTTAATTGATTTGATAACAGAAAATAAAATAATACCACAACACTAAAAAAAACATGCATGGAACAATTTAGCTGGGGAATTTAATTCAAAATCAGTAAAATGCAAAAGAGAACCTGAACGACTCGAGAAATTGTGGAAAAATTTAAAGGCTAAAGCAAAACACGATGACTCTTTACAAAAGAGAGAATTTCGCAAAACAGGTTTGTTTTTTTAGTGGTTATAAAGATCTATTGTTTATACTGTAATTCATAATGTGTTTTCTGTTGTGTTTTATTTGAGTTATGTATGACTAAAATTCCAGTTGTATTTTATAAGATGTTTGATTTAGGTGGTGGAATTGCAGATTTGAAAGAAGTATCTCCATTCAACAAACAAGTTCAATGTAAGATGTTTTAAAAAATGTTTATTTAATTGCTTTGTCAAAAAATCATACTTGTATCTTAAAAACCAAAATTTCTATCTGCATTTTTATAAAATTTTTTGCAATGTTTAAAACAATTTTGAGGTTATTTCTCGATATTTGTTTGACCATAACTTTTTTGTCAATATGATGATGGTGGAAAATTGGCATGTGGTAATATGTTAAGTACCATTATTTTTATAAACAAACTTAATTTCATTGTTGTCTAAAAAATTTGCTGGATATTGCAATTACTTGTTTTGTTTTGTATAATTCTAGCAATTATCCCCAAAGGATTTTTTTCTAACAAAAACTTATGTGATGATGACGAGAATGCTTCAAGTTTTGGTAAGTGAGCCAATATCAGATTTATTTATTGATTTCTGACTGTTGATTAATTTCAAATTTCGTTTTGGTAGAAAAAGAAGACTTGGTTGAAATTCTATTGTCAACATCAAACCTTGAAAATGCTATGAATTAATTATATGCTAAGCCAGCGGCGTCAATAGTATTATATGCTGAACCAGTGGTTCTTAAAAGTTTTTGCTGCATTCTTCATTTTCAGGGCTCAAGTGCCATCATTCCTATCCCAGCAAAAAAATAAAGAAAAAAAACCTTTTTCACTTTGAATCTGTCTCAGAGAATTTTTGTCTCACTATCCCTTCTGTTTTTCGTGCTGGTACGGCTATGATTACAAGGGACGTACGATTTTTATTGGCCCACATACATTATACCAAGATTCTCGAATTCCTCTCGTAATCATTTTTCCTCCCTTTACATTTCAAATTCTTCCTTAGAGAGCCAAGTGGACCCCCATTTGAAAAGCACTGTGCTAAACGATTTGTCACTTTATCCTACAATTTGTTTCTTCATTATAATAAGCTTGTGAAGTGTTGATGGTTATCTTTAGTTTGTTGTTTAAATGATGACATTGAACCTAGTAGTAATCAACATATCTTACACACGCTTCGTAAAAACACTCGAGGTAAGATAAACTTTATATTGCAACTTGCAATATTTTATGTAGTCTAGCTAGTTTTTTTTGTCTGAGCCGGCAGCATGGTCGAGTGGTTAGAGCGCCGGGATTGTAATCGACACGGTCTTGGTTCAAAACCTACTTGCGCCATTCTGCTGTGTCCGTGGGAAGGACACTTTACGGCACTTCCCCTTGCTTAACGGTCTTGGCAGCAGTTCTAAATTTTAGTTATACCGGTATCTCTAATTAAATTTCAAGTGGACAGCAATACCTTTGCATCTCTGAAAGCAGGTCGGGGTAATTGCTTACCCTATTAGCGCTTCTGTCGTCTTCCTGCAAGTCAGAAGGATAAACTTAAAGATAAAGAATGAAAAAAAATTGTTATTTTGAATGCAGCTGGAAACAAATTTTTTAACTGTTGACAATAAAAGAAATAGCCCAAACCGTAGAATTTATGTTAGTTACTGCATTTTTTTACTTAGAGCTGGCAGATATGATGGAGCGAAGAAATGTAGACATATTGTGTCTACAGGAAACAAGGTGGAAAGGGAGTAAAGCAAGGAACATTGGAGGTGGATGCAAAATATTCTACAACGGAGCTGATGGAAGAAAAAATGGGATAGGGATAGTGCTGAGGGAGGAGCTGGCTGAAAGTGTCTTGAAAGTGAAGAGGGTGTCAGACAGACTAATGGCGATGAAGCTGGAGGTAAATGGGTCCATCCTAAATATAGTAAGCGCATATGCTCCACAGGTTAACAACAGCATGGAGGTAAAAAATGATTTTTGGGAAGACCTGGATAGATTGATTGAAAGTATATCAAAAGAAGAGAGGATAGTTCTTGGTGCAGATCTTAATGGACATGTGGGCGAAGGAAACATAGGGGATGAGGAAATAATGGGGAGGTACGGTGCTGGAACAAGAAATAAGGAAGGATCAATGGTTGTGGATTTTGGGAAAAGGATCGATTTGGCGATTGTCAATACTTATTTCAAGAAAAAAGATGAACACAGAGTGACATATAAGAGTAGAGGAAAAAGTACCCAAGTAGATTATGTGATGTGCAGAAGGAGAAACTTGAAGGAAATATGTGATTGTAAGGTAATATTGAATGAGTGTGTCGCAAAGCAGCACCGTATGGTGGTATGCAAAATGGCTCTTATGGAGAAAAAGAAAAAAGCAGAGAAAGTAAAGCCAAAGATACGATGGTGGAAACTAAAAGAGACAAGCTGTCAAGAAGCGTTTGGACAAGAGATGACCAGGATTTTGGGAGGCGAGGATGGGTTACCTGATGAGTGGGACAAAACGGCAGAAATGCTAAGAAAAACAGCTGAAACTGTACTGGAAGTGACATTCGGAAAACGAAAAGGAGACAGGGAGACTTGGTGGTGGAATGAGGAAGTTCAGGAGAGCATAAAAGAAAAGAAAGAGGCAAAGAAAGCATGGGACAAAATAAGAAATGAAAATACTAAAAAGATATACAAAAAAAAGAAGAGTAAGGCAAAGAAGGCAGTTGCAATAGCAAAGAGACGTGCATATGACAATTTGTATGCTAGATTGGAAACAAAAGAAGGTGAAAAGGAGCTGTACAAATTGGCTAGGCAGAGAGACAGAGCAGGGAAAGATGTACAGCACGTGAGGGTTATAAACGATGAAAATGGTAATGTTATGGTAAATTCGGAAGCAGTGTTAAAGAGATTGAAGGAGTACTTTGAGAAACTGATGAACGAGGAAAATAACAGAGACCCTAGGACAGAGGAAACAGAAGTGGTTAACGAAGAAGTAAATTGTGTCAGTAGAGAAGAAGTTAAAAATGCACTAAGAAGGATGAAAGAAGGTAAAGCAGATGGGCCAGATGAGTTGCCAGTAGAAGTTTGGAAGTGCATGGGAGAGATGGGGATAAAGTTTTTGACCAGACTGTTCAACAGACTATTAATGGGTGAACGGATGCCAGAAGAATGGAGAAGGAGTGTGCTTATCCCAATCTATAAAAACAAAAGGGACGCACAGTGCTGTGGCACTACAGAGGAATAAAGCTAATGAGCCATACAATGAAGGTATGGGAAAGAATTATTGAAGCCAGTTTAAGAGATAGAGTGGAGATCAGCAAACAGCAATATGGATTTATGCCAGGAAAGGGAACCACCGATGCCATGTTTGCTCCAAGAATGTTGATGGAAAAGTACAGGGAAGGTCAAAGAGAGCTACATTGTGTATTCGTGGACCTAGAGAAGGCTTACGACAGGGTTCCACGGGAAGAGCTGTGGCACTGTATGAGAAAATCAGGAATAGTGGAAAAGTATGTGCAACTAGTACAGGATATGTATGAGGGAAGCGACACAGTGGTGAGGTGTGCAGTAGGAACTACAGAAAGTTTCAAGGTTAAGGTTGGACTGCACCAGGGATCAGCATTAAGTCCATTCCTGTTTGCAGTGATAATGGACAGGCTAACGGATGAAATAAGGAGAGAACCACCATGGACGATGCTGTTTGCTGATGATATTGTGATTTGTGAAGAGACCAGGGAAGAAGTGGAGCGAAGATTAGAATCCTGGAAGTATGCATTGGAAAGAAGAGGGATGAAAGTAAGTAGGTCAAAGACCGAATATCTGAGCATAAATGGAGGAAATGATGACGAAACAGTAAAGATGGAGGATGCAAAAGTGCCAAGAGTAAAGGAATTTAAGTATTTAGGATCAACGGTGAAAGAAAGTGGTGGTTGTGAGAGGGAGGTAAAGAAGAGAGTACAGGCAGGATGGAACGGATGGAGAAGAGTATCGGGAGTAATCTGCGACAGGAGGTTACCAGCTAGAGTAAAAGGAAAAGTGTACAGTTCAATGGTAAGACCAGCAATGGTGTATGGACTTGAGACAGTGGCAGTCACAAAAAAACAAGTAGAAGAGATGGAAGTCGCAGAGATGAAAATGTTGAGGTTTGCTATGGGAGTGACGAGAAAAGACAAGATTAGAAACGAGCACATCAGGAGTACCGTTAAGGTTGAACAGTTAGGAATGAAGATGAGGGAGGAAAGGCTGAGGTGGTATGGATATGTCATGAGGAGAGACCAAGAGTATGTAGGAAGAAAAATGATGGAAATGGAGTTACCGGGAAAGAGGAGAAGAGGGAGACCAAAGAGAAGATTTTTAGATGCAGTAAAGGAAGATATGCGGGAAGTTGGTGTCAAGGAGACGGATGTTGAAGACAGAAAGATGTGGAGAATGATAATACGCTGCGGCCACCCCTGACTAAAGGGAAAGGCCGAAAGGAGAAGAAGAAAAAGAAGACTGCATTTTTTTACTTATAAAGCATTTTTCCACTGAATAATTAAGTAAAGTGTTAACTTTCATTTGCTATTATTTGTTGGATAGATGATGAGCTAACTGATTACAATCAGCAGCTTTCACTTTATGAAAAGACGCAAGGTAAGAAAGATAGAATTTTTGTTGCATTATGCAACATTTTTAGTTTAATTTTGTCTTAAGCTTTCAATACACTAAGCTTCAATTGTTATATTCAGCTGTTTTTAAAGGATTAATATTGTTTTTACATACAAATATCTCGGGTAAAAGCAGAAAAAAAATTGAAGTATCAAGAGAAAATTATCTTCTTCAGGAAGAAGAATATAGTTATAAAGAGCATTTAATGAGAGTTCGTTTTATGGAGGAATGTCATCAATGGGAAAAAGAAGAACACGAATTGAAAAAAAACTTTTAAAAGTACAGATTGCTGTGCAAGAAAAACTAATCAACGCTCAGACGAGATAGCATTTTGTTTAAACTTATGCTTGTTTTTTATTTTTATGTTTTTTTTATACTGTTTTTTGCAATTCGTTTTCCTTTAAAGTTAATATTTTCATTAAAATTTGGTTTATAGTAAAAAAAGAAGCGAAACATACCATTATAGTCACAGCACAATTACAAAATTTTTTATTGATAAATACAAATACCATTTGATTAACATGCATATTAATTTATTTCAACGTGCATATTAGTTAATAGGTGCTAATTTCCAAAATACTGCAAAATCAGTTTTTGTCGAACAGCCCCTGCCTTGTAATGAAAATAATAAAATTTTCGGAATCTAATTCTGGAGCAATATTGAAAACTTTTAATGAAGGACTAGCTTTGTTTCGATGTAAAGCGAAGTTGTGCAAGCAAAATGTAGCCACTATTATTACAAAACAATTATTTAAACGTGTTTGAAGATAGCGAAATCTTTGTTTCAATAAGCCAAAATCTTGCTCGATACTAATTCTTGTTTTTATATGACTTTTGTTGGAAGCTTTTTCAGCATTGGTAACAGGATGAAGAAGTGGGGTCATTAAGTTACGTTTGCATGGATACCCGTTTGTCACACTTCATTCATAATTTTAATCATAACGATGTAGTTTATCCCCGTCAAAAGTAATTCGTATTTTTATTATAAGAGAATAATTGCGTCTCTTTGAGCGCTGCTGTCGTATTATCCGATTCGCTCTATTGTTCGATATATGTATCTTCTTTTCTCTTTTGCTCGACCATATTGACGTAATATGTTTTTGATCTACGTCATTGTAATAGAACATTCGCGTATATACTAGGTGGCTCGAGGAAGAGCGTATTCTCGAGAGAGTTGTGGAATTGTCTAGCGTTTACGAGAAGTTTGCGTCACGTGATCTTGTTTTCTATATAAAGCCGATGCGTAGCGAATTATTATTATTAGATGTGATTTGAAGACGACTCGAGTGGAAGTAATTGGTTGGGCGCGGAAGGCCCGTTAGTTTTTTGTATTGGTCGTCGAGTATTGAATTTGTTTTGTGTCAGTGGCTAGGAGTTGTATTCTACAGAGGTAGAATTTATTTGTGCTGATTGAGTCGAGTTATAGTGTTGATTTGGCTTTGCAGTTTGGCAAAGCGTGGAATAGAAGTTTCGTCGGACGTGACTTTTGCAATACATTTGTTCTTATTAGAGACGGTGGTCTCTGTTTGTTGTGAAGAAGAGTTTTCAACGAAACCAATCCGAGCTTTCGTTAAACCAACTGTATAAAAGCTTCAGGCTCGTAGCAAGACTACTTCTTGAGCCGGAATAAAATAAAATTTAGACACAGCTTTGTTTCAGCGCAGGTGTTCGGGTTACCTAGCTCAACTGGTCCTTTGGGATTCCCGAACAAAGTCTGTGACACTGTTGTACCCCAAAAGTAACCATTCACTTCGTTATTTTCAAACCGATCTCTTATTACACTATTTTCATAAATTCTGGAGCCATGTGTCGAGCCACACCATTGAGCGACAACATTTATAAAATTACGATATGTGTTACATATTGCTTGAATATTTATAGAGAAAAAGTTTTTTCTGTTGCGGTAAACTTCGGCACTATCTTCACCTGGAGAAACAATCGGTATATGTGTGCAATCCATTGCACCTGGAACTGAAGAAAAGCCAGCAATGTTATAAAAGTCTTGTTTAGATGTTGAAAGATTTGATTGAAAAGTCATAAAGTGCTGGCGAGCTATAATCTTGAAATGCGTTGCACTATTCTGCATGCTGTACTTAGTCCAGGGGTTCTCAAAGTTTTTTGTTCTGCAACCCCATTTTAAAAAATAAATTTTTGTGTGACCCCAATGTGTTTAGGCTAATTTTACGTTAAATTTTTCCTATGGAAAACCACCTATGTGCATGAAAAACCATGTAATAACAACGAGAAATAAAAATAGTAATCTAAAGCGAAATAACAAAATTACAAAAACCAGGTGTTCTCTAAGAAAAAAAAGGTCTTTAATTGCAATCAGGCTCTGATTTGCAATGTTCGTCTTCAAAGCCCTAAAAGCTTATTAACCTTAAGCAACAATCACTTTTTAAGTTTTTGATTGCTAGTAAAAAAGCCAATTTCAAAAGTACAAAAAACTAATTTGTTTTGCGATCCCAAAATTTTTTACGATTTAATGACCCACAGTCTGAGAAGCCCTGCTTTAGTGAACCCACATTAAGTCACCGTCTGTCATTTAAAAATGATCAGTTGCATAATATCAAAGAGTAATCATTAGCTGCTGAATTGCTGGTACAGCATTTCCTCTCAATGCTAAGGTTGAGTCGTTTTTTATTATATCAAAACGCAAAACACTTTCTTTTGAAAAATGGTTCTTGACAAGAATTCATCATTTTCATAATATTCTAAAGGGTTTGATTTGTCTTAAAATTTGCTCTGGGCCTACTTCAAACACTTCAAGCACTTTTAAGACGATTGAAGTTTTGCTTGGCATTTTATTCAAGAAGAGTAGCTCTATGCTTTGGTTACTATCAGAATTACTAAAATTATTTTTAATCCAGTTACCAGTATCAAAGTTTTTCTATCAGTTTTGAAAAAGAACGGCTTCAAATTTTTTTACAAAATTTTTTTTCTGTAGCTTAGTATTGTTGCCATGATCAACGATAATCATAGCGATTGCGTAGAATACGTAAGTTTTAAACCTCGATTACTAAATCTATAATATCAGTTTCTGCAAGATAGTTTAATATCAATTTCTGCAAGATACTTAAGCCAGTGACTTAAACTAGAATTTACTAATCCGGGATTAAGATTTAAGCTCAGCTTAGTTGAGTCAAGTTTCTGCATACCACCCTAAGTGGGCTATCAACAAACTTTGCTTGGAAGGGCATTTCAATTTTCCCCTTATCATTCAGTCTGCATTTAATGGTTTCGTTAAAAACGAACTTAAACGCTTAAATGCTCCTAAACTTGAAAACCTTGGACTAATGGTTCGAAAAATCCAAAAATTTACTAAAAAATATGCACAAATCTAAAATTCATAAAAAAATTTCATTGTTTTATGTATTTCAACATTCGCAAAAAAAGTATGTATTTATGATTGCAGTCAATTATTTCTTAGTGGGTATTTTTTTTTCTAACGTTTATATTGTTGCATAAATTGAATAAGGTACTTGAATAAGGTACATGACGGTGTAAGTGGTGATTTTAAGTGGTTAAAGGTTTTTGTTATTATTGGTAAATTATTTTGATAAATATTTAAAACAATGGCGAACCAGAAGCTTGATGAAGTAATGGAACTGTTAAACAAGGTCAGGGAAAGACAGGATAAGTATGAAAAAGATTATTTTAAAAAAGACCATGATACTGCTTCTTGTAATTGTTTTGCAGGTGAAAAAGAAAAAATGGAACAGCATCAAGAACTTATGAAATTATCAACTATTATTGATTCTATTAAAGTTGAAGTTGGACAGTTGGCAGAAATGGTGGAGAAACAGGAACAATATCTAGATGACTAAGAACAATATGGAAGATCTAATTGTCTCATATTGCATGGGAACAATATAGATCACAGGATAAGTAGCATGGATGTGGAGAAGTATGTGCTAAATATATTAAATACCAGATTAAATTTGCCTACTAGTGTTAGTGACTCTGATATTGATATTTGTCACCCTCTTCCTTCAAAAACCAACAAAAAACCAATTATTATTAAATTTGTTCGCAGGTCAATAAGGAATATGATATATTCGCATAAGAAGAACCTAAAAACATTGAATGGACCCAAACTATCAATCACTGAGTCATTAACCAAAAAAAGACTAAAGATTGTGGAGGAAGCCAGAAAGGTATTTGGTTTTGGCAATGTCTGGAGCATGAAAGGTATTGTATACTGTTCATTCAAAGGTAAGAAACAAGCTATTATTAAACTATCCGATATTAGTAAGATAAGATTTTCTTCTTAATTAACTAGTAGTTTCAATAACCAAAACTAATACAATACTTGATTTAACCTTGCCACGACACATCATAATTTTCTTGAAATTAGCTTTAGCTTATCTTTATATAATTATTCATTTTATACATCTTAAATCAATTTAAAATTTGTGTTTTATTTATTTATATTTTTTTTACTTTTTGTTTATTTTATTATATATTATTATTTATTTATTTTAATTTAATTTTTTTGTTTTATTTATATATATATATATATATAATTACTTATTTGTGCAACATAAATCTTAAATATTATGACTTTGAGAAAACTTGTATGTAAATTTTGCCAAAAAACAACCAGAAAAGACTTTTTGCCTATTCAATGCCAAACATGTTTAGCTCACTTTTATAAAAAATGTGCTAAAATACTTAACAACCAAGCAATAACCTCAAATAATTTTTACTGTAAATGTAATTCTTATGAACATAAAAATTTCCATGTTTCACATAATTCTGGTAAAGAAAAAATTGTAAGTAGTAAATCTGAAAAATATTTTAATGCTGAAAAATTAAATTCAATTTTTGTTGATGACAGTAATTCTGAAAATAAAGAACATGATAACTTAATTGACCCAAATAGTCATCACTTTCAAGAGCAATACTTGGAAATTCACTCTACAAAATCATTGATCTTTAATAAAAAAATTTGTAATAGTTTTCTTATTATTTGTGTTAATATTAGGTCACTCTCTAATCCTTTAAATTTTAGTAAATTAGAAAGCTTTGTTTATAATCTAAACCCCAAACCAGACATAATTGCTGTAACTGAAACATGGATTTAGAATAATTCACCTGGCCCATACTGTTATCTTGAAAATTATAATTTTATCTCTAACAGCAGAAAAATTACCAAGGGTGGTGGAGTTGGTTTATATATTAAAAATTGCTATAAATTTAACCTAATTGATGAATTAACAATAATGAATGAAAAAATTTTTGAATCAATTTTTATAAAAATTCAATTACATAATGAAAATTTATTCTGTGGTAACATTTATAGATCTTCTAATGATAGTCGTTTAAATGAAAACTTTTTGAATAATCTTTACAACTGTATCCATAATAGTAATGAATCACTAAACAAATGTTTTATCACTGGAGACTTTAATTATGATTTATCAAATCAAAATAATGAACATGTATGCAATTTTATTGAAATGATGCTTGAAGGTCATTACTTCCCAGTTATTAACAAACCGACTCGCATCACAGATACAAGTGCAACAGTATTAGACCACATCTGGACAAATTTACACCATCAGCACATAAAATCAGGAGTCATTTTAAATCCACTTTCTGACCATCTACCAGTATATATGTGTTTTAATCTTAATAAACAGAATTTGTATAGATTTCAACAAAAAAGATCTTTTACCCCCCAAAATATAACCAAGTTTAATGAAATGTTAGAAAATATTGATATTACTGCAATACTAAATGAAACTAATACTAATTTAGCATTTAAATTATTAATGGACAGTTATAAATCTACTTTTAACTACTGCTTCCCTTTTATCAAGCAAAATATTGAAAACAAAAATAAGCAGCCATGGTTTGATAATGATCTTTATTTACTAATGCTTAAAAAAAACAAGTGTTTTAAAAAGTTTTTGAAAAATAGGAGTGTTTTAAATAAAGCAAACTTCAATAAAGAAAGAAATACATACAATCGCGCCTTACAAGAAAAAAAACAGAGTTATTTTAGACAAACATTTAAGAAATTAAGTAATAATTTAAAAGAGACCTGGAAAAATATAAACAAACAATTAGGTAAAGTTAAATCATCTGTATGTTCTTCCATATCCATAAACAATAATTTGGTGAATGACTCTCTCCAGATTACTAATTATTTTAATGACTACTTTGTCAATGTTGCAAATAATTTAGTATCAGATTTACCCCAAACATCTCATAGTTTTCAAACATTCATGCAATCTTCCACATTGAGCACACTTTATCTCTATCCAACTAGTTTAACTGAAATAAAAAAACTAATCAGTAACCTTCAGCCTAAAAAAAGTACTGGCATTGATGAAATTCCCCCAACTATTTTAAAAAGCACACCAGACAATATATTAATAGCTCTAACACATGTGTTTAATCTTTCGTTATCTTGTGGTGAATTTATCTCTGACTTTAAAACTGCAAAAGTAGCACCAATTCATAAAAAGGGTAGTGTAACTAATGTATGCAATTATCGCCCAATCAGCTTACTTTGCTCCATGTCAAAAATATTGGAAAAGTTAATATACAATCGTGTAGTATTATTCTTAAAAAAACAAAACTTTTTTTATAAATATCAATTTGGCTTCAGAAAAAATCACTCAACTAGTCATGCAACTTCATTATTAATTGAAAATATTGCTGAAGCTTTTGAAAATAAAGAACATGTACTAGGCGTATTTCTTGATCTATCTAAAGCATTCGATACCATTGATCATAAAATTTTATTATCCAAATTATGGCATTGTGGAATTCGTGGTGTAGCGCATGATTGGTTTTGTAGCTATCTTAGTAACAGAAAACAATTAGTTGAAATAAATAATATCTGCTCCAATACTAAGTCAATAAAATATGGTGTCCCTCAGGGTTCAATTTTAGGTCCTTTACTATTCTCAATTTATGTAAATGATTTAAATAATTGCTTGACCTTAGGAAAATGCATCATGTACGCAGACGACACTAACATATTTTTAAAAAGTACTGTAATTGCTATGAAACCTTATATGAAGCTGCAAACAAGGAGTTAGTGAACATAGATAAGTGGCTTTTAGCAAATCGGCTATTTCTAAACACTGACAAAACACATTATGTGATCTTTCGCACACCCAAAACAAAGCCTCCATCAAAAAAACTGACAATTTCAATCAGAAATAAATTTATTTCTCAGCAACCAAAAACGAAATTTTTGGGAATAATATTTCATGAACATTTAAGTTGGAAATTGCATATGGACTTTGTTCTACGAAAAATCTGCGTAAGTTATGGTACTATCAAAAAAATTTCAAAACACTTTGACAAAAAAACGTTGCTGGTATTGTACAACTCCCTAATAATCAGTCATATAAGATATTGCATTACAACTTGGCATATTAATAATAAAACCACAGCCTCAAAAATTCAACGAATTGCTAATAAATTTATACGAATGACATTTGGATTACATCACAGAGCTAACGTTATTGACATCTTGCGAAACAACAACATAATGACAATTGATCAAATAACCGAATTAGAAATAACTTGTTTTATGTATAAATATATAAAAGGCATGTTACCACCATGTTTTGATCATTTTTTTCAAAATAACCTGGTAAGCGACAATTTCACTAAATGTACAAGAAGCCAGTCCAAATTCTATCCTTCATTTTGTAGATTAAATATAACTAAACAATCTTTAAGATACAGAGGTCCTCTTGCTTGGAATAAAGTCCCATCAAGCATAAAACAGATAAAATCATATAGTAAATTTCGAACAGAATTTCAAAAGCACCTTATAGCAACGTAATTTTTAATGGTACAAATTTTAAAACATCTGCTGCTGGTTTTTATTATTACAGGTAACTACACCTAATTGGACAAAGAAATTGAAGGTGATAAAAGCCCGATGCGACTTCAAAGGCAACATCCAGATCATTACGGCCCGTCCAGTTCGATGAAAATTCACATAATTTACTTCTTTTGCACCTATTCTTGTTTGCTATTTGTATGTTTTAACGTATATAAATTTTTTGTCCAGCCATATGCTTTTGAAATGGTCCTTTTGACCCGTGGCAGGATTTCTTTTGGTGGGTTTCTTTGCCTGCCTGACCCTTTTTGGTCCAGACCCTTTTGGTCTCTGAGTTTGTTGTTTCTCCCACCCATGATTTTACAACATTCTCTGAATATGGCTCGGATGTGTGTATTAATTATCTTCTTTTCGCTTTCCTTTTCTTATTAACATCACATCGCTTTGTTCAAAGGTACGGCGACCATGCACAATTGACGTTGTGCATGTAATAACGTACTTCGTTTAGTCGCTGCTTCCTTATTCACAATCTTTATTTCTATATGCACTTTGATTAATTTCAAGTTGATTGTGAGTAAAAATGAAATAAATAAATGCAGAACTTGTAGTTTAGTTAACTTTTTTATTTTCGTGTTGTGTAAATTTGCAGTTAATTTGCTTTTAATACGGTTTGTATTGCTCTTTCAAAAAATTGCCAAGAATAAACTATACGGTACCCTCTAGATGTGATATCACGAGTTTCAATATGATTAATCATATAATAGTTTCAATATACGTAGTTGAAAAAATATTGTTTACGTTGCAGAACTCAAAATTGCAGCTTTAAAAGCAAAAAATCAAATAGCCTTACTGTGTGCACGCATTTTTTCAAGTTTCGCATCCCGGTAGTTTAAATATGCCTGCATTGTATTAATATCGATCCGGAAGTTTGTTTAATTTAAGTTTTTCTCAAAGTATAATATTTTGGTTTAGTTTTGTAGAATTTTTTTTGGCAGGAAAAGTTTACCGTGTTTTAATCATAAACTTTTTATTTTGACTAAATTTTGAAAAAGATTTAAATTCCTTATAAAATTTTAATTATGATGATATTTTGTGCACGGCGAAACTGCATTAAACAACTTATTCAAATTCAGTTAAAAACCTTAATTTTTATGCTTTAAAAGCTTCTGTTTTCCCGTGGGTCAAACGCGGAATGTGTTGCCGCGGCATTTTTTGTTTTTTTCCAAAATAGGATTTTTTTGCCAGAATTACAGTGGTTGCAGACCAATTGTCGGTTTTGAATAAATATGTAGTTTTTTTTGTGGTTTAGTAAATTTGCAATTTGTATTTTGATAGAAATTTTGAAGTTTAGGATTTGTTAAACTAAAGTAAGGTTAAGAAATTTTTGAAGTGTTTGCTTGCAACCTCATTTTAATTGATATCAATACATCTTGTAAAATTTGTCGTTACCACTAGATTATTTTATAAACTTTTATTTTTTGTCACTTATTTTAAAAAATCATAAAAAATAATAATTAACTTTAAATAATTTATTTCTTTTTATTTCTACTCATAATCAACTCAAAATTATTCATTGTGCAAATATAAATAAAGATTCTGAATAAGGAGGCAGCAACTAAATGAAATGCGTTATTACATGCACAACGTTAATTGATGAAAAAGTACGGTAATTTGTTATATAAAATTAATTAATATGTTCAAATTGATAAAAAGGTTGTTGGTAATACAACAAAAACCAAATTCTTGTTGATGCAGTTTTAAATAAGTATTGCTATTTATACTGGTATGTACTAGAATGCCTGTATGAAAATGATTTTTCACTTTAAAATTTAGTTATATTATGCTCTTCTGTGCCAGTATGGTTACTACAAACCAAAAGTTTGTTGAAATGTGGTTGAGTAAATAAAGCATTTCATTGATGGCAAATGTGCTCAACATAATTGCTGTTTAAAACTTTTATCATTTTTGGAAAACACAATTTGCAGAGCTTTCCATTTTAGATATTAGTATAAAAAAACAAACTGAAACTAAGCTGAAATGGAGATACTGAAGTCTATGATTAATAGGACAAGATACTAGCATTTCTTAAGTATGTTTGCTTAGCTCAATATTTATCAATTAATACAAATGCTTGAAGCTGGGTCATGTGCATTTGTATTTTGATTAATTTGATTGGCTTTTTAGCAAGTAGCAGTATTGCTGTACAAAGGACAGATATGACTTATGATTGTTTGGTAGTTACTGATGTTGTTAAAGAATCTGATTTTCTAATTAAATTTGTGACTTAATAGTTTTTGTAAAGCAGTCAAGTAATGCAGCATGAGGCATGAGTTAAACTAGGGTTTTATAAAATAAATGCCATGAAAATAGCTTATGTAATTGTTAGATGTGTTGCCAGCTTGTATGAAATGAAATCAAGCAAATTAAATGTATATTACAAAAAAATTTTAAATCTCCAAGAAGTCACCACAAGCCTTTTTTTGTGAAACTAACTTTAAATCTTCTCTATTGTACTAGGATGGAATAAAAAAGAAACCAAGAGGAAAAAGATCTCTTTAAAAAGTAATAGTAATGACAGGGGGAATTCCAGTTAGTTTCATGAACAAAAATTGTTCATGGTGACTTTTTAAAGAGACCCAAAATTTTTTGCATAAGTTTTCATTAGTAATATTTATATTTTATTACTATATTTCTTTTATCATTTTTTTAAATCAGTTTATTCCATAGTAAAGTTTGTATTTCTATATATACAGGATTTGCAAACTCTTGGTTAGGCAATTGTAAGAAGTAGTTGATGGTTTTGATGTAACAATCAAGATTTCTTTTTTTGATACCTAGTATGTGTAAGATTTTTATAATTTAAAAAATATTGGTAATTTTGTTTATATGTACTTGGTCATGTTTTTCCATTGATTTCTGGTTGTATAAAATGGCAATTAACTTCTGGTAATCTGCTGGTCTTGCCTTTTTATATAGCCACAAGGAACATGGCTGCTTGTCAAAAATTAATAATTTAGACTGCATGAAAATTATGAAGCAAGACAATTTGGCGGGACCAATTTGGCAGTAGACAATTTGGTGGTGCAAATTTGTCAGCAAGCCAATTTGTCGGCAAGCCAATTTGTCAGCAAGCCAATTTGTCAGCGAGCCAATTTGTCGGCGAGCCAATTTGGCAGGAAAATAAATAAAAATGATTTATCTTCTTTAGCATTGAAGTGACAGCAAAAAAGTTTTGTTATGTCACAAAGGCAATTGAAAAGGCAATTGTAAATGTTCAGTTGATAAGAGCGAAAATTTTAATTTAAAGTTGTTAAATGCGTTAAATTTAGCGATGTTTCTAGCCCAATATTTATCTATTTAAATTTACAATAGCTTAATTTCAAATATTTAAATTAAAAAAGGTACTTGAATAGTCAAATTTTCAAATCACAGTCGCTTAACATACATCTTTTACAAAAATGTACAATAATGTAGCTTACTCCAAAGACCACATGTTTGAAGTTTTATGGGTGTACGAAGTTATGACGTCAAAATAAGCATTTTATTATATCAAAACAAATCTATTTGAATTGGCATGCATAAACAGTTTTATTTTAACTATTTTTTTTTTTTTTTAGTTCCAACAGTTTGTTTTGTCTATAGGGCTCATCAAAAAGCAATCCAAAATTTGAAAAACAAATATAAAAAGTAAAACTTAACAAAGCAATAAAAAGTCAGCAAAAGAACTTAAAACAAAAAGAAAAATACGGCAGTGATTAAAAAGTTAAAGTGGTTACAATTTGTTTAAATTAAATTTCAATGTGTAAAATTTTTTCCATTGCTTACGCTATTGTTTCCGAATTTGAATTTATTATGGCTAATATCATGATTAATGATTCTAGGATAGTGGGTACAGATAAATGGCCAAATTCGGTGGGATAAATGTGTATTTAATCTTTTCATAATATAACTGAACAAAATTATTATGTGCAAATTTGAAGTCACCATGCTTATTTGTTACTTACATGCTGACCATAAACGCCATCATTTGTGTTGTCACAAAATTCATGCGCCTGCCAAAACTTAGAACAATTTCGTTGCATTAATCGCAGCTGTGTAATTTATGACTTCTGAAAAACACTGATTACCAGTATGAAAAAATGTTTAATAATACAACGGGAACACGTTGAAACAAAAGATACAAAAATTCAATCAGGCTTGTACAATAGAATAATAGAACGAATAAAGCATTTTTAGGGCGCTCTATTTGTTCCAATAAATTTGTTTGTTATTTGGAAACTTTAGCATAAGCAAAAGAAAAAACTTAACACATTGAAATTTAATCAAACACGATTTGTAACTGCCTTATATACTATTCTGTAAGCTTTGCTATTTGGCTTGATCTAATCTTTTGTTTTGATTCTTGACAATTTTAATCACTGCCATAATTGCTGTAATTTTTTTTTGTTTTAAGTTCTTTTGCTGACTTTTTATTGCTTTGTTAAGCTTTACTTTTTATATTTGTTTTTCAAATTTTGGATTGCTTTCTGATGAGCCCTATAGACAAAACAAACTGTTGGAACTAAAAAAGAAAAAATAGTTAAAATAAAACTGTTTATGCGTGCCGATTCGAATAGATATGTTTTGATATAATAAAATGCTTATTTTGACGTCATAACTTTGTATGCCCATAAAACTTCAAACATGTGG
The DNA here is from genome assembly GCA_963680785.1 of Diplosoma virens. NCBI lineage: Eukaryota > Metazoa > Chordata > Ascidiacea > Aplousobranchia > Didemnidae > Diplosoma > Diplosoma virens. Next base: position 42,638,979 of record OY796891.1, read on the forward strand.
TCTTTGGAGTAAGCTACATTATTGTACATTTTTGTAAAAGATGTATGTTAAGCGACTGTGATTTGAAAATTTGACTATTCAAGTACCTTTTTTAATTTAAATATTTGAAATTAAGCTATTGTAAATTTAAATAGATAAATATTGGGCTAGAAACATCGCTAAATTTAACGCATTTAACAACTTTAAATTAAAATTTTCGCTCTTATCAACTGAACATTTACAATTGCCTTTTCAATTGCCTTTGTGACATAACAAAACTTTTTTGCTGTCGCTTCAATGCTAAAGAAGATAAATCATTTTTATTTATTTTCCCGCCAAATTATCTCCCGACAAATTGGTCTCGCCAAATTGTCGCGTACCCTGAAAACTATGCAGTAGCATGTTTTTTGCAATATTTAGTTTGATTTTTTTCTGGACTCAGAGCTCATTATATTGAAGCTGGATCTCAGATCTGGATCTCATTATATTGAAGCAATGTGAATTTAGTATGGACTAAGTTCTTTTTTTTGCTGACCCAGACTGGTTCTGGATCCTAGTTTATGTGGATCCGACCACTTCTGCTGTTAATGGTTTTTTGCATAAAATAACTAAACTAAACTAAACTGAACTATGCTCAAGCACAAAAGTACTAAAAACGCACCTCAGACCTATCAACTACAGCTTATTTAAGGGTACTTAAATAAGCTGTAGTTGATAGTGGGAAATTATGATGTCATCAAAGTAGGTCTCTTAAAAAAGTCATTATAAGTGATTTTTGTTTGTGAAACTAACCTGGATCTCCTGCAGTTATTATTGCTTCTAGAGAGATCCTTTTTCTCATAGTTTCTTCAATATTCTATCCTGTTGCTAAAAGGGGGAGTCTGGGTTAGCTTCATTAAAAAAATCACTTACGGTGACTTCCTGAAAAGACCTGTTTTGTGCATACATTGCATTGTCCTGAGAAGACCATTTTTTCATTATTAAACCCTGGCTGAACATTGCAATGGGTGGTTCCCCTTTCATTTGGGCAGTATTGGTTTTGGTCCTTAATGTAAATCAGCAAAAACAAACATACTCACAACCCAGGCTGTGAGAGAGTAACTGCTATTCAAAAATTTATTTTGTAGATATTAAGTAAAAAATTATTTAATGATATTTCAAATACTGTAATTGTTAAAAACTTATTTGTTTGAACAAGAATTTGTCATGTCTATTTCAAAATAGTAAGTTTCAATTTTAAATAATTATAAAATAAATTTTATTAATATTTTTAGGCAGATAATATTTTGAAACAATTAAAAAAAAATTTGGTTTTTAAAAGTTATTAAAATCATGCTAAGCAGAGGCACACACAGGGGGCTGATTTAAAGGTTATGTCAGCCCCCTTTTAATCATTTTTGTCAGCCTCTTTTTGCTTGGTGTCAGTCCCCTTTGCACACTGATACGCAACAAGATAAAACTTTTGCACTGATAAGTAAAGTGATGTTTCGTGCCAACTTAACTATAACAAATAATTTTTGTTTTCCTTTCCTCAAAGGGTAGAGATGAGTGCGTTTTTGCTTCAGTGTTTTTTTCGTACAGTGTCCCAATTTTTAGCAAAATTTTGATCTATAATTATGTTTGCCATTTTTAGTATCTATATCGTTCAACAAAAATTTTTACGTGATGCCTTAAGCATACACTAAACATTGTTCACTTCCTAACAGAAGCCCCTATATGGTGGATGAGTTTTAATTGCCAAAATGATTGCAAAAATTGTTATTTATATTTTTCGGTGTTTAAAAAGAAACTCAAAACCTTGAATCTTTAGTCAAATTTGCTGCTTCTGCACTGTATGTGGCACCCGATGGCCATTGCTTAAGCCTAGGCAACAGTCATTTTATTTCAAGTTTTTTAACCAAGAGTTTATCCAGTTTATCATAGCTTTTATTATGATATCACACTGATCTTTTGTAACACAGTTTGCTTTCAAAAGATTATGCTGCACAATGCAGGATATTGTAGTTGAAGCTCAGCTGAAGTGAATCATTTGCTAAAGTAGGAAAGCGCTTATACAAGTTGAATTTTGCAATTGCAGATTTTTAATTGTGATGTAACAGTTTACCTTACAACCTTTAAATAGTATTGTAGTTTTTTTAATTGAAACGATTTCTATAACGTAAATTTGGTTAGTACATTCTAGCAAATTTTGATGGCCATACATATAAAATTGAGATTTTAAAATGTAATCAATTACAGTAGAAAAAAAAAATTAGTTTGGTGTTTTTTTGGTATTGATATTAATTTTATCACAAAAACCATTAAATCTCAAATATCTGCTAAAATTTATTGCTTACATGAAAACAAAATTTTTGAGCAACTTGAAATTACCCTATTCTGTAAAATTTTTAAGTAGCCAATAGTTCTTTAACATGGTTCTGACCAGAACTCGTTTTGCAAAATAACAAATAAGGCAAATGAAAAAACAAACCTTATAGGTTTTCAACAAGTACAATGTATGAAAATGGGAATTAATGAGTGACTCCATTTCCAAATCTTCTAAAAGAGTCACTTCATGGAATTCTCACCTTAACTTTTCACACTACCATTTCACCATAGAGGTTACAATAACTTATGCCCAATAAGGTCCAAAGACCGAAACAGGCCTGTTACATAATAATCGTCCTCTTTGTTAATTTGTTTTGGTCACTTTTTTACTGTTTCTATTTAACTCGTAGAAATTCCATTTCATCGGTTACATTGTGATCTCTTTAGAGAATATATTGTACTTGTTGAGAATTGATTTTTCACATGTTGCATCCACTTTGGCCTGGATCCCTTTTAAATGTTTTTCACATTAATTGTGTTGATTAAGTTATAGCAACGTTTCTTGATTGTCAGTACTTTATAGGTTTTAGTTACTTTTTTAAAACAACACTAGAATGATCAGTAGCACTACTTGGCTTTTAGATAGTGAGCTGAAATCTGCTGAAAAAAATGCCAGCATTGGCAATTTTGCAAGACGTGATAAAGTCTTTGTGACAGCGCAAAGCATCAGGCACGCTCGCAGAGTTTACTAAATTAGGCAGTAATTAGAAAAAACCTGGGGGGTGTGGGGGAAAAGCCTCCCACATTTGAAAAAGTGTTGAAATTCTGTCATCCCTCTTTTTTGGAGAACTGGGTGCGCCCCTGATGCTAAATATAAGTATTTTGTATTTTTTGTTTGAAATAAAAATACATTTGGTTTGTCAAAGAAATAAAAAGCAGTGTTGTACATGTTTGTGAGGTGTCTGATGTGTTTCAGGTATCTGATGTTTATGATATAAGTTCTGATTGTATTTATTTAAGGAGCAATTCAAAGTTTATATCATCTAAAAGCTTGTTTCTTTGTGATTAAAATGATATGCAATGTATAAAAATTGAATAAAAAATGAGTTAGTAATAAATAAAAATATTTACCCTAGTTTCCTTCAAAAATTGTCTTTTTTTCTTCTTGTGCCACTGTGTGGCAAAATATTTTAACTTTTTTAGTCATTAAAGATTTAAACTTAACATTGGAAAAAAACTTTCAAAAAGAGAAGAAATGAACGACTTATTAAAAAAAAAGCAATTGACATATTTGCATATTTTCGTGCATGTGAGTGATTTCAATGAAATTGTGTGTGTTTGCACGCAGCTCTAAAAGTCACATGATCCAATTGAAGTGAAAAAGCCAGAGAAATAAATAACTGCACAACAAAAAAAGATTTTCTGCGTCAAAACACAAACAATTGTCTTTGCAGCAAATCGTTTGAAGTCGCTAATCCTTTGCACTGAAGCATAGCACTGCACTAATTTGCATGCTATGTGTGCGATGCATAATAGAAGCCGACTGATTCAGTTCCCCAGACTGAAAGAGTTAACCCTTGTGATTTTTTACCTTTCTGATTACTACCATTTTTCTGCAGATAGTGAGTTGATATTTTTTTGACTTTTTTCACACCAAAAAATAAAAGTCACATTCTAAGATTCATGAAGTGTGAAGTTATTGTCCAATTTACTATAAATAACAATATGGGTTAATTTACCTTGTCAAAATCAACTGCAAGCAACTAAGTATGACACAATGGAGCAGAGCTATTCCTACAAACAAAAAGTAAACCATTGGCACACTTTACTTTTGTTTGGTTAGATTGATGCATTTGATATTTGATTTGTTGAAAGGGAGAAAATCCTCATCACCTTTTTGCCATATTTGCTTCAAGCATAACAAATGTGGCCTTTTTTGCTGCCTACTTATGTCTGCAGAGCAAAGAGTTTCACTGAATTTGATGAGAGAATCACATCTTGTACAAGTTGATATTGATATATGAGGTGTGGCTATTAAATAATGAGATTAATGATATAAAGTAATTTTATTGAACAAAAAAATAACGTCTACCCTTTGATATATTCCCCCTGAGCATTAACCATTGTTGTATTTTGATTTTCTATTGATCAAAGCAGTGTAAGAGACATTTTTCCATAAGGTGTTGTAGTATGAGTGGCTCCATTGTTTTTTTTTTAACTTGTGGCACAGTGTTAAATCTTGTTCCTTTAAGAACAGCTTTGATTTTTGGAAAGAGGAAAAAGTCATATGGCACTAGGTCAGGTGATTATGGGAGATGTTCAAGTGTTGGAATTTGTTTTTCCACCAAAAACTTCTTTACTCAGAGCACAATGTGTGCTGATGCATTGTCTTGGTAAAGGATGAATCCAATTTTTTCATAACTCTTTCTTTTGACCTTTTTTCTCAATTTTTCCAGAATGCGTTTGTAGTAATACTGATTCGAGGTTGATCTGCTGGAACCCAATCCTCCATAATTACACCTTAATAACAAGCAAAACAATTAACATTGCCTTGAATTTTGACTTGGTTTATTTTGCTTTCGTTCTTGCTGAGTTTGTGGTTTTCCAGTGCATGAGCTGCTTCTTTGTCTCAGGGTTGTACTGAAAAATCCTTGTCTCTTCAAAGGTAATCATACTAAAAATTTTAGGTTTTCTTTAATTTGGTTTAAAGTGTCAGCACAGATCTCCTGGCATTTCACATGTCAAGCTTTGGAATAATCTGAGCACAAACTTTTGTCATTTGCAGGTTTTCATGCAAGATGTGCCAAACTATCTCTTTATCAATGAACACCATTTCTGCTAGAACTTTAATATTGAGCTGATGATTTTCTCAAACAATCTTTTCAATTTTTGGTGGTTTTTAATGTGCTTGGGCTTCCAGAATGTTCATCATCTTCAACATTAATCTGGCCTCAATGAAATCTTTTATGCCATTTAAAGACACATGCTGGACATGCTTTCTTGTTAACTTCTGTTAAAATTTGAAGAGATTTGCTATATGTTCAATTATTAAAAGCTTCAGGTTAATTCTTTGCTCAATTTTTATGTATTAACATTTTAATAATTAAACAATTTAATAATTAATAATTTAACATTTAACATTAACATTTTAATTCAAATAGAATAAGATACCCCTGATGATCCCTTTTATGGGTGAAACAGTCTGTAGGGCTTTTAACCTTGTTTTTATTCCCGTGTTTTTGCTATTGTTAATTAATTAATTATTTATTTATTTAATTAATTAATCATATATAAGAGGTAAAATAAGCGAATGGCATTAGGTCTGCCATACTAGGGCTGTATATTTTTGCCAATTCGTATTAAACGCATAAGAACGTTTTTACTTGTTTACAGTGCTTCTATATTACTGGATCATATTTCACGCTCAATTAAGTCAATTGTCAATTTGTCACTGTAGGTATTGCAACTGCAACCACCAATATTACTTTATTTCAGCTAAAAAATAAGTTAATTTTACTAAGTTTACAAATTTAAATAATAAATTATTATAAAAAAGTGAAAGCCTTCATATTCAAATTTAAATTTTTTTGGTGACCCCCAAAAAAAAAAGAAAAGGCAAGGCAGAAAACACTTCTTAATTTTTTCTCAAAGAGCCAAAATAAAGACAATGATTTAGGTGATTATTGCACTAACGATCCTCAGAAAAAATGTACAATTACAGAAGAGCCTATGGTTGCCACTAAAGAAAGGAAAAAACAAAACTGCTCAGCATGGGAACAAAAATTACCGCCCTGGTAATTTTCAAGCTTTATATGCCAGGAAATTTGCTGATTGGATTGCAATCAAAAGAGATGCCAATAATCAAGTAATGGAAGTGACATGCAACTGGTTCTGTTGTTTCAAGAAACAAGCAGATGCATTATCAAAATTTATCTTGGGCTATAAAGATCCATTCAAAAGAGAAACTTTTAAAATTCATGAAAGAAGTGTGTCCCACAGAAACTGTGAACAATTATGTAAGGCCTAGAAGAATCCAGAAAATACACCACTAGCTAAGTGCATGTTAAAAATAGACATGAAAGAGATAAAAACATATTACTTATCAAGAAATTGGGGATTTCCGTGAAAAAAAAATATGTAAACCAAACAATGTGCACATAATTTATCCATTACATCGCTTCTTCAACTCAAAAGAAACTTTTGGAAGACATTTTAAAATCTCCTTGTGTTACCTTCTACTTGATGGTTCCACTGACATATCAGTTACAGCATCTGTTATTGTGTATATACGCTATATTACTGAAGGGACTGTTGCAGAGTCTTATGTAGGTGTGGAGGAGCTACCCAATGAAACTACTGATAACTATATTACAGCTTTGAATTCTCTCTCAGAACGACTGGAAATAAACCTATTTGACAAGGGAAAAGTGGTAGGTCTTGCAACTGATGGAGCAAGAACAATGTTGGGTTGTCATGGTGGTGTTGCTGCTAAATTAACAAAAGATATATCCCATTTGGTTGTTATTCATTGTGTGGTTAATAGACTCCAACTGGCAGTCCTGGATTCATTGAAAGCTGTACCATTTATGCAAGAAGTGGAGAAGACTCTCAGAGGATTATACATATATTATCATTCTTCACCAAAGCGCTTGTCACAGCTAAAAGAAGTTGCAGCAGCTTTACAAATGCAGTTGCTAAAACTAAAAGACATCAATGCTGTGAGATGGGTTGCTAGCAAACAACAAGCACTCCAAGCATTTTTGAAAAGTTGGCAAGCTGTAGTCTTGCAGTTGCAGAAAAACTCTAATGTTGGAACTTCTGATACTCAAAAAGCAAAAGTATTGCTAAAAGCCATTTGCAATTTTAGGTTTTTAAAGTACTGTCATTTTTTTTATCACTTTCTGGCAGTCCTATGCCCACTTTCTGCTATATTTCAAAGAGAAAACCTAATGTTTACAGAAATTAAACCATTAGTAAACCATACTATTTCTCTTCTAAGCAATCTGGAAAAAAACCCAGGAAAAATGGAGAGTCTTTTTTTGTCTGAAGTGTCTCCCACTAGTGTCTTCGGAGACGTACAGTTAGAAAAAATAGAAGCAAGGGAAAAAAACTACCAAAATGATAGAAAATTTATCCTCTCTGCTGGAAAAACTTCTCTAATAGAGCAATTCAAGACTCTTGATAATACAATAGCACAGAACATATCTATTTTTGATACAATGGAATGGCCAGAGGGGAAAAAAATGTCAGATTTTGGGGATGCTGAGCTTGAGCTACTGGTGCAGCATTTCAAGGAGCCCCTATCTAACATGGAAGCTCCAACTGCTTCATTTGCAAAGGAAATGCTGCTTGATGAGTGGTTATGATTGAAATTACTGGAAAAAGATCAGTCTTTCCCCCACCTTTGCAAACAGGCTATGCAACACCCTGAAAGATTTCCAGTGTTATCCAAACTAATGCCAATTGTCTTGGTTTTACCAAGTTTATCCACTAGTTGTGAAAGGGGGTCTAGCAGAATGAAATGCATCAAAACAGACCTTAGATCAAGACTGACAACGGGCAACCTTGATTCACTCATGCTTATTGGTCTCAGTGGTGTTTTAGTTAAGGACTTTGATCCAAATGAAAGTATTAGACTATGGCATTCATCAGGTGGAAAAAAAAAACACATGTGAATGTGAATAACCTTTACTATTTCTATATGTAAATATGTAAATTGTAAAGGTAAGAAATAAATTGCATTTTATTACATTTGGCATATAAATGATGTATGTGTTAGTAAAAATTTCTACGCGCTACCAAAGTTAAAGAAAAAATTTTGCACCCCTGGTGTAGTGTTACATGTACAGTGTACGGTTATGTACAAAGACTGCATATCTTGACACAGGAGTTTGAATAGATGACCGTTAAGGGATCTTGCTTTTATATAGCTAATGGTCGCAATAGACAGATCCAGAACCTCTTTCATTTCAGAAGCCAAAGTTCTGGATGCTAAGGCTTTATGATGAAGTATGCAATGCACACCTATTGCAGAAGGATTTCTTTCTTTTACCCTCTGAAGAAACCAGACTGCAGACCAAGCATAGCTGGAGCTCCATATGTGAATGCTCTTGTTAATGATTTCTGTGATAGTTGGTTTTCCTGAAAGAAGTTTGACACAACATTAAAATTATTGGTTGATGTTTCATGACTTTTTATTGGGTGGCAGAATAGCATAATATTTTGCTGTGGTAACTGACAAGAAACCAACATAAAGCAGAAGCTGAGAACTTCCCAATATCCATCATTTTATTGCACTGCATAGCAAAGAGAGAGGCTGTTCTATTTAATCAAGAAGTTGATCTTTGATATCCTGATCAGACAGTTCATCAATTTTCTCTTTAACTGTATCATTGAATAGTGAAATTTGAGAAAGGATATTTGCTTTATCCTTGCCCAGTACTAGTTGTGGTGCTACGAGCATGCTAAATGTCACAGAGACTCCCCAATGCTATGGCTTTTTTTATTCTTTGCCATTAACATGGAAATTTCATAAGAAGCTTCAACAACATTTGAAGATCTTTGCTAAAACATCCCACACATGTCCAACTTAGCTTTCTTTAAGGAGTGACTTTTCAATACTAAAAATTTTTTAAGTTTGTTGACTGAAGCAGAATGGCCTGTAGTCAAGTGCTGTTTCAAACATGAGAGACACATTGCATCATTACAAAGAGTCTTGTAACATATCACACACTGTAGAACTTTTGTGTCACCTTTTTGCAGTGACACCAAACCAAATTTAAATGTAGTCATGAAGATACTGTCTTTTTTTCTCTGTCATTTTGATTATCGAAATTTATTAGTGAGCTATTCAGGCACTGCAACATGATAAAAACATAAACTTAATTACTTTTCAAGATTAGGTCTATTTTAGATTACTTTACAAAGTTTACATATGCCACATTGCCACTTTACAAACTAACTGATAGCTGACTTAACCCATTCTAATTTTTCTCTGACTGAATTTAGCAACCCATGGTAGGCTATGTATTCATTAATTTGCAACTGCTAAATTATCAAAATAAAGGAAAAACTCTTGATACTTTTGTTGTATTATGATATCATACATTATTCGGTTACAAGACAGGATTACCATATAGGCTAATGGTTCAACACATACTTGCAATAATATTTCAAACAGCATGTAAGCACTAAGAACAACCAAAAAATGTTAATCTCAAAATTAATAAAGAATATGTTGTAAAACATGTTAGGGCTTGTGCCCCCTTGAAAATTTATGTGTGTCCCCCAGTTAAGAACCATTGATTTAAATGAAGCTGACCCATATAGGAAAAAAAAACTTTTTAAACATATTCCTCTATCAAATATCTGCAGAAAACTGACCCGAGATCACTCTTAACCTAAAACTAGCATTTCAAAACACATAAATGTCACCATCACTAAATCCAAACAAATGCTTAACATTCTTGAAGCACTCATTTCCACCAAATAGGGCAAATAAAAAGAACTAAGTGTCTCTACATATAAAATAATCATTTGCCCTGTTTTAGAATATAGCCCTATCATGTCAAACACCAGGATCAACAAAGTGCAAAGCATTCAGAACTTAACTTTGTGTATTGTCACTGGCTGCACAAGAGACAAAAACATTACATGACAAAACCAGTGCCAGCTTTTGAAATATTTAAAAAAACCCTCTGGTTGATGAAGAGACTTCAAATCTTGGATTCATGCTACTCTACTTAAACAACTGAGTTAAACACAGCTTTTATTTACATTATCATCTCTGACCAGACATAACACCCAAGGAATGTAAAAAGCTTCAATCTACCATCACCTTACAATACCACAGCTGCAGAAAAAATAAAAAAGCTACCATTGTTGTCATTTGAAGGGTATCCACTCCAGGTCAGACATAAACAGGACTGGGGCCAAGGGTTTATCCTTTTACTACCCCAGGCTGCTGCACTGCCTGGATCAGATGCTGGCAGTGGTGTTATTAAGCCACCATCGAGTTTCATCATCCAAAACCATTAGACCTCATGCTCCATGTGGTGCCCGATGTATAGGGCACGCTGTTAGTACATGGTCTGCGGTTTGCTCAGAGGCGCCACACTCGCAATTTGGTGAAGGAGCAAGACCCCATTTGTGTATGGACGAATGGAATCACCCAACACCAGTCCGCAGGCAGTTGAGCTTAACCCAAGCTGCTCGGGGTAAGCCCATTCCAACAGGCCTGGCACTGGTCCCAGGCACAAAAGCACAGAGCCTGGAAGCATTTCCACAATACTCCATTTTCCATTTGTGATTTGTCCATTCAGAAGCACGGATGCCAAGTCTGGCAAGGTTGTCCAAAAGATTCTGTGCACCTGGCACAAACGGGTGTCTGTATCTTAGTCTCACTTGGCAAGTATCTAAGGACCCACTTAAAAGACCATACGAGATATGATCGGGTCCAGAGATCCACAGTGAGCCAAGGAGAGTGTCGCTCCTATTTGGCGAAGCTCAGCTGGCTGGATGCCTGAGAGTACAGGTAGTTGATCTGTTGGAGTGGAACGCAGGCATTCAATACTACATTTTGTCACATTCACTCACCATAACAAACATTACAACATCACATGTGTACAAAACTGGCACTGCTTAGAACTAACAAATCACCATTCTCTTCAAGCAAAGGACAAAACACAACACCAACCCACAAGTCTGTTGAAGAAGCCTTTGCAAGCAGCTGAGGTTATATAAGAGTGGAAGTCTAGATTTACTTCCTTGAAAGATTAGGAAATGGTTCCTCAAAGATATCTTTGGAGGAGTGGCAATAGCAGTTCATCAATGCCTTTACATGATTTTTTAAAATTGCAAGGTCACAAATCTTTTTTAAATAATACTTAATTTAGAAATGTTTTGTAATTTTTACATTGTTCCACTTTTCACTCTAAAAAAATAAAGGATTTTTCAAAATAGTTGTTAATAGGGTGTTTTGGAAGCAATGTATTGGGTCTGTATCTGCCTGTTTTAATCTAAATTGGACACATAGCTTTTGTGTTGTATGCTTTTATTACTTCTATAATAAACTGCAAAGAACTAACTTGTGACTTATAAGTCAGTCCTGATCCTTGAGCTACAATCTAAATTACAAAACTGTTATTTTTAGAAAATCTACATAACAATTATGTAATTCATCTGTTTTAATTGTTTTAAAAGTGGGATTGCTGATTGGCAAAAAAAGATATTTTTGCAAAATTAACAAATTCTTTGACAGGTTTAATTATTGATTCCAAAGTTATTTTTGATTCACTTCATCAACCAGATGAGCTTGCACTTAACCTGATTGAAATTGCCTCAAACTAAATAACTGTTTATTGAACATTCTCTACTATAAGATTAGCATGTTAATGCAGACAAAAACTAAGTATACTATAATTCAATTTAATCAAAACATACTGCACTGTATGAAACTGGTTTTTACAGTAAATTTAGCTCTTTTTAATATTATTATCTTATAAATTGACATTTTTATGATCAGAAAAACTCACACTTTATGTTTGCAACTGTCTCTGATTGAAGTATGTCTTGCATAATTAGCAGAAGCAGACCAGGAAAGATTACTTTTGTCATTTTAAGAATAAATTGCATTTACTTTAAAGTAAAAAAATTGTTCCAGAATTAAGATTACTTTTTTTTTAATTAAAAAAAAGCAATCGTAATATTTTAAAGTGTAAAGTAAAGATTAAAGTAAAGTTTAAGCAAAAATTTATTTTTTGAAGTATTTTTTTTGTAATTTTTGATTTTAAGTTGAGCAAGTAATTCTTCCCCTTTGTGATAAATCTTGCAAACTATAAGCTTTATGTTTTGCATTTAAATGCAGTTTAATAAGGTTGATGTTTATTGATATTACAATTGATATCCGAATAAAAAAATTTTATAAAAAATTAAACTAGATACAAGCAAAAGAATCTATATAATGTCATCTAGAGTATGAAAACACTTTCTTGAACCTCCATAACTAAAAACTAAGAATGTTTGTGACTTGATATTTTGCAGAGCTAATGTAATTACATTTTTTAAAAAAGTTTTTAAAAAATTTGAAGAATGTGAATTCAAAAAATCATTTTTTTGGATGATTTACATGAAATGCTTCTCATGCTTTTAGTTACTATATGAACTTGTTTGTTTAGCAATAATTTTTTCATGGTGGCAGTTGATTTTTTAGAAATATTACCAACAATTTTAATGTTCTTTACAGTGATAGCTCAGAGTTATCTGGGCAAACATATGATCGAAATATATTTGAAGCTAATCTTTCAACTGTCAACAAGTTACAAAGAGACTATTGGAATGCTAAACAAGTACTTCGAAAAAAACTTGGTAAAGAAGAAGATAAACATGTTGTCGCTAGTGATTCTGAAATTGATGCCAAACTAGAAGTAAGCAATCTTCACTGTTGCCACTTTTATGTGAATATTTCATTGCAGATATTGTACCAAAATAGCACTACATAAAATAATTTTCTATAAGTTTTTCTTGTTTTTATTTGTCTTTGAAGTAGAAATTTTATACCAAAAGTAACTGTTGATTAAACACCATTTTTTTATCAGAAGGTTTAAGGTTTTAATAACAATTAAATTTTTGTGAAATTTAGTGAATTTAATGAAAAATTCTGGTATAATAATAGACTCTGAGAACTGAACACTTGAAACAAATTAAAAAACTGCAAACAGAAGACCATCCATAATAGTCCAACTAGCAAAAGATTAGAAAGAGTTATCAACAGAATGTAAACAGCATTGCACAATGCACTGCCCTGCAAATAGGTTAAAATCAAAATCAGAACTTATGTTAACTACTATGTTCAATAATTTTTTGTTTAAACAGCCCATCTCATTTTTCATTTAATATTTTTGCACATAATGAAAAGTGTTGTACCTTCTGAATGGGAGCGACACTCTCCTTGGCTTACTGTGGATCTCTGGACCCTGATCATATCTTGCATGGTCTTTTAAGTGGGTCCTCAGATAATCGCCAAGTGAGACTAAGATCCAGACGCCTGTTTGTGCCAGGTGCGCGAAATCTTTTGGACAACCTTGCCAGACTTGGTATCTGCGCCTCTGAATGGACAAATCACAAATGGAAAATGGAGTACTGTGAAAATGCTTCCAGGCTCTGTGCTTTTGTGACCGAGACCGGTGCCAGGCCTGTTGGAATGGGCTTACCCTGAGCAGCTTGGGTTAAGCTCTACCACCTGTGGACTAGTGTTGGGTGATTCCATTCATCCATGCACAAATGGGGTCTCGCTCCTTCACCAAATTGCGAGTGTGGTGCCTCTGAGCAAACCGCAGACCATGTACTAACAGGGTGCCCTATACATCGGGCACCACATGGAGCATGAGGTCTGATGGTTTTGGATGATGAAACTCGATGGTGGCTTAATAACACCACTGCCAGCATCTGATCCAGGCAGTGCAGCAGCCTGGGGTAGTAAAAGGATAAACCCTTGGCCCCAGTCCTGTTTATGTCTGACCTGGAGTGGATACCCTTTAAACAACGATGATGACGATTCCCAAAACATCAGTGTAGTGTTGCTTAATGCATTTTCTCCATGAGACAATGATTTTTATTTGTAACAATGGCTTTTATAAAGCATATTAACAATATTTATAAAATAAAGAAAAACACAATTTGCACCAATATCAGAAAAAGAAGAGAAACTTTTTAAAGTTTTTTATTTGACTCTTACCAGGAGAAAATTGTTAGAATAAAAAGAAAGTTCCTATTGTTTGTTACTAATAAAACTACTATAAGAATTTAAAAAAGTAAAATTTATTGAAATTATGCCAAAATATGAAAATGGAAAGTAAGAAACTGGATATAAATTTCATTAAAGCAAAATTGAGTTTCATTTATGCCGAATTGAATTTTGCTTGTGCCAAGTTCAATTTCTTTTGTGCCAAATTGAATTTTATTTATGCTAAATTGAATTTCATTTGTGTTAAATTGGATTTTATATTTGCGAAATAGACTTGTAAATGGTATAGTGTGATGGTGCCAATGTTCAAGGGAAAAGGAGATGTGACGGACTGTGGATTATATAGAGCAGTGAAGTTATTGTACCATGGAATGTTATTAGAATATAAAATGAAGATCATTGAAAGGGTATGGAGAAAAGGATAAGAGCATTGGTGGTGGTTGATGATATGCAATTTGGTATTATGCCACAAAGAGGGATGGCAGATGCTCTTTAAGAAGAATGCCAGAGAAATAGTACAGGGAGAAGGACAAAAAAGTTATACATGTGTTTTGCAGAAAGGCCTTCGATAAAGTTCCAAGAAGAGTGATGCAATGAGCACTGAGGAAGAAAGGACTACTGGAGATCTTGGTGAAAGCAGTGATGAATCTGTATGAGGGTTCAAAGACAAATGTTAATCTGATTTCTCAGAAGATTTTCTGTAGCAGTTGGTGTACATCAGGGATCTGTTTTGTCATTTTTGTTGTTTGCAATTGTGGTGGATGTTGTGACAAAGAATGCAAGAGAAGGCTTAATGAAAGAGGTTTTGTATGCAGATGACTTGTTACTGATGAGTGAAACAATGGAGAATCTGAAGGAAAGGTTTCTAAATTGGAAAAATTTATTGGAAAGCAAGGGACTGAAAATGAATCTTGAAAAGACAAAGGTGCTGGTGTATGGATTAGAGGGTGAAGTCATACAGAATAGAATAGACCTATGTGGAATTTGTGGCAAAAGGGTGACTGTAAAATTAGTATTAATACAAAATGTGACCAATGGTGTTCTAAGTTGAAGAGAGTAACTCCAAGTGTGACAAGATTTTTTGTTTGTAGTAAATGTGATAAAGCGACAAATGGTGTGGTAGAAGTGCAATAAGAGGTAATGTGTGATGAAGTGGAAACTGTGAAGAGATTTTGCTATCTTGGCAATTGGTTGAATGCCAGTGGAGGAGGTGAAGCTACAGTGACTGGGAATGAAGAAATTCAGAGAGTGTGGAGAGATACTATTTGAAAAAAAATTCCCTTTGCAGATAAAAAAAAGTTGTATAAAAGCTATATAAGATCACTATGTTATATGGAACCAAAACATGGTGTTTAAGAGAAAATGAAGTAACTATTTTAAGAAGAGCAGAAAGATCTATGGTGAGAGGAATGGGTGTACAGTTGGTCCACAAGAGGAATACAGAGGAGCTGATGGACATGTTGGAATTGAAGGAAGCAGCAGAAAAGCTGGCAAAGGCAAATATTAGAGGCATTCAAAAAATATGTGGAATTTTATTTTTATAATTTATTGATTGATACAATCAATCTACTTTTTAATGTAGTCTCCATCAAGGTTGATGCACTTCTCCAGGCAGTGCTTCCATCCTTTTATCCCATTTTTAAAGTAATCTGCTGACCATTTTGTGAGCCATGTTTTTGCTGCTTGCTTTGCCTCATTAGTGTCATTAAAATAAACACCTTTCAAGTGTTCTTTGAGTTTTGGAAATAAAAAAAAGTCATATGGGGCAAGGTCTGGGCTATAAGGTGGATGTGACAGCAATTCCCACCGAAAATTCTCTCAAAGCATCTTTTATGATCCAAGAAGAATGTGCTGGGGCGTTGTCTTGATGGAAAAGAATTCCACAATGGAGTTTTCCTGAATGTTTTTCAGCTAATTTTGCTCTCAATTTCCTTGAAACTTCTATGTAATAGGCACCTATAACAGTTTTTTTACCTTCTAAAAAATCTACTAGCACAACTCCTTCAGAGTCCCAGAAAACAGTTGTCATTACCTTCTTGACAAACCTCTCAGACTTGAATTTGATTGAGCCAGATGATCCACATGGGAGCCACTGTCTGGACTGCTGTTTTGTTTCAGGATTGTACTGGTAGACCCATGTTTCATCTCCTGTGATAATTCAATCAAAAAAGTGGTCTTCATCTGCTTCAATTTTGAGCAAAATTGCTGTTGACAATTCACTTCTGAGATTGAGCTGATTTGTGTGCAACGCTTTTGGCACCCATTGTGCCGAAAGCTTGCTGAGGCATTTATCATCATGCAGAATCAAAGGAGCTGAACCAACTGATATGCCCACAGTCTCAGCTATCTGACAAACCATCAATCGTCCATCTTCTTTGACTAGGATCCTAATAACAAAATCAATTTTTTCATTGTTTTTTGAGGTTGTTGGTCTTCCACGACCCTCATCATCTTCAACAGCTTCTTTACCATCTCGAAATCTTTCAATCCACTTGTAAACACAAGTTTTCTTTAGAGCATCATCTTTACAAACGGTCTGCAGAGCTTGAATGATCTTCATTCCTTTTCAACCAAGCTTTTACCAAAAATTGATGTTGGTTCTTACTTCGAAATCCTTATGCTCCATGGGTTAAAAAACTACCTTAAATAAACTAGCTCTTGACAACTTTGCTTACAAGTGCAAAATGAGTGATAGCAATTATTCGATCACAAAGAACATGCTTTTTATGGCTAGCATGCTAAAATACGTTTTTTGTTGCTGGCACTCTTGTCATAGGAAAATTCTGCGTATTTTTTTGAATGCTCCTCATAGTGTGAGGTGATATGGTCATGTTTTGAAATGACTTGAGAAAGATGTTTTGATGAAGGCAATGGTACATGAAGTGGATGGAAAACATAAACAAGGTTGACTGAGGATAAAATGGGAGAACAAGTTAAAGGAAGCATAAGAAGAATTGGTTTAAGGAAAAAAAAAGATGTGACAGATTAGTGTAGGTGGAGAAAAGATGTAAGAAGAGTTGCAGAAGTGGTGGAATGTATCCAGCCACCTCCATTCACTGGGAAAATTTAACTTAATTAAAATTGTATTGTTGTTGTTTGTTGTTATAACTTGTATATAATTGAAATTGAGTTTTAATTAAATTAATACAAGAATTTTTAACAAGTTGTAGACTGATTCTTGTGTTCCAAAATGAAGAAATTGAATTTATCATAAAATTTTTATCTAAAAGGGTTCACTGATCAACTGAATTTTTTAATAAAATAAGCTTGAAAATTTGTAATTTATCAGCAAGCTTAAAAGCTATTTCTTCAACCTTGGAGAAGAGCTAGTCCAAGGTAACTACAGTAGAATTTGCCTAAGTCGACTTCGGCTAAGTTGCCAATTCGTCTAAGTCGCCACATATCGCTTGGTCCCGGCTGAGAGCCTATTGTTTTCTGTTTTATCAAGTTCGGCTAAGTTGTCTTCGCCTAACTTGTCAATTCGCCTAACTCGCCACTGTTTTTGCTCACCATGAGCAAAAAAATTTGCCTAAGTTGTCAGACCTATAAAAACTTTGCCAGCGTGATTATATTCCAAACTTTTAGTCTGCTACCACTACACTACAGTTGTTTTGCCTATCTGTTTACGATCCTACTGATGTAACACAACCCCACTGTGCGTCACAAACTTCCTTCATAACCCCATTATTTCATCACTTTAGATTGTTTTTACCAGGTTTAGTTTCCGTTCAGTTAGCCATCTTATTGCCATGTGAAGCAGCCTGGCTATGACAGTTAGAAAAGCTATCAGCTTATTTGCAATAAATTACAGTACTTAGTGACTAGGGAATGGGCAAAAAATAAGGTTACAGCAGAGAATAGATTAATAAGAAGACAGAAAGAGCACAGAGCAAGAAGAATAAGCGCATAGAGTAGATTGTACTGTACTGTGTAAAGAAACAAATGTTCTTTAACGGCATTCTCGCCACTGCCAATAAATAAAGCTTTTTATAGTGCAGTTTTTTCTGCACAGTGCTGTGTTTTAATCGTTTAGTGTTGTTGATAATGTCAAGGAAAAATCTTAAGCTCAAAACTTTAACTTTGCAAGAAAAGTATGAAATCGTAGCAATGCACAAAAGCGGGAAGATTACGAACAAGGCACAGTTTGCTATGGAACACAACATCCCATGATCAACGTTGAGTTCCATCATCAAAGTGTCAGAAAAAATTATTTCTGACTACGAAGATGGAAAGAACAGTAAATCAAAAAGAAAGAGGAAGCACAATTTTGAAGACGTGGATGAGCCATTGTTGAAGTGGTTTAGAGCTGCCAGAGACAAGAAATTACCAATTAGTGGAGATAACTTGCGGCTGAAAGCTCAACAGTTTGCTGAAGCATGTGGTTATGAAAATCCGAAGACACTAGACACTAATTGGATCAACAGGTGGAAATTTAGGAATGAAATAGTCTGTAAGAAACTGCATGGAGAAGCCGAATCTGTAAACCAACAAGCTGTGGACAACTGGCAAAACAGCAGACTTCTTGAAATTCTGAAAGAATTCGCACCTGAAAACATTTTCAACACAGATGAAACTGGCCTTTTTTTCAAGTGTCTTCCTGACAGAACACATGTGCTAAAACATGAAAACTGTGCTGGTGGAAAAATGTCCAAAGAAAGACTGACTGTACTTGTCTCTGCAAGTATGATGGGAGAAAAACTTCCACTTCTTGTAATCGGAAAATCTGCAAAGCCACGTTGTTTCAAAGGAGTAAAAAGACTTCCACTTGAGTATAAATCCAACTCCAAAGCTTGGATGACCTGCAGTATTTTTACATCTTGGCTGAGAAAACTGGATAGTCTGATGCAAAACAGCAACCGAAAAATTGCCTTGGTTTTGGACAATTGCACTGCTCATCCAAATGTAAATGGCTTGGCTAATGTCAAACTAATATTTCTACCTCCAAACACTACAGCAAAAACGCAGCCTATGGATGCTGGTGTCATTCGCTGTCTGAAAGCCCATTACAGAAGCAATTTAGCAAAAGAACGATTGGTTGCGTGGGAAGAAAATATTGAAGATTTTAAAATTGACATCCTGACTGCCATGAACTTTCTGAGTCAAGCCTGGAGTGCTGTTTCTCCTGTCACCATCCAGAACTGTTTTAGGAAGGTAAACTTCAAGCTGAGTGATACTGAAAGAGTTGAAGAAAGTACAGAAAAAAGTGATGCAGAAGCAGAAAGAATTTGGGAAATGCTGCAAGCTGCTGAGCTTGTTCCTGCCTCAGTATGCTTTTCGCAGTACACAGACGCTGACGAAAATTTGATAAACAGAGAGACCATTACAGAAGAAAGCATTTTGAGTGAAATCAAAGAGAAAACATGTGATACAATCGAAGAAATAGACGAAGAAGATGATGATGAAGAAGAAGAAGATTTAGTGCCACCTCCATCCATAAAAGAAGCTCTTAATATGGCAAAGAAGCTGCAACATTTTATGATGTGTCAAGAAGACGGGGGAGAATCATATGGTGCATTGACCAAAATCCATTCGTACATAGTGGACAAGTCCTTGGCAAATGCAAAACAGTCGAAAATCTCGGATTTCTTTAAGACTGCATCTTGAGTGTTTAAATAAATATTATGTTGTTGTACAGCAATCCAAACAGTCCTTTCTGTTTGTGTTCTTTATTTCTCAAATATTCAGCTTCTGCAGAAACAAAGGGATCTAAAGTCTGTGTAGGCTTAAGCATATTAATCTGTTGTTTGCCTAAGTCGCCAGTTCGCCTAAGTCGCCACTTTTTCTGTTCCCCTTGAGGTGGCGACTTAGGCAAATTCTACTGTATTAAAATGTTTATGAAATTTCAATTAACTGTGGGTCATACACAAATAATTTGTTTATTTTTTTTGTGAGAATACATTTTTAAAATTAAAACCATATTGTACATTTACAGGTTATAGATCTCTTTCTAAATTGTGTTGTAAGGTAATGGTGAATGAGTACATTGCAAAGCAGCACCATATGATGGTATGCAAAATTGCTCTCATGGTCAAAAAGGAAAAGGCAGAGAAAGTAAAGCCAAAGATACAATGGTGGAAACTGAAGGAGACAAGCTGTCAAGAAGTGTTTAGACAAGAGGTGACCAGGATTTTGGGAGGCAAGGATGGGTTACCTGATGAGTGGGACAAAACAGTGGAAATGCTAAGAAAAACAGCTTAAACTGTGCTGCGAGTGACATTCGGAAAACGAAAAGGAGATAGGGAGACATGGTGGTGAAATGAGGAAGTACAGGAGAGCATAAAAGAAAAGAAAGAGGTGAAGAAAGCATGGGATAAAATTAGAGATGAAATGTCTTGGATATCTCCAAGGATATCTTGGAGCAGCCATCTCTTAATCCCTCAAAGAAGTCAGTCTAGATCCTCCCTCTTGATTACCTCTGCTGCTTCTAAAGGCTTTTTCCACAAACTGGTGATGCTGTGTTATAATTTGTTGGCTCTGAGCTGTGCCTGTTTTTGTATGCAAATGATGTGGTAATGTTTGTTTTAATTAATGAATGTCATAGGGTGTGGTGTTAGTAACTTTATTGTTTTTTCTAGAACTGAGATATTGTGAGGTTATGGTAGTGTGAATGTGTTTGAGGTTTTTTCTACATTCCTCAGGTGTTATATCTAGGTTTGAGATGATAATATTAGTGTTCTCATTATTATGAAAGATTGTGGCTTTCATGTTTCTGTTTGGCTCAGAGTATGCATTAAAATCATTTAAAGGGTATGTTTGTGTTTGAGTCAGTTGTGTAAGTTGAGATAAGTGTCCATTGGAAGGACCTTGGTTTCATCATGTAGGTGTTGAGTGTTTGCATCTTGTGTGCAGCTAGTAGCAATTTGCAAAACTGTGTTCTGAATAGTGTGCAGTTTCTTGATGTTGGTGTTTGATATGATAGGGGTCCATATGGTGTTTGCATATTCCAAAATGGGGTGAGTGATAGCTTTAAATGTAGAGACAATTAATTTCTTTTGTTTATTCCAATTGGTAGAAGTGAGTGCTTTTAGAATGTTAGGTGTTTGTTTAGCTTTAGTGATGGTGATGTTTATATGTTGTGAAAATGTTAGTTTTGGGTCAAGAATGATTTCAAGAATTTTTGAGTGTTTAGTTGTTGGTAGTGTTTGATTGTTTAATTGAAGTGATAGAGTTGTCCATATTTAGTTGGGTCTGGTGTAAAAAGTGTGGTGGTAGTTTTGTCTTTGTATATATGCAGGTTATTAGTGGTGGCCCATTCATAGATTTTGGGAAGATAGGTTGAATGAGCTGTTGGACCTTAAAGTGTTTGTTGTGAGATACAGTGATTGTTATGTCATCAGCGTATGTTGTGATTTGTATGTCTTTTGGGAAAGTAAAATGTCATAAGTGTAAATGTTGAATAATGTCAGAGACAGAACTCCACCTTGTGGTACTCCGGTGTTGATTTGTTTGAGTTTTGAGAGTGTGCCATTGTATTGAATGCATGCTTGTCATTCTTTTATGTAGTTTGCTATGAATTTGATGATGATGTTAGGAATGTTTGTTAGTGCAAGTTTTGTGTATGTTTACTATATCAAATGCCTTGCTCATGTCCAAAGGTACAGCTACAGTGCGTTGTGGAGGCCTTGGATTGTTAAAACCTTTTGTGGTTTATTGGCAGATGTTGTGTAAAGTAGTGTATGTTGAGTGTTAAGGATTGAATCTATGTTGATAAGAAATGATTGAAATGTTTCTGTTATGTATGGTAATAGTGTTTTCTCTAGTGTTTTGGCAATGGGTGATAGAAGTGATATGGGTTGGTAGTTTGTGCCAATGTTGTGGAATTTTTTTGGTTTTTGAATGGGAATGATTGTGGTATGTTTCCAAAGATGGGGTGTTGTGTTAGTGTTGAGGGCAATGTTGTACATGTTTATGAGGTATCTGATGGCAAGTGGTCCTAGGTATTTGAGGTGTCTGATGTTTAAGCCATGTTTATGCTATTAGGTCCATTAGAATTGTTGTTTGTGCTGTTTGAGATGGCTAATTGCACTTGTGTAATGGTAAGTTGTATTTCCTCAGTAGGAAGGTTCTTGATTGTGTAGTCTATGTTTGTTGATTTTGTTTGTGCTATATGAGTGATGTTGTGAATTGTTTATTAACACTTTCGGTGCGAAATGACGGAGATCTCCGTCAGCTGATTCAATGCATCAGGTGCGAAGCGATGTAGATTTTCGTCAAAATGAAACATTTCTTCGGTTGGGTGCGGGAATGCATTAGAAGAATCAGAAAAGGACAGATTTCACCGTCAGCATGTTTTACATGTGACAAAGGCATGATACTTCAAAATTTTAGATTTATCGGCCTATTTTGCTTGTGGTAGTAAGCATAATATTTGGTAAAGTTTTTCTCTCAGTTGTTCATTTTAGCAGCTTCGTCTTCATGTGCACGTGGTTGAAAGCGGCAAATTTAACAAATACAGTGGTAAAGCAAGATTTGTAATAGAGGCCAGTTAGGATGTTCTATTGTAAGAACGTTGTGCTATATAATTAGTCAGCAGTCTCTGTCCAATATCTGGTCAAAGCAATGAACGTGCAGACTCCTCTGAGGATGAAGCTCCTCCAAAAAAGATGCCAAGGTACGATCCCGAAACTTGATTATGTCGCATATATAGAGCTCATCATATGAGCTTGTATCCTGCTACAAAAAAAAATACGCCCAGAGAAGGTGCAGGGTTTGCATGAAAAAAAAAATTCCAAAAGAAACCAGATTGCATTGCAAAGAATGCAACATACCACTATGCAAAACTCCTTGTTTCGGTGACTACGACACCAAAAAACGCTTATTACAAGACTGAAAAAGGCGAAGTAAAACAAACTTCAATCGTTTCTGTTGATTTTTTTCATTTGTATCTGATTTAAATAATGGGTTTCCACATTGTTACTATTTGCTTCTAAATTATCATTTGTTTCGAGTTGCAGACAGCCTAAACACAGGCCTTTCTGTGAAACAATGTAGAAATAGCAATTTTCTAATGACAGTATGTATGTATAATGAATGGAACAAATCAGTCTTAATGTTGAATCAACGTAATTTTATAGTAAACTGATAAAAGAGCTGCATAGTTTTCAGGATGAGAAACGTTTTAGATGTATAAGGTAAAATTAGACGAACAAAATGAGGTCATTCTGACAAAACAATAAAGCGTCAGGAAAGCCTTGCCATGCAACAACGCGTGCGAGCAAGCCAAGCCGCAGCCAAAGTGTTAAAAAGCTTTTGCTTTGTCCCTGGCAGTGATGGCTGTTTTAGTTCCATGAGTTTGATTTGCTTCTTCATTTTGAATATTTCTCCTAAAAAGTATGAGATGAAAAGCTTTGCAATGACTCAGGTCCTACTTATTATTTTAAAATTCTTATTTTTAACTTATTTTTGAATCTCTTTTGTCTCTTATTTTTAACTATTGAGATCTTTTTTTTTTCAGCTATAAAAAACAGTTTTGTTCTTTTGGTTCTTTTCTATTCTGACGTTTTTCACTTGATGTATCCCAGATGAAAAGCTTAGTGTCTTTTTCAAACAATTTTAAAATTTTAGATGACTGTGAGCAGTTTTCACTAACTACTTGTGATGATTTCGTACAAAATCTAAATGGAGAAAAAGAAAAGCTGAAGTATATAGCTGTAAATTATGCTAAATCAATTAATGAATTCCCAAAACTTTTCCTAGATTTTTGACACAGCAAAACAACTGAAACCAGGGGTTATGTAATATTAACAGTTTTTGGGCTCATTAATCTTACAAACCTAAAGGTCAAATGTGCCCAATATTTTATTATGCAGTCTTTTTATTGGTGATACTTTGTTAGCCTTATTGTGATTGTACAATAAACAAGTTAAATTAAACTCTTAACTAAAATCTTTGGTATTTCTTAATAAATACATATTTTAATTTGTTTAACACCGTATGAAAATCAGTACTTCTAAAGTGCTCAATAACAAAGTTAGAGCTTAAATTAACAATAGCAAAAACACGGGAATAAAAACAAGGTTAAAAGCCCTACAGACTGTTTCACCCATAAAAGGGATCATCAGGGGTATCTTATTCAAATAGAATGTCTTAAAAAAAAAAAAAAAAAAACATTCGAATAAGATACCCCTGATGATCCCTTTTATGGGTGAAACAGTCTGTAGGGCTTTTAACCTTGTTTTTATTCCCGTGTTTTTGCTATTGTTATTTTAATTTGTTTATATATATTTTTTCAGTTGTTTCATTCTGTTCAATCTACTTGTTCGGAGCTAACAAAGACAATTGAAAAGTATCAAAAATGTATATGTGGTAAGTGCACATACTCATTTATAAAGGCAAATCAGGTAATGTATAAGAATTAAGCATGCATACAAATCAAATAGTTATTGATTTGATTGTTAAAATTGTTAAAGCAAAAGAAAAGATAAGAAATACTTTTTTTAGTAAATCAGTAATTAAAAGAAATTATACCATTGATGAGATCAATTAAAAAAGTTTAATTCAGTGCTTTTTTAATGTTTTTTGCAGCAGTACACATTTTTGGCTAATCTAAAAACTTACACCTTGTTCACTGTATGTTTGATCTGCCTATCAAACATGACAGATGGGTTTTAAGTGCCAAAAGGACTTCAATGCATTTAAAAAGAAACTCAACCTCGTATAACTTTTGTCAAATTTGCTGCTTGCATGCCAGAGGTGGCAGGAAAATTTTTAAAGAAGTGGGAATAAGCAGAGGATCAGTTTACTCCGTTTTGACTAAAGATTTGTGCATGTGGAAAGTGTTGGCCAAATTCATTCCCAAGCTGCTGACAGAGCAACAGAAGGAGCTCTGCGTGGAAATCATCCATGACATCTCGATTGTGCAAACATTGACCTAGAATTTACAAAGACTATCATAACTGGTAATGAGACCTGGCTTTATGGTTATGATTCCGAAAGTAAGTTTCAATCTTTACAATGGAAGCATTGGGAATCACCAAGGCCCAAAAAAGCAAGACAAGTTTGCAGCAATGTAAAAGTGATGCTGACCTGTTTCTTTGATTCCTGCAGCATAGCGCATCATGAATACATACCAGAAGGCCAAACTATCAATAAAGAGTACTACTTGGAGGTTTTATGTTGCGTTCATGATGCTGTGCAAAGAAAGTGGCCAGACATGTGAACAGGGAAGAACTGGCAGCTTCACCATGACAATGTTCCTGCTCATTCTGCCCATGTAATCAAAGGTTTTTTGGCCAAAAACAATATGGCACTTGTGTGACAGCCTCCTTACTCCTGATTTGGCTCATGCAACTTCTGGCTATTCCCCAAGTTAATAACTTTGCTAAAAGGGATGCAATTTCAGTCACGTAAGAACCTTTTGGAAAAAACGACAGTGAAGCTCAGAGCATTCCAGAGGAGAAGTTCAAGAGGTGTTTCAAAAAGTGGCAGAGGCACTGGGAAAAGTGTATGCACTTGCAAGGAGAGTATTTTTAAGGAGATTAAATAAAATTGTAATATTCCTTGTGTTGTGTGTTTTATGCCCAAAGGTCAGATACTTTTTGGACAAACCTCATATGCAAACCCATCTTTATTTAGACTTGGAAAATCTTCATCAGTTTCCTTATCAAACTTCATAATATATTTAGTTACCTGTTCTGTGAAGCTTTTGGTCATATAATGTGCATTTGACTCAAAAATTTTTCTGTAGAAGGACCTCTTGATGGACCACTTAGAAGCATTGTATTAGTCAATTCAATTTTGAAAAATCATTGAAAACTGGCAAAAATACATGAAAAATAAACTAGATCCAAATTTAATCAATTGCCCTAAAAATGAATAAATTAGATAAGGATATTCTTTTCAAATACAGGGTGTTTCATAATTAAGGCAACGGTATTTTGACCATTATTTAAAACCCTGTAAAAACATGTATAGCCATCAAATTTGATATAATTTTGAAGCTTATAACCTTGTCTTTGCAATTCAGGTCTTAAAAGCTAAACAATAGAATTTAGATAATGACAGTAGATAGAAACATTGTTATCAAGTTCCACAAGCAAGGCGAAAGTAATTCATTGATCGCAAAAAGGTTAAAAATGAACCGAACAACTGTTTGGAAAATCGTTAAAAAATTTAATGAGACTGGGACAGCATTGGATAAACCAGGATGTGGTCGTAAACGAACTGTTCATACCCCGAAACTGGTTAAAAACACGTGAGAGAAGCTACGTCATAATCCGCATCGATCTCATCGAAAACTGGCTGCTGAAGCAAATGTGAGCAATTCGACAATGTATCGAGTGATGAAAGATGATCTTGGTAAGAAACCCTACAAAATGCTTCATCGTCATGAACTTACAGAACACCATAAGAGGATGAGAATGGAAAGAAGTTGTCAAATTCTGGATGAGATCGATCAAGGCACGCTCCCCAACTTGGTGTTCACGGATGAGAAAAAATTTGACATACAGCAGGTTGTTAACCAGCAGAACAACCGGGTTTGGGGTTCTTCTACTTCAGTTGAAGGTAGGATCGTAACAAGACGTCAGAATCCGCAATCGGTAATGATTTGGGCAGCGGTAACTCCGTCTGGAAGATCTCCGCTGGTTTTTGTGCCTTCGGGGGTGAAATTGAACTCGGAACGATACGTTTCCGACATTTTGGAATCCCACTTGCTACCCTGGGCTGATAAACACTTCCAAGGTTTGCCATGGAGTCTCCAACAAGATTCAGCACCATCACATGGCTCCAAAATGACACAGACATGGATTCAAAGGAAAATTCCATCCTTCATTAGCAAAGAATTGTGGCCTGCTAGGAGCCCGGACCTTAATCCTTTGGACTTCTCTATTTGGTCCATTTTGGAGGCAAAGGTTTCAGCTTGTCCTCACTCTTCTCTTGATGCTCTGAAGGCAAAACTGAAGAAGGAATGGGACGCAATCCCTCAAGAGCAGATCCGTGCCACCTGTGATGCATTTGTGGGTAGACTTAAGGCTGTAGTTCGTAACAAGGGTGGTTACATCGAATAAATGGGATAATGTTCGATTTGTATGTTATTTACCTTTGTATTACTACATTCAAAATTGATTTTGCACTTTTCAAATTCTCATTATATTAAAAAAAATCGGTTGCCTTAATTATGAAACACCCTGTATAATCCCTTGAAAAGTCAAAATGTACCTTAGTTTGGGAACCCTTGTTCTAGAACCATGACATCGACAGTAAAATTGATTATCTGTAAACTCAACTATCCAAATAAATTATATATCCCCCAAGCATTACAGATATTTGTGAGTGATCTGTATATGTTTTTTCGAAATTTTTTTGTTTTGTGTGCATTAGAAAGCAAATATAATAGTGTAAATTCATAAAGTTTGTCTGTAATCTATGTGCTTATTATGATTTATATTTTGTGATGTCAAGAATTTCCTATGAATCATAATAAGCACATAGATTACCAACAAACTTTATGAGTTTACAACATTATATTTGCTTTCTAATGTGCACAAAACAAAAAAATTTGGAAAAAACATATACAGATCAATTGCAATTATCTGTAATGCTTGGGGGATACATAATTTATTTGGATAATTGAGTTTACGGATAATCAATTTTACTGTTAATGTCATGGTTCTAGAACAAGGGTTTCCAAATTGAGGTACATGTACCCCAGTGGTACATTTTAACTTTTTATAAGGGGTACATCGCTATAAACTACTGATTTTTAAGATTTTTTTGAAGGATTGCAATGGGCTGCTTAGCTATTAAAAGTAAGTTAAGCATCAGAGCAAGTTGAGCTTAGCACTAAAAATGTGACAAAATTTTAGGGGTACATGCAAACCTTTAAAGTGTCCAAAGGGTATCGATGATGAAAAAGTTTGGGAAACTTTGCTTTAAATCAGTGGTTCTTAAACTGGGTTCGATCAAACCCCTGGGGTTCAATGAGTCAGTATCAGGGGTTCGATGGAGATTAGGATAAGCATACACATGTTACGTGTATGTTGTGGTGACCACAATGTCCTATTTACTTGAGCTGCGGTTCTTGCTCATTGTGACGTAGCACAATCTCTCCTTTCTCTTGAAGATCGTGCTGTATTTTGCTGACCTCACCAGATCAAGTCTATCAAGTTTAGAGTGCAAGCTTTATCGATTTATATATTGAGCAATTAGTTTTTGACATTATTTTATTATAATTTTTTAGTTGTTGTGTTGTAATGCAAGGTTTTAATCTTCTGTAATTCTGTTTGAAGTTAAACAAGCACAATTAGGCACTAAATATGCAATTAATTTTCTTTAATATTTAAATTTAATTTGTTCTAGGCATTTACCTTTTTATAGTATTGGAGTAGTCAGAAAAATATGTACAATATGGATTTACATATATCACAGAAAGTGATGGGAGTCAGCGTCCTCAGTGCATGATTTGCTATGCCAATTTGAGCAATTGTTGCTTAGCACTGGCAAAACTAAAAGAACAATTTTGAAAGGTGCATGGTGATAGAAAATATTGGAACACCTTGCTCGCTGAATTTAAAGTGAGGAGAGCCAGATTTGATGAAAATGCTACTCTGCTGGTTTTCGGCTTCGTACTCATTGACAAACCGATCCTCACAGCATCGTTCAATGTTGCGTACTTGATTGCAAAACAAGGAAAACTACATACCATTGGTGAAGAACTTATAAAACCAATTGCATTAAAGAGGCAAATATCATATCTGGAAAAGCAACCAAAAATAAGTCATCCCAAATTTCTCTTTCCAATGGCACCATTAGCAACAAAATTGGTAAGTTTAAAGTTCATTTGCTCCTCTGGTAAAAATTAGCAAGTTAAACTTTAACAAATAATCAAAGGCATAATATATTATCAAAGAAAAACGTAATATATTACGCCTTCTGTTATTTGTCAAAGTTTAACTTACTGATTTTACCAGAAGAACGAATGAATTTTAAACTAAGTAATATCCCTGGTAACAGTGTTTACATTAAAATTGTTGATTCTTGGCTCGATTTTGTTGATTATTGATTGTTGATTATTGATTCAGATGAACGATGACATCTTGGCTCAAATAGTTTCAGACTTAATTTCGGACATGGCAAAATTCAGTCTCCAATTCTATGAGACCACAAACGTTTCCAATCTAAGCCAATTTGCTGTATTCGTGTGCTATGGGAAAGAAAACATAAAAAAGAAAGATTATTTATTTTGTCAGCCCCTTATAACAACAACTAAGGTTGCCAAGATTAAGAAATTTGTAGATAATTTCTTCAAAGACAGTGATCTTTTGTGGGATATTGCTTATGCAATTTATTTGAACAAAGCTCGAGTCATGTTGGAACGAAATTGTGGTTTTGGTACGTTAATGAAAGCCGATGCACCACACATAACTGTAACGCATTGTCTTTGGCACAGGCATGCATTGGCAACAAAAACCTTCACTCCAGAACTGGCAGAAGTATTAAAAATTGTGGTGGAATATGTGAACTACATGTATGTGCGAAATAATGCTTTGAAACACTGCATAATCAAGGAGCTGTGTAATGAAATGAGCTCTGAATTTGAGATACTTCTGTACTATTCTTATGTTTGGTGGTTATCCTGGGGAAAGATGCTGAACCGTGTTTTTACCTTGTGTGTGGAATTAGCTGTGTTATTGCAAGAGCACCAACATCGTCATGCAGATTGCTTTGAAAATTCTGAGTTTATTCTCATTTTGGCATACATGGTTGATATCTTTGATGCTCTCAATAATCTCAATCAACAAGTGCAGGGTGGTAGAGTCAACATTATCGAAGCAGAAGTACATCTGAAGAGTTTTCAAAAAAATGACTGAACGGAAACAACGAATGGACAATGATAACTTGATTAACTTTCCTCTGTTCAACGACTGTATAAGTAAGATCAAAGATGTGTCTGGAAATGGGAACATTTCCATACCGAGAGAACTGAAGCAAGCAATTTCCAAGCAATTAGATGATGAGCTTGCAAAGTCTCTCGTTGGATACTTCCGACCAGAGAGCCATATCCAGCATGGGTAAGATAGCCATTCATGTTTAGTGCTGATAAAGAAGATGTCAATGATGAATACTTCAATGAAATCATTGAACTTCAGCAGACCCAGTTTTAACAGCAACTCTTCAGAACAACAACGCTTTCAACGTTTTGGTGTCACCAAATCGTAGCTTACCTTTTTCTTGCTAAGAAAGCCCTTGAGATACTCATACAGTTTATCTTTGCAAGCAGTCCTTTTCGAAGATGGTAGACATAAAAACAAAAAAAAAGGAACAGACTTTTTTGCCATGAGCCTTGCCAAAGTGAAGCCGCGCATTTTTACAATTGTTTCCAAAATGCAACAGCATAAGATGGATTGATTTGTTGTAAATATTTATTGAATGGTGTTTTTGTGTGTAGTTCATGTTTTGTTGGTTTTGTTTCTTTAAATAATATAATTTTATGTGCAACAGATGCATAGTTTGCTTTGGGCTCAAGTTTGTTAATAGGTATTTTTTGAATTTTAAGGAAGGGTTTGGTGAGTGCCTGCATGAAACTTGCTGGGTTCGGTACCTCCAACAAGTTTAAGAACCACTGCTTTAAATGGATTAATAGAATTTACAAATTCTTATATTAGTTCACTCTATTAGGAAAAAAAATTGTTTAGGCTAAAGACTTATGAGGTGTGACAAAAAAGGAACTGGACTTTTGTTATAAAAATTTTAATACAACATATTTCGATAATTTATGAATTGTCTCTTTTAAAGTACTGCCTCTCCAAAGTCAATAAACTTTTGCATTCAATCTTGCCACCCATGGAAGCACTTGGTAAAATCCTTTTCTTTGAGTCTCTTCAGCTCCCTTGTCACTGAAGCCTTGATTTCTTCTAGAGACGAGACATGAGTTTATTTCATCACAGCCTTCAGTTTAAGAAAAAGCCAAAAGTGACAAGACACTAAATCTGGGGAATAGGGAGGGTGGTTGATAGCTGTTGTTTGTTTTTTGACCAAGAGCAGCCTCACACTAATTGCCTTGTGTGCAGGTGCATTGTCATGGTGGAGAAGCCATGACTTGTCACTCCACAGTTCCTGCCTGCTGCATTGAACTCGCAATGAGCAAATGAGAACCTGCTGGTAGAAGTGCTGATTCACTATTTCACATTCAGGCACAAATTCATAATAAACCATACTCCTCTGATTGAAAAAAGTGATCAGCATGATCTTGATTTTTGATTTTGACATGCGTGCCTTCTTGGTTCTGGGTGATTCTGTAGTCTTCCACTCCATGCTTTGCCTCTTTGTTTCAGGATTGTATTGGAAAACCAAAGTTTCATTTCCTGTGATGATCTGCCTAAGAATATCTGGATTGTCTTTAATTTTCTCCAGCATGTCTTCACAAAATTTGACTCAGTTATGCTTCTGGTTTTCCGACAAAATCTTGGGCACCATTTTGGCACACACCTTTTATATCCCCAGATCATGCAGCAAGATCATCTGCACTGACTCTCTTTAGGCTCAGTTCATCTGATATCATTCATACTATCAAACTGCAATCACTTTGCACCAGTTGCTTCAATCTGGTGATGTTTTTATCTGTCCTTGTTGTGGAAAGTCATCCTGTCTTTGGATCATCCTCCACTTCATCATTGCCTTAAAATGTTTGTGTTATTTGAAGATTTGCGTCCTTGACATCACATCTTCACCATAAACCTTTTTAAGAAGTTTAAAACACTCAGTTGGGGTCTTCCTCAGGTTCACCAAAAACTTCCAAGTTGATTTGTTGTTCCATTCTTGAGCTACTAACAGTTTTGTAACAACCAATAGCATGGAGTACAAACAAACGCGACACAAAGTAAAAAAATTGTGACAAAGGCTACCAACATTATGTTGCATAAAAGCCTGAAACACAAATATGGAATGAGTTACATTAAAGAAATTGCAATGCAATAGAGATAAGAAGTTGAGTTTCACAGTGAGCAAGTGACTTGCTGATTGGCATTGTGCCAAGACCATGATTGATACAGTTTGGTTTCTTTTTTGTCACACCTTGTATTTAAAACAACTTGGGATTAAACTTTGTTCAGTTGTGTGAAAAGTGGAGTTGTTGAATTGGTATTGACAATCACCTGAAATATAAAAGGAAAACACCAGCAGGCAGCAAAAAAAGTTTTTATATATTGTAAGTACTGCATTATATTTTCATAGAATCAAAGGTTACTGAGCCAGTTATAGAATAGATGCTGAATTTTTTTTTAATGAAGCTAATGTAGGGCAGTTTTTAATTTTTTTAGGCCAAGTATTCCAAATTTTATTTCAATAAATTTAATCAATTGTCAGCAAACTGTTGTGCTAAAAGACGAAGAAATAATTTGACTGTCACTTTAGTTTCAATTTGACATGGCTTAAACTGAAATAGTTGTAACTGGTTAGAAAGATTGTGTTTTTGAAATCTATACATCAAAATTGCTATCTCACTTTCATATAACTGCAAAATTGTTAAAAGCTTGTTTTTGATCATAATATTTTTTACACAATCTTTCCATTTAATTCCAAACATTGGCTGGAATAAATTTATTACAAATATGTTGAAGTTGATTGATTATTGTGCCATTTCCAAAACACCAACTGGTGATGCAGTACCTTAGATGGCTTAATAATAAAGAATTGTACAAAATTGGCATTGCTTTAGTTGTAGAACATAGTTTGATGTAAGTAATACTTCCTAGCAATAAACAAATTTTTTGTTTATATATATTCATGTCCTCTTTCAAGTTTAATTTTTCCTTGATTATTATACCCAAGAAGTGAATTAATGAAAGTTTTTTAATGGGATTATTCCTAAAATTTACTTGTATTTGCTGTGCAATAATTACTTTTTCTGGGGGTAAAAAGTAGATATTTAGTTTTTGCAGTATTTGCTGTTAGAATAAAATTGAAAGAGTTTATGGTTTGGTCAATACCAGTAGTTATTTTAAAGTTTTATATAACCAAAAATTGATTCATTTGTTAAAATTAAAGTAACTATATTTTTATTAATATTTTTTGGATACATTTAGCCTTATGTAAATAATGGTCTAATTAATTTTAATGTTAATATTCAGATTCCTTGAGGTTACTAAATATGTATTTAGTATTTGAGGTCAGTATGTGTAATCTGCAGTTCTAAATTGATTGATGAATTTGCTTAGATAATTTGGTGTAATATTTTTTTCTCTGAATAAATTCATTTAAACATCAATGTTTTTTTTATTTCTTGTCTATTATAATGTAGTGTCAGCACTTTCCTGCCTAAAATTCAGTATTGAAATAATTTAAATGAATACTTTTTTAAAACTATTAGAATCAATAAGCTTTGATATGTATACTCTTTCAAAGGTTTAAAACTCTTATTTGGGTAATGGGAAAATATGTTGTACTTGTAATTTTTAACGGAAATTAGCTTAACATGGAGAAAACAAAGAAAATGTATTAAAATTTCTACTGATAAAACAAAAGGCAAAAGATCAATTATTGCTTTGCCTAAAAATAAGTATCAGTTTCTAAAAAGACAGTTTGTGAATGTCACTGGCTAAAAAATTGTTTTATTATGCCAATTATTTTTGATGGATAAATTGTAGTGTCCCAGCCTGTATTTGAATAGGCCATGTTTTCATCACAAATAAGCACATCAAATTACAGGATTTAACAAAGGTTTATTGCAGGTTAAATATAGTTTTGACTGCAAGATAAACTTTCATTTTAAGCTGTTAAAAAATTGAAGTTGTTAAATTATGTTGCAGTTCTTTCGCGTGAAGAAAATGCAATGGGTCGATTTTTAAAAGAACAAGGTTCATTGGACAAAACAGCTGCTGGTAAAATGATGACTGCTGTTGGAAAAGCACAATGCTACACCTCTCAGCAAAGGTACAGATTATTTTGTCTTTAATGAGTTTTTACCTGTTTATGTGTTTGTAATTATAAGGAATCACTTTTAAGAAGTTAACACTGCTACAAAAATATCAAATGCAGTTAAATCTTTAAGTGACTAGTAACATTTGTAATTATTGCATGTCCTTAAAAGACAGCAATATCTGTTTGCAAATAATAGAAAGCAACAAGCATTTTACCATTATAAAAAAGTTGAATGTGTTTGACATACATAGATCAAAGCATATAAATTTTTATTTAGTTTTATCAAGACAATTCAACAAAATAAACCATTATAAGACAATTAAAATGCAATTAAACTACAGTACAAAAAAAAAGTTTTTTAAATTTTATGCTGATTGGTATTACTGCAATTTAAAAACACAAACACAATATAGCAAAAATGCAGTTGTGCAGTTGAACTGTGCAACCAAAAAACTTGTGTACCCAACCATAATTTGCAGCAACGTAATAGTGGCTGGTTTATATTTTAAACTATAATATTCTCAAAATAGTAATAAAACACTGAAGTTGGAAAATTTTTGGGCAATAATACAAAGGGCATTCAAAAATACGCAGAATTCTCCCATGACAAGAGTGCCAGCAACAAAAAATGTATTTTAGCATGCTAGCCATAAAAAGCATGTTCTTTGTGATCGAATAATTGCTATCACTCATTTTGCACTTGTAAGCAAAGTTGTCAAGAGCTAGTTTATTTAAGGTAGTTTTTTAACCCATGGAGCATAAGGATTTCGAAGTAAGAACCAACATCAATTTTTTGGTAAAGCTTGGTTGAAAAGGAACGGAGATCATTCAAGCTCTGCAGACCGTTTGTAAAGATGATGCTCTAAAGAAAACTTGTGTTTACAAGTGGATTGAAAGATTTCGAGATGGTAAAGAAGCTGTTGAAGATGATGAGGGTCGTGGAAGACCAACAACCTCAAAAAACAATGAAAAAATTGATTTTGTTATTAGGATCCTAGTCAAAGAAGATGGACGATTGATGGTTTGTCAGATAGCTGAGACTGTGGGCATATCAGTTGGTTCAGCTCCTTTGATTCTGCATGATGATAAATGCCTCAGCAAGCTTTCAGCACAATGGGTGCCAAAAGCGTTGCACACAAATCAGCTCAATCTCAGAAGTGAATTGTCAACAGCAATTTTGCTCAAAATTGAAGCAGATGAAGACCACTTTTTTGATTGAATTATCACAGGAGATGAAACATGGGTCTACCAGTACGATCCTGAAACAAAACAGCAGTCCAGACAGTGGCTCCCATGTGGATCATCTGGCTCAATCAAATTCAAGTCTGAGAGGTCTGTCAAGAAGGTAATGACAACTGTTTTCTGGGACTCTGAAGGAGTTGTGCTAGTAGATTTTTTAGAAGGTAAAAAAACTGTTATAGGTGCCTATTACATAGAAGTTTTAAGGAAATTGAGAGCAAAATTAGCTGAAAAACGTTCAGGAAAACTCCATTGTGGAATTCTTTTCCATGGATGGAACGTATGGAAAAGAGTATCAGGAGTAATCTGTGACAGGAGGTTACCAGCTAGAGTAAAAGGAAAAGTGTACAGTTCAGTGGTAAGACCAGCAATGATGTATGGACTTGAGATGGTGGCAGTCACAAAGAAACAAGTAGAAGAGATGGAAGTCACAGAGATGAAAATGTTGGAAATT
This sequence comes from Diplosoma virens, assembly GCA_963680785.1. Taxonomy (NCBI): domain Eukaryota; kingdom Metazoa; phylum Chordata; class Ascidiacea; order Aplousobranchia; family Didemnidae; genus Diplosoma; species Diplosoma virens. The sequence goes on from OY796891.1 coordinate 42,674,558, forward strand.
TCCAAAGTGATATTGGAAACGTCTCGATGAAGTTCGAAAAACAGATTATGTCTGCTGTGAAACGCTGCTTTTTCTCTGTCGAACCACATGTTATTTTCAACACCTGACAGCTCCTTCCAGCGATTAAGAAAGACGTGTTACCTTCCCATCATCACAGCAATGTTATTTACCAGTTTTTGTGCCACTGCGATAGTCGGTACGTTGGTCGCACGTCTCAACGGCTAGAAGAGCGAATTAAACAACACGTTCCTAGATCCATCACCAATCCTCATACCTTGGCCAACCGCCAAAGTCTTTCCCGTTCTTGCAAGAACAACACACACCCACAACAATTTCACGAATCCGCCATTGGTCAACATCTTCTTGACAACGCCCAATGTGCCCTTCATTACAGCAACGAAAAATTTTCTATTCTCGCTCGAGGTCGCTCTTCCTTTCACCTTTCTGCTCTTGAAGCGACTTTCATTAAATCTCTCAATCCCCTTCTGTGTAAGCAAAAAAGAATTCGTCTACTCTTTGAAAATTTCTTAATCTTTTCTCTCATTGGTTGACTTTTTCAGCCAATGAGAACTCTACTTTCTTCCTTTATAAATTAGTTTGGTTTCAACTCTGCTTCATTCTGACGATTTCCCCTGAAGAGTGTCAGATGAAAAGCTTTGGGAAGAAAAATCTTTTACTTCACGCAATCTACAAAGTTATACCTCACTGCTTCCAGCAAATATCGATGACATGAAAGATCAAATACTAGCTGCAACCAGCATGGTGGACCATGACATACTGAGGCACATTTGGAATGAATTCTGATATCAGCTTGATGTTGTTTGTGCTGCTGGTGGTGGTCACGTTGAGTATTTGTAAAACATAAAATAAAACTTGAAGGTATGTACAATTGTACACACATGTGTCCAAGCTAGAGTTTTCTATTGTTTTTTGTTTTTGACATATCACATGATGATTTCGGTATATATAGCAATTGTAGGAATGCACATTGGTTATTATTGAGTATGAATGTGCATTGCTTAATTTATAATAAATAAACAAATGAAAAAAATGAAGTAAAACTAAAAATATGTTAAGGAACAATGGAAAAACCTAAAAACAGTCCAAGAATATCAATATCATAATTCTGTCAAATAATATTAACTGTAATTTTGATATAACTGATATGTACTGCTTTTAGGTTACATAAACTTTTTTAAACTTTATTCCTAAATTAGTTTGTTTGAAATTACGTTGCAACTTCTTGTTATTTTCTTGTTATGCGTGACAAGAGCAACTAATTTGCTGAAAACCAATGAAATCAGAGCTATTTTAGTAATTGTACAGAGCAATATGTGCATTCGTACTTGTTTAAAATTTTAAAGAATGAATGTGCACACATGTTAAAGATTTGCAATAAACAACTACATAAAAATGGTGATTTTTACTTTTTTTTTACTTTGAAAGAATTAAGTTTAATAATGAATTTAACTAAGGTTTTGTTTGAAAAAATATAAAAATGTGCTTAAGGGGAAAAATAGAAAGTTTAAATAAAGAACCTGACAATTATTCGGTTTACCATATGCCCTGTTTTAGCTGGGACAGCCCTGTTTTTTAGGCCTTGTCCTGGCATCCTGCCCAGTTGACCAAAATGTCCCGGTTATACCAATTTTAAGTGAAGCCTTTTTTAGAGAACATTATGTTTTTGGAACGAAAAGTGGGAAATCTGAGACTGATTTTAAGTGAGGACTTTTTTTTTTTTAGAGAACACTACCTTTTAGCGACCAAAGTTAAGAAATCCGAGACAGATTCAAAGCTAAGACCTTTTTTTTTTTTTTTTTTTTTGTAGAGAACACTGACAAATCTTTTTTTTTTAACAAGTGTCCCGGTTTGCCACTTTGTAAATATGGTAAGCCTACTATTATTATGTTTAAGAGGCTGACTTTATTATAATGGTAAGTTTGGTCGACAATATTTAAAATCTAGTAGCTTACACATAGAGGATACGACTATACTTACGTCTTTGCTTGACCTACATCAGGGTACATCCTGGTTTGATCTTATGATTTTCGAACATATGGGTGTTTAAAAAAAAGCACAATTGTTTATTAAAAAGACTGTTGAAAAAAAAAGTTTTTTGGTCATATGACTTTTTCTAAAATAAATACTCAGGGTTTAGGCAACTACTTTTTTTCAACATCAGCAAGCATTTAAGTCGGATTCGAACTACAAATTTTCTGTGCATTTACCGCATTCAAAATATTTATATATATTACTGCAAAACAATTATGAAATATTAATTTAAGTGTAAAAACATTTATACAAATTAACTTGCTGTTGATAGTACTTTGTATATTAATTTCTTTGAAGTTCTTTGAAAATATGTGCATTTGTACAAGATGATGCGCAAACATGCAAAATGCATGCAGGATGTAATTTTGTTGGATGCATATAACTTGGAAACGTGAAAACAATTCAAGTTAATTTTTTATATGAGAAATTCCTAGTAATAGATGAACAAAGTTTTGCGAAAAAAATATTAATTCTATGTTTAATGTTTTATTTATAACTCATTACAAAGTTTCCTGCGCATTTGTACAATGCCTATATGTAACGGAGTTGCAAAATTGCCTTGTCCTTCCTGCTCCGCACAAATGCGCTTCACGACCAGCACCAGACTTTACGGTTTTATTTTATTAAGAACAAAACGATAATTGCGGCACTAGTCGGAAACGGTTTTTCTAAACAATAACACAAATATTACATTAAATAATGCATAAACACAATACACACTCACCAACGATGTTGGGCGGACGAGCAAAGGAAGTATCAAATAGCAAATTCTCTACCTTAAGTAGACAATGTCCAAAGGGACAAATATAGCAGCCAAATCAATCTGAAGACTGTGCAAAATGCCAAGTCCCAGCCAGCTCAAGAAAAGGCTTACCAAAACAACATGGCATCACTCTATGCCCACAGCCGCGCAAGAACGCATTAAAGGTAGCGCTGATTATTCAGCGCCGATACAAAAGGCATGCTGGCTTGAAACCCGTACCCGACATCTAATTTTCAAATAATTTATGTGAACGACGTAACACTATACTTTTTAAGGCTCGCTGTATAATTCAATATTTTAAATGTAGTAATATTGTTTCTCAAAACTGCATGCCTTTCTGAGTAATATAATATCAGTAATATTCACTTCAACCATAGAAAATAAACAGGAATATATTTTTTTTAATATTTTATTACATTTGCTGCCATACCATGTAAATTTACGTTATAACTTAACAATGATTAAGTTCCAAACCACATAAATCTACGGTTTTTAGTTGATCACATTGGTGGAGTACCAAGCTGTAACCTATGCTTTCTGTAATACTGTAGATGTACATCATGAGCTCAAAGCAAATTGCATGCAATTGACATGTGTTCAATGTATGGTTGTCATGCATGATTGGTTGTTGTACTAAATAGTGCTTTTGTTTCAGATAAAGCGCATTGATAATATGATTGTTTGTGTTCTGAACTTAATTGAGATGGTTGTAACTGATAAAGAAAGTTTGTTACAATACTTTCAATTTGTTTTCAGTGATCCACTGATAGATTATTTGTGCAAGAAACAAATCATTAAACATTACAATACATAAAACCCAACAGAATCTTACACCACCAGCTACCAACAAATAAGGATGAGCTGAAAGTGTTCTTGTATCTGGTACTGCATACTGGTTTGATTGACAAAAAAGAAGTTTTATTTAAATCAAATGAATGCATACTGCTCATGCACAAAAAATCAACTAAGTGAAGCAAGAAAATTTTCTATTACTTAATAAAAATTTTTATTCACAATTATTTTATTTATCAAAGAGCTTTCACAATTCTGCAAAGAGTTTGTAAGGCAGTTGTGTCAACAACCCCAAAAAGAGTTATATTTTGATGATGATGATGATGATGATGATGGTGAAAATGAAAGACTTCTAAATAAGATTCACCAAAGTGATTGAATGGAGGTTCAAATTCCTATCACATGGTAACATTTTTTCAATGGCAAACAGAAAATACCCACAAACAGCTTCCAGATTGTGTCTCATTGGCAATCAAGAAAAGACACCTGACATAACTGCAAAAAGTGTGGTAATCCTCACTGTTGTGAACCTTGTTTCAGAAAATATCATTCAAAAAAGATAATTTGATAACTGTGCTTTTATTTATTATTTTTTTATGTTACTCATGAGTCTTAAACACAATGATTATTACTCAACAATCACTTAATGATGCAAACTGCAACTCGCAGTGAAAACATCTGGCACACAACATTGATGCAGACAATAAAGTGCTGGCAGCAAATGTGTTAATAGAATAAATAGACCCCTTTTTTTATGGATTAAATCTTTTGCCAAGTTTTTTTAATATTTTTATTTATTTTTTTAAAGAAGCAAATTCAGATTGATATGCATCATATCTATGAGTGCTTAGTGTATCACTGCCTGAGTCATGTGAGAAATAAACACCTGTTAGTATGCTCAATCTCACTTTCAGTGAGTTTAAAGTCTGATGGGTATGCCCTAATCCAGTAGTGAGCAAACTATGCCCACTGTCCAAATGCTTCTAGCCAAGCCATTAAATCTGCCCTGCTAAGTAATCAATAAGAATTTGGCTATTTTTTTATATTTTTGGTCTTCACTTCTCATAGTGGTAATCAAACTGAAGACCTTCTTTTTGATTTTTAAGTAAGTTTGAGGCACAAATAGACATTATAAATACTAATGCAGCTCTTTAACAAAATCAACTTCTCAATGTAGCCCTCAAGCTAAAATGTTTAGCTACTCCTGCCATAACTTTTAGACTAGTAATGGCAAAACTTTTTACTGAATGCATGTCAAAATTCTACATATTATAAAAAAAATTTTTTTGATGTGTCACATACATTAACATATTTTAAATGTAATTACTTAGCAACCTAATGAAATGCAGAATCCCAATTAAATATTTGTGAAATTTAATATGTAGGTTAGTTTTCAAATAGTTTGAATATGTTATTTGTGTACATAACAAATATTTTTACTGTTAATAGAATTTATTATTCTTTAATCCTAATCTTAATACTGCTTCTAGCTACATCACATTCATTGCTAATTTATGTAATGATCATTAAGAATGATTATGTAAAGTGTGATTTTTGATTAACAATTGACTAATTAATTAATGGTCTAAATTAGCCTGAATTTTTGAATTCACTGACCAATTGACTAAAGGCATTATCATCATTTTCAGGGAAAACATTAAGTTAATTCAATATACTTCCCTTTTCCCACCTGTCCCTTTTAAGGTTGCAGGGGCAGCAGCTTGAATTGGGATGTCCAAGCATCCCAACCTCCTGCAACAAACAACAATTTCACCAGTGGAATTCTGAGATGCAACCAGGCCAGGTCTTTAACATAATTCTGCCAAGTTATGGATTGCCCTCTAGGCCTTTTCCCACTCAAAAGAGTATCCATTAGTGGCTTTACTGTTTATTCGTGGGACATTCGTGTCACATGGCCTTACCAGCGCAGTTGCAAACATTTTACACAGAGTAGCAGTGGTTTGATGTTGAGAGATTGACGAATGTCAGTGCTTTTAACCTTGTCAAGTTGGGATAAACCCCTGACTTATCCCAAAAGCCTATTTTGGTCACCTGTACTTGGGATCTCTTTCAGTCATTATTCAACACTCATGGTGAAGATAGGAACAAAAACTGATCTGAAAACAGAAAGGTTTGCTCTTGTACACAGCTCTTGTTTCTGTACAACTGATTGGCAAAGTTGGTGCAATACTGCACTTGCTTTTCTAATATGTGTGTCCAGTTTGTTGTCCTGTCTACTAGCACTCAAGAACGTGACTCCAAGATACTTAAACTTCTCCATCTACTCTCCTCTCCAATAGCTACCTTAGCATGGTGAAGGGGTTTGCATTTTTTATGATCCTGAAAAGCAATGTCGTCTGGGGTTTTTTACTCTTCTTGGGGTGAGAAACAGATCAAAAGCAATTTAACAAATGTGGCAAATTGAATAGTCCAAATGACAATATTCATACTGCATTGGGTGTCACGCATGATAAAAAGGTTTGCATTTGAGCTTTAGGCAGAGGGGTCTGCTTGAAAAGTAAGCTACATTTTTACCCATAAGTTGACTGTAACTGGGAACTCATCAATGCACTTAATATGCATTTTAGGAGACAAATGGGGGAAGTGTACAGTATCTGTACTCAAGTTGGTCCCAAACATCAGGATCTTTGCATGGACTAATTACCTTTTGAGTTATATTGGCTTTTGTAAGTAAATACTATCAGCAGTTAGCAAAGCCTAACTCAGTTAGATATAAAAATAATTAATCTATTGCAGCAATTAAGTTAATTTTTTTAATGGATACACTGTAGGGCAAAATGTACTGATGGAAAAATTTAAAAAATGTTAATGTGTATTTTTTATCATTAAAACTATATTATCAATTTTTGAATAGTCACAGAGTGTCACCTAAAAGGCTAAGGTATGTCACTAATAAAACACATGTATGACATGCTTAAATAGTGAAATACTTATTTTAATATATTAGGATCAAGAATAATGTATGGCAAAGCTAAAATGTATGTGCTACTAAAAATTTCTTTGAATAAATTTGTGATTGTACCAAACTTTAAAATAATCAATGGTATTAACAAAACCATTTACTTTTTCAATTTTGCTATTCTTTAAAAAGACTGTTTTCTTTGAAATTGGTCCAATATTAAAGGAGATATGGTTTTGTTAATATCATTGGTTGTTATAAGAATTTCTTTGCACTACCAAACTCCACAAAAATTTTTGCTCCTTTGCAATATAACAATTGTAAAACAAAGAAATACTCCAAAAGAAAAAAATCACTTCAATATATTAAAATGTATAAAAATGACTCTTTGTTTTGCTGCAATTATTTTGATATATTAGTGTGAATTTTGTCTAAAAGTGTTGCATTGTTATTGTAATTATTATTAAATTGTGTTTTGTTTTTTTATGTAAAATTAAAATAATACTAGTGAGAATAAACTTGAAAAAACTTTTGTTTATATTGTAGTTTGATTGTACTTTAATTGTCTTTTTATGGTCTATTTTGTTTTAATTGTTTTGATAGAAGTAACTGAAACTTAGGATGCTTTGTAAAAGATTTATGTAGGTCGAATACATTTAGCTTTGAATAAATTCTGCAATTATAAATGATCTTATTGACTTATTGTTGCTCTATCATTCACAAGTGGATTTTAAAAATTACTTCTTAACTAATATGCAATTTTGAGGTTGAGAAGTTTAAGATTTAGCAAATGCTCTTTTTGTTAAGCATTATGCGTAATTTCTTTATTTTTAAAAAATGTCATTTATAGTCATTGTGGTTTTATTTACACTTTAAAAGATGTACTATTTAATTTGTCTGCATAGGGTTCTGTACTCTATAGTACTATACTGCATACCAATGTATAAAATAAATTTAAATTTTTATATTAGCAAATAATTAAAAAAACATTAATCTTGAATATTTTTGTTTCAATTGAAATCCACACTTAGTTCTACTACATAACTTGGTCATTGCAAAATTACTGGCTTATTATTGCAGTTTAAACTAATGTTAAAATTTGACATAAGACAATCCTTTTTTAGACTTGATTTGCGTCATTCTTTGGGTCGCTTACTACAAGATATTGATACATTTCAATATCGAGCAGTTAGTGATAGTGTTTTAAGTGTTGATCAGATGGAAGATGCCAGAACTCATTATCGAGCTTCATTGCATTGGATGCAAGATATTTCATCTAACCTTGATCCTGAACAATTTAAAAAGTTGGAAAAGTTTCGAAAGGTTACTGTATAAATAAGCATTATAAGTTATAATATAATTAACCAATTTTTATTTATTTTTGTTTAGGTACAGCATGAAGTGAGGTTAAACAAAGAAAAGTTTGATCGACAAAAATGGGCAGTTTGCCAAAAAGTAACTTTGTTTTAATATTTTAAATTATACATTTTTTAAACTGTACTCTAAAACTTAGTTGACATTTTAAAACTTGTTGTCAACTGAATTACTGCATGTGTTTTTGATGCACAAACATGAATTCAATTATTATTAAATAGTGTTGTTATTTCAGTATTATTATTATGACAAATCATAAACTAGCTACCTCAGGAATTACCATCTCCTGACTCTAACTCTATAGATGAGGCATGCCAAGACTTGTGTAATATCATTTTTGCAGCAGCAAATTTGTCAATTCCACATGGACACAGAAATAACTATTGACTGTGTTGGGATACAGAGTGCAAAAACTTGTTCCAGATTTTTCTACAAACTCTGCAGGGTGAAACAGCTTCTGCCTTGCTGTACCATCTTGATGAAAAATGAAAAGATTGCTGGTCTGAGGCTGTGAATAACATTGACTTTACACACTGCAGTTGGCTGGCATGGAATATAATTAACAATTTGACTGGCAAAACCAGACACTCACATCACATCTTCCCCATTACTGCCTCACAATTGCTTTGCAGTGTTTAAAAATGAAGTATGCGGAACAACAGATTGGGAGTCAGCCTGACTCATTGTTAGAGAGGCCTCCCAACTTTGGAGGATTTAAATACTGCCTGACAAATGTATCTCTGGAGCTTTTTCTTTGGAAGAACTTGCTGATGCTCTCCAGCTGTTAAAGTCTGGAAAAGTTTTAGGCCCTGACTCTCTATACCCATAGCTTATACTCCATGCTGGCTATGCTTTGAAGTCTTAAATAAGTTTAAAGTCTTTGAAATAAGTTTAAATAAGTTTAAAGTCTTAAGTCTTTGAAGTACACATTTGAAATAAGTTTAAAGTCTTAAGTCTTTGAAGTACACATTTGCTTGGGCATTGTGACATCACAGAGGGTTTTTTGGAAATTTTAGCAAATAAATTCAAGCTGTGTGCTCACTTAAGTGACGTCAAGACGATCTCATATGGGTCCACCTGTCATGAAAGAGTGTTATTTTTATTAATCAAACAAAATTGAATTCAATATATTCTATTTTTAAAAAATGTTTAGGTGATATTAAACTTTTGACCACTGCTGTATGTGCATGTGTTTTGTTTTTATTTCAGTAAGTATAGCTAGGAAAAACCTGAGATCATTACAGCTCAAGAAACCTCATGCTAATAAAAAACAAAGTTTACTAAAGTGCATTTAAAAAAATATTTTTGCTTTCAAAAGCTGACATGGCTTTTTTCTGTATACTCTTTGGATTACAGACTTTTGGGAAAACCTCCACAATGCTGTGAAATGATAAACTTAACCATTAGCCAACACACACAAAACAATGTTGACTCTAATCAGTTATTAAGGCAAAACCAAACAAGAGATCACACCCTTTTTTTTACCTCTAATTAAAACAAATTTTTTAAGAGTTAAGGATTTTTCAAGTTTTAAGGATTTCAAGTGTTCAAGGGTTTCACAATGATGATAGCTTTGTTCTCTTTGGTCTTGTTAATGTATATTTGATTCAACCAAGACACATTTTATTACTGCATACTTTGAGATGCTGGTATTGTACTTAAAAAAAACTTTAACCCAAGTTTGATCAAGTAACCCAGGAAAAAATTCTGATTGAATCTGTGTCTTCTATGTTGGCTTGGCAATTATTCAATAGTCTATACTTTTTAGCTTTATAGACAAAAAGAGATAATTGACCATTTTCAAAATAAAAAAGATAATTTAATAGTTTAAGCAATATTGCTTAACACAACATGCTTTTATGTTTTTTTTTTGAAAAAATACAAAAGTGTTCTGCAAAGGCATCAAGTTTAAAGTTTTGCAGGAAAGCAAAATCAATGATATCATAATCAACACAAACTATAAATAAACTTTATAAATTGATGGTGTTTTAATTGTTTATTAATATAGGTACAGTATACAAATTTTTACAAATTTTCTGATTGGCACTCACCAAAAAAATGTTTAATGACCACAATTTTGACACAATCAAACCACGCTCATATTTAAACATTAGTAAATGAAATTTATAAAATTTAAGAATGTTAGATTTGAGTTTGTGCATGTTGATGACAAAAACAGTAAAGAGTTTTCATATGAGATTTTGGATGATGTCAATGAGATGTTGGAAAGTATATAAGCAACCAGGGGCGCAACCATCCTAAAAAAAGGGTGCTGATATACTTTGAACATCTTTTTAAGTGTGAGTGGGCTTGCCCCCCTGCACCCCCTCAACAATGGCTTTGTTTAGTCAGTCCCACAATCTATGCTTTGCGCAGTTGTGTTTTTCAACATTTAAGGTTTAAGGGCTGTTCCGCTACAAGTATGGATTGGAGCATCCTTTGTTCTATTGATACTTTTCGCTTTGCTTAGATTTTAAATGCAGAAAGAAATCAATACAACAAACAAAGAATAATCCATTCCACTTTTGTAGTGAAAACGAGCTGTTAAGGTTGTAAGGTAAACTTTTATGTCACAATTAATAATCTGAGATCTTAAAATTTGATTTGTGTAAGCATTTTCCTACTTTATCAAGTAATGAAATTGAGCTATGACAAAACTACAATATCCTGGATAACCTTCTAAAAGCAAATTATGTCACAAAAAATAACAATAATGTCACAATAAAAGCTAGAATAACTAGATATTTCAGAGAAAAAAAAAACTTGGAATAAAATGACTGTTGCCCTGGTCTCAACAATGGGTATCTGATGTCGCATCTGATGCGCAAGCAGCAAATTTCACCAAAGTTTCAAGGTTTCGAGTTTGTTTAAAATGTGGTAAAATGTAAATAACAGTTTTTGCCCTCGTTTTGGCAATGAGAGCTCATTTGCTGTGTTTCGATAAGGAAGTCGGACATAGAATAAATGATGTTTAGTGTGCAAAATTTTTCTTTTATGTAGTAGTTACTAAAAATGGCAAACTCAATTATAGGTCAAACTTTTAAACTAAACATTGAAACTTTTTTTTTGACATCTTGCCAAGATTGCTTAAAATTTTCAAATGCTTTGCTAAAAATTTGAGCAATGTTTGAAAGAAAAATACTGAAGAAGCATAGTGAAAACATGCTTGTCTCTATTCTTCAAAGAAAGAAAAACGGTAACCAGTTGCTATAGTTAAATTAGCACAAAACATCACTTATTAGCGCTAAAGTTTTACCTTGTTATGTATCAGCGCACAAAGGGAGCTGACATGACCTCCAAATCAGCCCCCTGATTGTGCCTCTGCAAGCAATAAACGATAATGAAGATGAAAACATACACACTGTGGTTGAATCTTACACACGTAGTCCAGCACCAACAGGAAACGATGTCACTTTTTGTGGGTTTAAACACATATACAATAAAGTTCTTGAAGTTGAGGATTAGTTGTTGTGTCCTGATGTGCAAGCTCAAGCAGGAAATTACTATAATGAGCTGAGAAATTTCTTTGAGTTTTTTTAGCAAAAATTAAGGCAGTTTATTTTGGACACAAAAGAAAACAAAATATGCATCAGCTGACAATTTATTGCTTGTTTAAATCATGACATTTCTATGACTTGTCTGATTTGCTGTAAATATCAATAAATTTTTGTAAAAGTTGTGTCTTGATTTTTTGAATATTTTTTTTTGTACTTAATCCAGATGTGAACTGAAATGGGTGCAAACTTAACTGGGAGATTACAGTATGTAAGATGAGCTATGTTATATGAAAGTGAAACAAGATGTTTGAGAGAAAATGAAGTAACTATTTTGAGAAGAGCAGAAGGATCTATGGTAAGGGCAATGTGTGGTGTAAAGTTGGTGGACAAGAGGAATACAGAGGAGCTGATGGACATGTTGGGATTGAAGGAAGTAGCAGATAAGCTGGCAAGGGCAAATGGTGTGAGGTGATATGGTCATGTTTTGAGATGACCTGAGGAAGATGTTTTGATGAAGGCATGAAGTGGTACATGAAGTGGATGAAAAACGTAAACAGGGCTGACCAAAGATTAAATGGAGGGAATAAGTCAAAGGAAACATAAGAAGGATTGGTTTAAGGAAAGAAGATGCAGCAATTGGTGTAGGTGGAGAGAAGATAAAAGAAGAGTTGCAGAAGTAGTGGGATGCATCTGGCCACCTCCAGTCACTGGGGATGAAACCAGATTAAAACTGGATGATGACGATGATGATGATGTTTAAACCTGCTCCAGTCAATAGTTTACAGCAGTTCTGTAGAAACAATTTTTTTAAGTTTACTTAAATTTTGATTTGCAATAAAAATGACTGTGTCATCTGCAAACATACTAACTGAAAATTCGGTATGAATAGGAAGATCACAGCAGAATCAAAAACTGTGGTCGAATTTAGCACATATGTATGAGGGGCATCAAGTGTCTGATCAAGCTGGAACTGCTACTGCAAACAGTGCTCTTCAAAATGCCGGAATTATAACACCATCTGACAAATCATTTGTAATTGACAAGAATAAATTAAGAAGACAAATAAATAAATGTAGATTTGTTGGTTATTAGGTTTTTGGTAGGGCCAAGGTTTCTCCTACTTCAAGTTGAAGGTAACATTGAGGAAATTGGTTTGGATGAGGTTGGTTTTGGCTGTGATGTTTTAAGCTGTGCTGATGAAATAACTTTATAATCCTTTTCTTTGTACACTCTGTGGTAGGATCTGAAGTGTTTTCTAGAATGGCCAAACCTTCATCCCTATAAATGTTCTTAGACTCCCACAAGCAGAGATAATTAGTGGAGGATAAACAGGCCAACCAACTAGCACTCTTCAGCTTCATCATGGAAACACATAGTAGCATCAAAAAGTGAGATGTTGTTTTTGATCCAGACACAATCCCCGCTGAAAAGGAGAGATTTCCTAGAATGATGGATAATTCTGCTGTTGTCCTTGCTGATTTTTACCAACTGCTTGGCAAAAATGATGGCATCATCAAGCAGTTTCTCTGAAATAAAGGGGATAGAAATCAATGACATCAAATATCAGGAATTTGCATCTTTTCTTGTGAAAAAAGCCTTTAAACTGCAAAGGTACTGCAGGAGTGCTTTGTCATTGGAGGAGACCAGTAGAATGTTGTATTCTGTTGTTAATTTTTTGCAGAATTTGCTTACTTACCCTACCAAGATTGGGCTTGGCAAGGTTGATTATTCTACATTTGCTATTGTTCAGAAAATTTGATTTGTGGTCCTTTATTGTAATGAAAGCTTTTTGTTCAGCTGCTTGTTCTATTCTATCATCCAGTTTGAGTTGTTCTGCAAGATGTTTAGCCTATACTTTAATTTTTCTTGCTGTGTCTTTTACTGGTTTTCTGATATTTACAGGGTGTCCATAAATTAAGGCAACGAACGTTTTGGCCTCTACCAAAAATACAAAAAATTAAAACAAGCATTGCTACTCATGACTTAATAAGATAAACAATAAGCTTTCAAATGATATATACTTTATTCAATATAACTCCCTTTGTTCTTGACTATGGCCTTCAATCTGTCTGGAAACAAGTCGCACGTGGCACGTAGTGTTTCTTGAGGTATAGCATCCCACTCTTCCATCAGTTTGGCCTTCAGGGACTCCAAGGTTTGATGAGGAGTGGAGCACACTCTTTTCTCCAGGATGGACCAGATGGAGTAGTCCAATGGGCTTAGATCCAGGCTTTGTGCTAGCCAATCTTCCTTACTTATGAATGAGGGGATTTTCCTCAGAATCCACAATTGGGTAAATTTTAAACCATGGAAAGGCGCTGAATCTTGTTGGAGGGTCCATGGTTCGTCTTTGAAGTGTTGCTCGCCCTAGGGGAGCAGATAACCCTAAAGAATGTCTGAGACGTACCGCTCAGAGTTCAATTTCATTCCCATTGGAACAAAAAGGAGTGGGGATCTCCCAGTTGTGGTCACCTCAGGGGAATTATAAAAAAAAGATTTAGAAGTGATGAATTATCCAAACAGGTAAAAGCTCTGTCATAGCAGCTTGTATACTTTATCATATGTAGTAATTCAACATTGTTGTACTGTTCTTTTTATGTAGCTTTGCTAGTGGCAACAATCCTTGAATAAACTGCAGTAAACACTACTCTCCATGGAATTTTTAAGTGGGAAAACTTTTATACTGTGATAACATAATGAATGTAGAAGCCTGCCAAATTAGTGCCATGTGCTTGATTCATGTATTTTCTTTAATTTATTGAAATTACTTAGGCAATAATTAAACATTTACAATATAAATATATAACAAAACTTTTTTGTTAAAATTAAACTCTTCAATCCTTTACTCTATCTAGACTCATCAATTTAATCTAACACCTTTTAAATCTTTTTCAAACTTTAAGAATGTTTTTAAATGGGGAGTTCTCCCAATGGGATTGTTGGGTATAAATTCAATAATCAAATTATGAGATGCAACAATTTTTAGATAAAGATCCTTCATTTAAATTTTCACATCTTCTAAACTAACTGCTTAAACATCAAAGGCAAAACTGCAAATGACATATTAGCTGAACAAAATGCTTTTCAGGGAGAGAAAGATGTGACAAATTGATGATTAAGATGTTGTCGTCATTGTTTGAAGGACATCCACTCCAGGTCAGACACAAGCAGGACTGGGGCTGAGGGTTTATCCTTTTACTACCCCAGACTGCTGCACTGCCTGGATCAGATGCTGTCAGTGGTGTTATTAAGCCAGCATCAAGTTTCATCATCCAAAACCATCAGACTCTTGCTCCATGTGGTGCCGGATGTATAGGGCATGCTGTTAGTACATGGTTTGGGGTTTGCTAGAGGCGCCACACTTGCAATTCGGTGAAGGAGCGAGACCCCATTTGTGCATGGACGAATGGAATCACTCAATACCAGTTTGCAGGTGGTTGGGCTTAACTCAAGCTGCTCAGGGTAAGCCCATCCCAACAGGCCTGGCATTGGTCTGGGCACAAAAACACGGAGCCTGGAAGCATTTTCACAGTACTCTGTTTTCCATTTGTAATTTGTCCATTCAGAAGCACGGATGCCAAGTCTGGCAAGGTTGTCCAAAAGATTCGGCGCAGCTGACACAAACGGGCATCTGTATCTTAGTCTCACTTGGTGAGTATCTGAGGACCCACTTAAAAAACCACACAAGATATGATCAGGGTCCAGAGATCCACGTTGACCCAAGGAGAGTGTTGCTCCCAGTTGGCAAAGCTCAGCTGGCTGGATGCCTGAGAGTACAGGTAGGTGGTCCGTTGGAGTGGGATGCAGGTATCCAGTGACTATGCGCAAGGCATTGTTCAAGACACTGTCGATGACGTGAGTGTGAGCACTGCGACACCAGACTGGCGCGCAGTACTCAGCTGTTGAGTAGACTAGAGATAAGGCGGCTATGCATAGTGTTTTAGCACCAGCACCCCATCCCAAGCCCACGAGTCACCTCAACAGTGTAACGTGCGAGGATAGTTTTTTGCGCAATGCCACTAGATGGTGACAAAATGTGAGCAATCTGTCCAGTTTTATCCCAAGATAAGTAGGGATTGGACAGAACGGTAAAAGTCTACCATTGTTGTAGACTTTTTAGCTCACGTTTGGCCTCTTGGTTATTTAAGTGAAAGGCTGCTGTCACTGTCTTAGTGTGACTGAGCTTCAACCTTTAAGTCTGGAGATATGCTGAAAGTGTAAACATGTCTTGGCTTAAAGTCCCCTCCAAGTCCTTCCAGTTTCCAGAAGAATGCAACAATGCTAAGTCATCAGCATAAGTAAACTTTCTGGAAATCATGGAAGGAAGATGGTGGTGGTGGTGGATTTACCTGACCCATTCCTGGGGATGGGGGTGCAGATCAACTCTGTGGAGTCCCAATAATCGGATGACTCCCCATGGACAGGACCAGAGGTCTAGAAGTGAGAGGGTGTGGCCGAATATGGCCCAATGCAGATGGTCCAGTACAAAGCAGTCAAGCACAAGATTTGAAAGATCCTGTGATTCAGAACCACAGTTGCTGCATGAAGGAGTCTCGGCTTGACCAACTCTGTGGAGATAAGAGTTAAGGAGAGTGCTGTGCCTGTTGCAGCGTAAACGGGAAAGAGCACAGCGAGCGGACCGAGGGAGAGTAAGCTCCTTGGGAGATACTGAAGGGATTTGGTGTTGAAAGAAATCAGATTGGACACTGCGTCTCCAACTGGTGTAGAGGGATTGTCTTTGAGAGGAAATAAGGGGTGCGAGAGACATGGATATGTTGGAGGAATCAAGAGAGGCTTCGGCTTTGGCTAGAGAGTCAGCTAAGTCGTTGTTACCTGGGAGGGAAGAGTGACCAGGTATCCATTGCAGATGGACTACCTTGGATTGGGATAGAGAATTGAGAAGGGATTGTGTATTGGATAAGGATTTGGGGGTTAAATATGGTAGGGAGGCAGAGAGAGTTGATAGGACAGATAAAGAGTTGGAAAAAAGGGTGATAGATTCAAAATTACATGCCTTGGAGTGAGAGATACACCACTCAAGAGCATGTAGGATAACGAAGGTTTTGGCACTATAACTGGTAGCCCAGAGACCAGTCGAGAAGGAGAGGGAGGTAGCAGTGACATACTTTGTACACTTGATGTGTATCCCTGCACCACCCTGCCCCAGCCCACCAGGTCTGAACCGTCAGTCCAGGCAGAGATATCGCTGTGAGATAGGGAGGAAAGATGGGAGGTAGCTGTGGTGTTGTGAAGGGAGGGGGGTCTTTGCAAGAGCATGGGGATGAAAGATGGAGTGAAATTGTGTAAGTAGATGGGGTAGACCAGGGGGGTTTAGGAGGGCAGAGGATTAGAGGTTCACAGGCAAGATGTAGACTAGGGGTAAGGTTATGTGATCTGGAGAAGAATCTCCATGAGCTCTTTTTGAGACGTGTATGGAGGTTAAAAATTGCAAGAGAGGCTATGGGAAAGGTTGAAGGTAGATGGAGGGCTTGTTCAAAGAAGGAGAGGGATTGGTGGGTGAGGGTGACTTGTAGTGGAGGTAGAAGTGCTTCTATATGAAGTAGAGGGATTGGAGTGGACAATAGACAACCTGTGATTACTCTACAGGAAGATCTATGCATCCTCTCCACGGAGGTGATGTGAGTAGGAGATGAGAAGGGAAACCAGCCTGGGGAAGCATAGGTGAGGATGGGGCAAATGAAGGCTTTATATAAGGTACATAAGGATTCTTTTGATGGACCCCAGGAGGCAGAGGCAATGAAGCAGAAAGCACGGAATCGGCTGTGAAACTTTTTCCGTAATGTAGGACATGATGTTTGAAAGAGAGGGTGCGATCGAAGGTTACACTGAGAAAGGTTGGATGAGGGTTAAATTTGAGTGGGGTGTTAAGAATGTACAGAGAGGGTTGTGTATGTGATTGGTAGGGGTCTAAGCTGAAGAAGGATGTTTCACATTTGAGAGGGTTGAGAGGAAGGCGCCATTTTGAAGACCATTCCACCAGCCTGTTGAGGGCAGCTTGTACTATGGAAGTTGCACACTCAACACTCTGGGAGGAGGCCCAGATAGCAAGGTCATCTGCATAGAGAGAGGTCTTAACAGATGCAGGAAGGAAAGTGGGAAGGTCATTGATATATAAAGAGAAGAGAACTGGTCCTAGAACTGAACCTTGGGGAACTCCTCTTCGGAGACGGAAAGGACGCCTGTATGAATTACAGATACGGACTTTTGAACGGCGATCTGAGAGGTAGGAATGTATCCATTCAACAAAGCAAAGAGGAAGATCTAAAGAGAGAAATTTAGAGAGAAGGGCAGAATGCCAAACTGAGTCAAAAGCTTTCGCAAAATCTACAGTGGCAAGGACTGCACGTGCACCTGGCTTAGATTGGTGGAAGGAATCTGCAATTGACTGTGAGAGAAGGAGAACCTGATCTACAGTCGATCTACCAGGTCTAAAACCAACTTGCACGGGTGAGAAAATGTCTTGTTGTTTGAGAAAATAGGTTAGTCATCCTAAAACCATTCTTTCGAAGAGTTTAGAGGTACAGGAAGAGGTATAGAAATGGGTTTATATGAAGAAGGTGAGTCAGAGGGTTTTCCTGGTTTGAGAATGGGGATGATTGTTGATTGCTTCCAGGTAGATGGGAAGGTGTGTGTTGGCCAAGAAAGGTTGAAGATATATAGAAGAAAATGTAATGCAGATTGTGGGAGGTGGGTTAAAAGAGAGGGTAGGTAATTTGATCAGGGCCTGAAGAGGTTGAGGTTGAGAGTTGAGAGATAGCTGTGAAGAGTTCAAGGGAGGAGAATGATGAACAGAAAGTGGAATGCAGGGTGTTGCAGTGTGTGGTTCTAATATGATTCATCTGAGCTTTTTTGGTGCTTTGAAAAGGTTTTGGGGTTTGGGTAGAGAAATGGGACTGTAGATGTGAAAAGAGATGGTTTACACAATGTACAGGGGTATGGCAATTTGGGGAGTTGGGGAGGTCAGAAGTAGTTGGGGAGGGGGAGCCAGAGATGGAGCGAAGTAGAGAAAAGACTTCACTGGGATGGGTTTTAGGAGAAAGGCTAGAGCAAGTTTTCTGCCAAGACTTAGCTTTAGTCTTAGTAATCACAGTGGAGGTATATCTGAAAGTGGCAATATAGTACTGGCGGTCTTCTTCGGAACAGTGTGCCTTTGCAAATGCCTTTTGGTGTTTTGCAATGGCATATGCGACTTTGGAAGACCACCAGGCTTTAGCAGGGTGGTTGATGCTGCCGAAAGGAATGGCAGAAGTGGCAGCATCATTGAAGAGTTTGGTAAAGGTGTGGGTGGCTTCAGAAAGAGAAAGTGTTGTAAAGTTAGAGGGAGGAGGGCAGTGGGTATCAATATAAGTAAGGTAATCGTCCCAGCGAGCTTTATTGTAGTTAAATGAGGGGGGGTGGTGGATAGAGTTAATTAAGGGGGAAGTGGGAAAAGTGATAGAGATAGGAAGATGATCTGAGATGAGGTCTGGAAGGGTCTGCCATGTGCATTTAGAGGCTATTCAGGCAGGAACTAGGGAAAGATCAGGGGAAGAGCAGTTTCCAATGGCACAGTGTAGTAGGGTGTGATGTTCGGGGTTGTTAAGAGGTAAAAGATCAGAAGAGAGGAGCCAATCAAACAGCTCTTTGCCTGATTGGTCTTCCAGTGAGTGGGAGTCCCAGGATGACAGATGACGGTTAAAGTCGCTGAAGATGTAAGTGGTAGGGGATGATGGTAAGAGAAAGGGTGAGAAGGATTTACGGCAAGAGTCGGAAGAAGAGGATCGGATAGGAGAGACATAGACGTTGAAAAGATGTATAGGTGAGGCTCCTTTTACTTTAACTGTGATAGCTAAATAATCGGAGCTGGGGTTGAGGGAGGAAAGAGATTGTGTGGAGAGTGAAGTATAGGTTAGACCGTTTTTGACAAGTATGAGTACACCACCTCCTAGGTTTCCCGTAGAGTTGGTGGTTCCTCTTTTTGTCATAGAACGGTTTTTTTTGAGGGTTTTGTAGCTGGGTATGCAGAAAGTGGAGTCAGAGGAGAGGTGTGACTCTTGTATGAAGATGAGATTGTACTGATTATGAGAGAGGAATTGTATGAGTTCAGTACGGCGAGGACAAATCCCATTAGCATTCCACTGTAGGATTTGGAGGTTGTTTTGAGAGGGAGAGGAAGGATGGAAAGAGGATTGTGTGAGAGGAGAGATGGTATGTTGGGTTTGAGGAGGAGGTATAGATGATGCTGAGAGGAGTAAGTAAAAATTAGTTGGGGGTGATTAGGAGGATAGGTGGGGTTATTCGAGGTTGTTTTGGGGGGATTCATTTTTGAAGATATGGTTTTGTGGATGTTTGTGAGTGAGGGTGGGAGATTTGGAGTGTGAATGGATGGAGGTACAGAAAAGGATGAAGATACAGTATTAGGGTGTGAGAGGGAGGGGAGGGTTGAGAAGAGGATGGGCACATTGGGCAAGTCCAAGAGTGTCCTGCAGAGATTTTATGAAAGTTGGCGGGAGAAAGACCAGAGCAGGAGAGGTGTACCCAGAGAACAGTTGGTACATTGTACTGATCTGTTTCCCCAGGTGACTCTATGGGAGCAGACAGAGCAGGGGTCTATAAGGCCAAGGTTGGGGTGAATGTCACCACTGATGAGGAGAAGCACAAAGATAAGTATCAGCGGTGGGTGGGATGAGTAATGATGAGGTTTGGGGTGGAAGGAGGGTCTAAGAAGAGTCATCTGAAAGAAGGTAAAAGAGGTAGGGGGCAGTTGGGTTTAAGAATGCTGTTCATATGTGACTGCGCATTGGACAGCAGGGATAAAAAATGAGAAGAAGAGTTGTCCAAGAGTTGTACAAGAATCACCTGAGGATGAGACCCTTGGGGAATTGACAAGCCATTTCAACCCTCCCCAGTGCAGGGAAGGGAACTGCACCACCACGTTGAGGTAACTTGTCATTAGTGCTGTGGAAGGAAGATCTTACATATAGATGTTAAATAGGAGGGGAGCCAAGACCAATCCCTGAGGAACGCCATTTTTAAGACAACATAGCCTGCTTTGCTTGCTGTCACTGGTGGTAAGGGTGAAACTTTGGTTTTGGACAAGCTCCATAATCATTTTGACCATGTGCTTATCCAGCAGAAGTCTCAGCAGCTTGCAAGTAAGGCCACGGTGCCAGGCAGTGTCATAAGCAGCTGTCAGATTGACAAATACAGCACCAGCCTTCTTTTTAGCCTCAAAAGAATCCTCAATGTTCTGTGTTAGCAGAACAAGTGGATCTACGGTTGGCTTTCAGTGTCAGAACCCAGCCTGCTCTTTAGGGAGCAGTGGATCAATTAATGGTTCAAAGCGGGCATAGATAAGCCTCTCAAGGATCTTGTAGGGAACACAGAGCGGAGATATCGGTTGATAACTCTTTGGATCCCCCACAGGCTTTGTTGGTTTTGGGATCGCAACCACAAGTGCTCTTCTCCAGATCTTGGGAATTTTGAGTCAGCACAAACACGAAGAAAGAAAGTCACATAACCAGGACTTCAAAGCAGCTCTGGCATGGAGTATAAGCTATGAGCAGATGGAATCAGGACCCAGAGCTTTACCTGGTTTTAAATGTTGGAGGGCAGCAGCAAATTCTCTTGTGAAAAAATGTCAGAGATATTTACTGGGTCTGGTGTTGTGGCCCTCCAAAGGTCAGACACTTCTTGAGAGACAAGTCTAGATGACTTGCGGTCAACAGCCTCGTATTTCCCATTTCTAACCAGCTGAGATGCAATAGCATCGGATGAAATGAGACAGTGATGAGGAGAGTGTCGTGACCTACCAATAAGGTTGTTCAAAATACTCCACACTTTTCGACTGGAGTGTGAGAAGTTAATGCTCCGAACTGCCTTGGACCATAGATCACTCCACTT
This sequence comes from Diplosoma virens, assembly GCA_963680785.1. Classification (NCBI taxonomy): domain Eukaryota; kingdom Metazoa; phylum Chordata; class Ascidiacea; order Aplousobranchia; family Didemnidae; genus Diplosoma; species Diplosoma virens. Next base: position 42,695,859 of record OY796891.1, read on the forward strand.
TCTGTCAAGCTTGGCAAGCAGAGCTGTAGCAGCCAAGCTCGAGTCATCTCCCTGAAGTTTGGCTGCTATGGCAGGTTACAGACTTTCGTTCCATTAGTATATTACATTGAACAACTTAACTTTATACTGTTTCTTACACTTTCAATTGGTTTTCAGCTGATTATTAATTCTGGCTTCACAGAAAGCCTTATATAAAGTGATGTGTACATTTTCTTGGGCATTGTTACATAAACATTAGACATCAAAGATTTTTTTCAATAACTTTAGCCAAGAAAATTATGCTGAGTTTGTTTTTTGCTCACCTGAGTGACATCAGATGACCTTGTATAGGGTTTGCTTGTTATAAAAGAATTAAACATTGAAAAGGAGTAAAAAAAACTTAGAATGCCATATTTTAGGGCATTGAAAATACTGTTTAAAAAAAAGGTTTAAATTTTGTGCTTATAATATCTGAATGTCTAAATAATTTTTATGTCCCAACTTAAGTAATATCACTTTGCAAAGATTACTGTGAGATTACATCCAATTTTGATATTTTCATTTTCAGATTCAGTACTAGACACATTAAAATGAGCTTGCTCATATCAGCTTGGATAAAGCTCAATTTTTCACTGACAGTTATTAGGTTTTTTTTTGCTCATGCACAAATGGAGTCTTGCTCCTTCATCATATTGCAAATTGAACAAACTCCTGCACATTGTATCAGGCACCACAAGGTTTAATAGTTTTGCATGATAAAATTCAAATCAGCAAACATCACTGCTGCCAGCATCTGATTTAAGCTTCAGCAGCCTGAGATAGTAAAGAAATAAACCTTTGGTTTAATCCTGTGTATTTGACCTGCAGCTATTGCTCTTCCAAATGATGACATGGCAAAAAACAATTTTCATGAGTGGATTGTTTAATATATTTTCAGAGTTTTTTTGTAAAATTCTTGTTTTTTAGGTTGATTTACTCTGTGCATCAAGAAGTAACATGTTTTCAAACACTCTTGTACCATATCAAAATGATATTCTAATGTTTTGGGAAAAAACTGCTCACACAATGGCTGCCGTTTTGGAAAACATCAAGGATTATCAAAATTATGAATTCAAATTGTTAAAAGTAAAAATACCTTTAGCAAGAAATACTTCTTATTTATGAAACTGCATTTATTGTGTAAATCTAGAAACTTTTACCTCATGTTATTACTTATCATTTTTTGGTATACTTGTCAGGGACTCAATCCATTGCAAATGAATGATCAATCAAATGAACAAGAAGAGGTCAAAAAAAATGATGATTCTCAACAAAAAAAAGAAAGTTGTGAACGGTTAGTTGTTTTGCATTGTTTGCATTTGTGCAAACTCTTAATTTATACAGCTCACATTTTATTTGATTTTTAATTCTTATCAAACCAATTAGGTTTGATTAGTAAATGCAACAATTAATGAATTTGATAAATTAAATGATTTGTTAAAACCATATGGTATTATTTTGACAATATTTTGACCAAGCTAGTCTTATTCATTCATAAAAATTTGTTTTAGAAACCATTCATGGTGATCTTTGTAAATTTTTCAATCAAGCTAAATTTTTGAGTATCTTTTACAGATTGATCGATTTTGACAGTGCATTAGGTGTTGTTGATGATGATATCCATGCTACAAGTGAAAATTTAGACATTAATCTTCGGAATGAAGACATAGGTAATGACATTTGCTGCTTAGTTTTCAATGCTTCATGCTGTAGGGTAAAAGTTGAGGATTCTTTTTTAACAGTTTTTTTCCAGAACAATGATTGTAATTTGCATGAGTAATTTTAATGTCTGTTTCTGGTGGTTATGTTTATTATTAATAGAAATTAAAGCAATTTGTAGTCTTGCAATTTTGGTAGGATTAGAGATTTTGTTTTAGGGACCAACCCAAACACGTTATAACAAACTTATTCAAAAAGAATCAATCAAATTTATTAATTAATTATAATTTTTAAAATTGTCTCTGATACAGAATATTGCAATCATGTCATACAAAATTTCATTGCCTCTTTCTCTACTCTATATATAAAGATCATGAGCAAATGTATATGTGGCTCTGCACTACTGACTGTGGGACTCAGAATCACAGTAGCACAAAATTTGGAAGTCAAAAAACAGTAGTCCAAAATTTCACATGGTAAATATTATAAGAAGTACAGTACAATTAATAAAGTAATAAACATAAGGTGAGCATGATATAGACATGCATTTGGATACTGGAATCAAGAAATTCTCCCCCTAGTTGCAAAAAAATTTATGGACACAAATTTGAAAATAAGAATAGAGAATTACATTGTATAAAATTGTTGTGAGAAATTGTCAAATTATTATTAAGAAAAAAAAATTGAGCCACTTTTTGAGACTAGTAAAATACAATCAAAATCTAAAACACCAAAAACATAATATTGGGATGTTAGGCTGTGTATGTGATAGGTGTAAACATGAAATGTAGGAGTGATAGATTGTAGTTATGAAATTGTAAGTGATGTGTTTGTGAAGGCAACTTTGTACCTTACCATTAAAATACCATATAAAGTTTATAGAAATTTTTAATTTCCAAAAGAAAAATTCAAGACATATTTTTTAGCAACTTTACAGATGTTATATTGTTAATATTATATTTCATCATTGATGCAAATTAATTAAGGCAAAACATGTAGTTGTTTAATTCGTAGGTTGAAACAAATAAATCAAAATCCAAACTTATGAAAGTGAACATGGCACTGCAAAATATTCAACAGCAAAAAATTTTTTGAAACTTTTAACAATAACTAGTAACAAAATTATTATAAACAAATTGTAGGAAGTAGGTTTTAGAAGTCCTTTATTGAGAAATTGTCTTCCACTGTTTGATCTGTTCCTTGGCATTTTTGATATAGTAGTAGTTGATTTATATATTGTAGTAAAAAGTATTGATTCTAAATTGGTTTTCCTCGTAAAAGTTTTTAAATTTGCATCATCTTTTGTAGCTGAAGCTTGGTGCAATTCAGAAGTTTTGTTTGTAGTTGTTAGGTTGTGGTCATGAGGTGGTGATGTTGTGTAACATTATGACAGCTGAGTACTGAAAAACAAACATAAGCAACAATGATCTGCATAATAATTATTACATAACTTTAAAAGAAAATACAGTCCAAAAGAGTGAATTTACACATGCATACAAAAATTAACAGAACAGCTATAAAACAAGTGACAGTAAGATAAAACAAGAAACAAAAAAATTCTCCACATTACATGGTGTTTGTTTGTAAAAAGCTTTAACAACAAGCAGAGGTTACCAGATGCTGTAACCTATTGTGATAACTAATGCTAGTATCATCTAGGTGGCAAGATTCATTATAATTTGAAGTGGTGGTTGATTAACAGAAAACAGGAAAATTTATTTTTGAGAGTAAAGAAAAAGAACAGTGAAAATGTCTCTAATGTATGCTAAGAGTTTTGTAAGGTATCAAAATGTTAGGATTAGAGATTTTGTTTCAGGAACTGACTCTAACACAGTATAACAAACTTATTTAAATAAAATCAATCAAATTTATTAATTAATTATAATTGTGAAACCATCTCTGATACAGAATAGTGCAATTATGTTGTACAAAATTTCATTGCCTCTCCCTCTACTGAATGGTACAGTCACATCACTATATGTAGAGCATGAGTGAATGTACACATAGCTCTACATTACTGACCATGGCACTCAGAATCATCATGGCACAAAATTTGGAAGTCAAAAAATTATAATCCAAAATTTCCCACAATAAATATTATGGAAAGTACAATACAATTGCTAAAAAAATAAGCATAAGGTGAACAAGCTATATCATGTGTTTGGCATACATAAATCACATCAATTTCTTGCATGGCAATAAATTGTAAAAATTAGTTGTAATCAGTAGTGTTTTAAAATGCAAATACATGGTCACCATGATATAGCAATTAGCATTCTGGACTTTGGAGCAAAAAGTTTTGAGTTTAAAGCTTGACTAGTAAACACCATTAGTATTCATCAAGGACAATTAATGTAACGTATTTATGACAAATCAGTATGCAGATTAAAAATTAGAGCATTCTGCTGCATCAACCTGTAGCGGCAGAATTCCAAGTCAAAACACACTTCAGAACAGTTTTAGTGGTTTTCTATTAACAACAACAAAATATTAACTAAGATAAATGCTTAAAGCAAATAATAATAAATAAAGCAAAGGAGAAACACTCACCAACAGTTTTCCAAATCACAAAAATGCCAACACAAATATTATTTTCTTAACAGTCAATTTCAAGATACAGTAGCTTACAGTATACAGTTAACTTTATCAACCTTTTATAACTTCCATTTGTAAACTGGCATGCATTGTTCATTGCAATAATGCTGCACTTGCATTGTGATGCAATCACTAATTGCCACAAAAAGGTGCCGAAATTCAAACTCTTGTGTGCATTCTCTAACAGTTGCTTGTATAAGAAAATTTACGATGCGTTGCATATTCGACATGCAAAACTTGCTGTAACAAACCCTTCAATCATGACAAACCTAAAAAGAAAAAGAAGAGTGTTATAATATGCAAGCTCTTTTATTAACAGTGAACATTCCAATTATATGTTACACTCATATAAATTATTATTGCCATTTTTTCTGGTGTTGCATTTGAGCTTTACAAATATCACTTCAAGATACTAGATTCAACCAAGTCAGATAACACTTGACGTTTATATTAAAAAAAAAATATATATATATATATATATATTAGGGGTATGACAAATTTTTAACCCTATGTCCCCATATGATATTTTGTGGAGTTTTTATGTACAACTCAAGAAAATATGGATCTTTTTGATTTTGCTTAAGAAAACTTCACCCTCCAACTGATAAAACTGTTAGCCATCTAGTTAACTCATGATTCCTTGGAAAATTGTGCAGATTTATTGTTTACAATGAACACTAGGAAAAATTAATACCTCACTACTGTGTATTTGTTAAAAGAAATTTAATATTTAGTCTTTCAGTAAATGTGCAGAGTGGGAGCAAGTCTTGCATTACTTCAATTGCTCACTCTGCACAGATATTTGATCGTTGTGTTGGTATAGGTGTTGGCTCTCTGGACCAAAACCTTCTCAGAGACTTCAAAGCTTTTGGATGCTCTTGGCAAGCTTCTGATAGATGGTCAAAGTTAGCAGGGTTGAAAAACTGAGCAGAGAACCAGATATCACTCCATGAGCCAATGATGAAGTCACATGCTGTTTCAGCTTTCTGTCGAAACTCTGGCATCAAAATGAATGCGAGCAAAGTATAAATCGCTCTGGAGTTCCACTTTGCATTACTGAGAGCAGGAAGAGATTAAAAATTCACCTTCGGAAAGGTTTGAGAAGTTTTGAAGAATTTGTAGCATGATATTAAATGATGAAGAAAGGCCATGTCATCTTGCCACCAGTCACATTTAGTTTTCTTTAACAATTTTCCAGTGTTATTGAACGCTTGCTTGAGTTGTGCATACTCTTCTGTTAATCTTGCAATGAACAGGTAACTGAGATTTGGCGATGTTGGTGTTCCACCAAAGTGATCATTTAGTACATGTTTCAATATCGTGTCTAAAATATGGTGTTGGCATCTAATGAATACAAGTTTTTCTTGTCCAATATGTTCAAAGTGATTCTCCAGCAGTGTGACTGCACCAAGACCTTTTCCAGTATTTGCCGCAGTTGTGTCAGATACTATCATTTTTATTGAAGACCAGAGATCGTACTCATCAAGAATTGCTTTCATCCCATCAAATATTGTCTTACCTTTTCTGTTTGCCAATTCAACAACCGCAAGCCTGATTTCCTTGTTTTCATTCTTCAAAACTACTACCTGGTATTCCTTCTTCTGTATTGTCTTTCCGTCAAAGTGCAAACACCAATTTTCATATCTTAAGTTTTCTACGAAATGCTTTTTTAATTCTTCTCCTTTTCTCATTACAGCTATGTAGACACCACTTTGACTGGGTGTAGGTATAGAAACACCACTTTCTGACAACGTTTTGCAGACTTTGTGGGCTTTCTTTGTACTTAACTTTGCTGTGGTCACTAAATGTATTGCAGAAGCAGTTTTCTGTTTTTTAGAGGTTCAAGGCTTCCCAAAATCTTTATCACTACTAGGAAGCTGTTCTTCGTGCACAGATTCTTCACTTAAGTTTCCTCTGTATCGTTGTCGAAGATTTCTTCTGCAACTGAAGCTTCTGTAACTTTCCGCTTAAATGATTTCATTTTTCTTGGATGAATTGCTTTATTACCTTCTTTTCTGCTGCAGTAGCCTACTTTACCTTCTGTTGACATCTGCAGTTTGTAAAACTTTCTGTCTTCTTGGCACAACCATTCTCCTTTCTCATCAGTTACATTAAATAACTTAGTAAAATCATAGTTTCCCGGTCTTCGGCTATGTCTTTCATACTGTTTGATTACATTCTCAATTTTTCGTTCAACTGTAGATTTACCTTGCTGAATTGGCAAAGTCAGGTTTTTCCATACTTGTCTTACTTCACCTGCTAGAATTTGAGTTCTTTTCTTTTTGCTTTTCACTTCTGAAGCCAAAGTTTTGTATCTATCTAAGATATGTTCTTCTTTTGGAATTTTGCTCATTTGACTGAGACACTCCACAGTTGTATGCCGTCTTGAAGTTTTACCATATTGGAACTGCATTAAATTTGCAGTCCAAGTTTTCTTGTTCTTATCTGAAGGAGGTGCATTCTTCGACATTTCAGCTCTCAAGTTTTATAGAGAAGAAGTTAAACGATCTTAATTTGATAACCTTGTAAACCTACAGCAAAAGACAAGATTAGGCTTAACTCATAAGTAAAAAAACTACTTTACCATATCACACAGGCCACCCTGAAACTCAACTGGATTTGCCTTATCACCTAGCAATCTTTAGAAATCATGTAACTGCACATGATATTATCTCAGTTTAACTCTACGGAAAATTTTGGCATTTTTGTCAAATCAGTCTTGTTTTCTAAGAAGCTTTGGCAAACAACCTAGCAGTTATGTCAGAAATGTTAGCATTTGAGATGAACTAACAGCTAACCTGATCATTTGTTATTGTTTTCAATGCCTCAGCTGTTCTCAGAACAATTGAAAACCTAAGATCACAAAAAGGGCATCTGCTTGTTTATGGAACTGACCACTTGTAATATTTGCAAACAATTTCAGTAAGGAGGGTGACTTTTTTTATGAGTTCAGGTCTAGTACCTATATTTTCCTGGAAAACAAGAAAAAACTCCACTAATGGTAGTATGGGGAATTAAAAAATTCGCCAAAAAAATTTTTTTTATACCCTAATATATATATATATATATTATATATATTATATTATATTTATTGAACACTACACTTTATTAATTAAAACCACAACAGTCTGTTTTATCCTATTGAATCATCAGGTGGTCACTTATTCAAATTCTATTTGAATAAAGAATTCTATTGAATTTGAATAAATATCTTATTTTGAATTTGAATAAATTGTTTCATTCTATTGAATTGTCAGGTGGTCACTTATTCAAATAGAATTTAAATAAGTGACCACCTGACGATTCATTAGGATGAAACAGACTGTTGTGGTTTTAACTATTAAAGTGTAATGTTCAATAAATGTAATATACTTGTGCTAATCATGTGTTATTGAGCACTGTACCAGCAAGGTGAAACATTACTGGGTTATATATATATATATATATATATATATATATATTATATTTATTAAACACTACACTTTATTAGTTAAACCACAATAGTCTGTTTCATCTTATTGAATTGTCAGGTGGTCACTAGAAAATCAAAAATATATAGTTATTTGTGGTAAAAAATAATACGCTTGAAATAAATAACACGTAGTTAATTATGCAAATAATACAGCTCCTGTGACATCATACAAGAAAAATAACTCAAAAATATAGAAAATGCAAGTATAAAGATTTGCATCCATTTGAAGGTGAGGAATGGCGAGTTAGGCGTATTGTAAAAAATTGTAAAAAATTTTAAAAGGAGGAAGGGAAAAGCTACAAAGCAATGAAAAGGTTATGGGAGAGATCGTATGAGGTGAAAAAGTTAAGTGAGTAAAGGACAGTGCAAATGACAGTGAGCAGATTAAACTCAGACAAAAAAGGTAATTTAATTAATTTGAATTTGTTCTTGTGGCAATGTTTTTCAGTAAGCTTTGATAGTTTGTAGAGTGCTGATGGTTTGATAGTAGTGGTCTAATTCAAACACAAAATAATTCTAATATTGAAATAGGTGAAGCCACGAATAATTACGAAAGGTTTTTTAATTTAAATTTGTTTTTATGACAGCATTTCCTGTTTAGTTTCAATCTTTTATTCAGCATGGTGGTAGGGTCTGCTCAAAGGATGAAGAGTTTTTCTGCTAAGCAGAGGTTGCACCATCTAGATCCTGGATAGTATGATGTGGTGCGGGGCATGATACTCCATTCAATGACGGAGTTCTTTCCTGTGTCTTTAGCTTGCCAAAAGACCTTTAGACAGCTTGGTGGCATTACACTTTTGCCAATATTTAAAGCTCTGATTATGGTTGTAGAAGCGAGTTTTAAATTCGGTTTCACTACAACCACAATAAATTTTGGCAATGCCATCTGATGTTAGGGTGGCTTTGTAACTGATGGAGCTTTCGCGGCATTTTCCCTTCATTGGGCAGCTGGTTTTAGCCCTGCAGTTGCAAGGTGGTATAGTGTTGGCAGGCTTGGTTCTTTGGGCAAGGAGCGCTTTGTTGTGCCTGGATATTATAGCTGCCATGTTGGGCATGCAACTATAGCTTAGTTTGATGTTATTTTTATTGCATATCTTGTGCAAGCAGCAATGGGAAGGGAAGTGTTTCTTGATATGCCTAACTTGCCATCCCTCACCTTTAAATGGATGCAAATCTTTATACTTGCATTTTCTATATTTTTGAGTTATTTTTCTTGTATGACGTCACAGGAGCTGTATTATTTGCACAATTAACTAAGTGTTATTTATTTCAAGCGTATTATTTTTTACCACAAATAACTATATATTTTTGATTTTCTAGTGACCACCTGACAATTCAATAAGATGGAACAGACTATTGTGGTTTAACTAATAAAGTGTAGTGTTTAATAAATATATATACAGTAGCAGACAAAAGTTTGGGACAAACTACAAAAGTGCATAAAATATGAGTTAAATTATTTTACAAAAAAATCCAACAATAAATATTGAAAGTGTGTGTAAAATCACTTACAAAATTAACCATTTTAAAATTAATTTTTGACTTCTTAGGTAATTAAAATTTAATTTATTCAATTTTGCTTAAAATCAAAACGTCAAAAGTTTGGGACAAAAAGAAAAATATACAATATACTTTTAATATTTTTATGACTATTTCTACAGGATAGAATCTAAATAGTAAAATCTAATTAAATACCATTTTTTTGCAGTCAATAAATTATTTTAAGAAACTTACACTTAATAATAATAAATTTTATAAAATATTTTTAAATTGTTTCAGTCTGTTACAATGGCGAAATCAGTTATCAAAAATTTGGATTCTAAAAGCAAAAAAGAAATTATGTCCCTATAAGAACAAGGGAAAACAATTAGGGCAATATCTAATAGCCTAAAAATATCAAAAAGTACAATTGGTAGAATTTCGAAATTGTACAATCGCACAGGAAAGTTTATAAAACAAGAGGTTATGGGTAGACCCAAAAAGACATCTCCCAATGAAGATAGAATTATTAGATGAATAGCTCTTAAAGACCGATTTAAAACTGCTGCGCAAATAACAAGAGAAATTAACTCTGCAAGGCAAACCCCAATTTCAAGCAAAACTGTAGGAAGAAGACTAAATGAAATCGGACTTTTCGCAAGATCTCCTGCAAAAAAGCTGCTAATTAGCAAAAAGAATAGAAAGAGGAGATTACATTTCACCCAAAACCATATTTTATGGGATGCAAACCAATGGTTAAAATTATTCTTCTCAGATGAAAGTAAATTTAATCTTTTTGGATCAGATGGGAAAACATTTGTGAGAAGAAAGAAGGGGGAAAGGTTTGAGGAGAAGTGTACTAAGAAGATTGTAAAATTTGGAGGTAGTGTAATGGTGTTTGGAATGTTTTCTTGGAACGGAACAACCCCTTTAGTGAGATTAAACTGTAAAGTTAATGCAGCAATTTACAAAAATGTTTTAGCCCACCATGTTATCCCTCAAATAGAAAGGTCCTTAATTGAAAATCCTGTATTTATGCAGGATAATGCACCATGCCATAAAGCAAAATGTGTTATGGATTACTTGGCTGATCAGGACTTTGAAATTATTGATTGGCCAGCCCAAAGCCTGGACTAGAATCCAATAGAGAATATGTGGCAGATTCTAGGCTCGCGGGTTATGAGTAAGGCGCTAAAAAATACAGAACTATGGGAACTACTCCAAGCTGAATGGAATAACTTCAAAATTGAAGAATGTCGAAATTTAATAAGATCATGTGTTTCAAGATGCAAAGCAGTGATCAAAAGTAAAGGGTGTTGCACGAAATATTAAAAGTATGCTGTATATTTTTCTTTTTGTCCCAAACTTTTGACGTTTTGATTTTAAGCAAAATAATTTAAATTAAAGTTTAATTACCTAAGAAGCCAAAAATTAATTTTAAAACGGTGAATTTATAGTGTTTTCAAACACACTTTCAATATTTATTGTTGGATTTTTTGTAAAATAATTTAACTCGTATTTTATTTGTTTTTGTAGTTTGTCACAAACTTTTGTCTGCTACTGTATATAAAAGCAAATATATATATATATATATATTATATATAAAAGCAAATATATATTATATATATAAGCTTGCATGTGCTTATTGATGTAGATAGCCTTGTTAATTACTGTGGTGATGATAATGAGCTTACTGATGTCTACCACAATATTAAACTGCTTGATGAGATTGGTGACAAGCAACCATTGCTTGGCAGCAGTGGTGAGTATGTAATTATTTTATTGAAAAACGATTTTACTTTAATTTCAAGTGCTGTATGAGCTTTTTTGTTTATCAAATATCAAAATTCCTTGTTTATCAAAAATTTACAAAAATTTTCTTTCGAAACATAAAAATTTCTTTTCTTTTGACAACCCCACCTCATATTTTAAGTTTTAAAAATTCTTGTTTATCTGAAAAGTTTTTAATTAATTGTAATTGTCAGCAGCATGGTCAAGTTGCTGGCAATGTGGTCAAGTGGTTAAAGTGCCGGGCTCGTGACCAACATGGTCTCAGTTCAAAACCCACTCACGCCATTCTGTTGTGTCCTTGGGAAAGATACTTTATGGCACATTCCCCTGCTTGGTGGTCCTGACAAGCAGTTCTAAATTACAGTCATATCTTGATTAAATTACAAGCAAACAGCAATATCTTGGTATCTCCGGAAGCAGGTTGGGGTAATTGTGTACCCTATGTATTAGTGCCCCCATTGCTTTCCTGCAAGTCAGGAGGATAAATATAGAGATAAAAACAAAAATAAAATATGATGCACCTTTTTAAATTTCAAAAATTAGAATAGCTTAAAAACATGTGTAAGTTATTGCAACAAATAGATCAAATAAAGCTTTGTTGTTTTTTGTTCTGTAGCATTTGACTGTCATTTTGCCCCTTTCTCTATTTAACTACTATAAATGTTCCAACTAAAATTTTAAATTTTTTTGTTTCAATAATGTTGTATTTTGGTAGCAAACATTTAAAGTTGAAATGAACTAAAACACTAAAATAGCTGCTTTGAAACTAATATTCACTGTTTATCCTTGTTTTTGCAATTTTTGTGTGACAACATTAAAGCACAAAGGCCATTTAAAACTAAAAAATGTTACAAAATAAAATTTAAATTTTATCTATTACCTGACAGTGTTTATCTAAATAAATTCTGCATGTAATACAAATAAATTTTAAATGATGTTGATTTTTTCTTTGGTAAGCATTAATTAGTTGTTTATTTTGAAGGTAAAAAATATTTGGCTCTTCCAGAGACTTCACTTCAGGAAAAAAATTTTTTCTGAAACACAGATTTGATTTTTAAAAAATTACTAGCATGCTTGGTAGTGGAGCATCACAAAGAATTAGTTTTTTTTATTAAAGCAATAGTTGTGATGTTTTTGTGACAAATAAAAAAATAACCTGTCTTTATATTTAAAATCAAAAAATAAAAAGTCCTGGATCTCACAAAAGTTACCACAGCAAAATTGTCAAATTGTAAACAAACAGTTAAGAAAAAACATTAAAAAATTATTAATTTATCATTAAATGCTAAAGTTCTTAATATCATTATATTGGCTAAAAAAATCAAGTGGTTATTGACATTATGCTTATGGTTATAAAAAAAAGACATTATTAATGATAATAAACATTTGGTTTCTTTGGCAAATATTACCAAACATTTATTATATTGTCTATTGCAAATATTCTCAATAAAGCTATTATGTTTAATTGTTTTATTGATGACATTGTCTGGGTTTTGTATGGTAGAAAATGCCACAATTTAACTATAAGTACACTTAGACTGCAGATCTTTACTTTTATTCAAATTTATCAAATCAATATCAATTTAGATATGGATATGGAACATCAAATCAACCCCCATATTCCAAAGGTTTTTTTACAAAAAATTTTATAAATCTTAGTGCTACAGATAGGTGTTTTATTAACAATAAATCTTTTCACCTCTCACACACTTTTAAATCCATTATTTTTAGCAAAGCTTTATGCTTATGGAGACACAATGAAAATAACGAAATATATGAATAAAGTTTTAATCACTACATCAAGAACAATACACTCCCAGCATAATTGCATAAAGCACCACTAAGTCACAAGGGAATATGGACAGTGCTTCCAATTTGCTTAACACATCAAGTCAGCCAACACAGATTGGGAAAAGACAAACTTAATCCTACAGTTCTATTTCAAACAATAAGGAAGAATGGTCAAGGCTTGTTTTGTCCAAGTTAGGACCATAAAGTTAAAAACAGTATAATAAAAATTGGATTGACATTATATTGCTATGCAGTTGCAAAAGAAATCTAGATTTACATAACATCAACATTTGATAAAATAATTTACTTCTAATATCCTAATTGATACAAATACAAATCAATTTATACAAAAATTTGATAAATATCAAGTAAATATATTAGGTGCTGTTTAAATTAATATTACACTAACATTTTATTATTACAATTTCAAATTAAATACATAAAATACAAAAAATTTTTCAAAAATTTTTTACTTTAACAAAACAATAATCAATTATAACACTTTAATATACCTATACTATTATGGAATCTTTATGATACTCTTTGGTAATGAACTATTAGGTTGAGAAATATGTTCGTAGCATTTTTATCAAAGATTTTTATTTAAACAAAAATGGAAAGTTATGGCTATAAATTAATAAATTATGTATTCTCTGTTGCTGTTTACGACCTCCTCCCACCTCTCAACCAATTTGTCGATGTCGTTCTGCCAAAAATCCCCAGGTCTGGTATTGAAGAATTTGTTGAGCCAGTTTTTAGGGTCCTCTTCATTGTAAAAGGTAACACCCCTCATATGGTTTGACAAAGAGTGGAAAAGATAGTAATCCATGGATGCAAGGTCCAGAGAATACAGCAGATGTTGAAAGACATCCCATTCAAGCTCTTGGAGTGCAGCTTTGACAACTTGTGCAACATGAGGCCTGGCATTGTCATGAAATATGGTTTGGCTTTGTTGTGGGGTCTTTTCAGTGGAATAGCCTCATTCACATGATGTAGCTGGGCTATATAGAGCTCCTTGTTGACTGTGGCATTCCTTTCAAGCATTTTTCAGTGCACTATGCCCTCCCAGTCCCACCAAACGCAGATCATGATCTTCCTTGGATGGAGGTCAGGCTTAACTCTCGGCTTTGGCTTATCTCCAGGAGCCACCCATTTCTTTCTTTGCTTCATATTTATATATTGGCACCATTTTTCATCTCTTGTGACAATTTGGTGCAAAAGTGATGTTTGTGACTGCGTGTTGCTCGATGGTGGGCAAGATGTTGAGAAGCAATTTAAAGTGATTTTCTTTGTTGTTTTTGCTAAGCTCATGAGGCACCCAGACTCCCAATTTTTCAGCAAATCCCATTGAATGAAGATGATTGAGAATCGTTTTTTGATCACAGTTTATATTTTCAGCCAATTCATGACTTGTTTGATGACTTTCCTCTTTCAAAAGTGCTTTGAGATGATCTTTGTCAAATTCAGAAGGTCATCCACTGCAGGGCGTGTTGTTGATGTGAAAATTGCCATTTTTGAACTTTGCAAACCATTTTCTTGCCATGGATTTGCCTATGACACCTTCCCCATATACCATGCAAATATCCCAAATTGCTTCAGCAGCTTTTTGCCCTTGATGAAAAGTGAAGAATAGCAGGTGTCGAAAATGTTGCTTTTTACTCCCTGGATATTCCATATGTAAGCCTCACAAATAATAAAATCTCAAAACACTCAAAAAGACAATCAACACAATTTTTTACAGTAGAAAGAGCTCTATCGAATGAATATATACATTTTGCTAAGTAGTAAAAAATCATTGTAAAAAAAAAGAAAATATAAAAATGCTATAAACATATTCCTCAACCCAATACATATGTGTACTTCATATTTAAAAAAAAATATTAGATTAAAAAATATTCTGAAAAACACATTTTTTAGTACTGCTACTACCTACACTTACAAGCAAAATGTTAAAGGTCATTGGTTATGATTTTTAAGTGCAAAAAATAGTAGTTGCACCAATATGCAAATTGGCTGATAACTGATATTTCAGTGCTTTCTATCTGTCTTTAATTCTATGGTTCTCAAACTTTTTCAGCTTAGGGCACACTAACAATTTATAACTTTTTTCACACCAAACTTGATAGACTAAAACAAAAAGCTGTTTAAATGAATTAAGGCTTGTTTCTTATAAGTTTTTGCTTTTGATTTTTGTCTAAGCTAAAAATCCATGTTTGCAGAGCTATGAAGATATAAATAAAAATATTGTTTGAATAGCTTTTTGCTAATCAATGACAAGGTTTTTAGACCAAAAATTCAAGTTTTATTAAAAAAATGTTGATTTGAGAAAGGGGTCCTTTTACCAATCCATACATTGGTTGCATTTCTTCTTTGACCAATAGGTTGTTTTTCATTTCTTTTGTAAAAATGAATCACACATATTGTACGCTCGTATGTTAGAAAGAAGTAATATTGGAGTGGCAGCTGCAGTCAGAAAAGATCATTAGTCAATTTTTATTAAAAAAAAAATTCAATAACAGATTTTTTTAAAAATTTGTTTATTTATAAAATCAACTTTTTATTGATTGAATTTGATTTTTCTGTTATCACAGGAACTATATTTGTTGATGGTTTATCAGACAAAAAAGAAAGAAACATGACTGCAGCCACCCAAACTCATTTCAAAAACTTGACTAGGTGTTTTAACATTTTCATTTTTGAACACCAAAAAGCTTAAATTTTTGACCACAAAAACACAATTTACCACTGTCACAATACTGTATTAAGTTTTTTAATTTTTTCAAGCTGACACTTCACAATTGCTATCCACATCTACGTCTACTATGATGCAAAACAGATGTAAATCAGTTTAATACTGGGTTTTAATAAATTATTTAAATTTCATATTTTAAGATGTTTTTTTTTTGACAAACAAAAGCATCAAGACATAGATGCAAAAGGAAACCCTACAAAATTTAAGAAAATGGAAGGATCTCAAAATTTGAAACGATCTAAATCAGTGGTTCCTAACTGCTGGAAAATTTCCTACTAGTGTAAAAATCTTTCAATTCTGATGCAGTGGAAATGACCACAATGTCTAAAGAAGTCAATTGAATTATATAGTGACAAAATTATTTTTTTAGGCTAACATTTACCTATCAAAAGCATATTTTTGCAGTTATTATGTTTATTTAAAAATCACATTTGAAAAAAGGACCTTTTAAATATTTTTTATCTCAATAATTATTTTCCTGCCTTATCGTGATGGGTGAAATCAAGGGATATGTACTTAGGGTAAAGTCAGGATTACCCTGACCATAGCTGATCTGCTTTCGAAGATACAAAGACATTAGTTTACTACCCAGTTGAAACTTTTGTTATTTTAATTTTTATTATGAGATGAGATACCAATAAAATTTGCTGCTTGCTAAGACTGTCAAGCAAAGGAAAGTGTAATAAAGTGTCTCTTGAAGGGAATAGCAAAATAATGCGAGTGCGTTTAGTAGTGCGATTGTGTCTTTTGCATGCACCATCAATATGGCATGCTTAGTTGCTTAGCCACACAGCCAACTGGTGTCAAAAGTAGCAACAGTTGCTAAAGTAGGTAGTTAGATTAACGGTTCAGCAAAACAAGATGTAAAAAGCTGATTTTAGTTAATTAAGGTTAGAGTAAAGTTAGATTCCAGTGAAGGTTAAATTATGCTATTTGATAGATCAACAAGGGAAGCGAGAAATAGCTCAAACATACAATTTTTAATACCAGTTTACTTTTTAAGGAGTCATTTTTTGTTGACATCTAGTGTGAAGCAAGAATGTGTAGTTACTTGCACTGCCTGCTTTCGACTATAAATACATCAAGATCTTCATGAAGAGAAACCAATTGCAAAAATTAAATTAAAACGAGCACTTTAGTTTTACGGTTGATGCAATAAAATGTAAATGAATGAGATCTTTTTAATTGTTATGTTTATTATACAAAGCCTGTAAGCTACACCATAGAGCTAATAGTCACCATTAGCTAAATTGTGTCTTGTAAAATATCATCATTTGAACTTGATCACTGGACTTAGTGGAAAACTTAAAGGTTAAGAACCACTTATAAGACTCATGTTTTTTAAAAAGTTTTGTGGCACACTTGCAAATTCTCTCATGGCACACAGTTTGCAAATCACTGCTCTAATTTCTTGGTTTTCACCCCAAAAGAATGGTGATCTCTAAAAAAATTTTTTGCTGTGATTCTGACTGATTAAGGTTGCTTTCTTTTGTTTTAATTCTTGTGTATTTTTGCAGCTAATTACTGTTTTCGAATTTGTCAATTTTTTATAGTTTTTAATTTTGTTAGCAACAGGAAAACATGAAGGAGAGAATGGGAGTGAACTTTTAATCGAAGTTTTTAAAGAAAGTGTTGATCAACAACCAAGCAAAGAAGATCTTGATTTGCTTAATAGCATTCTCGGAAATGAAGAAGGTCTAATAAAATACTAACTAAATTTATCAAAACTGTTTTAAAATTGATTAAATTAAATTAAATTTTTTAAGTGAAGTTTTTTTTAGGAGTATTTGTTGTTTATCCATAAATTTTTTTAATCAGAACCAAAAGAATTGGAGCATCAGTGGCAATCTGTATTTGGCGATTTTATTCAAGCTTCATCTACGATTGATTCTTCTGTCAATACCCAAGTTCATGATAATGTTCCTACCCAATCTCATGCCTCAGGAGGATTCCTTCCATCCCAGCTCATGGACATGATGACATACAAAAGCGGAGGTGACTGCATAGTTTATCAAACTTCACCTATCATAGAATAGATCTTAAAATCTTTTTTACTAAAGCTGTAATTTTTTTTAATTGTCACTATTTTACACAATTATATTATAAAATGCTTGCACAATTGCCAATGAGTGATTCTTAACACAAAACATTTTTTGGGAGTCCACTGCTTCTATCAAAATTTAACCACGTTACGAATATTGTACATTTGTTCAGACCAGTATAACTACAACGAACAAAGTCACAACTTCACCGGGATAGAACAAATGGCTTCTTTTGGTCCCAACTTGCAACCTCCCAGCTATCAGTCCATGTTTCATCCAGTCAATAACCAACACCCTACTGGAACAGCAATGCACATGCCAATGACTCAAAAAAAAGGTTGTGATTTGCTCATTTGGTTGTTTTTTTGTTTAGTAGTTTAGTAAAAGTCTCAATATTTGATTGTCTAGTAATGTTTCACTTTGTTTGACTGCACATTGATTTCAAAAATTAAATTTCATTTAAGGTAATAATAAAGTTTTATGTTATATAAAAAATATGTTTGTTCTCAGCTATGATACAAAGTCAACATAAACATGTTTTACAACTTATGCTGTATTTTAGGCTATCTGTTGTTGCTGCATTAATCAAAATTGCTAATTAGACTTTTTCTTAAAAGTATGAGCTGGCCAATTCATGCTTTTTTCACCCAATTGTGCTTCTTAATAATGTTTTTATCAGCATCTAAGTTTGAGTTCATCACACTGTATTTTATTTGTAAACTTTTATCATAAATGGGTTTCTCATTTAAGTAAATTTATTGATGGTGTTTTTACTTTAATTTTCTTCTGCTGAAACCATTTAATCTAGTAGTGAATAATTTTTTTTTTGCTTTAAATTTCTCTCTTTTTAGTTGTGTTTTTAAAAATTAAGACATTTTTTGTGTAAGACAAGCAATCTTATGCTTGTCTCTGTACTTGTAGCACCCTCTCTAGTTATCTCGCTAGCCTGCTGCAATAATCTTCAAAATTCAAGTTACATTTGTGGCTAAATTAGATTTTACATAAACCTCAAAACCGAAATTACGACCAACAAAGAGAATAACTATTTTTTTATCTTTGTGTTTATCCTTCTGATTTGCAGGAAAGTGACGAGGCGCTAATACAAAGGTAAGCAATTACCCCAACCTGCTTTCGGAGATGCCAAGATATTGCTGTTCACTTGAAATTTTTTATTTTGTTTTTTTAAGAGATATGACTGAAATTTAGAACTGCTTGCCAAGACCACCAAGCTCCGTTAAGTAACTTTCCCAAGAACACAACAGAATGGGCCAAGTAGGTTTTGAACCAAGACTATGTCAATCACAATTATGGCACTCTTAACCACTCGACCCCGCTGCCAATTTAAAAAGTAGAAATATTTTTTTATGTGTAATTAATTTTCATTATTTAATTTTTCCAATTTTGATTCTAATACCATTTTAATGTTAAAAAAGTTCTGCCTTTGTTCATAAAATTGTAGTGCTGTAGAATTTAGTAGGTATAGTAAAATTGTTTAAATCAAAAACAAATAGCTGTCATCATTTTTACAGTTAAAAATTTTTGCAATTTTTTTAACACTAGAATGACCAAGCGCATCAATTGACACATCTAAATTTTTACATGCTCATAAATCACGCTTTCTGAAGTATTATTGCTTCATTTTTTTTTGAATTTTATTCTTTTATTGGTAGACTCTCTCAGACCCAATTTCGTGATTTGAGGGACAAAAATTAGTAAAAAATTACAATACTACCTAGAAGGGCGGAGCGTGTCAATTGACGCATGACTCGTTAACATGTTGAAATACCCATACCAACCTGCTTACCAACAGTTTCTTGGTAGATATTGTATTGTCTTTTTTTTAAGCAGATTTTTCATGACATCAAAGAACTTAGACAGCGTACCTTGCTTATGACCTAATAATTGTGTTTAAGTTTACTTACATTCCTGTCAAGTTAGTCTTATCAATCACTTGTTGTGCTGCTACTGTTTTGATCTACAAAGAAGTATTTTCAATTTGTTGTCACTCTTCTGGTGATTCTTGGTGTTACTAGCTAAGCTATTATGTGTTATGTGAAATTTATGGTGCATGTCTGGGTGGGGGCCTGGCAGACAATACATAGTAGTTTTCTATTTTGTGTTAACTACAAGAAGATCAGGTATAGCCTAGCCTAGTATAGTGAATATTGCTGCCATAGAAGTTAGTATTGTGAGCAATAAGATTCAAAAGAGGATAAGCTGTATTTGAGGGCCATCGTTATTACCTTGACTAGGCAACATCTCAGTCAGGGAAGCTCTTGATAGATTGTTCCTGACAATAATATGTTTATTCTTTGCACCACAGGAGCAGCAAGTTTGAAATAATTTCTGCAACGAGCATTTTGCATAGTGTTTAATGATAGGTTGTGTTTTCACAGGTCAGAAGCCAAATAAATTACTGATATAGTATTTTCTTTGTGCGTAAAATGTCTCAAAGGTTTGCATCTGATCAAGCGTTGCAATTGTTGCAAAGTATTGCTTAAGAGCAGTGGTTCCCAACCTTTTTAATCCCTCGCACCCCTAAAATATTTTAATATTTTCTTGCACCCCTTACAGTACATGTAATGATTTACTTAAGAATAAAGTTGAAAACGAGCGAAAAATTTGCATAACTAATTTTTAAGAATGTACTGTATAAGCAAAAATGAAATATATGGAAACAAAAAAATACAATAAACTGAACATTGCATGAACTTTGCAAATAAGTGAAGACCTTTTTTCTTTTTTTTTAGAGAACACCCTGATTTTTGGAAAAAAATAGAGAAATCAGAGATGAAATCAAAGTGAAGACTTTTTTCGTGAAGATCCATCTCACACCCATCTCAAAGACCCATCTCACACCCCCTAAAATGCTTCCCCACACCCCTGGTTGGAAAACCCTGCTTTAGAGTCTTCTAATGGTGAGTACTCAGATTCCAAATCTGATAAAGTCAACAATGTGATTGTGGATATTCAAAATGATGAAGATTCTTCTGAATCATATGACGAATATACAGACCAGGAGCACCGACCAACACAGATGATGGTGTGTGTGTGCTCAAAGCAGCAGTGATAATGATAAACAAACCCTTTTGAGCAAAAACGAAGCCCACTGGCTGTGCTCAGTTCCCTCTCAAGTCACTGCAGGACGACTACAGCAGCACAATATTTGTTAGAATCTGTGCAGGACCTACATCATATTCCACATATGCGGCAGTCCTCTTTCTTCATTCCGTATATTCTTTTCAACAAGCTCATGCTGAGGAATATTCAGAACTGCACTATTGCAGAGGCACATTGTGCCACTGGAAACAACAGCTGGATAATTACGTTAGATGAACTGGACAAATTTGCAGGAAATTTGCAAAACTCATTGTGGCACGTGGTGTAATTGGTGGAAGGACTTTGCCTATAAAAAGTATGTGGAATAAATCTTGGGGATGCCCTTTGTTCAACTCTACTATGCCACGTTGGAGATTTGGAAATCATAAAGTATCTCAGGTTTGATATAAAAACTGAAAGGAGGAGGAATTTGGAAGAGTGTAAGTTCTGCTTGGCATTTTTGCTATGGAATCTGTTTTTAGAGAATTTCCAGGAAATCTACAATCCCAACGTGAATATAACCATTGATGAGCAACTGCTTCCTTGCAGGGCCAGGTGTAAGTTGATTCAGTATATGCTGAACAAGTTAGATAAAGTTTTGAATGGCCGTCGATGTAGAGAGCAAGTATATACGTATACAATGGATTTCCTCATTAAGTAAGAATGGTCAAGTCAATCAACAAGCAATTGCCGACAGACCTGTTTCGTCCTTGTTTTTTTTTTTTTTTTTGTATTAGAACTCGTCAGGACAATATAGCTTGTTGATGACCCCAGCTGAAAAGTTGAAAACTTAAACAGCTGGCACAACTTTTTGCTTGTGGTTTTTACACCTCAAACAGCCAGTTGCGGACCTGAACGCTAGGTGAGTAGTTCAATAAAAACAATACACTGCCAGCGTAACTGCGATCGCCAGTATGTCCTTGCGGCTTAGCGGTGTATCGCAGTTACGCTGGTGCATTGTTTTCATCGACTTGACGAGAAGTGGAGATGCCAGCTTGCCAACAAATATGGTGATGAAACTAATCGGTCCTTTATTCAGGCAAGGCTTCAATGCCACATGTGACAATTACTTCACTTCCTTGAGTCTTTCATTGAGACACGCAAAACGGCAGTGCAGTTTGGTGGGGACGATTCAAGCAAACCGAAGGAAAATTCCAGACTTGTTGAAGAAGACTTTGTCGGCAGCGTGGTCGAGTGGTTAAAGTACCGGGCTCGTGACCAACACGGTCTCGGTTCAAAACTCACTTGCGCCATTCTGTTGTGTCCTTCGGAAAGACACTTTACGGCACTTTCCCTTGCTTTGGTGGTCTTGGCAAGCAGTTCTAAATTACATTCATATCTCTATTGAATTACAAGCGGACAGCAATATCTTGGTATCTTCGGAAGCAGGTCGGGTAATTGCGTACCCTATGTATTAGCGCCTCGGCGAGTCAGGAGGATAAATATAGAGATAAAATAAATAAAAATAAGAAGCTTATTTTGCATGATACCATGCTGTACACTCCACAAGGAACACCACAGCGATTATACTTCTTATCAGTGCAAATAGTCGAAGTTCGTAAACATTCTGAGCACCCTAGATAAAAAGGTTGTTTTTCCAGAGCACAATAATCCAAAGCGTAAGCCTGAAACCGTGCTCTTTTATAACCAGAAAAATGTTAAGGCTGTATTCAGTGAATGCTGCTTGCAGAAGATGGCCAGTACACATCTTTCATAATGTCATTGGCATGGCTTTAATAAACAATTGGGTTATCTACACAGCTGTGTGCAAGAGTAACATCAGCCATGGAGCGCACATACAAAAAGTATGTGAAGAGCTCATTTAATGGTGCTATGGAATCATTGACGTTTGAAGCACCTACGAGATCCAGTGCAGCCTCTTCTGCTATATGAAAACTGAAAAAAAGAGTGTGATAGCATGGGACAGCCTGTTCTAAAAGACCACTGCACGTGTTCTGGTAAATCGTGCAGAAATAGGACAATTGACGTCTGCACAATGTGTCAAAGCCCAATATGTGGAAAGTGTTGCAGCAAACGATGTTTGTCGTGTCTGTGATAAAGCTTTGAAAGCATGCTCGTTTCGTTGGCCTAGATACTTGGCAATATTATAACTTTTCAAATGTGTACGGTTTGCGTTTCAGAAGCCATACAATATAGAGTCTAACGCATACAAATTTCCAAAAAAGCGCGTGCGTCAATGACGCGTTTGGTCCTTCTAGGTAATCGCAAATTTTGTCCTTCTAGTCTTGAATCAAGCCCCAATAAAATTTACTTAGAAACCTCAGTTATACAAGCCACTCACACACCAAATTTTCACTTTTAATTTATTCAAAACTTTTTTGATTTGGTTTCATCTGATTAATTAGCGTCAATGCAAGCTTATTTGTAGAAATTCAGGATTACTGCAATCTTCAATTTTTGTTAAAACATTATTATAGACCGAAATTCAATGCCAGTTTTAGCTGGAACAAAATTTCCGTACACTTCTATTTAAGATTCAAAATGTATGTATTGCAAAAAGCAGCAAACTTTTATCACTTAAACTTCCTACCATCCATTTTTTAAAGATTTTTTTGCTATCACATTTAGTTGATTTATTTTAATGCTACATTCTACCCGACCATTAGACTGTAAGCGCCAAAAATTTAAATATTTTGTTTTTGTGTGATAAAGATTTGTGATATTGTTGGGAAACCAAGATGATATTTAAAGCATTGCCAATTCTAGGTGGATTTGACCTGAACTTAAATTATAATACTGTATTGATGTTTTTATCGGGCATAAAATGCTTCCCCTGTGTCAACTGTTTGTTGTTTGAGGTCTTTACTTTTGTACTTGTAATTAGTGATACTCCTCTAGTAATGTTTTTATTCGATTTAAGTAAATGATAAACCTCAATTTGTCGGCAGCATGGTCCAGTGGTTAAAGCGCCGGGATTGTGATCAACAGGGTCTCGGTTCAAAACCTACTCACTTCATTCTTTTGTGTCCTTGGGAAAGACACTTTACGGCACTTTCCCCTGCTTGGTGGTCTTGGCAAGCAGTTCTAAATTACAGTTAAATCTCTATTAAATTACAAGTGGACAGTAATATCTTGGCGTCTCCAGAAGCAGGTCGGGGTAATTGCCTACCCCATGTATTAGCGCCTCCGTCGCTTTCCTGCGAGTCAGGAGGATAAATATAGAGATAAAATTTTAAAAAAATTGACCCTAGAAAGTTTAGAGTAGTTATTTTAAAATTTAAATAATTTATTGTTCTCACTTAGTGATAATTTGTTCAGGTTTGCAGAAAGGAAACAAAGCTGATTGGTTTAATTTATTTGCTGAGCTTGATCCACTCCAAAATCCTGACTCTCTTGTAAAGAAAAAAGATGGGGAAGAAAAAGACCGTGAAGCTTGCTAAGATGTCTGTTGGCGATTAATGTCTGGTGCTTTGTTTAAACATTTGAAAAATTATTGTTATTATATGTTTTAAGTAATTTTTTTCTTTTAAACATTTTAGATCAAGTTAAGCAAACTTATTGGTTATTGTTTTATTTTTTAGCAGAGTAGAAATTCACTAGAACTACGTTAATCAACTCCGTAATTTGTCTTTTCTCAGTTTTGATTCGTTTGATACCTAAAATGTAAAAAAAAACTTTTTTGAATGAATGGCACGCAGCGAGTTGCGCGTTACCCAACCTACCTTTTCTTTGTTGTAGAGTTTCATGAATTTGCACCTGTCTGGTGTGGCACTGTTTAAAAATCATCTGATTCTTTGTTATTTTAAAAAGATTTCCCGTTTATTATGTTATGGTATGCCGCTATATTTGTGTTTGTAGATTAGTTTGCTGCGATGTGATCCACTTATGTGTTTTGTCGTTTTTGCATTTTCCTAAGTATAGGGATTTGGAAGTTATAAGCTACGTGAGAATTTGCAGTAATCCGTGCGTAGTTGCTCTATCTACGCAGTTTTGTCACTTGTTGTCTTCAACCATGCTATTATTTTGGGAAAGTATTAATGTTTTTTGTTTTTTTAACTTAGTAGCCCCTGTCACAACATTTGTTCTGAAAGCAGTTTTTTCTTTGATCATACGATATTATGTATTTAATTATCAATCATTTTTTGTCCTTCAATCAGGAAAATGTCTGCTTTAATTTCATTAGCTCACTAGATCGAAAGTTCTTTGCTATCAATGTTCTTACTGTTAATCAAGAATTAATTGTTGTTATGTTTTAACGTCAAAAAATAGGAATTTTGTTTTAACTCTTGTGTGGAATGTTGTATTTATGAAAAGCATATTAGCTTTTTATTCTCCTCATTTGCTAGAAAACAATAAAAGTATGAAAATTTAAAGCAATCATCAAGCGGTTCACTTTGACCTGCTTTCGAAAATATCGAGATATTGCTGTCTAACTAAAAAAATTTAATTTTTTGCAATTTTTTCCAGGGAAAACATAATTATAACAGTTCTTTGTACCAAGCTACCGATGGATGAAATCTTAAAAAAACTGATGTGACACATGGTGTTTTATCTCAATAAGTCACTTTATTAGGTTTTGAATACGTCCTGATTTCGGCAAAACAGTCCCAATTTTTAAAGTTTGGTCCCGGCGCCTCGCCCGGTTAACATACGTCCTGATATTTCCAAATTTAAGTGAAGATCTTTTTTAGAAAACACAAACGTCCTGGTTCACCCCTTCGGAAATATGGTATGCCTACGCTTTATGATAACTTATTTTTAATAACTGTTGAAGATATGAAAACCAAACCTAAATTTTCTGAAAATTAATGGTAGCAAAAATTTTATCACAAAAATCCCCAAAAAATAGATAATTTATTAAAATGCTTAAAATGCTTAAAACCCTTAGTTTGCTGCCTTCATTAAAAAGGTAGGTTATTCTATTTCTTGCCAAACTCAAACAAGCATATCGCGATTAATGGTAGTCAAGGTCTTAGTTATCCTAGTCTTCAGATTATCCACCAATTTTGGAAGAGGAGGAACGTACATAGAGCCCCCCTGATAAAAGTCACATGGCGTTAGGTCTGGAAAATTAGGAAACCAATGCGAGAGCACGCAGTCAACATTTCCGGCCATTTTTGTCTGGTGACCATTTTGAAAGTTCTTTGCAAAAGTTAGGTATCAAATTACAAAACACAAAACGCTTTATCCTTTTCAGTAAAAACCATTTTAAGAAAATAAAAGAGAAATCACCGCAAATGTCATTTTACAAAAGAACCTAAAAACTTCATATAAATGTATTTACCCTGGCAGGTCAAAGAAAGTTTATTTTTCAAAATAAGTTGCTTTAAACTTAAGTTGTCCAGCGTCCATTAATTTTTAATAATTTGTCGACGAAACTTAAACAGGTAAATTACTGGTTTGAAAGACAATCAACTTATAGCCAACGTTAAACCGACCTATTTTTAGAAGCATCGTGTTTTTCGTACGAGTAGCCTATGCTTTTGCATATGAAGGACTTCGCCAAAAGTTTTATTGGTCCTTACGTATTATCGGGAGGACCTTTGATTTTTGAAGATCTTTGATTTACCGCGCACTGAGGATTAGGGTTAGGGTTAGGGTTAGGGTTAGGGTTAGGGTTAGGGTTAGGGTTAGGGTTAGTAACCCTAATTTACTTTAATAATAAGTAACCCTATTTACTTTAATTTTTGAGTCGTTTTTTTAAAGGTCCTCCCGATAATACGTAAGTACCGTTTTATTTTACTCTTTTCCAAGTAATGCTAAGTAAATTATCCACAATTGGTAACATTATGAGAGACTGTAGAAAGTTGTTACAATTTTTACTAAAATTAAAATAATTTATTTTAAATTGACGGTCATAATTTTTGTTTATTCTGTTCAGTAGTATCTAGACTCTAGAGCAAGTGGTCTAAAGTCATCAAATTTAATTTAATAAATGAGATAGAAGGTATAGGCTAATTCGATTCAATTTCATTTGCAATCAAGGTACATTACGTTTCGAAGTCGCTATTAATAAAGTTATTGCGAAATAAAACAACGGCTAAACGATTAGTACGTCATTATGCGCATAACATCAATTGTGCGCGGTCGCCGAACCTTTAAAACGAATTATTAGCTAAGCTAATTAAAAAAGGAAACAATTAAAATAAATTTTAAAAAGTGTATACATTTTGTTTATTAGTGCAAAAAATTTTTTATTTTATTTTTACTCACAATCAACTTGAAATTAATCACAGTGCATATAGAAATAAAGATTGTGAATAAGGAAGCAGCGACTAAACGATGTACGTTATTACATTTAAAATTGGTCGCTGTACCTTTGAACAAAGCTTATGCCATTTACCGTCATTACCCAGTAAATCAACATAGGTTACAGGGGCATGTTTGCCGTAGCATTTGGAGTTCAAATCTGCTGATTTTACTTCTGGAATCACTGGTTCAAAGGGCGGAACCGACGCATTCAAAGAAATAACAGATTGATTGGGAGTGCCCTTGTCGTTCAAGTTAGTAATTGGTTTAGTTGGAACGCAATCAAGCATTATGTGATGGGATTTTCCACAATTTAAGCAGGCACATCTGTATTTACAATTTTTGGGATTAGGGTGCATACTAGATAAACAGGTGAAGCAGCGTCCTAAACGTTTCATTGCTTCGGTCCTTTGTTTTGGACTACAGCTAATAAATTTTTCACAATCTACAAATTTATGGCGTTCTTTACCACAGAGTAAACAAGAGTTATTGGCATGTAGTTTATTTACACTAACGTGTTTTTGTCTGTTCGTTTGAATTGAGTACGATTTATGAAGTCGTTCTTCTAACTCGGTTTCGTTGTTTAAAAAAGTGACAAGAAATTCGACATTTACTCTTTTTTCTCGATGTTCGCGAAACATCCATCTTCTAAAATTACGTGCGAGAGAGTCGGTTAATTTTTGTTCAATTAAATCTACGGTAGCGCAGCAATTAAGATCTTTTGAACACCCAGATTCTTTACTATGACGAACATATGTTTTTACGTGTTCAAGCAATCGTCACAATTCTTTTGCGGAACAAGACGTCATTGGTTTCACTCCTTTTAGTGTGTGCATTATTGTCTCTGGAATGGACTCCGAGGGAAATCTAGCTTCCAAACTTTCCCAGACCTCTCTAGCACTCAAACAGTTTAGTAATGTTGATTGTATTGCCGACGGAAAAATATTATCGTTGAGTAATACGACCAGTTGTTCACGATCCTGAGTTAAACCCGTTAGATAAAAGTAGTCTTTAATGCAACATTTCCATGAATTAAAGGTAATAATATCTCCGTCCCACTTTAACACACAAAGATCCCTAGGTTTGAATCTAGGTTCGTCCACATTACATTTCTTTTTATCAAGTTCGCTACTTTTTGTATGTGAGAGAAACAGTTTATCAAATTCGCATTTGATGTCCGCAGCTATTGTTTCTTTCTCATCGAGATCCTTTATAGCTTCATCAAATTTTTCATTGGT
Organism: Diplosoma virens; assembly: GCA_963680785.1. Classification (NCBI taxonomy): domain Eukaryota; kingdom Metazoa; phylum Chordata; class Ascidiacea; order Aplousobranchia; family Didemnidae; genus Diplosoma; species Diplosoma virens. The sequence continues at coordinate 42,724,005 of OY796891.1, forward strand.
TAATTCAAGTTGTGCATTTGACAAAAGTTTTAAATTTTTTCGTAAATTATCAAATGCAGATTTCAGCGAAAGTCTTTTGTCTTCAAATGCGGTTTGATTTAAACTATCACCGTTAACGAAATTATTCAATTGGTTAATTTGCCGAGTTACGGAGGCTTTAAGACCTCTTCTTCCTGCTATTAGTTTATTGTATAGTTCCATTTTCACAAATCACAAACAAAGTAAGGAACAAGCTCACCCAATTTAGTTCAATCTTCGATCTTTGACCAATTTTCAGTTAGTCCAATTTTCAATTACTGATTTGATTTAATCTGTTTTCTTTTCTAATAGCTAAACTGCGTAGAGTCGTAGACTAATTGACGAGAACGCTCAATCCAAGTTTGATTTGAAATCTATTGAAGCGTTATTGCGTAATTCTAAACAAAGGCACAAAACGTGAAAAACACTACCATATGAGATTAAAAATAACCAACTTACGAAAATTGTTTTTAACGCAGCCCAAATTTAGATCAGAACGATTTAAAACAACTAACAGTTCTGAAACAACAAAAAGTTATCACTCAGATTCCAAAATCACTATCTGACCTAAAAAAATGCTTTTAAAGTTGCAGCTGCGTATCCCGGTGAGACTATAACGGTAATCAATAAACAATTTATCTTCAAGTTATCGACGCAAGAAGAATGCGCGTTTCAAACGAGTTTGTGGAGAAAAAGGAAGTCAAGAAAACGCGACCTAGATTGAAGCAAGCAGACTTCAGCAAGGTTGAAGCAAGCGAATATTTACAATTTGTTGATTTTGAACCAAATCAGCCATTATATTATTTACACTAACATTCATAGTTTTTTTCATAGATTTATGGAAAATGAATTTTTATAAAAAAATTCAAAAAACATTATAAAAATACTTTTAACATTTTCCTCTGTATTAATTGTAGAGATTCTTTGTGGCACAAATACAAAATTAAAAATCTTTTCTAGAACATTCTGTATGTATATTAAAAGTTTACCAAAGTGTTAAGTAAACTTAGCTCGTCGTCATCGTTTGAAGGGCATCCACTCCAGGCCAGACACAAACAGAACTGGGGCCGAGGGTTTATCCTTTTACTACCCCAGACTGCTGCACTGCCTGGATCAGATGCTGGCAGTGATGTTATTAAGCCAGCATCGAGTTTCGTCATCCAAAACCGTCAGACCGCGTGCTCCATGTGGTGCCCGATGTATGGGGCACATTGTTAGTACATGGTCTGCGGTTTGCTCTGAGGCGCCACACTCGCAATTCGGTGAAGGAGCGAGACCCCATTTGTGCATGGACGAATGGAATCGCCCAACACCAGTCCGCAGGCGGTTGAGCTTAACCCAAGCTGCTCGGAGTAAGCCCATCCCAACAGGCCTGACACTGGTCCCGGGCACAAAAGCACGGAGCCTGGAAGCACTTTCACAGTACTCCGCGTTCCATTTGTGATTTGTCCATTCAGAGGCGCGGATGCCAAGTCTGGCAAGATTGTCCAAGAGATTCCGCGCACCTGGCACAAACGGGCGTCTGGATCTTAGTCTCACTTGGCCAGTATCTGAGGACCCATTTAACAGACCATGCAAAATATGATCGGGGTCCAGAGATCCACGGTAAGCCAAGGAGAGTGTCGCTCCCAGTCGGCGAAGCTCAGCTGGCTGGATGCCTGAAAGTACAGGTAGGTGGTCCGTTGGAGTGGGACGCAGGCATCCAGTAACTATGCGCAAGGCGTCATTCAAGACACTGTCAATGAGGCGAGTGTGAGCACTGCGACACCAGACTGGCGCACAGTACTCAGCTGTTGAGTAGACTAGAGACAAGGTGGCTATGCGTAGTGTTTTAGCACCAGCACCCCATCCCGAGCCCACGAGTCGCCTCAGCAGTGTGACGCGCGAGGATAGTTTTTTGTGCAATGCCACTAAATGGTGACGAAACGTGAGCGATCTGTCCAGTTTTACCCCAAGGTATGTAGGGGTTGGACAGAACGATAAAAGTCTACTATTGTTGTAGACCTTTAGCTCACGTTTGGCCTCTCGGTTGTTTAAGTGAAAGGCTGTCGTCACCGTCTTAGTGTGACTGAGCTTCAACCTCCAAGTCTGGAGATACGCTGACAGTGTGGACATGTCTTGGCTTAATGTCCCCTCCAAGTCCTTCCAGTTTCCAGAAGAATGCAACAATGCTAAATCATCAGCATAAGCAAACTTGCTGGAAATCATGGAAGGAAGATCGTACGTATAGATGTTAAATAGGAGGGGAGCCAAGACCGATCCCTGAGGAACGCCGTTTTTAAGACGGCGTAGCCTGCTTTGCTTGCTGTCACCGGTGGTAAGGGTGAAACTTCGATTTCGGACAAGCTCCATGATCATTTTGACCATGTGCTTATCCGGTAGTAGTCTCAGCAGCTTGCAGGTAAGGCCACGGTGCCAGACAGTGTCATAAGCAGCTGTCAGATCGATAAATACGGCACCGGCCTTCTTTTTAGCCTCGAAAGAATCCTCGATGTTCTGGGTTAGCAGAACAACTTGATCTACGGTTGACTTCCCGCGTCGGAACCCAGCCTGCTCTTTAGGGAGCAGTGGATCGATTAATGGTTCAACGCGGGCGTAGATAAGCCTCTCGAGGATCTTGTAGGGGACACAGAGCAGAGGTATCGGTCGATAACTCTTTGGGTCCCCCACGGGCTTTCCTGGTTTTGGGATCGCGACCACAAGCGCTCTTCTCCAGATCTTGGGAATTTTGATTCGGCGCAAACAGGAAGAAAGGAAGTCACGTAACCAGGACTTCAAAGCAGCTCCGGCATGGAGTATAAGCTCGGGGCAGATGGAATCAGGACCCGAAGCTTTACCTGGTTTTAAATGTTGAAGGGCAGCAGCAAATTCTCTCTGTGAAAAATTGTCAGAGATATTTACTGCGTCTGGTGTTGTGGCCCTCCAAAGGTCAGACACTTCTTGAAAGACAAGTCGAGAAGACTTGTGATCAACAGCCTCGTATTTCCCATTTCTAACCAGCTGAGATGCAATAGCATCGGCTGAAACGGGAGAATGACGAGGAGAGTGTCGTGACCTACCAGTAAGGTTGTTCAAAATACTCCACGCTTTTCGACTAGAGTGTGAGAAGTCAATGCTCCGAACTGCTTCGGACCATCGATCCCTCCGTTTTCTGTCAAGCTTGGCAAGCAGAGTTGTAGCAGCCAAACTTGAGTCGTCTCCCTGAGGAGACTGCAGAAAGGTTTTATAGAGGGATTCACACTCTGCATCCCAACACGGAATATAGTTGTTTCGATACCCGCGTGGGATAGTCTTCTTGGCTGCTTTCTTAATGATGTTACAGAAGTCATGGTAAGCCGCATCCACATCAAGTGAATCAGGCGGCAACAAAGTCTTTGCGAATTTATTCGTCAAAGCAATGTAGTGACTCCAATTGGCCTTGCGGAAGTTCCATCGCTTAACAGGCATGCTTGGCACTGCCATAGCAAACCTTGGTGGTGTAATAAGCGAGGGTCGATGTTGTGACCTGGGAAACTTCTCAAGGACACGTCTATCCGGTAAGCGACTGTTTGGACCTACGCTAGCGAAAGCTAGATCTGGATTGGTGCCAGTGTTCCCGCGGCTGGAATAAAAACTGGCAGCGTCCTTGGCATTATATAGGAGGGCAAGACAATTAATACTTGCCCAGCCAGCCAAGCACTCACCATCCGGACTGTTGTCATCATAACCCCAGTCAGCATGACAACAGTTAGAATCGCCAGCGTACAGACAGGGGTGAGGAAACACTGGGAGATCCAGGGTTCGCAATCGCGTTGGTGGTGGTTTGTAGACGTTGACTATTTTATAGCCATCAACGTCCACACACAGCCACTCGATCTCCGATGTCGGTGGAGATTGGTCCAAAAGCGTGTATCTCAGTCGCTCGTGGACAAACGTGGCAAGGCCATGCTTCCTGCTTAAAGAAGACCCAGATAGTTGGTAGTGTGGTAGCACCAACTTCTCTGCATCAGTGCAGTGGGTCTCCTGCAGTAGGATGACGAGTGCCTCAGACTGCATAGCGAGGTGATGAAGAACATTCATCTTGCTTGCAGTGAGGCCTTCGATGTTCAGCTGAAGAATAGTGGGTCTTCGGAACTTGTTGGCAATGTGCCCTGAAAAGGGCAGTTTTATCCTGACATTGCCCCGTCCTGAAAAGGACGTTTGCCGATTAACAGACCCACACTGAACATCGGAATGGGTGGATACCCTTCCGTTTTGGTAGGTTCGGTTTCGGTCTGTCATTTTAAAATCAATGAGCAGACTTACTCACGGCCCAGGCTGCGTGAAAGCACCTACCATCTGGGCCTAGCTAAACTTAGCTAAGAAATGCTTAAAAATTCTGAATTCATTATTTAACATTTAACCTTTAAAAAAAACAATGGTTAAATGTCACAGATTTTAGCTTTTTTGTTAATAATTAATTGAAAGATAAATTAAAACAACCTTAATTTACTAATTGCTAAAAAATACCGGTAATTAATTTTAATAATTATCTTGCAGTAAATTTTGTTCTATTATTAGAAATCAAAGTGTCACAGAATTTACTTTGGAATCCAAGAGGGCGAGTTGAATAAGGTAACCCGAATATATGTGCTGAAGTAAAGCTGTGTCTGTTTTTTATTTATTCCGGCTCATGAAGTAGTTTGCTGCAAGACCGAAGCTTTTTATACAGCTGGCTTCAACTAAGTTCAGATTGATTCGTTTGAAAACTTTCCTCCAATGTCTCTAACTAGAAAGAATGTATTGCAAAAATTTACGCTTTGCCAAACTGCAAAGCGATTCCAGCGCTACAACTTAAATTCGTCCGATACACAATCAATTCTATCTCTATAGAATTGATTCCCGAAAACATTGGCGAAGAACAATTTCAACACTTGTTAATCAACGACACTGTAATGACTGGGCTCACCGCTCTCGAATCTACGCACTGGAATAACCCTATTCAGACTGGGCTTTTTGGAAACTTTGTACTGCTGAGGGGGGCTGAAAATGCCCGCGCTTTTTGCTTGCTTATATCTCAACAATTATTAGCGCTAGAATTGTCATTCAAGTTTTTATAGAAAGGAAATTTTATACTCTTTTAATATGGATACATAAATGTTGCATTTAAACATCATTTGGGAGTGAAAAAGCGAGTTTTCAAAGGGTAGTCAATTTTCGTAAATTGGCTGAAAACGAGAGAGCGATTTGAGAGAATTAACGACTTCGGCTGTTTGTCGAACGTCATTAATCCGTAAAATTAGAAGTAAGAATGCTGACAGCTGAAATCCACTTGGCAAGATTATTACTGTTTACAGAGAAAGAAATTTTACACAAGCAAATCTGCTAAAAGCTGGTTTTGAATAAGCATTTGGTGGTACAGAATTTGAAGATTGCGTGAAATAAAAAATTTTTCTTCCCAAAGCTTTTCATCTGACACTCTTCAGGGGAAATCGTCAGAATGAAGCAGAATTGAAACCGAACCAAGTTATAAAGGAAGAAAGTAGAGTTCCCATTGGCTGAAAGAAGTCAGCCAATGAGAGAAAAGATTAAGAAATTTTTAAAGAGTAGACGAATTCTTTTTGCTTACACAGAAGGGGATTGAGAGATTTAATGAAAGTCGCTTCAAGAGCAGAAAGGTGAAAGGAAGAGCGACCTCGAGCAAGAATAGAAAATTTTTCGTTGCTGTAATGAAGGGCGCATTGGGCGTTGTCAAGAAGATGTTGACCAATGGCGGATTCGTGAAATTGTTGTGGGCGTGTGTTGGTCTTGCAAGAGCGGGAAAGACTTAGGCGGTTGACCGAGGCACGAGGATTGGTGATGGATCTAGGAACGTGTTGTTTAATTCGCTCTTCTAGCCGTTGAGACGTGCGACCAACTTACCGACTATCGCAGTGGCACAAAAACTGGTAAATAACATTGCTGTGATGATGGGAAGGCAACACGTCTTTCTTAATCGCTGGAAGGAGCTGTCGGGTGTTGCAAATAACACGTGGTTCGACGGAGAAAAAGCAGCGTTTCACAGCAGACGTAATCTGCTTTTCGAACTTCATCGAGACGTTTCCAATCCATGGGATGTGTAGTAGACAGGACACTTTTTTACAGTGTGGACTGGGTTAGAATTTAGTTGTTGAAGTTTTCGCTTGAAAGCCGAATTGATTACACGTTGCGGGTAGCCGTTTTCCAAAAGAATTGAACGAATTTTGCCAAGCTCTTAGTCCAGTTTGCTTTTAGAACAAATCATAAAAGCTCTGTGAACGAGAGTACCAATTAGATTGATTTTCCGTTTCTGGGGACTAAAAAAGTTCCAACGTAGATATTGGCCAGTGAAGGTGGGTTTCCTGTATACTGAAGTTAGAAATTCTGAATCATGCCTTTCTACCAACACGTCAAGGAAAGGGAGACATCACATAATTTTGGGGGCGGAAATTAAGGCTCCTAGCTAAAGTGCGCCGACAACTTCAAAAGATACCAATTTTGTGCTGCGACCAGAGCAACGGTAGTTTTTAGAATAGAACTGATTTTAGGGACAAAAGCTTGAGATCTGAGCCCAATTCTGGGTGAAAACTTTTATTTTAGTGATCACCTGATTTTGGAAACAAAATTTAATAAAAATAGTCTAAAGGTGCCGCGATTTTTGAAAAATTTCAAAAAGGTGCCGCGATTTTTGAAAAATTTCAAAAATGTGCCGCAATCGGAAAAAGGTTGAGAAACACTGGGTTAGACCTTGCCTTGGATGAAAGATATTACTAATTTCAAAACAAGACTAAACCCAACTTCAAACAAATTTTGTTTCCGCGGCTCCGCGTGTTCATTCATTGCTAATACACTTGCTGCATTTATGCGACAAATATCAAGCAAATACGAAAATGCAATTGTGGTCTATTTTCGAGACTTAGTTTTACACGAATAGAAAGTAATTTTTGGTCTACAATGTTTGTATATCCTTTCGTATAATCACATAACTTGTATAAAGCGGATTTTTTCTTTTAATTTTTTGATATTTAAAAAATTGGGTGCATTGTTGATAAGATTGCAATATTTCACTCTCCTTTGGTTTTAAAGTTTACAATAAAAGAATTGAAGTTGATATTTTTTTCAGGTTCGTTCCAAAAAACTTTTTAGAAACCAATATCTCTATTGCACACTTGCTGTATTTCGTTTGATATTTCTTTGCGCTTAGTTTGAATAGTTCCGATGGTCGTAATATTTTGTTCCAATAGCCATTATACCAAAGGCATTGAAGTGTATGATCGATTGTGAGATCAACTTTTATAATACAGCCAAATCAAGTGCTTTGTTAGCATTTGTTAGAAAAATTTTCCGAATTTGTTAGAAAATTTTATACGAAAAGAAATCTAAATCTACAGTTACTTCTTTCTCTACATAAACAACTTCCCTTGGAAAGTGAGATTGAAAGCGTTTTATTGCCTCGTGAAGTGCTTGAGTAAACATAGTTAATGAACGGTTCAGTCTCAATTGTTTTCATAAACAGATTACAATTTGCCTTTTGCTCGCTTTTGGCTGCTTTTTTCTCACATTTTATGAAATAGTCAAAAAACTAGTGACTAGGTGTCAACAAACTATTAATAACTCCATAATTACTTGAGTGATTTTTTAAAAAATTACACCAACTTTTAGATGAATAAAAATCAGGAAAAGTCATAAAATTTGAAAAAATTTGTGCGATTAGTTTTTGAGCAGCACACAGCATTTTAACACCGCGGGCAGTTTCAGCCCCACCCCAGTCTTAATATGGATAATCACTACGATCGAATCAGATTAAATTAACTTGACTTCAATTCGGTTATATAGAATAGCGTCACGTGATGCTCAATCACAGTAGCAAATGGTCGAATCTTGGACTATCCGCTGCAACAAAGTTCATACTCGGTCATTCATGCGCTATAGAGAAAACGACCAATAGAAGAGTGGCGACAAAAAGCGCATTACGTCATAGATATCTGGCACAGAACATTTAGAACAATCGTGAAGCGGCTTGCGAATAAGTTAAGTAAGACGAATGGGAGCTTTAAAAAATATGCGATTATTATTTGGCCATGAGAGTATTACGTCACAATAAAATTTAAATTATTCTAAAACAGAAAATAAACTATTACTTTAAAGAATAAAAATTATCGCGAAAGAAGTGTGACACAAAGCGCAAAGCAAAATATCTATGGATATTTCAACTTTGACTAGCCAACTTAGCTGCTTGTTGTTGATGACTTTTGAAACGACTTGCAAACGACGAACGAAAAAGTAGAACTCAATTCTACTTCATCGTGCATACCTAACAAGCACTTAATTCTCTACGTAAAATCGCTTCAAGCTGTTCGCTATCAAATGAAAAAGTCCAGAGGGGACGGGTAGTTTTTTCATCGAGTCAAAGTGACGTCAAACGCATGATTTGACGCGATAACGACGCAGTGGGAATCCCGCTTAACTATTAATATAAACCACAAGCCCAAACAAATGCTTTTTATTAGGATAACAAACCACGACTGAACAGTAGCAATACACGAGGCAAGGTTAGAATATACTAGTATTGTGATGTTATAATATTCTACACTACCCCTCCCTCTTAAAGAAAAACTAATAATAGCAAAAAATGAATAAATCATGAATAACCCACAACCACAAAGCATTGTCACATATATAACAAAAAAAGAACTGCAGACAAGTAACGATAGTTCGAAATTAGTCAATAGTAATAATCGTGCAAGGAATGCGGCACACCCCACCAAACTTGAAAGTTCTTTGTAAATTTTGACTCGACTGTTCGGACTCATTAATATCACAATCACCATCACAACTTTTGCATTCATTCTTGTTAAAATCGTCATCACTATTTGTTTTATTTGTAGATAAAAGATGTCAACAATCGGTGGGCATGATCTCTGCCTCATAAGGGCGCAAATTATCTACGTGTACAATTTCGGGTCTACAAGAAGGTGACGTTTGGATTTGATATAAAACATCAGAAACCTTAGGAGTTCCAACCTTGACCCAACTTTTGCTTGGCTTTTGGGGGGTAAAAATACCAGACCCAATCATTTTCCTGCAAATGATTTGAAGACATATGCTTGACGTAATTGGGTTTTTGCCTCAGCGCTGCCTTACTAGAATGTTTGTGAGCCACAACATAAGAGCCTAAACCCTACTATACAATCTTCGACAAAAAATAGCCACTAACACGCATTGCCAATAACTCTCACATCTATCCTTTTGTCGTAGAAATCAATGAACCATTAACTTTGCGATCGTTTTAAAAAGTCGCTAAAACAAAGCGAGTAATTCAAATTACGGTCTTGGCAATAAAGCCAATTTGCGACGTTACATTCTCCCCCCCAAAATGCAATTAAAGTAAAACGGGATTCGTTTTTATTAACAATATACAGAAAACATTGCAATCACCCCATGTCACATACATTTACAAACTTACAACGAATAAAAAAAAGTTTAACAAACACACAAAAAACAAAAAATCTTTAATGTTAAAGTTTGTTGTTCGGTTCTTCTTCACAGTCATCGGTTGTTGATAAAATGAACGAATGGTTGTTATTCTCGGATTTTAGGATCAAACACAGCCCAGAGATTGGACGACGAATGCGACCAAATTGAGTTTGGACTTCGGCGATTTGTACATTTTTTTGTCGATCAGGAAACTGTTCGACTACACGTCCGAACCTTCACTTCCCTCGCGGAGTATTATTTTCAATAACAAGCACAATGTCACCTGTTTCGAGATTACATTCAATTCTAGCATGCTTTCGGCCTTGGGTAGTGTAACTGGGGCTTTGCCATACAAAAACGAGCAGTGAAGTAGTCCCTTTCACCAACCAGACGTAAATATGACACGCATCTGTATCCTTGAGCGGAAGCATCGGAAAATTGGTGTAACTGATAGCAAACAACTTTGCCAAAGTCAGGTGAAAGGAACAGCGAGGTAAAGTCAAATTGAGAAGAAGTTTCAGTTGCTCAATCCATCTCCTCCATTCACGTGCATCTAATTCTGGCAAGTCATCAATCCAACCAAGTTTCTGTTGGACAATTTTTTGCTAGAACATTTTGGCAACCAACACTAGTTGGGCTACAAAGCCCAGTGGGTCGTATAAAGAGCTTACATTAGATAGAATAGAGCGTCTGCTGAACTTCTCTGGAAAATTATTGACAACAGAAGTATTAGCTAAATCTCCTCCAGGCCACCATAAAAAGCGCAAAGCATCCCGATCTCCTCTTTTCAAACGAACTTGGTGATACATAGACTCCACGTCAGCTATCACGGCTATGCGTTTTCTACAAAAGCGTGTAAGAACGCCAACGAGACTATACCGATCAGGACTCTGCAACAAAGCGTCATGCAACAAAGAAATGTTTTTGTGCCGAGCCGCGCAATCAAAAACGATTTGGACTTTATCTGGCTTGCGAGGATGATATACAGGATGATGGGGTAAATACTACTCTTTTACTTCAATCCATTCCTTTTGGTCAGTGACAATCTCGGCGTGATTGTTATCTATGTATTTCTGCATTTTTGCAACATATTTGCAGAGGTGGGCACTACCGTGTAGAAAAGTACCGCGGTACTCCGTCTAATTTTAGGGGCATTGAAATTTTTTTTTGCAAGCTTTGCGACATGTTTTTGTTTTTCGTATCGATTGCAGCTTCAAAGTAGTTTCTTGATTTACAGTAGTATTATCACAAATTGACATTTGTCAAACTTAAGTGTTTACCAGTACTTTCCCCATCCTTCCGGTAGTAGTTACTAGTTAATTTTAAGTAAGGTCAGGTTTAGGAACGTTTTACGCACTTCATAGCCAGTAGCCCTTTTGCAACTTTTTATTTAGGCTAAGCTTACTCAGGCTAGTAGGGTAGTCTGGGTAGACTAGCATTTTAGTTATGTCTCAAATAAAAACTAAAAAAGTAAATTAAAAATTCCAATTCACTACAATAATTTGGCATCTCTGAAACCAATATCTGCTAGATCTTCTGGTTGCTTGCGGACCTGTATATATAGCATTAAATAAGCAATACGGTATTGCTTAAAAGTTGCCCTTGGTATAACGCCTTCAACGTTTTTGTACGAATCTCTGAAGAATAAATGGAGTTGAAATACGATAAAAATCAATAAAAATTTTAAATCTTAAAAACGAATGATGGGTTTGTGTATGAAGCTTATTTTGTCTTAAATGTATTTTTTCATCAATCTTAATCATGTTATTAATATGCATAGAAAAAGAAACAATTTTAAAATTGGTTGAAAAAATATTGTTTTAACTTATCCGTTTAAATGTCAGGTTTTGTTTTGACTAAATTGAAGAAAGATCATTAATTGCTTATGCGCTTAAAGTTTTACATTATATAATTAATTGTAACATTTTTTTATATGCCAGCGTCAGTCTATGTCATTCGATCTGTGTTTTTCTTGAAACTTTATTCAAACTCCATTTTTTTGGCCAATTTTAACGAATAAAAAGAGGTTACTGAAATGAAATCAACCAATAAAATTCTAATTACCACAAAAAAATGGCGCAATCATTTTTCAGTGTTAATATTAACCTTAACGAAAAACGGAGATTATTTGACTTGTTTTTATTAATAATCTTAACGAAGAACAGAGATTATTTGACTTGTTTTTATTTAAGCAGATGACACATCAAATGTAGCAGAGTTAAAAGATCCCTGCTCCAGCTTTTTTCTTATATTTTTGTTTGCAACAAGAACAGGCAGTGTAAAATATTTTACAACACTACCCACCGGTATTAAAATTTAGCATAAATGACTTGGCGTGAATAGCTATTTTATTTTTATATGTTACTTTCTGTATAGTACAATATCTAGATAGATGTGCGTTTGTTTTTCCTCCTTGTAAGTTATTGTTTGAAATAACTTTAAATAGAATAGCCTACTTTTCTTTGTTGCACTGAGCGTTTGATGAAAATGACCTAAAGATCGAACTATATAGATTCATTTAAAAAGTGAAGTTTTAAGAAATATTTGTCGCAATTTGCTTGAGGTGATCGAAAATTATCAAAGGATTTCCGTCCTACTTTTGAATTATGTTGGGAACTGTATCGAACATTTACGTAAACAAAGTCAAAAGACATTCGAATAGCGTACATATTGTGTTATACTTGAGTGCAATATCATTAATTGGTTGCATAGGCGTACCAGAAAAAAAATATGGGGCCAGCCAAAAAAGTGTTTTGCCCAAATCATAATTTTCTAACACATTACGGATAGAACAAAAAATTGTCTGAGATTCGCAAACCAAGAACAAATTTTGTCCTAAAATCCTAGTGATCTCTAAAAAAAAAGAAAAGTCTTCACTTGAATTCAGTCTCATATTTTTCAATTTTCGACCCAAAAACAAGGTGTTCTCAACAAAAAAAAAGTCTTTACCTAAATTTGGTAACTATTTTTTGCAGTTTGATCATTGTCGCTGTACTAAAATTTTTGACTTTGCCCAAATATGTTCTTGTCACTGCCGAAAAATTTCAATTTTGCCCAAATCTTAGAAACTTGGGTAAGCATTTGCCCTCCCTGCCCCCCCCCCCGGCAGGTACCACTATGATTGGTTGTACCGATGTTATGATACCGATATTCTAATGTCAAAATTCGTACTATAAATTAAATAATTGTAAAAGAAACAATGTCGGTGTCAATGTCGGTGTGACCAAATCAATATTAAAATTCCAAATTACTCTCGGTAGAAATTCATTTTGATGATAATGACTGTTTTAGAAAATGTTGGGTTGTTTTATACTTTGACGCAGGGATGCTCAATCTTTTAACCATTATGGTCCAACTTTTGTCGAAAAGTTCATTACGAGTCGCAATCGGTGCAGAAATCAAAGTATCTTCTTTTTGTCTTTACTTATTTTTAATGTGTTATTTTTTAATGAACCTCCTTGATAACAGGACTTTGGACTACAAATTTAATTAAAGACCAAACAAAAAAGGTCACCAGTTTGATATATCTACGTGTTTTATTCTTATATAAAGCGAAAAATCTCTAATGGGACAAAAATTAGCCTATTTAAGGCCCGTTTCCACTACGAGCGTGGAAAAGAGCATTCTTTGTTTGTTCTATTGATTTTTTTTGCGCTCGCTTCACTTTTAACCGCTCGCTTCAATCGAAGATCAATAAAAGAAACAAAGAATGCTTTTTTCCACGCTCGTAGTGGAAACGGGCCTTTATTCCAATTTTTCTGCAAGTCATTGGATTGATTCAAATCGTTACAATAATTTAATCGATTATATTATTACAAATTCTTTGGCAGGCAATAGACTTTGCGAGTTTCGGGTTGGGCAGCCCTGCTTTGACGAAATTTATTAATAAATAATTCAATGTACGGTAAATTTAAAATCAAAAAATATACGCCAGAGCATTAGTCAAGTTCAACTATAAAATATTCTACTATGTAAGCTAGACTAACCTACTAAAAAAGAAAAAAGCTTGCAAAAATCCCAAAAAATTTATTTCATCAAAGTAATCAATCCTAACTAAATTTTTTAAATTAGGCTCATTATAACATTTTGAAATAATTATAAAAAAGTACAATGTGACACTTAAAATTTTAATTTTTTCTTAGAATGAATTGTATTTCTTTTTATTATATGAATAGTTCATTTCCAGAATTGTTTAAAAAGTCCAGTGAATTTTGAAAACATTCGTTGTTGCTAAGATCGAAGCATTTTAATAATGAAATCAGATTTTGCAGAAATACAGTTTCTTCTTCTGTGAACTGCAGTAACCTCCCTAAGGGGATTCCAACTGTAAAAGAATTTTACTTTTAATCATATGATCAATCAAACTGCCGAAGTCGTTAACGTTCTGAAACCAATCTTTGCTTTTCGGCCAATTTACGAAAGTTAACTATCTTTCGAAAACTTGCTTTTTCAATCCAAAATAATATTTTACTACAACATTTAAGTATCTCTATCCAAAGAGCTGAAATTTTTTTCTGTGCAACCTTAAATAACACTTTTGTTTACTTTTGTCACTTTTGTCAATAACAAGCTTTTGTCAATAACAAGCTGTAGTATCCTGACGAGTCCTAACAAGGACGAAACAGGTCTGTCGGCATTTGCTTGTTGATTGGCTCGACTATTTGTACTTAATGTTAGCAATGGAACTGCAGGGTTTAGCTTGACTTTACCCGATTCGTGTTAGCTGACTCGATGATGTGGTCAGCATATCGAAACCACTGTCAGTATGCCCTTGCGGCTTAGCCGTGCTTATCGTAGTTACGCTAGTATTGCATTGTTTTCATTAAATTATATACGTTATAACATGTACAAAAAAAATTGTGCATGGTCACCGCACCAGTTGTGCAAAAAAAGAGTAATTATCGTGTATAATGTGCATATAGTAATTATTGTGCAAAAAAACATTGAGGTGGTGAAAAATATCAGCAAGATATGCTGTCATTTTTATAAATTCAACAGATTCGAAGCAAACGAGCAAGCCACTGTTGCGATCTTCCAAAAAGCGTTTAATTTTTTTCAAAGTAGCGGAAACCTATTCAGTACCCGACCTCTCGACAACCATCTTACTTCAGTGTGGTAGAGAAGAACATGTTTGTCGTTTTGATTGACGTCTTGGGAGAGCGACAGAAACAATTGGTGATTCAAAGCACAACCTTTAATGTAATTTACTACATGTATTTTCACACGGAGTTAAGAGCATCCTTCCGACACAGTGGCGTACGCAGAAATTTGTGAAGGGGGGTTTTTGGAGTCGAAAACACGATTGCTCTAAGTCAGGGGTTCCCAAACTGGGGTACATTTAGGCTTCTCAAGGGGTACATTATCAGAGAGAATATTCTTATATAAGTTAAATTTCGTGTCCGGAAGAAATAATGGACTCAAATGTCTAGAATTTTCGAATCCAGTCGATTATAATTACGTCAAACAGGACAATTAAGAGGGAAGACTTTTTTACAGATCACCGTGATTTTGGGTTTGAATGGGGAAAATTTGTGGCTGCTAAAAAGGGAAGAGCTTTGATTTTTTAGAGATCACCTTGATTTTCGGCATGAATTGGGAAAATTTGTTTCTGATTCAAAGTGAAGACCTTTTTTTTTTTAGAGGACACCATGATTTTGAGACAAAATAGGAATAATCGAAGGCTGATTGCAAGTGAAGACTTTTTTTTTTTTTATTAGAGGACACCATCATTTGGAACAATATCTACCCGGCTGAGGCCCACAAACTCGAACGATTTCGAAAAGTGGCCCGCAAGAGTGAAGAAGTTTGGACCACCCTGCTTTAGAGAAACGTCACAACATTTTGGGGGTACATGCAAACCTGCTACAGTGTCCAGAGGGTATTGATCAACTAAAAGTTTGGGAAGCCCTACTCTAAGTGGTCCTGGTAATGGGCAAAAACTTCCAAAATTAGGCCTACATTCAAAAATAAAGTGTTTTGGTTTCAAGAACATCTTGCAGTAGCATGAATTTTTTTTTATTAAACCGTAAAACTAACTATTGAAAAGGCATGTGCAGGTAATTCAATTATGATAAGAAACTTTCCAAAGTAAAAGCAACTCGTGTAAATAATGAGAACAATAGGTGAAAAATCAAACGAACAAAAAAATAACCTAATTACTTAAAAAATATTTAAAGTTTTTTTAAAGGCTTATATTCAAACGCCTGTTTTTTCACTTAATCTGTTAATTACGTCACCAGGGCAAGGCGTGTGGCTCCTATAAATGTTTAGTAATGCAAGTCCATTCATTCGAGTGGTACCACACGTCTTTCGTAAGCACGTTTTTCGTCTGCGTAACGTGGAAAACAATTGTTCACTAGTGCATGTTGTCACTGGAAGAGTTAACAAAATGGTCATCAATGTAAATATATGTGCGGAAAAGCATCGAAACTGCATTACTTGATGCTGCTCAACGCATCAGTTGGTCTTTCTGCTGCGTTCAACCGAAAAAGCTTCCTGTACCATAATATCAGTTCAGGCACTAGTTCTCCCGAGAATTTCGTTAAATCATTTTAGTAAAATTTTTCCAAAACTTGAATACTTTTAATTTGTTGAGGAGTTGGTCCACTAGTTGTATCAGAAGAAATTAAACACTGAAATTCATCAATAATCGATTTGTGGGCTGTAAATCTTGCTTCGAGGGTGACAATAAAGTTATCAAGAAATGTAATAAAAATCCCTACTCTAAAATATTCTTCATCTGTTCAACAGCAATATTGCATCGATTGGTCTGTCTTGAAGTAAGGCGTGGTGTTTCCAAAATAAAACCTTCGGCTTTGGCCGTTTTTTTGCGCAAAAATATAGAACTAGTGAAATTCATATTCGTTTTTTTCTCTAAGACACTTCAATTTATTTGCAATATCATGTGCAATGTTGACAGCCGCAAAAGAGTTTATCGACTTTTTTTGCTTAACTTTGCACAAAACAACATGTATTCAAAAACGTTTTTTAAAACTAAGAGAGCAATGTAAAATTCACTTTGCGTAATTGTCGAAAGTAACTGCAAAGCTCGTGATGAAGTTCCTCTCTGTCTGGCCGTGCTGAAATTTCTGCCAAAGCTTCTACAACGGTAAATTGTAAATTTGAAAAAGTACTAACACTCTCGTGTCGATCAACCCATCTGATGGCACAAATTTGAACAAGTTTTTGAACTTTTGTTGTTGACGAAATCGTGTTGATGGAGTTGCGTAAAAATGTTTTGATGTTTTGAAGCATTAAAAAATTTGTGAACTGAAGCTATTGTTTCCATGCAGTTTATTTCCATTGCCATACTTAACTTTCAATATTTTGCAAGTTCGAAAGTTTTCTTCACAGTGGCAGCTGTACATTAGCTAACTTTAGGCGATAGAAAAAATTGCAAAAAGAAAAAATCGCAATTTAGGCGATAGAAAAAATTGATGCGCAAGCAGTAATTAAGTTTCAAAGTGCGGTAAACAATAGAAACCAAAATCTTATTATTGAAGCCTATTTATTACCATGTATATATGGCTAAACACCATTCTTCAAGGGGGGTTTTGACCCCTGAAACCCCCCCTTGCGTACGCCTATGTTCCGACATGAAGGTAGTGTTTTGAAGGCAAGAGTCTGTCGGTAAAGCAGACAATGAATTACTTTTAACTCGGGTATCTCTTTTTTTAGCATAGCGACAAAACCAGAACGATTGGCCAACATAGCTGGAGCACCATCAGTGCAAATAGAACCAATCATTTTTAAATCAAGATTGTGCTTGTCAAAAAATCCTTTGACTAGTTTGAACACATTCTTCTCGGTTGTTGTCCTTGGTAGTGGTTCACAAAAAAACTCCTCCTCAACTTTCTTTTCCTTGATATAACGAACAAAGAATTAACTGACTGTAATTGGATACATTTGTAGACTCGTCCAGTCGAAGCAAGATTTTTAGTGGAGAAGTTTTGAAGTCCGAGATTACTTGATCGCGAGTATCGATATTGAGATCATTGATTCTTCTACAAACTTTATGTTTTTACAACGCAACTTGTTTCAACTTCCTGGCAGCACCATCTCTCAAAATTATGTCCTCCATGTCAATAAAACAAGGTTTAATAACTTCTTTGGCAAGCGTGTGAGGTTTCATTGCTTTTGCAATTCGATAAGCTACTTTATACGAAGCGAGGAGATGAGCTTTTCGACGCTAATAAATTCCATTTTCGAAAGCGTCCCATTTTGGTCGTAAAGAGCTCGTTTTATTTTTAAAGTTTCAGCATTATATCCAGCTCCCATTTCCTCATGTTTATTTTTGAAGTGCTCACTTAACTTTGAGGGTTTTAGATTAGAATTACAAAACACAATATCGCACAGAATGCATTGCGGCCTTTCAACTCCGTCAACTGTAGTGGCTGTGAAACCAAACTGACTGTATTCTTTTTTCCACTTCCTCACTTTGTCTTTTGACATGCTGCAGTGTAAATTATAAAGATCACGACTATAATGACTGTAATTATTATTAATGATGATGATGATGATGATATTTTATTTATGCTTAGTAACAATATTTAAGTATATGCAATGTACATTAAGCAAAGCATGAAAAGGAAACGCGACAAAACGACGAACGTTAAACATACAGAAAGTATAGAGAGGGGGTAAGAAAGAGAAAAAATAAGAAGCACGGCCGCGTTACCTAATTCAAACTAAATATTATTATTTAAAAAAGACAAAAAAGACAAAAATGACAAAAAATGTGCAGTGCAGGAATGGTTATGTAAATCATTGTAATAATTAATAGTTATAATGTATGTAATTAATAGTTCATGAGATAGGCCTTCACAATATCCTACACTCTTTTAAGCTTAATTATGCTTCTCGCCACACTTCCATAACCTAAAATCTTTTGCGCAAAATAATCAAACAGCTGAAAGTATCACAACTGATCGGTTACTGACTACTGGCTAACACAAACAGAAGGAATAGAAATAGGCGCTCCACGTAGTATAGGCAGACAATGAGTTTTTATGACGTGAGAAATTTCATGTCTTCTATTACATCACAGTCAATCATTCATAAAACATGAATGAAATGGATACTTCTAAATTGGTGAGATCTGTGTTATGGTCCGATAGTGTGGTTCCTTTTCTTTTTGCTTCGCATTGAAAAAATACACAGTAGGTGGGCAGAAACCGCATCCTACACCTCACACGTAAATCCTAAACTGGGTCGGTAATATAAATTAAGCTACAGTTTGGCAGAGAAGTCGCACCCCAAGAAGTCACTTCTCGCAACCCCAATTGAGAACAGCTGCTCTAGAGCAAGTAAGAAATAGAAAATACAGTCAAACCTTTATTTTAAAAACTTCATATTTCTTCCAGCCTAAGGGAGAAAAAATTTCAGATGACTCCAAAGAAGAAAAATTTACTGTATTGTTTTGTTGGCCAACGAGGCATTTCTATAGCTAAGACCATGCTTAATGTGGTTTCACCATGGAAAATATTTAGAGCTAAAAGAAAGTCTGTCAATTCTTGTATTTTGGGTGGTCGTCGTTGCGAATGTTTTTAATATTCTGACTCAACGTGTTCGTGTTATTTTTGTAATGCCGATTGCTGTACGCGTCGATCTGGCAGACTTAATTGTCAAAGCGCCATGTTGTCTTCACTACTTTTTAATGCGCGATTTTACTTTGACCTGTGATGCTACAGTACTTGGAAGCTGAGACTTTGCAGAATGTTTTTTTTCTTAGATTGTGTAGCGTTTCGTGAACGTTAGTTTTAATCTTAATAATACATATTTGATCCAGGTTTATTTTGCTTAAATTTTTTTGTTGTTATTGTATCAACTATTAATCAACCTGAATCTCGACTACGTCGGAATTGTCAACCAATCACCCGGGCATGTCAAGATGTTGTCCGTTTTAAATTTTTTATTTGGTTTGACCAAAACTTAAAGCTACTCTATCGATTAGCACAGAGTTTGTTGGATGGGATAACAATAAAAAAATTGGACAACATGGCGCTTCGTTTGTAATAAGGATACAACGGTATGACGAATATAAAAATTAAACGGAAACCATATCGCTTGCAGTCGCCATTAAAATAACCTTTCTTCCCACTGGTACAACCCAAATAATTTTTTTTGTGCTTAAATATTGTTATTTTAGTTTTGAATCTTGGTGAAGTTCCATACAAATTTTGTTGTTGTATGTTAATTGCTAGTTGTTCTTTTTGTATAAGTTTAGTCATAGTCTATCTACTGCAAGCAGGTAGAAGTCATGCGGCAACCTGCTCAATTCGCTCCTTAATACCCTTGTGATCAAGGTAGATTGAAATTGTTCATGGCATTTTTAAACAATTGGATTAGGAATTGTATGTAAGTCTATAAAAATATTTACTTTTCAACTCATTTGTCAATAAATTTACCATCAGCATTCATTGTTTGTGATAACCCAGCCATCGGAGGCACGTTTCTGTGTCTCTTGATGCCGGTCCCAAGCCCGGATAAATGGGGAGGGTTGCGGTAGGAAGGGCATGCGGCGTAAAACTCTTTTGCCAAAGCAGATAAATGCATAATCATTATCAATCCATACCGGATCGGTCGCGGCCCGGGTTACCAACGACCGCCTCAGGTGTCGCACAGCAGGGCACCTGTGGAAATTGAGCTACTGCTAAACATAGTGAAAATAAGAGCAGAAAGAGAGGAGGAAGGCGAGTGAAGAAGCAGAGAGAAGTGTGGAAAAGAAGACGCTCACTCATAAGGGTGGATACCTTAAATATTGGAACAATGACTGGAAGATGAAGAGAGCTGGCAGACTTGATGGAGCAAAGGAATGTAGACATATTGTGCCTATAGGAAACAAAGTGAAAAGGGAGTAAAACAAGGAACATTGGAGGAGGATGCAAACTATTATACAACGGAGCTGATGGAAGAAAAAATGGGATAGGGATAGTGCTGAGGGAGGAGCTGACTGAAAGTGTTCTGGAGGTGAAGAGGGAGTCAGACAGACTAATGGCCATGAAGCTGGAGGTAAATGGGTCCATCCTAAATATAGTAAGCGCATATGCTCCACTGGTTAACAACAGCATGAAAGTAAAAAATGATTTTTGGGAAGACCTGGATGGGTTGATAGAAAGTATATCAAAAGAAGAGAGGATAGTTCTTGGGGCAGACCTTAATGGACATGTGGGCAAAGAAAACATTGGGGATTAGGAAATAATGGGAAGGTACGGTGCTGGAACAAGAAATAAGGAAGGATCAATGGTTGTGGATTTTGGGAAAAGAATCGATTTGGCAATTGTTGATACTTATTTTAAGAAAAAAGATGAACACAGGGTGACGTATAAGAGTAGAGGAAAAAGTACCCAAGTAGATTATGTGATGTGCAGAAGGAAGAACTTGAAGGAAATGTGCGATTGTAAGGTAATATTGAATGAGTGTGTCGCAAAGCAGCACCGTATGGTGGTATGCAAAATGGCTCTTATGGTGAAAAAGAAAAAAGCAGAGAAAGTAAAGCCAAAGATACGAAGGTAAAAACTGAAGGAGACAAGCTATCAAGAAGCGTTTAGACAAGAGGTGACCAGGATTTTGGGAGGCAAGGACGGGTTATCTGATGAGTGGGACAAAACAGCAGAAATGCTAAGAAAAACAGCTGAAACTGTACCGGAAGTGACATTGGGAAACAAAAAGGAGACAGGGAGACATGATGGTGGAATGAGGAAGTTCAAAAGAGCATAAAAGAAAAGAAAGAGGCAAAGAAAGCATGGGATAAAATAAGAAATGAAAATACTAAAAAGATATACAAAGAAAAGAAGAATAAGGCAAAGAAGGCAGTTGCAATGGCAAAGGGACATGCGAATGACAATTTGTATGCTAGATTGGAAACAAAAGAAGGTGAAAAGGAGTTGTACAAATTGGCTAGGCAGAGAGGCAGAGCAGGGAAAGATGTACAGCACGTGAGGGTTATAAAGGATGAAAACGGTAATGTTATGGTAAATTCGGAGGCAGTGTTAAAAAGATAGAAGGAGTACTTTGAGAAACTGATGAACGAGGAAAATAACAGAGACCCTAGGACAGAGGAAACAGAAGTAGTTAACGAAGAGGTAAATTGTGTCAATAGAGAAGAAGTTAAAAATGCACTAAGAAGGATGAAACAAGGTAAAGCGGTTGGGCCAGATGAGTTGCCAGTAGAAGTTTGGAAGTGCATGGGAGAGATGGGGACAAAGTTTTTGGCCAGACTGTTCAACAGACTATTAATGGGTGAACGGATGCCAGAAGAATGGAGAAGGAGTGTGCTTATTCCAAACTATAAAAACAAAGGGGACGCACAGTGCTGTGGAAACTACAGAGGAATAAAGCTAATGAGCCACACAATGAAGATATGGGAAAGAATTATTGAAGCCAGGTTAAGGGATAGAGTGGAGATCAGCAAACAGCAATATGGATTTATGCCAGGAAATGGAACCACCGATGCCATGTTTGCTCTAAGAATGTTGATGGAAAAGTACAGGGAAGGTCAAAGAGAGCTACATTGCGTATTTATGGACCTAGAAAAAGCTTACGACAGGGTTCCACGGGAAGAGCTGTGGCACTGTATGAGAAAATCAAGAATAGTGGAAAAGTATGTACAACTAGTACAGGATATGTATGAGGGAAGCGAAACAGTGGTGAGGTGTGCAGTAGGAACTACAGAAAGTTTCAAGGTAAGGTTGGACTACAGGAATCAGCATTAAGTCCATTCCTGTTTGCAGTGATAATGGACAGGCTAACGGATGAAATAAGGAGATAACCACCATGGACGATGCTGTTTGCTGATGATCTTTTGATTTGTGAAGAGACCAGGGAAGAAGTGGAGCGGAGATTAGAATCCTGGAAGTATGCATTGGAAAGAAGAGGGATGAAAGTAAGTAGGTCAAACACCGAATATCTGAGCATAAATGGAGGAAATGACGACGAAACAATGAAGATATAGGATACAAAAGTGCCAAGAGTAAAGGAATTTAAGTATTTGGGATCAACGGTGAAAGAAAGTGGTGGTTGTCAGAGGGAGGTAAAGAAGAGAATGCAGGCAGAATGGAACGGATGAAGAAGAGTATCGGGAGTAATCTGCGACAGGAGGTTACCAGCTGAAGTAAAAGGAAAAGTGTACAGTTCAGTGGTAAGACCAGCAATGGTGTATGGACTTGAGACGGTGGCAGTCACAAAGAAACAAGTGGAAGAGATGGAAGTTGCAGAGATGAAAATGTTGAGGTTTGCTATGGGAGTGACGAGAAAAGACAAGATTAGAAACGAGTACATCAGGAGTACCGTTAAGGTAGAACGGTTAGAAATGAAGATGAGGGAGGGAAGACTGAGGTGGTATGGACATGTCATGAGAAGAGACCAAGAGTATGTAGGAAGAAAGATGATGGAAATGGAGTTACCAGGAAAGAGGAGAAGAGGGAGACCAAAGAGAAGATTTTTGAGGGGAAGTTGGTGCGAAGGAGACGGATGTTGAAGACAGAAAGGTTTGAAGGATGATAATACGCTGTGGCCACCCCTGACTGAAGGGAAAGGCTGAAAGGAGAAGAAGAATTCATTGTTTGTGATATTTGTTTTCCTGAAATTTCTGTCTACACGAAAAAATTTGAAACTTTTAAATGTACAGTCATACAAAAAAAGTTTTTGTTCTAAATCTAGTAACGTCCTCTTAATAACGTAACATGGTTTAAATAATTTATCTGCCATTACGAATAAAGTTGAATCAATTCCACCTAGAGGTCTTCGACTTTAAAAAATGAATTGAAAAATCCCTTGCCTAAACTATAAACAGGGTTAGCATTTCGTGCTTATGAGAGCAAATGCCAGGTGCTAAATCAATGATAATCTTAAGTTGTCTCTTTCTATAGTAATTGAATTATGTAAATGGCAGGTAAAGCAGCTAAAAGAAAAAAGAAATTTGCCCAAATGTCCCAAATTTGCTTTTTTTTCGAAAACCGCTTAGTAATGCCCGAAAGCGGTTTTCCTTTAAGCAAGGGACGGGACACTTGCGTGCTTAATTACATTGCTATATTAAGATTTGATAAAAGTAAAGCTGCTTTCACTTAATAAATACATTCAAAACCCTATTAGACTGGAATTAACATAAAACAAACGATACAGTTGGGCAATTGTCAACCGATTTGCTTCAAAAAAATATCGATACCTAGATTTTGTTTTACTAATAAACTTTGTAATCGAGAGCGGTCCAAATCGCAGCCCGCAAGCAATTTTATACACTCTAAATCTTTTTGATTTGTGACAGCGACAAACTTTTTTATAGCCGGAGCAAATAGTTCGAGATTACTCAAAATACTTTTATTTAAACACAATTTTTTATCTTTCGAAATCTTTTTTAGCCTTTATTTTTAGTTTCATGTAAAAAACAATCTGTTTATTTTTCTAGTTGTACAATTTCAAACAAATTGCATGCAAAAGATATAAACAGTTTGTTTTAAAGCAGTGGTTCTCAAAGTTTTTGCTACATTCCTCCCTTTCAGAACTTGGTTACCATAATTTCCCCCGGGTTCCTTTAAAATGCACAGGTCGGCGTGATCGGCGTGGGGGGCTAGGTTGGCGAGGTTGACTGGGTTAGTTATATATAAGCCTATAAAATATTCATTTATTGTTGAAACCAACTGTATTTGTAAGCTATAATAAATATGAAAATCATAATCAGTTGGCAAGGTTTGCGTGGACGAGGTTGGTGAAGTTGACTTGCTTTGATATGTGGGGACCGAGCTAAGGTTGGTTAGATTAACTAGTTTGGAAAAACCTCCTATTTTTGATAAGTTTTTAAAACTAAAAATTTTATTATTTCTGCTTTGTACATTAATTTAGATTAGGCCTACATATACAGTTGGGTCAACAAAATTTTAAATCAACCTCGCCAACCTAGCCAACCACGTCGACCACGCTGACCACGTCGACTTCGCCGACCACGCTGATTGTCACGCTACGATTAAATTTTATCAAATAAAGACATTGCACCTTTTTAAATTAAGTGTTTAAATCGACACCTTTTTGGATTAATTGTTTAAATTGAAACCTTTTTGGAATAATTATTCAGATCGTAACCTTTTTAAATTAATTGTGTAAATCGCATTAACGTTGACGCAATTATTTAGAGTTTCTTTGTGACTATTTACCGTTGTTGCCCTGGACAGTGGACAGCTGTTTGGATTACGGATTTACGCCGTGAAGTGGCTTTGTTCTCGTTGTTGAAAAAGAACGGGTGTATAGCGTTCCTTCACATGTGGTCGCTACAAAAGGTGTATATATACGGGGCGGCAACGAGAAGACATTTTTATTATTATTAAGAGAGATTCAATTGTAGATGCAGATATAAAGGCGGATTCGAGATGATGAACGTATTCTGTGTATATTTTATGTATGTGAATGTATCTGTCGGGACGGCAAGTTGGTATTAAGCGTTAGCGGGAAGATTTATAAAATTCATTATATTCTTTTGCGCTTTTGTAAATTCGGTTAGGTAATTTGTATGTGTTTAATCTATTGGTAAATTGTAGCATCTCGTGTATAATTTTGGCGCTTGTTCTTATTTTCATTTAATCTTTTTGTCTTCGTTTCTTCAATATAATTAATTCAGATTTTAATATCTGTCTGTCCTTCTAATTCGCTAGGCCCCGCCAGTTCAACACTCGCATAAGCTCCTTTCAACAGGCTAGTGATTTTCTGCGATATTTACGTAGGGTTCGCCTCTAGTATCTTGTGGTTATTTTGGTACTAAGTAGGTAGAGCGTGACACTGATCACTGACCACGCCAACCTTGCCAACCACGATGACCACGCCGACCACGTTGACCACGCCGATCCGTACATTTTTAAGATACCGTTTCCCTCTTCTAAAAAAGAATACCTCGATGATCAAAGTGAAGAATTTTTTGTCTTCATCCAAATTTGTGACCCAAATTCCAGTTACCCAGAATGTTCAAAAATTAACATTCAAGTTTGATTCTTTCTCAGATTTCTCAATTTTTATTTATTTTATTTCATCTCTATATTTATCTTCCTGACTCGCAGAAAGCGTCACAACACAATAGATAGGGCAAGCAATTAACCCAACCTGCTTCTGGAGATGCCCAGATATTGCTGTCTGGTTGAAATTTTTTTATTTTGTTTTTTTAGTTATACAGAGATATGACTGAAATTTGAAATTGCTTGCCAAGACTGCCAAGCAAGGGAAAGTGCCGTAAAGTGTCTTTCCCAAAAGAACACAACAGAATGGCGCGAGTATAGGTTTTGAACCGAGACCATGTTGATCATAATCACAGTGCTCTAACCACTCGACCACACTGCTGATATTTTCGTCCCTAAAAAGTAGGTATTCCAAAAAACTTTTCACTTTGAAGTACCAATTTTTTTGCCTCACTTACATTGTAGTGAAATTTTCAAATTCCTCCCTGATTCCTCCCCTAGTGATTTTTCCTCCTTGGAGATTTCAAATTCCTCCTCAGGGAGCCAAGTGGCTCACTTTGAGAAACACTGTTTTAAAGACTCATATTTATTTTTAGATACATTTGCATACGCAATATTAGGAACAGATTGGTTTGTTTATTATCGTAAAAAGTCACTAAAAAAGCTTTGTTATGACAACTAACATAGAGTTCTATTGAATCGCTCCAAGAGCTGAGTTAAAAATTTTATGAGCAGAGAAAAAAGATTTTAAAATTTGATGGGTTAAAAATATCTGGATTTCAGTTTCATGGGTACAAAACTAAAAGGTAGCCCGCATAACAAAAACGTTCACGTCGCCCAGGTTATCAGTAGATAATCATGAATAGTCGAAACCAATCTTGAAAAATGAAAAATCATCCGTCTTTTCCAATGTTCCGGTGGGACCTACCAATAGGCAAACAACTTTTTTAGGACGAGACGATGCGCGTCTAATAGACCAACTCTTCTTTTCATGGCACATTGTCAAAAAGCTCCGAAGTCCCAGTATTTTACAGCTGAACATCGAAAGCCTCATTGCGAGCAAAATATTTATTTTCGCAAGTTGTTTTACATCATCTTACCCTGCAGTTTGAAGCTCAAGTCTTCCTACTGCAAGAGACTCATTGTATTAGCGCAAAGAAGCTAACAATCCCTAACTTTATACTGGCTGAGTCTACTTCAAGCACGAAACACGGCCTTGTTACGTAATCTATTTAATTATGATTGGACGAGAATGAATTTCAAAATTTTACCGTATGAGCTAAATTTGAAAAAAAGTTTTAAGCTGATGTCTACTGTATTTATTAATAAAATAGAGTCTAAAAAAATTAAATACTGTACAACAGACGTGATTCACCAAAAATTGTCGATTTATTTGTGTATGTATTTACAATTACACAGCTGTTTGTACATCCGTCCCACATTCACCATCATTTGTAAAACTGCCGGTATTGATAGTACTAGTCACACTACATGCATCTTTTTCATTTTTTAAGTCATGATCATTTTTGAATGAATTGTTTTTGTTACTTTTTGCTTCTTCAACTTTACTATGAAATTGAACCAAAAACTTGTCAATTCCGGATTTTTTAATTGTTTTCTCTTGAGTTGGCTGAAAAATTTGAAATGATACATTTTAGTTATTTAACAATATAACTTCAGTTTTTTAACAATAGTGATAAAAAACAAAAAACAATGACTTTTCGAATTTTTTATGTTACAAAAGCTGTTGGTAAACTTTTGTCAAATAACAATAATTTAGATAGGCAAAAAAAATTCGATTTGCAAACTTGTTACCACTAACTTACAATGGTTTAAAGTTTCATTCATTACTGATCTACACCAAGGGTCTCCAAACATTTCGAGCAGGGGGCCATGTACAGATTTTTTTGGACCTCCTTGGGCCAAAGCCAAAACTTAATTTGCGAAAAACAGTTTTAAATAACTGGAAACAGACTAGCTATTTATTCGTTTGTTATTTGAAGAGGTACCACTCCAGGTCAGACACAAACAGGAATGGGGCCGAGGGTTTATTCTTTTACTACTCCAGACTGCTGCACTGCCTGGATCAGATGCTGGAAGTGATGTTATTAAGCCAGCATCGAGTTTCGTCATCCAAAACCGTCAGACCTCATGCTCCATGTGGTGCCCGATGTATAGGGCACGCTGTTAGTACATAGTCTGCGGTTTGTTCAAAGGCGCCACACTCGCAATTCGGTGAAGGAGCGAGACCCCATTTGTGTATGGGCGAATGGAATCGCCCAATACCAGTCCGCAAGTGGTTGAGCTTAACCCAAGCTGCTCGGGGTAAGCCCATCCCAACAGGCCTGGCACCAGTCCCGGGCACAAAAATACGGAGCCTGGAAGCATTTTTACAGTACTCCGCTTTCCATTTATGATTTGTCCATTCAGAAGCACGGATGCCAAGTCCGGCAAGGCTGTCCAAAAGATTCCGCGCAGCTGACACAAACGAGCGTCTGGATCTTAGTCTCGCTTGGCGAGTATCTGAGGACCCACTTAAAACACCATGCAAAATATGATCAAGGTCCAGAGATCCACGTTGACCCAAGGAGAGTGTCGCTCCCAGTCGGCGAAGCTCAGCTGGCTGGATGCCTGAGAGTACAGGTAGGTGGTCTGTTGGAGTGGGACGCAGGCATCCAGTAACTATGCGCAAGGCGTTGTTCAAGACACTGTCGATGACGTGAGTGTGAGCACTGCGACACCAGACTGGCGCGCAGTACTCAGCTGTTGAGTAGACTAGAGATAAGGTGGCTATGTGTAGTGTTTTAGCACCAGCATCCCATCCCGAGCCCACGAGTCGTCTCAGCAGTGTGTCGCGCGAAGCTAGTTTTTTGCGCAATGCCACTAGATGGTGACGAAACGTGAGCGATCTGTCCAGTTTTATCCCAAGATAAGTAGGAGTTGGAAAGAACGGTAAAAGTCTATCGTTGTTGTAGACTTTTAGCTCACGTTTGGCCTCTCAGTTATTTAAGTGAAAGGCTGCCGTCACCGTCTTAATGTGACTTAAAGGCCGATCCCTGAGGAACGCCGTTTTTCAGACGGCGTAGCCTGCTTTGCTTGCTGTCACCGGTGGTAAGGGTGAAACTTCGATTTCGGACAAGTTCCATAATTCTTCTGACTATGTGCTTATCCGGCAGAAGTCTCTGCAGCTTGCAGGTAAGGCCACGGTGCCAGACAGTGTCATAAACAGTTGTCAGATTGACAAATACGGCACCGGCCTTCTTTTTATTTAAAAAAATCTGATGCAGTATACAGTTGAAATGTAAAGCATACACACATATATTTAACTACTTAATTTAATGGTTTCTGCTTGAGATTGCTTTTGAAGCACTCGACAAAAAGATCTAAGGTTTGATGACGACTACTTGGTGGGATCCAAGTACTATTGTTAGATTTTGGATCTGGTAGATTTTTGTTCAGCGTATCTGCAGAGTTGGCTGGAGTGTTGGGAGAAATATTGCGGCATAAAAATTTTTTAAGTCTCAAATAATAAAAATACGATTTGATGTCACAAAAATTTGTATTTCGTCTATTTTTTTGATGGACAAAAAGATAAACTTTTTTTAGAATTGCTGATAAATGTGAATTTGATTTATAATCGGATAGGTTAACGATTTTATTTAAGAGTAAAAACATTTATATCAATGGTCTAGCCATTGCAGATTAGCCAATTTATTTTTCAAGAATTGGGAAATCTTTTTATTGTAGACGTCTTTAACAATGGTTTCCATGTTTGAAATCAGGCCACTTTCACAATAACTGCTTTTCAACTATTCTAGTTAAACGACTAAATGTACATTTAGTCGTTTAAGGCCATAGACATTTCAAATAGTCCTTTTGACCGGCGGCAGGATTTCTTTTGGTGGGTTTGTTTTCCTGCCTGACCACCTTTTGGGTCTTGCCCTTTTGGTCACAGAGTTTTTTGTTTCTCCCACCCATGATTATACAACATTCTCTTCATATGGCTCGGATGTCTACACTTGTATTGAATTTAATTAAAATTGTTTTTAATTTGAATTTTTTTGTTTCTTTTCTTTTTCGTTCTTTTGGTGACGCAGGCATGCTCCGTAGTCTTTTTCTTTTACTTTTTTCCGTGCCTTTTTCTTGCATGTTTTAAGGTCTGACGTTTTCCTGGTCTACCTTTTTTTGACTCTCGACCAACTTTTACTGTGTAAAAATTACTGTTGTAAAATGTTGGTGGTCAAGAATAAAATTAAAATGAATGAATGAATGAAAATGTTTTTGTTTGCTGTATAAAACTTTAATTAAGTGGTTTCTTAATTTAATCTTTAGATTTTGGTATAACTTGCGACAGTAAAAAATATTGTACGTGCTTTGTAATAGATTCTTGATGATTATATCTTTAGGCGTAATGTTGATTTACTTGTATTTAGACAAGAATCGTGTTTTTGCAATTTTCTTCGTTTGTATCATTCGCCATCCTTGGATTAGGAATCGGTGTCGGGTTCGTGCACAAATCGGATCTTGCTTTATTACAGGATTGCGAGTGTGGCGCAACTGAACAAACCGCAGGTTCCTCCCTATCATTGTGTTTCATACATTGGCAACCACATAGATCACAAGGTTTGAAGGTTTTGGATATCGAAATGTGATGCTGGCTCAACACCATCGGTACCAATACAAGTATCTGATCCCGGCAGTGCAGTAGTCTGGGTTAATAAAAAAATAAACTCTCGGTCCCGGTCCTTCTGTGTCTGATCTGGAGTAGATAGATATCCTTTCACGCGATAATGTCGATGTCTTGTTTCGTACACAAGATATTATGAATTACAGTAGTAATATAGACCTAACCAAGTAATACTTTGAAAACTACTTTTTATAATGATTAGTTTAAATACTATTATTCTGATAGTTTTTTTATTTCTTACAGTAAAACCAAAAAACTTTAATTGAATGTTGGAATTTCGCAATGCTTCCGCTCCGTGGTAAAATGCTTCAATGGCACTGTAATCCATATTTACCATTTTGTTGCAATCTAATACCACCAGCTTGCAATCACCTGGATAAAAACAAGTTTAAAATTGATAAGTTACAATTTATAAAAATCAAAAACTAAAGCAGATTTGTTATCAAATAATCAGTTTTTCAAAAAATGCTTGATCACAATGTCATAGTAAGTTTTTATTCGCTTTTGATAAAATCTGAAAAAAGCTTTCACAGCACCACAAGAACATGTTGAAAAACCGAATAAAAATAAAGCACATACTGCTTAGATATACATAAAAAAATAAAGCTTATTTTATAATAGAATAAAAAGTTTCTTTAATCATTGTATAAAAAAATTACCATAGTCTGTTTTATCCTATAGAATCGTCAAGGATTTACTGGAATAATAAAGATGCATAAATATATTAATATAATCAGTCAGAGTTTAATGAGCCAATTATTTAATATAAAAATTAAAAACTAAAATTAACTAACTCATAACAACAAAAAAATCGATTTCGACCTATAAAAGATAAGAAACTTTGAATAGAAATGGTCAAAATCGGTTTTTCGTCATGAGTTAGTTTGTTTTAGTTTTTAATTTCTATGGTAAATATTCTGCTCATTGAACTTTGACTGATTTTATTAATTAATTTATGTATCATAATCTGACCGGTTAAATAAAATTGTCAATTTGACTTTGCTGAAAAGGGTAACAGATTTCTATTAAAAGATTTTTAACATGAAAGAATAAAGAATATAGTTATTAATGGTAAAAAAATAACGTAGTGCTTAAGATAAATTAAGCAAATAATCGAACTCCTGTAACGTCATATAAGAAAAAAATAACTCAAAATATACGTTGTAAACGCAAGTATAGAGATTTGCATTTGTTTCAAGGTAAGGGAAGACAAGTTAGGGTTGTTGTAAAAGAAATGAAAAAAAAAAGATTGGCAGAGCAATAAAAAGGCAACGAGAAAAATTGTATAAGATGAAGAACCGTGCAGACTGTGAGAGATTGTGAGAGATACAAACGGTTTGTTTGTTTGTTTATCCGTTTTTTCAATGCGTGCCAAGTTTTCACAGGGTTAAAACATTGCACAAAAAAGGTACTACTTCAAAATAAATAAAAAAATTAAAAAAACATGTAAAATATTACGTTGTTGGTTTTAGACTTATTTACATAAGATTATCTTAATTATGAATATAAGAAAGTTGGCATTTGTAGTAGTAATGAAATCATCAGAAATAAAATGTTTGGCGCTCAAGGAATGCGAGTTTTTTAGAATCTAAGCTTTTCAAGAAATTGCCTTTTTCCATTGTTGCTTTACTTCAGGGATGGCCAGCACGTCAATTGCTTCTGATTTTTTTAAGTTTTAAATGTTTTACTTTAAGACTTAAAGTAAAATTCGAAATAGATTCAAAACGAAGACCTTTTCAACAGATTACTCATTTTTAGGATCGCATTTCCGTAGTGGTCGATCGCGAGTCGAACTTATCAACAGACAGATTGACCACCCCTACTTTGTATTATAATCATTTAAAAATTAAAAAAAATTTTGCATTAAATTACAAATTAATAATTGGTATTGCATTTAAGAATGCAACTCATCCTTTAAGCTTTGAAGTCTTGACTTCCATTCTTACTTCTTGCGCCGACTCTGAGGCTTGTTCCGAATAAGGTTTCTTCTTCCGATAAGGTTTCTTCTGATGAGGCCGATGAAACTTCTTCCGAATAAGCACATGGTCAAAATGATTATGATTTTATTTTTACTACCGGTGATAGCAAGCAAAGCAGGCCACGTCGTCTGAAAAACGGCGTTGCTCAGATATCGATCTTGGCTCCCCTTCTTTTAACAACTATACATACGACCTGCCATCACAATTTTCATAAATTTTGCTTATGCAGAGAATCTGGCATTATTGCACTCTTCTGGAAACTGAAAAGACCTGGAGGAGACTTTAAGTCAAGACATGTCTACACTTTCAGCGTATCTCCAGATTTGCGGTGAAGCTCAGTCACACTAAAACGGTGACAGCAGTCTTTCATTTAAATGATCGAGAAAACAAACGTGAGCTAAATCTTTACAACAATTATACTGTTTTGTCCTAACCTCTACTTATTGCAGGGTAAAACTGGACAGATCGCTCACGTTCCGCCACCATCTAGTGGCATTGCGCAAAAAACTAGCTTCGCGTGTCACACTGCTTAAACGATTTGTACGCTCAGGATGGTGTGCTGGTGCCAAAACACTGTGCACAGCTGCTCTATTTCTGGTCCATCAATAGCCGAGTAGTGCGTACCATCCTGGTGTCGCAGCATTCACACTCGCCTCATAGACAATGCCCTGAATGAAGCCTTGCGTATAGTCACTGGATGCCTGTATCCCACTTCACGGGTCACCTACCCGTACTTTCAGGCATCCAGCCAGCTGAGCTTTGCCGACCAGAAGCCACACTCTCCTTGGCTTACCGTGGATTCTGACCATATCCTGTATGGCTTTTAAGTGGATGCTCAGATGCTCGTCAAGAGAGACTAAGATCTGGACCAGGGGCTCTCAAAGAAACCACGGAACTTTTACCGGGGAGCCACGAGAAAAATCTTCAATTTACTTTGGGATGAAATTGACAAAATTCGAGACAGTTTCAAAGTTTGGTTTTGGTCTTCACTTGACCTTTGGTACAATATTGTAACCAGGGGCCACAGGTGTTTGAGGGTCTCTGAAAGAGGGCCACGGACCACTGATGTAGACGCCCGTTTGTGCCAGCTGCGTGGAATCTATTAAACAACCTTGCCTGACTTGGCATCCGCGCTTCTCAGTGGACAAATTACACTGCTCTAGACAAAATTTCTGATCAAGGTTTCGAAAGAGATGTTGAGTAATTTGGGGGCACCGATTTCAAATTCGGCATTATTTTAATCCTATCACAAGAGTTTAGATATGAAAAAGAGCTACGTCTCACGAATATCGCATATTACGGAAGCTAGAAACCTGCCACTAAAGTTACTTTAGCAACATCTAATTAGTTTATAAACTTGTTCATATTATATGTCGGCCTACATGGCCTACTTGAAGTCACTAGTTTCAGCAATTACTTTTGCTTGCCATTAAAATCAACAAATCTACATAGAAAATCAACAATCTAGTAATGCTTCACCTTGCCGGTACAGAGCTCAATAAGATACGGTTAGAGGAAGTATATTTATATTTATTTAAACACTACACTTTATTAGTTAAAACCACAACAAACTGTTTCATGCTATCGAATCGTCAGGTGGTTATTCAAATAGAAATTCTATTTGAATAAGTTCTATTTCAAAATTTTTAAGTTTTTATTTTGTGTGTAAAGTAAACAGGTGGTTACTTATTCAAAGAAATTTTATTTAAATAAGTTCTATTTCAAAATATAAAATCGTATTTCAAAATTAAAAATTTCAATTAGTAACCACCTGACAATTCGATAAGATGAGACAGACTATTGTATTAATAGTTTTAACTAATAAAGTATCGTGTTTAAATAAATATAAATAAAAAATCAACATATAAAAAATTTAATAGAAAACGTGAGACAATATCAATAATACTACATCAAACGCACAAGCTGAATACCTGACCAAATATATAATTTTTTTGAGCACAAGATGCAGTGCTAAATAATAGAAAAATATTAAAAGGTGCTTTATTCTCCTACAGCAAGGCACAAAACAAGTTAAAAACCATATAATGTATAAGCTGAAAAATGTTCTCTTTAGAGATTTTCGTTTGTGTGAGCATCTGAACAATCTCTTTCCAAGCACCAGCAGTAGTCGGCCATCATATGGCCATCCCATCAACCTTGGTAGCGTTCTTCCATAATTTTAATATTTTGATGGAATCGCTTACCATGATTTTTGGGAAATTTATCTAGATGACTTTTTAGGTAGAGTAGTTTTACGCTCATTTTTCAGCTAATTGCTTCAAAACTAGACAATCATTCATGTAAAAGCTCTTCATAGTTTTTAGTTTTTTTGTTTCCGAGAAATTTTTTGATAACTGCTGAGAAAGCATTCCATGCTACAGCTTCAATTGAATTTATCGATGATACAAAATTTACATCTTTTAGAAACTGTCTTATTTGGGTTCCATTGGAATACCTGCTTGCTTCTTTTCTGTACTAAGACCAGGAAAAGCATGGCATATATATTTAAAACATTCCCGAATGACGTCCAAAGCTTTCAATTATTGTTTCATAAGTCCACGTTTTATGTGTAAGGGAGGAAGACTAATCCTTTCAGCTGCAACCAATGGTTCATTTATAATGTTTTTATCAACAACTGTCAAGCTGTTTTTTTTAAGACCAGTAATTTTTCTTCCAGTGTTGATTTTTGGCTCGGGTATCCCAATAGCATGGAAAACAATTGTGCTTAGTATTACTACTTTGCTGTCCTAAAAAATAATTTACCATTTCTAAATCCACGCAAATAATCCAAATAAGCTCGTGATACTTGAATTTATTGAACACAATTGTAATATTTGTATATTTGTTTTTCGAAATCACTGAGTGTCCAATTAGAATTGATCCAAATAAATTTCCATTATGAAGTAACACACACTTTAAAATCCTTTTTTAGCTGTCAATAAACAATCTCCATTTTTCAGGCTTATAATGAGGCAAACCCATTTCTAGAATAAGTGTTTTTATATTGTTGCTATATACCAGTTTATCATCAGAAGTAAAATCCTTCATAAATTCTATCTTTCTTTTTCGATAAAATGTCACGCTGATACCAGAATAAAGTAGTCGTTTTTTTTGCAAACTTGAAGCCAACTATTCCGCAGACTGCTTTGGTAAGTATAAGTCTCTCACCAAATCATTCAACTCCAACTGATTAAATAGCATAGACTTGCCTGATAAACAACTTGCATAATAAAAGTCCTCATCTTCTTTTCTATTTGATAAATCTGAGGAGGAAAGAAAGCCCTCTTCTTCAAGCTCTGAGAGATGTGTAAATGTAGGCGCAGGAATTTGATCACGGTGCGAAATGGGTCTCAAAGCAGAATTCAGATTGCGGTATAACAAGTGATGTTTATTTTTTGTTGTATCCTTTCGCATTAATCATGCAGAAGTAACAGTCGTCTATATTTGTGGTCGGCAACCTTTTTTTACGATGGCCCAAATTCTATCATTTAAAATTATTGAAGGCCCAGCAGTAGACTTGAAACATACAGTGGTTATTACTATTACCTGCAATAACTGCAAAAATGAAACACACAATAGTTCCATTACACTTAAATCATACAAAAGCAAAATACAGTCCATAAGAGTACTCTTTTTTTCTTGTTTCTTTCTTGTTTCTAAACCGATTTTAACAAATTTTATCTTTTTAGAATCACAAAAAGCAGACCTTTTTAACAAAAAAAAAAATTGTGCTCTTACTATTAGTATGTAAGCCAAAAATATTGATTAAACATAATTAAAAAGTTGCTCTTAAGCAATTTTTAACAAAATTTTTTTGTAGGACTAAAATTTTAAGCGAACAAAGCCTTGTTAGCGAAAAAGTTAAAATGATAGACACCCTACTAAAAAAATGACAGACGCAGCCCATACTTACTTTATTACAAAATATATTATGCGGCCCAAAACATTTTGCTAAAAGGCCCCAGGTTGCCGACCACTAGTCTATATGATTCTTTTGCTCTCTCCAAACCATTGATATTCCAAATTCTATTTGTACTTTTTTTGTCTAGCCTCTTAGCGTCTCTATACAAGCCTTTTTTTTTATGAGGAGCTCAATTATAAGTAGCTCAATTTTTGTCTTGGGCTTCCAGTTTTAATTTGAAATAGCTTAAATAAGCTTGTGTTATAAAGGTAATAATTTGGCATTTTTGGCTTGCTAACATGAAACATCCTGTTATGTCGCAAAAATTGTTTGGATTATTGCAGCATTTTCTTCTTTTATTACAAGCAGCCATATTTAAATACAAAATTAACTTATTTTTAAGTGATCAAACCATGTAAAAAAACATAAGTAGTCTACAATGGATCATTTGACGTGAATTGAGGGGGTGCTGAGGCGGTGTCCTAGAGGAGATCTGAGGAGCTCGCACCTCCGACGAAGCGGTGGTGCTCCATCTAGCGGATCCAGTGAAATCTACGGAGGCTAAATCCACAGAGGCTAAATCCAAAGAGGCTAAATCCAAGGAGGTTAAATTAAAAGAGGTTAAATCCAAGAAGGTTAAATCCAAAGAGGTTAAATCCAGTGGAAGACTGTATTTGATAAAGATCAAAGTTATTTTTGAATAACTCCTTAGCATCAGCTAGCGGTGGTTAAAGATCTAGATGAAATTAGGTAATCAAGTTTGATTACCCAATTTCATCTAGAAACAGGTTCGATCCCTGAATGCAATGAATCAAATATTATTCAATGAAACCTAAAATCTAACTGATCCGAGTTGGTCAATTAATTTTTGATTGAAGTGTAGTAGATAATATAGTTGAAAATCAGTCAAAGAAATTGACCAAGAATATACTAGTATAACAATTAACCTTATACTCAACCTGGTAAGAGATTATTTAACTGTATGTTACAATTGCAGTAAAAACAGCTTTCTATCAGATGGTTTTTTCAATGTCTTATTAAAGATGTAATTATGTTTAAAGACACGTTGCTAAAAACCAACAATAAACTTTCTAACAAATTTGTAACTAATTTAGAGTTTTGTAAAAAGTTTAAAAACAAAGAGTGATCTTGAAAAACATGTTAGTAAAAAAACAATTAGGTTTGTAACAAAGATAAACAAAATCTTGTAAAAAGAAATAGAAGCATATATTTTTAAACCGGAATTAGCTTTCTAACCAACGATTTTTTAACAAGTTCATAAGCAATTATCCTGAAAGTCCTATCTCTAAAAAATAATTAAATTTCTAACCAGTGAATTTTATATCAAACAAATATGAACAAGGATCTGGAAAGACACGTCACTAAAAACACTTAACCTTCTAACAAACGTTGTACTTATTGAAAATCAAACGAGTTCAAAGTCTTGTTAAACTATAATATCTTATTTTAAAACGACTTTCTAATGATTTTTATCAAGTTCACAAGTATAAAGAAGGATCTGGAAAGACATGTCACTAAAAATACTTAACCTTTTAACAAATGTTGTACTTATCGAAAGTCAAACAAGTTCAAAATCTTGTAAAAGTATAATCTGTTATTTTAAAACAACTTTCTAATGATTTTTATCAAGTTCACAAGTATAAACAAGGTCTGGAAAGACATATCACTAAAAAAACACTTAACCTTCTAACGAAGGTGTTACTTATCGAAAGTCAAACGAGTTCAAAGTCTTGTAAAACTATAATTTACTTTTGAAACAATTTTTCGACAAGTGTTGTTTTCAAGCTATCGAAAATTTTTATTGGTTCAAAGTATATAAAAAGTTTATTGCGAGGATATAAAGCAGAGCGTTTTGATTTTCTTATCATTATTTAAAAATGTCACAAGATTGCATTGACTCTGCTGCTGTTTGTAACCCCGAGTAATTTCCTTGCTATTTTTCCCGAAAGCGCTACATGTGCAGGGAAGAAGATTGGATGGAAACCTTTCGCAATTCGTGGTGTGATCAGAAACGCCCGACAGCTCAGGAAATGGTCGATGCAGGTTTTTACTATAAAAAATACGGTGATTGTGTTTGCTGCTTTTATTGTGGAGAACGATTATTTCAATGGAAAGCCTACGACAACCCTTGGTACGAGCATGCAAAATGGTTTTCTTTGTCTGAATACGTACTGAAAAAGCGAGGTGTGGAATACGTGAAAAATGTATGTAGCAAACACCTGACTTTAAAAAGACCACAGATAAAAAACCCGACTCTGCCTACAGCAGCAAATCAAATACGTTCCATGCTCTTTGTAGAAGCAAAACAAAACCTAGACAAAATGATGATGTTTGACCCCCACATAAAATTTGCAAAGAGTATAAGAGTCAAAGACACCAAAATTCGTCATGCTCTCATGCAACAATTGGAAAAACAAGACGGCAATTTCGAAAACGGTCAAGAGCTTCTCAACGCTATTATGGACTTAAACCAAGAAGACAAGTGCATGAAATGCAAGAGCAATGAAAAGAACGCAGTTGGGATGCCTTGCGGGCATATGATTTACTGCTGGAGCTGTTTGCAAGACACACAATTTTGTTGGTTATATTTGCAAAGATTGACAGAAAAAAATCCGCGTGTACAAAGCCTGAAACTTTTTTTCTTTTTTGTGGTTATAAAAACGTACACAGTCTCGAAAGCACACAACATGGAAAGCTACACCAACCAAGCAGACAAACTTCACCGTCAAGCAAACGAAATTAAGCACCCTGTCGACTACCCACCATATACAAGCTGCTACGAGACAATGATGGAACAACAACTCCTTTCACAAGAAAGGGAAATGGAAAGTGCAGCTAGGGAATTTCGAACGCAAATGAAACAAATCGCTGCATCCGGGCTGATAATTCCGTCCTCAACCTTGTTGAAAAAAGCTATAATCAGTGTGAAGAACGGAAAAGTTATGTTTTGCATCGATCAACTTTCCAAAGTCGTTAACTTGTTGATGGGCAACCTACCACACATTTTATTTCGACCTTAATCCGACACCAAAGAGTACGTCATCCTGTTGTTCTGGTCTACCAACATGGACGATTCTGAACGTGAAATTCAGAGAAAATTTGAAATTATCAAGCAAGAAATCGCTGTCGATCACTTTCAACTTCGCTGTGTTGTAGAAAACGTACCGTCTCTGAGACGTCAATTTCTATACTTGCTAAACAACTATGTGTGTTTGAAGGCGCAAAGCGATGAAGTCTACCACCTACCGCCGGACAATAAGGAACAACTAAACAACTTTCTCCAACTCCTCAAGAATCCTGGACCAAAACAAAAACTTGCAAGCACACCTTGACGTATATTATTTTATTAATAAAATACAATACAATCAACGTTGTGATAATTCACGAATAAAAAGAGAGATAAAACGATCATTTTCAGTTAGGTTAGACGTAAAATCAGATACAATAGCATTCAAAGGTACACCGCGACAACAAAATAAAATATAATACACATAATAGTGACCGCAAACGTTCGAAAATAAGGCTTGTAAGGTTTTGCAATTGTAAATCCAACCGGCAAGGGAATAAGTGTCCATGTAAGACTCGAGACCGACGAAAGCAGGTGATAGTCCATAGCTATCGAAATATTCTCTTCGACCGCACTTATCAAAATAAACAGCAATCCAATGTTCTCCAGGTTCACTGCTTGGATCGGAATTGATGACGTAGGCAGAAGGAAAAACAGGTTTTTTCAGCTGATCGAAAGCACAGACTTTTTTAAAGATTTTTTCGTTTCGGAGCAAACGTTTGATTTGCACGGTGTTCATGCCGTGTAGTCAAAAGCAACGTTTCTCTCTTGATCGATTTCCAATAGGTTGTCGTTTTCGGCAAACACAATCACAGTAAGAGTGCGTGCAGTAGCAGTAGCAAAATGAATTTCGATTTGTATGTTGCCGTTCTTTATCAATTCGAAACCGACCTCGCTCGAATCCATCTGAGGCGTGAGATCAAAAGCAAACAAGGCACAACCGTCCTTGTACTGTTCTCGCGAAATAGCATTCGAATAAACATTTGATGGTACAGAATTTGAAGATTGCGTGAAGTAAAAGATTTTTCTTCCCAAAGCTTTTCATCTGACACTCTTCAGGGGAAATCGTCAGAATGAAGCAGAATTGAAACCGAACTAAGTTATAAAGGGGGAAAGTAGAGTTCTCATTGGCTGAAAGAAGTCAGCCAATGAGAGAAAAGATTAAGAAATTTTCAAAGATTAAAGATTAAGATTAAGAAATTTTAAAAAAAAATTTCTTAAATATTAATAATTTTTTAAAAAAATTTCTTAATCTTTTCTCTCATTGGCTGACTTCTTTCAGCCAATGAGAACTCTACTTTCCCCCTTTATAACTTAGTTCGGTTTCAATTCTGCTTTATTCTGACGATTTCCCCTGAAGAGTGTCAGATGAAAAGCTTTGGGAAGAAAAATCTTTTACTTCACGAAATAGCATTCCCCGTATCGCGATAATATTGACCCGTTTGCGTAAACAAACAAAGATAACTTCGAATAAAACGATCGTTGGTAAAATCCGGTCATGTAATTGTAAGTGTCATGTAATGTAAGTGTCATGTAATCGTCATGAAATTGATGTTGTTGTGCTTGAAATGAAAAGGAGATTTGGTTATGACACTGTTGAAAGCGTCGTTGTCCACCACACCGGCTACCAATCGAGTAGGTAGCTGACCCAAGAACAGGTTTTCTTTGGTGATGCTTCAATTCCCTGTTGTCACGGTAAAACTCTTGACTTCCACACATCGGAGCGGATATTTTGCAGTGGCGTGTTGCAAGGCTTTGTCATGAGCAAGTTGTACGGCCGGGTTTGGCTTTACTTTGCGAACAAACAAAGTCACTTCTTTTAAAGACACTTTATTTTGTGCTTGATTTGCGTTTCCGTGCAAGCAAAAAAGATCCTTGGATCGAATTAGACGCAAGCGTACTTCCACTCAATTCAACAAGTAACAATTTTGAAAGGTCTAGTCAATGTGCAGTTTCCTCATCATATTGATTTCTTTGCTTTCTGCAGCCAAAGCTTTGCACTGGGTGTAACCCTTGTTTGCTGCAGCACAACTATCGAAATGTCTGCTAGTATTGCGATGCCATAACAGAGCAGAAAGCTGAGAATTTTTCGCTTCTTGTCCAAAACTAAGCAAGTTTTCAATGTAAGCTCAATAAGGATAATTATTGTTGGACTGTGTGACGAGCGAACAATTCAAGTAGACATTGACTTGCGATTACAGCGTATGTAAAAAATTACATTCAGGTGCAATTTCCACGGTCTTTGCCAAATCAGCTCCGTTTGACGTAGTCACGCTGGCACGCACATAAAGAAAGCTATTGGCCAGATTAATGTAGTTGGAATTTTCGGCACTAATCGTAAATTCAATAAGACCTGTGAAAGTCAGCACCGATACAGGATGATATTCGGTAAAACTACCGTCTTCCAAACTGGTTTGACTCGGGGGCACCGAAAACAAGTCCAGTTGAGAGGTGGTGGATTCTGCCGAACTAGGGTAAACTAATGTTGCCATGGTTCACATAAAAATGTCGTGATGTTTCTTGCATTTCTTCTTTTGTACTTTTCTTGGTGCCGCCTTTTGCTTTCGTTGGGCCGCTTGGAAAAGATTCGTACCTGCTACTTTGGCTTGGTCGATGGCAGCTTGTTTGACGTTTTTACCCTGTCGAACGTCGGAAGCAAAGTTGACACCGCTTTGCAAAACTTGTTTTCCGAGGGTTTTGGCACCTTTTTTAACCAAAGGAAGAACACTTTTGGCAATGGAGCTAAACAGATTGCCTAATCCATAACCTTGTTGCACTT
The DNA here is from genome assembly GCA_963680785.1 of Diplosoma virens. NCBI lineage: Eukaryota > Metazoa > Chordata > Ascidiacea > Aplousobranchia > Didemnidae > Diplosoma > Diplosoma virens. The sequence goes on from OY796891.1 coordinate 42,765,845, forward strand.
GTGCCCCAGCAAAATAAGGCATGCCATGACCGACTTGAGACAAATAATAGTTTTCGTAAGCTTTTACGTCACAACAATATTTGATCCACATGTTTCTACTACCATCGATATCTTGCAATAACAAGTTTTTCTTTCAGACTTGGTTTTTATAACAAATTTAGTTTTCTCAGTTGTAAATGCAAAGTCACAATCACTTTTCCCTTGCAAAAATGAATTTGTTTTGCTTGATCGTCGCAAAGCGAGATGTGAATATCGCTAAAATTTTTCTTCAAGACAGGATGGTATTGTATTTTGTTGTACCTTTTGGAGACGTAAGCACCCGACTTTCCTGTTACCGGAAGGACAGCAAACAAGGGTGCGAGCGTGTGACTAACTATTCTGTGCTCGATAACGTCACAATAGACATAGATGGCATTCACGGTGTCTACGTTGGCAACATTTGCTGAAGTGTACTCTCCGATTTCTGGGTAATACATTTTTCGAAAACCCAAGAGAGAAGCCAACTGCTCGGAAAAAGTCACCATCACATCCGGTTGCATGCTATCGTCACGTTCCACGGTAGGTGCTCCGTCTTTGTGTTGGATGGACACGGTGGTACGTTGCGTTTGAGGATTGTAAGTGAGATCAAAGAGAAAATTGATTGGTTTCCTCAAAACTCCTTCGCTGATCAACGCTTTGTTTCTAGCTTAAAAATTTCCTTTCATTTCATAAAATATCTGACGCGCGACCTATTGCGTTTGTTGGTAATAGCCTACTGGTAGCACTGTAAAAAATTGCACAGCACCGCGTCGATAGAAAATGTAACATTTGTTGGTGTCAATGTTGTCAACCAGCTGTTGGGGTACAGAATTTCGGACAGACCCAACTCCCACGATCCGGACAAGTTGATTTTTTCGGGCAAGTGCACTGTGTAATCAGAAACTTTGTTTTCAGAAAAAATGTCCATAGAAGAATTACTGGGGAGGGTGAGGAACATGTTTGCTGAGAAAGGGCGATGGAAGCAAATAACCAACAGAGCTACTGAGCAGACTAATCCAGAGTTCTTTGTTGTCATTGCTTTGTGTAAAATTGTATAAGCTCATCGAAACCACAATGTAAATCACCAAAACTTGTGCACTAAACAAAACAATATTGAAAGTATTTATAGAAGGCATACCATGTCTTTATCAGAGACCCAAGAATTAAAAGAGAAAGGATACCCAAACCACATGACTAAAAATTCAACACCTTTCTTGCACTTGCGTTGTTGAAGAATACGCTCGATTCGAAACACGTCATCCTTTTTATAGATTTTCTGTAACTCTTCTTCGTAAAAAGTTCCTTCCAACCACTCGCCTCCTAAATCTTTGATTTTATAATAAGGAGGATTGTCTCGGAACACTCGAGCAACTTGAAACAGTTCGTCGGTCCATCCGGGTAAGTAGCCTTTGCGAAAATGCATTCGCGACATGGACAGATGGACTTGGTCGCCTACTTTCAGTTTCGGTTTTCGTAATTCGGGATCGGCATAAAGCGTGAGCCAAACCGACTCTTGGTTTTCTGCATTGACTAAATTCGGGAAACGTTCGATGGACTGGTGATGGGTGTTATTGTAGGAATCGACCAGAGCAGGCAAGACTTCCACGTACCTTTGGCTGTTGGTGTGGGTAAAATAACGCCAGAGTCTTTCCTTCAGCGTGCATATGAAACATTCTGCTATGGTCGCTTTCGTGTCGACATTTTGCTTATGAAAATGATCAATGTGACACTGTTTCAGCCAGGTTTGAAAGGGACAGTTGAGAAACTCGTGTCCCATATCTGTTTGCAGTTTGAAAAACTTACCAATTTCAGGCATCACACGCTCAAAAGCCTCGATCATGTCCGAGCTTGATTTGCTTTTCAAGTAAGCGGTAAAAACCTTTTTCAAAAACACGTCAACAACCACCAAAATATACTTGTAATTGTCGTTGTAGGATTTGAGCAGAGAAAAATCAACGAGGTCGGCTTGCATTTGAAAGCGAGCACTGGGCACGATCGTTTTTCTTCGTTTGAATTTTTTTCTCACTGGTTTGTGAAGCGTGTAAGAGTCTTGCAATTGCAACCACTGCTTTGAAAAGCGTCGAGCTCCTGAGAAAGAGCCGCTTTTTTTTGGGTCGTAATAATCTAAACGCTCTTCCATAAGACCGATTCGAACTCGCGAACGCCGGGTAAAGTAGGATCTCTTTTCTTTAATGCAGATTGAAACAAATTGTCGATATTCGAACCTGGTACCACGCAATTGTCTAGTATCATGCGACCTTTGTCATCCCAGTCCAAGTTCTTTTTGCTGGTTGTGTCTTTGAGAAGTTTTTTGGCTCTGACACGTTTCTTGTATCGTTTTAAAACCACGTTTTCGGACAAAGGTTTTCTTGCGACGTTTTTAATTGAATCTTTTTCAAAAATATTTTTGATTTTTGCAACACTTCGTTATAAAGAGTTATTTTTTCGCTGTCCGGACGGTTTGAAGTCAAGATTTCGTGCATTTTTTGATCGAGGTCGGAAAGCGCCTTTTTTTCAGGGACCAGTTTTGCATACACTTCCGGTTCCAACGCAATTAGTTTTCTCATTTTATAAGACTTCCTACCACACCGGTTATCACAGGAGCCAGAGCGGATAGCAAGAGTGGAAGAAATCCTCCGGTTTGAACGAGTTGCTTTTTGGTCTTTAACGCCACCTTACGATCAGCCAACTTTCTTAGTTTGGTCTTGTGCTGTCGTAGCTTTTGTTTGTAATGCCGCGATAAAGTAACGTTCCCTTGAAGAATGTTATGAGTGCAGTCACAAAGACATCGTATTGACTTTGGCGAAGCTTTGACTAGAATACGCTTTCGCGAGGTGGCGAAGCGTTTTGAAGCAACTGCAGCGTGGGTCTGTTTTTTTGCAATCGATTCATTGGTATACGTAATGAATGTCGTCTGGAAAAATCCCTGTACGCAATCTATTTTTATCGTGCGTTTCGCAACGCAAGTCAATCAACAAATAACTTTTTTGCGAGGAAACCACGTTTTTATAAGCATCCAATGCGCTTTTATAGATTTTCGGATAGATTTGTTGCATAAAATGTGCGATTTGGTTCGTGTCCTTACAGTTTTTAAAAAGAACAATCATTTGAGTGTTTAAATTTATCTTGCGCAGACCCTTATGAAACAAATTTTGCACGGTTATGAGCACGCTGAATCGAAAATGATGCGAGTAGATGCTGTAGATTTTGGCCAAGAATTCCACGTTGGCAAACATTAAGTTATCGAGTATGACAAACGCGTTTTGATATTCTTTTAATTCTTTTACGTTTGGAATGCCTTGCTTAAAGTCAATTTTATTGGCATACTGGTCAAATAGCTTTTGCCAAACCTCGTAGTGGTATACCACCCGTTCTATTTCTGGTCAAAATTCTTTTAAACTATCTGCAAATCGAAGTACCCAAAAGGTTTTACCAACGCCCGACGGTCCAGCTACAATAAAACTGCTCGGGTTTTCAAACCGCAACAACATCACGATAGCAAATGAGCTTACAAGTACAGAACATGTAATTATATTGTCACATATTACAATATAAAAAAGGTTACTGCGACGTCATTTGATAAACTACGTCATAAACGTTCTTATGTATAAACTATTGTCATAAATGAATAAGTATTAGTCGTACGTGTAAATAAAATAGCTAACTTCAGATACTGTTGTGAAAATTTCAACAAGTTTATAAAAGATATCGCTTTCTTAAAAAGGTAAAAACATTCTGTAGAGAAAATACAATTTAGATTACAAAAGTCGCAATCACCATTATTATAGTCTCCTGCAAAAAGCATGATAAAAATTCATTCGGGTACATCTACTAGTATAACCTCGGGCGAAAACAGCAATTATTGAGATTCAACTATGTACATTAAACAAAGACAAGCATAAAAAGATTACAATAAAAACATTATGCAGACGCTAAAAAATTACAGAAAAACAGCAGAGAAAAAGATGATAAAATGGACAAATAATTTACCAAAAATTTAAATTTCTAAAGGTTTCGTGTTCAGTCGTACAACTATCGTGTAAGAGTAAACTTCAAATACTATATAGTGAAACTTGTAACACTTTCAACAAGTTTATAAAAGATATCACTTTCTTGAAAAGTTTTCTAAGGCGAAAAAGCAATCTGAGGCAACTTTCAATAAAATTGTATTCACCGTTATTATAGTCTCAAGCGAAAAGCGCAAAAAAACTTAAAATTGTATTCGGTTTAATCTCTGTAATAGCCTCGAGCGAAAACAGAAAAGCACTTACAGAGATATACAGGGCGGTCCAAAAGTAGGTTTACAGTTTTCATGTACACTATTTATTTAAAAATTAAACACTAGAATAGTCAGATTTAAAAAATGTAAATACAAGTTAAATTTATACCCTGAGGAATATTTTTACACTCGCTGTACTCAGCAAGTAACGTAAGTCACTTTGCGGTGTGCTCAGCAAGTAATTCTAAGCATATGAACAGTAATTTAATAACAGTAAACCTACTTTTGGGCCACCCTGTATAATTGCGTTTGTGCAATGAACAAAGGCGAGCGTAAAAAGATTTACAATAAAAAACGTTATGTAGACAGCAAAAATTACAAAACAGCAGTTTGTTGAGAAAAATGTATGAATAATTTAAATTTCTAAGGGTTTTGTGTGGATACCGTCATCCAAAACAATTCGTTTTGGGTAAAAACTATTTAGACCTTTTTTACTTTGAGCATATAAAAAAATTCTGTTTTGGTGACTGTGAAAACCGCGATTTGTAACAATAAGAGGTTAGTTGCTTTGTAATACATTACGATATTCGTCGAATGTCAAAGGGCTTTGGCGAATACAGAGCCCTTTACTAACTTGCTTATTTTTATTTCCGAGGCAGAAATATGTTTTGGACGTTAATGAAATTTCTTTGTTTCCGGAATACTCCACTTTCATTAAACCTAATGTTCTTTGTGTAAATTTATTATATTTTTGACAACATTCCTGTTTTTCCCAATCTTTACCAGCGGTTCTTTGTTTAATGTAAGATTTTGTATGTTGTGGACATGCCTCAGCAGGTAACCAGCAAAGTCTTGCTCGAAAATACTCTTCCTTTACATCTTCGGGGACGCAATCGTCTAGAGAGCGACGACTGATGGCAAAATACATGGAGTCAGTGTCGCTTTCCAGAAGCTCAAAACAACGTTCAGGTATGTACATGTACTTTTCAAAAAAACAATAAAAAAATTTCAACATATTTAGTTTGGAATTCAAATATACGTTTAATCCGATTTGTATCGGTAAATCATCACATATGTTATGTTTTAAATTTTTCACTTCATACACATCGGAAACGATTTCATCTAGATGAACAAAATGAGGATCGTTGATTGTTTTATTAATGGTGTCTTTCGAGTGATACGTTATATTCCGATGTTTTTCCTTATTTAATAGACTTGCTGAGTACAAAGAATTTCCGATGAGTTTGTTTGTTAATGCGATGACCGTTTTTGATTTGTCCAGATCGGCTTCTCTTCGAGAGTTGACGATTTCGTTGGCTAACGTTTCGAAACACTTTTGAGGGTGAAATTGAATAAATTTGTAAATTCTGGTAATTTTAAGTCCTAGATTCAAATAAAATTCTGCCATTTCCGTGTTGATTAAAATTTCTTTTCCAAAGTAGCTACTGATTAAATACTTTTTCGGTTTTTTTAATAAATCATGTTGTTCTGCAACCTTCTGCATGTAGACGATCCTCTTTTGATATGTTTGCGTTCTTGATAATTGGGGGGAAATCTCTACAAAAATGTTTCAAATCTTCCGGGATGTGAATATCAACAATTAGAAAACCAAATAGTTGTTTATTTTTTTATACCTTTTACAATTTTTTCAAATGATAGCTGATGTTTTGGCTGCACACATTTCAATGTTTTTAAAAAAAACAATTTCTGATTGCTTTTTCATTCTCAGCGATTCACACTCTCTGATGGACGCTACACGAAACCCTTCTGCTGTAAGGGCTCGTTTCTTCTCCTGCGTTGCTTCTCTAATTTGGCTAAAAGGTATATTTTTGATTGGGTGTGCTTCCCGAAGGCTACCGTCTGCATTACGATTCACATTGCACGCATCACAACCGTGCCAAAGACACCCCTCGAATTCATATACTGTATTGGTTTCTTCAAAAAAACCATCTACTTTAAAACTGTACTTTGAAACGAAACGCTCACCCATGTTGTATCTGCTTTGAATAAAGTTTCTTTCTTTTTGTTGCATGAAGCACAACCACTAAGACGACATCAAATCGCATCTGGAGCAGGAGTCTGGTCTGTAATTATATGATTCTTTGTATCTACAGAAATATCCTGTAGGGTTGTTTTGAGCAATGGCATGAAGATAAAGTGAATTCACTTCCAGACCTAGAATTTTTTTTGTTGTTTCCGGGTTCGAAATTTCGTGGTTTCTTATTCGGGTTTCTCCTGCTGCAGCATATTGACAAAAAACAATACTAAGCTCCCCGGTAAGTTGATTTCTTAACGTTTTATACAAATCCGCGTGTCTTTTCGGAAATAAACAAAAAAAACTATTTTTTTCAATTTTCTGCATTTTTCTTAGTTTCGCAATTCCACTGACTGAAAAAGAACGTTTAAAAATATCTAAATTTTGTTGTTTGTATGGGATTAGCAGATTTCCAACAGCTTGAATAAAAGGCACACAATCCAAAAGGTTGTAATATACTAACATTTCGCGCAAACTCTTCCAGCCTTTCTCCAACCATGTTTTTTGAACTAGAGCGTATTCTTCTGTGGAAATATTCGATTTTGTAAGACACAGATAAAAAGCTTGGTGATCTGGTAAGCCGCTTTCTAATTTTTCTAACCCGTCTACAAACTCGTACGGAAAATTTTTCCAATTCACTCCCGTATGCAATCAAAAACTTTCTGTATGAAAAACCAGGTGCAAGAAAATGTTTTATGTCAAGAAAACGCAACATCAATGTTTTGTTGCAGAGATACGTGTTGGCCTTTTTAATTACAAAATCGATTTTGTTCAGCAGATGTTCAATTAAAACAGGTTTGACTAAGTTTAGATCGTACGAAGAAGAATTAAAACCAAGGACTATCAACTCGCGGCAGTACGAATCAAACTCTTTCATTAAATTTTCTTTTCTTACGTTTTCACTGCTTTCCACAGCTTCAAAAGCAGGTCTAAATTTTTCCTTGACAAGACGGTAAGCGGACATAGATATGGCTTCTAAATAATCTATTAAATTTTGAATTAATTCTTTTTCATTTCCAGATGTTATAAAACATTTTCCTTCCTCAAATCCAGGGACATTGGATGCAATTCCAACACTAATTGGAACATGACGAGCTTCAAACAACAGCTTGGTTCGGTTTCAGGTAGCTGATCACGATACAAGTACGCTTCAAAGTCGTGACATGCATAAAAGGGTTAAATACGATCTTGTTTGGGAACCTGTATTCCAATTTGTTCAAGCTTTTCAAATATTGTATAAGAATTATGATAAACACCCCCGGGAAAGTGTCACAAACTTTGTTTGGGAATCCCAAAGGACCAGTTGAGCTAGGTAACCCGAATACCTGCGCTGAAACAAAGCTGTGTCTAAATTTTATTTTATTCCGGCTCAAGAAGTAGTTTTGCTATGAGCCTGACGGTTTATACAGTTGGTTAACGAAAGCTCGGATTGATTTTTGTCGAAGACTCTTCTTCACAACAGGCAGAGACCACTGTCTCTAATAATAACAAATGTATTACAAAATCACGACCGACGAAATTCTATTCCACGCTTTGCCAAACTGCAAAGCGAACTCAACGCTATAACTTGATTCGATCAACACAAAATAATTCTACCTCTGTAGAACAAGACTGCCAACCACTGGCACAAAATAAATTCAACAATTGTCCACCGACACGAAAATCTAACGGTCCACCTCCTGTGGCCAAACAAAATCACCTTCGCTCGAGCCGCCACTCGAATCGCTTCAAATTATCTCACAACGATAATAATCATCATAATAATCATAATAATTCTCGCTACGCATCGGCTTTATATAGAAAACAAAATCACGTGACGTAAACTTTCTCGTAAATTCAAGATTCAGCCAGAAAGCCCTGGAGAGTTCGTTACGCGAATCAAGTGGAATATACGCGAATTTTCCAGTACAATGATGTTAGTCAACATATTACGTCAATACAAAGAGAAAAAAAGAGAAAAAGATACATGTATCGAGCCATATAACAAATTGGACGTATATCGCAGACAGCGCTCAAAGAGCCGCATTTATTCTCTTATGATAGAACTACGAACTGCTTTTAACGGGGATACACTACATCGTTATGATTAAAATTATGAATGAAGTGTGACAGAAAGCTTTTGTGAACTGTGGTCAAACATGTTTTGGTAGGACGGTAGTAATGACAATTACGATACCACAACTTATCACAATATCACAATACACTGATACACATGACAATATTTTTCAAAATCTAGGATTAAGCTCAAGTGGTTTTTAAATACGTTTACTTTTATTGTTTCGTTATACAATTCGCGGCTACGTTGAATTACTTTTGCTTTGTTATTTTCTAATTCATAGGCAACAATATTAATCGTATAAAAATTTTCGAGATCAACAAAATCAAATAAATTAACACTGCAAAATTCACTTACATCAAAATGGATACAGTATTCATAAAACAATTGCTTTGCAGCTCAATTGCAATAACGACGGTCAGCACCACGGAACACGGCCAGGCATCGGAAAAAACAAAGATTATCTTCTGCTGAGACGTTTGCAAGTCCGTGGTTGTTCATGATGAAATCGGGTAAAGGGATGGGAGTTCCTAATGGCGCGTCTTGCAAATGATTGATGTAAAAGGTAAGGTTTGAAATTTGAATTATTTTCCCTTTTGTTTCGCGTCTTGTTGTATTCTCTATAAAACTTTCTTCCGCAATACAATTTAAAAAATCAAGTAATTCTTGCCTATTACTTATAAGCAAAGCAATTTTTAACATTAATGGTTATTATAGGAAGCGTGAAAGTGACGAAGCTCATTGGTTTCAATGTTTCTTAAAACGTAAGCCAGACTGTAGTTGATTTTAACTACTTCGAGACGGGAAACGTATATATACGTCATCACTATTTTAGCGTTTGAGGATGGGCGATGTATATGTACAGTACATCGCAGCGGTTGGCCAAAAGTACAGATGCCGTATATACACGTTTTACTTTTTACTGAGTTTTTGAAATAAAGTTGGCAAAACAAATCATGGTGAAGCATCTTCGGTTACCTAGCAACATAGAAAATCCTTGAGAATATTTACTTTTTGCGCTGTGCATTGGTGTTCTTTGTAGACCACTGATTTGCAAGAAAGTTACTAATCTTGTCTCTTTTGTTATGAATGAAACTATACCAGATATCAGTGTGATGTTTGTAGCATTGATCTTTGTGTGGTTCCATGCTTTCGAGATTGCCATCAAACAAGGGTGGATTTATGGGGGGCAAGGGTCTCATCCTTCGGCGGAATTTATGTAAACCAGTTATGATTTAATCTACTGTATCATTATTATTATTAATATCATCTTTGTTCATTTTTTTAACTTGCAGGAAAACAGCCGAGGCATTAAACTTAGGACAACTGTCAAGTAATCATCCGGATCTACTTTTGGAGATGACAAGATATTGCTATATTTGATTGATTGAAAATTTTTATTTGCTTTTTTACTTTGTATTTAGAGATATAACTGAAATTTAGAGCTGCTTGTAAGAACGACAAGCAGAGAAAACTGTTTTACTCAAGACTACAGAATAACGAGAATAGGTTTTGAATCCCGACCGCGTCAATCGCTTTGCCATCAATACGGGGCTTTTACCTGTTAGGTCACGCTGCCAAAACAATACGTTTTTAGACTATGCAACGGTGAGCAAATTGCGGCTCGCCGAACTTTCTTTTGTGGCTCTTCTAGCTAAGCAATAATAACAAAATCAAACAATGTACAATTGTAATTCATAGTTGAATTTGGGTCAAACGAAGATTTTTAATTTGGTGCTGAGTCGGGTTATAGTGTGTAAATAAAGCATTTCTTTATTTGTTGTTGAGGACCATTTACACTACAGCAAAAATTTGAGCGAAGCGAGCGCTATCTTCCTTTCATTTACTTCTCGCCCGCTGAGACACGCTGATAACATTAGAATAAAAGAAACAAAGACAGTCTTCGCTTCTCTCAGATTCGCTTCTCTGTAATAAAATTTGTAAAATCATAATATTGTGCAAATCTGAAGGCCCGTTTCCACTACGAGCTTGGAATAAAGCATTCTTTATTTCTTTTATTGATCTTTCCGCGCTTAAAATTAAAGCAAACGCTAAGCAAAGCAAAAAAAATTGTAGTCAAATGTAACCTGATAACAAGTATTTATAGATTTGTTGACCACATGCTTTTTACACTACTAATCTCAAGCAATTATAAAAATAAACCCTTCTGCAGGAAAATTACAAACGCAGAAAAATACCATCTCGAAGTGGTTAAAGCGATTTTTCTGTTCTTTCATGATTGCTTCTGTAATTTTTTGAACCATTTCTTTGAAATCCTTGTTGTAATAAAAATTAAAAATATTTTGCACCTTGTTTTTCTTGCTGAAAGTACGAATGCTGGACCAGTATTTCTTCATAAATTCTTTTATATCGTCATCTGTTTTGTCCATTTGCTCGTCCTCAACAATATCATGTTTTGATTTTTTGGCTGCAGGGCATGTTACTGCTTCGCTGTGACTACGACGTTTTATTTTTAAAGATTTCTTTTTACTTGACACTTCGGAACTACAACTTGCTGTCTTGGAGCCTTCTTCTAAACTGGACACTGGTTTGTTTGTGGATACTGCTTCTTTACCCGACAGGTTAGTGCAATTAGCAGATACTACTTTTCTATCTGATAGGTTACTGCAGTTATGATCATTTAATTCCTTAATAGTTTCAAAACTTTTAGAGCATTGTTTGCATACTCAACACGTTTTTTTATGTCTTCTCATATTGTCTGCCCTTGTAAATTTCTTTTCACATTTTGAACAGCTTATCTCATACGTTCTGGTCTGAATAGATAATTGGTGTCATCGTAAATAATCTTTTCATTTGAATAATTTTTTGCATAACATACAATCATAACTTTTGTTGTTATGCACTCGTCGTCGTCATCGTTTGAAGGGCATCCACTCCAGGCCAGACACAAACAGAACTGGGGCCGAGGGTTTATCCTTTTACTACCCCAGACTGCTGCACTTCCTGGATCAGATGCTGGCAGTGATGTTATTAAGCCAGCATCGAGTTTTGTCATCCAAAACCGTCAGACCGCGTGCTCCATGTGGTGCCCGATGTATGGGGCACATTGTTAGTACATGGTCTGCGGTTTGCTCTGAGGCGCCACACTCGCAATTCGGTGAAGGAGCGAGACCCCATTTGTGCATGGACGAATGGAATCGCCCAACACCAGTCCGCAGGCGGTTGAGCTTAACCCAAGCTGCTCGGGGTAAGCCCATCCCAACAGGCCTGACACTGGTCCCGGGCACAAAAGCACGGAGCCTGGAAGCACTTTCACAGTACTCCGCGTTCCATTTGTGATTTGTCCATTCAGAGGCGCGGATGCCAAGTCTGGCAAGATTGTCCAAGAGATTCCGCGCACCTGGCACAAACGGGCGTCTGGATCTTAGTCTCACTTGGCCAGTATCTGAGGACCCATTTAACAGACCATGCAAAATATGATCGGGGTCCAGAGATCCACGGTAAGCCAAGGAGAGTGTCGCTCCCAGTCGGCGAAGCTCAGCTGGCTGGATGCCTGAAAGTACAGGTAGGTGGTCCGTTGGAGTGGGACGCAGGCATCCAGTAACTATGCGCAAGGCGTCATTCAAGACACTGTCAATGAGGCGAGTGTGAGCACTGCGATACCAGACTGGCGCACAGTACTCAGCTGTTGAGTAGACTAGAGACAAGGTGGCTATGCGTAGTGTTTTAGCACCAGCACCCCATCCCGAGCCCACGAGTCGCCTCAGCAGTGTGACGCGCGAGGATAGTTTTTTGCGCAATGCCACTAAATGGTGACAAAACGTGAGCGATCTGTCCAGTTTTACCCCAAGGTATGTAGGGGTTGGACAGAACGGTAAAAGTCTACTATTGTTGTAGACCTTTAGCTCACGTTTGGCCTCTCGGTTGTTTAAGTGAAAGGCTGTCGTCACCGTCTTAGTGTGACTGAGCTTCAACCTCCAAGTCTGGAGATACGCTGACAGTGTGGACATGTCTTGGCTTAATGTCCCCTCCAAGTCCTTCCAGTTTCCAGAAGAGTGCAACAATGCTAAATCATCAGCATAAGCAAACTTTCAAACTGTTATGCACTGATGCAATATGTCTCGTCAAAGTGCGTTTTTCAGTGAACACTTTAGAACATATATTACATGTGAACGACATTGTGAATGATTAAAAGCTCCAGCAACCGCGCTTATATACACTCTTCCTATGACGTCATTTCTAGTAAATGAAAGATTACTGTTTAAGCAAAATCTCTATTTAATATAGATAATTTGACCGGAGGCAAGATCTTGTCAAAGTTTCGTGGGTAACCAATTAAAATTTTTTTGGATGACCAGCTCTCCAATACTGTTTCACAAACGATCTAATGTATTTATAAGGATGATTTTGAACTCGGTTTGAATTTGTTATAATAATTAAAATAATTTGTTAGAAAGCTGCTTGTTGTTTTTAGTGACATGTCTTTCCAGATCCTTCTTTATACTTGTGAACTTGATAAAAATCATTAGAAAGTTGTTTTAAAATAAGATATTATAGTTTAACAAGACTTTGAACTCGTTTGACTTTCAATAAGTACAACGTTTGTTAGAAGGTTAAGTGTTTTTAGTGACGTGTCTTTCCAGATCCTTGTTCATATTTGTTTGATATAAAATTCACTGGTTAGAAATTTAATTATTTTTTAGAGATAGGACTTTCAGGATAATTGCTTATGAACTTGTTAAAAAATCGTTGGTTAGAAAGCTAATTCCGGTTTAAAAATATATGCTTCTATTTCTTTTTACAAGATTTTGTTTATCTTTGTTACAAACCTAATTGTTTTTTTACTAACATGTTTTTCAAGGTCACTCTTTGTTTTTAAACTTTTTACAAAACTCTAAATTAGTTACAAATTTGTTAGAAAGTTTATTGTTGGTTTTTAGCAACGTGTCTTTAAACATAATTACATCTTTAATAAGACATTGAAAAAACCATCTGATAGAAAGCTGTTTTTACTGCAATTGTAACATACAGTTAAATAATCTCTTACCAGGTTGAGTATAAGGTTAATTGTTATACTAGTATATTCTTGGTCAATTTCTTTGACTGATTTTCAACTATATTATCTACTACACTTCAATCAAAAATTAATTGACCAACTCGGATCAGTTAGATTTTAGGTTTCATTGAATAATATTTGATTCATTGCATTCAGGGATCGAACCTGTTTCTAGATGAAATTGGGTAATCAAACTTGATTACCTAATTTCATCTAGATCTTTAACCACCGCTAGCTGATGCTAAGGAGTTATTCAAAAATAACTTTGATCTTTATCAAATACAGTCTTCCACTGGATTTAACCTCTTTGGATTTAACCTTCTTGGATTTAACCTCTTTTAATTTAACCTCCTTGGATTTAGCCTCTTTGGATTTAGCCTCTGTGGATTTAACCTCTGTGGATTTAGCCTCCGTAGATTTCACTGGATCCGCTAGATGGAGCACCACCGCTTCGTCGGAGGTGCTAGCTCCTCAGATCTCCTCTAGGACACCGCCTCAGCACCCCCTCAATTCACGTCAAATGATCCGATGTAGACTACTAACATATATAGCCTATCAAAGTAAGCCTACTGCATGAATGTAATTTTTGCGAAGTAACACAGAATCACAGAATCTCGTACTATTCAAATTGTGTTACACAGTGTTGATTCTATAAAAAAATGCTACTACAAGTAGACCATCCTTGATCTAGAAAATGATCTCATATAAAAAGTTTTATCCTTTTTTGTAAAACCAATAAAAAAGGATTTAATAAAAGAATCATTTAGAAACAATGTAGGGTTTGATGGATTTGCTGTGCTTGTGGGCTTAGATGGTTACTGATAGTAAATTTATACGTTAATTGACTAGTTAAATCATTAAAATCACTCCGTTCTGCAGTTACAAAATTTTTTTTCTAAACCTTTGTAATCCAAAACTATATAGCTTCCATTTCAGCAAACTATTTCATTGTTGTTTGTAACATTTTAATTACTCAAAATTCCAATAACTTTTGAATAGACTACTTGCTGTCTGCACTTGTATTGCAGTTACATTGTTCAAATTTTTCAATAAGGGAGACAAGAATCAGTCCAAAACTTGTTAAAAACTTATTTAAATTAAAATAAAATAAGTTTTTAACAAGTTTTTGACTGATTCTTGTCTCCCTTATTGAAAAAATTTGAATTGAGATGCGTTTCACGAGAATCGTCCTAAAATTTTCATCCAATAGGGTTAAACTGATCCACTGAGTTTTTTAACAATTAAGCAGTTGCATTGTGTCATATTATTCCAGTTAAGCAGAACGAAAAGACTATTTTGAGAAGCAGATTGTATAGCGTAAGCCTAAGATTTTAAAATCTCTTTATTATATCAGATTTTTCATCGGAAGTTGCTTGTCTGCTAATCATATTTAAAAATTTGTTATTGTGACTCAAACCTATAATTCCATTTGTATTTATTTTGACTTACCCACACTATAATTATATAATTTGCATGCGATAAAAATAATTTTTACTTGAAGGCCTATATGGTTTTGCATAAATATTCACCACAAGTCTTAAAAGCTAGTTCTTCTGATTTGTCCCTTTCAAGTTTGTTTGTTTGTTTGTGTTTTATTGTTTTTAAGGTGCAGTGAGCATGCTAACTATAATAACTTTGTTGTATCTATACAATGTAGGGGAGACTGGGGCAAATCGGGACATGGGTTAAGTCTGTCCAGCCTATGTACTGCTTGTACTGTTGGTTAAAATAATCTCTAGCGCCAACATTGGTTACGTCTTGCATTAACAACAATACCAGTTACGCGATACGGTCGTTAGCAAGTACTTATTTAAACTGATAAAAAAAAATTCAATTTTTTGCAAAAAAGTAATCTTAAAGAAGCAGATATGTTGCTTATTATTTCTTTATGTATATGGTTTAATGCCTCAATGATTACATTGCTGATTATGATAGAATAATGTGGTAATTTAAAATCTATAGCTGGCCTAGATCTTGAAGTGAAGTAAAGATATAACATTTAGTTTCAAAATGACGCCTTTTGGGAAATCGTCATGAGGGCAAGTGGGATCACTGTTCCAACTTACCTCATTACACTTATAACTTAACTTCCAAGCGGTAAGCATTTGTAATGTCGGCTGCGTAATAAAGAAAAATAGTCAATAACCTTGAGCTATTTGCATGTAAGTTTATGTGATAATATAATCTTTCAATCTAGCTAATCAGAAAGTTCACGTGTTCAAATCTTATTAAAAGCAAGAAATATAACCTACCAGTAAAAAGCTACTAATCAGGATGCTATCTACAAGTAGAACCAAAACAAATAATAAAAATAATGCTCATTTTAAATTGCTTATGTCTTTTCTTGGTGGAAGAGTGATAGCCTATGCCTCGAAAATATATAAGCAAGATCAACAGAGGACAGAATCCAATAGATGTCCTGAAAAGGGTGCACATATAAGTCCTACGGAATTGATCTGGCACGTGAAAATGGTGTAGTTATGTTAACTATATCTCGACACACCTCGCATTACCTCCAACCGTTAGATCGAACATGTTATGGACCCTTCAAAACTGCCTTTGATGTGGCAATGGATGGTTGCGCTCTCATCCAGGTCGTATTGTTACAATATATGACGTAACATCTCTAGTTGCTGAAGCTCAGCTTCATTCACTTACTATTCGGAATATTTAGAATGGCTTCCGTGTCTCGGGTATACATCCATATAACAGAAATGTCTTCACAGATGAGGAATTTGCACCAGCCGAAGTCACTAATTGCCTAGATATGAGGATTGTCCATTGTGCAAGTGACATAAATGACGAACAAGATCCTAGAATCCAAAATATATCAGATTAAGTGAACAAGAGTCTAGCAATTCAACTGAGCAAAAATTTGCAAACTTCAAACAACCAAGTACAGGTTCATATGACATTCCACTGCGTAGACTTGGAAAAGCACTTTACAAAGAAACGTATGTCTCACCTTTACAGATATTGCCTATCCCAAAAGCTGCTGCAAGAAAAAATACACAAAAAGGTGGAAAAAAAGAGCGTCGTCAAGGGTGCGGACAAGCACCCCCGTCAGAGATGAAATTGTAGTTAATAAAAAAATCGTCTAATAAAAATTAAAAAACAAAAAAGGCAAGAAAATCCCTATTTTGTAAAGTTATTCTGATAGTGAAAGTGAAGTAGAATTAGTGCTGGAAAATGCTACATGCACTGAAGAGAGTGATGACGAAGTTATCGAAGGCGATTTTGTGGTTGTAAAAGTGGAAGGAAAGTTTCGAGAAGTACGATATATCGCCCAAGTGGATACTATTGACGGAGATGAGTTTAAAGGTACTTTTCTTAAAAAAGTGCCTCAAATTGTAGGACATGTGCCAGTGTTTACAATTAACAAAACTGACATCGCAACATTTCAACGGAATGAAGTGATTGCAAAGTTACCCGAACCAGTAAAGAACACTGGAAGCACCAGAAAATGTAATTAATTGGTGTTTCCTGTTGATATAACACATTGGTTGAATTAATTTTTTGCTGAAAATTGGTCACTGGGAAAAAGAGGTGTTGTTCTTGATGTCCGCAATGTACAGTAGTAGCCTACAGTTGAATGTACAGTTGATTGCTTTTAAATTCTTCTTTTTCTAATAAAACTGCCTTTATGCGCGTGTGTGTGATAAATGTTGTAGCTGTCCCAATTTGCCCCATAGCTCATCCCGACTTACCCCATGCATGGGGTAAGTCGGGACGTTTGAGTGCGTCATTTTAAACCCTGTTTTCGGCTCTTTCCCGATTTTGAAAATAAATGGTACTGCTCATGTTAATTTATTAGTTTTGAAAGTTTTCTATCCAAAGTTTTATTTTAAAATAGCTCATGTAGTTTTCGATTTATGGTCCAAAAACTGAAATTTGTCCCGACTTACCCCAGTCTCCCCTATTGTTTGCATGCCCTACAACGTATATCGTTTTTTTCTGCTTCCTTTTTTTCAGCTTTTATCGTGTTTTTGTACTTTAATTTGTGCTGTTGCGGCTGAGAAATAAAAAACATACATACATACATAGTTACATAGTCATTCAACTTAATAATGATAAAATTGATAAAAATTAATGATTCTTAATTTAGAATGCTTAAAGTAAATTTTATGTAAGAGTAAGCTGATAAAAAAACTAAGACTAGCTTTTTATTTTTTGTTTAAGCTATCTTTTCAAAGTGCAGTTGCAAAAAAAAAATAAAACCTTGTAGCAAAAATTTTTGATATGATAAGTGTTAATAATTGGCTTACTGATTTATTTGTCCCTTTATTTTTTGATAAAGAATTTTATTTGGTTATGGTAAAAGCAACTTCAATTTGGTTTGGAGACGAGATTTCGATATATATATATATATATATATATAATTAACTTACAGACCACAAAATTTTTTAATTTAACATTAATTTTATTTGCCCCAACAGACTGTTTCGCCTGCCTGGGCTCGTCAGGGGGCGGTTAAAAATCTGAAAAACAAAATAAATAAATAAATAAAAAAATAAAAAAAATACAGTTTAAACGAAGCGCTTGAATTCCGGCGAAAAAGCGTAAAACAACAACAAGAAAAAACAAGAGAAAAACTACGGTTGTAAGGTTAATCGATAAATGAATTTTATTGCCAAAGAAAAAGTGTTTTTTACGTAGCTTGCTCTATTGTTTGAAAATAATGGGTAAATATAAAAAGTTTGCATTAAAAATGCGTTAAAATTAAATTAAATAGTCTACACATTGGAAATACGATAAAAAGATGCTAAAGAAATGCGTTTAAAATGACAATTATTAGGATATGAATTAAAAATTAAAACAGTAAATTTTTTTTTTTTTTTTTTTTTTTTACAGGGTATAATTTAAGAATATTTTTAGTTCGATAAGTATGTAGTGTAGAGATGGATTGATTTATTTGTTGATCAAGTAAGTGGACAAAGGTGCGATGTAAAAATAAGGTAAACCGAGTTTGTAAATATATTTATTAACTGCCAGCGTAATTAAAACTTCGTAATTTAAATTTACTTCGATGTCGACATTTTGAGACCAACTCCGAGCGTTTATTTAGTAATTTATTTGGGTCAGCCTGGAATATTTGTAATTTTTCTGATAAGCACAAGTTGCATGTTTTTGAACCACATTGGTATGGAGTTGCGTGTTGCACAATTTTCCATCTTATTTCTGGCGATAGTCCTGATTGTTTTAATTTCCAAACGGCTTTAGATAGTTCGGTGGAGTTAATTTTTTTACTGTCTTTAAAAGATTGGTTATGGTTATTGTATCGGAGTTTAAATGATGTTTCGCAGCTTGTGCTTATCAGAAAAATTACAAATATTCCAGGCTGACCCAAATAAATTACTAAATAAACGCTCGGAGTTGGTCTCAAAATGTCGACATCGAAGTAAATTTAAATTACGAAGTTTTAATTACGCTGGCAGTTAATAAATATATTTACAAACTCGGTTTACCTTATTTTTACATCGCACCTTTGTCCACTTACTTGATCAACAAATAAATCAATCCATCTCTACACTACATACTTATCGAACTAAAAATATTCTTAAATTATACCCTGTAAAAAAAAAAAAAAAAAAAATTTACTGTTTTAATTTTTAATTTATATCCTAATAATTGTCATTTTAAACGCATTTCTTTAGCATCTTTTTATCGTATTTCCAATGTGTAGACTATTTAATTTAATTTTAACGCATTTTTAATGCAAACTTTTTATATTTACCCATTATTTTCAAACAATAGAGCAAGCTACGTAAAAAACACTTTTTCTTTGGCAATAAAATTCATTTATCGATTAACCTTACAACCGTAGTTTTTCTCTTGTTTTTTCTTGTTGTTGTTTTACGCTTTTTCGCCGGAATTCAAGCGCTTCGTTTAAACTGTATTTTTTTTATTTTTTTATTTATTTATTTATTTTGTTTTTCAGATTTTTAACCGCCCCCTGACGAGCCCAGGCAGGCGAAACAGTCTGTTGGGGCAAATAAAATTAATGTTAAATTAAAAAATTTTGTGGTCTGTAAGTTAATTATCTAATTATCTAATCGCTCTGACTCGACGTCATTGAACACTTTCCTGATGAGCACCGACCAAAAAATTTTGAAAAATTTCTATATATATACAGGGTGTCCCAAAAAAAATGTAACACTTTTGTTTTGGTCTGTGCTTATTATTCTTTACTCTAACATTTTCATCTTTTCAGGTGTGACTAGCTAAGTATAGGAGATTTGTTTGACACCAATATTTTAATATTTTGGCCAAGATGGTGTACACATATGAGCAAAGGACAAAAATTGTGGAGTGGTACATTGAAACTAAGTCCTATGTGAAGACTCAAAGACGGTTTGCAGCTCATTTTGAAACAAGAGCAAAACCAAGTCGCCGTATGATTCAATACCAAGTGGAAAAATTTAGAGAACATGGGACTGTACAGAATCTGAATAAAACAAGATCAGGCAGACAAAGAACTGGCAGGTCGGCAAGCAATGTCAACGCAGTCAGAAACTCTGTGGTTCAAAGTCCCAAAAAGTCAATTCGCAGACGTTCTCAGGAGCTTACAGTAACAAGAAACTCTATCCATAGAATCTTGCGAATGGATCTGAATCTGTATCCTTATCAGGTACAGATAACACACAAATTGACAGATTTTGACATGGAAAGAAGAATGGAAATGGGTGAATGGTTTAATGAGATGATGGAAGGAGATCAAGAATGGATAAAGGATGTGTGGTTCAGTGACGAGGCACATTTCCACCTTAATGGCATTGTCAGTAAACACAACTATCGCTTCTGGGGAATAAAAATGCCTGCTGATTTCATTACCCAAAAACCTCTTCACAGTTCGAAGGTCACTGCATGGTGTGCTTTAAGCTACAGAGGAATTATTGGACCATTTTGGTTCGAAGATGAGGATGAGAATGCAGTAACCATCAATCAAGAGAATTACAGAAGAGTTGTTCAGACGTTCTGTACCAACCTTTCTCGGAAAAGAAACATTACCTTCAGTACACAGTGGTTTCAACAAGATGGGGCTACTCCACACACTGCCAAGGAAACTCTTGAATTTCTTCGGCAAAAATTTGAAAACCGTTTAATTTCATTCAAGACGGCACACCTTTGGGCTCCTCACTCACCTGATCTTAACCCTTTGGACTTTTTTTTGTGGGGCTATGCCAAAGAAAATGTTTACAAAAATAATCCCCAAACTGTTCAGGAACTAAAGGCTGAGATCACTCAGTTCATAAGGAGAATTCCAAACGACATGTGCCAACGGGTCGTTGAAAACTTTGCTGTCAGGCTAAATGCCTGCATGAATCGAAATGGAGGACACATCGAACATTTCATTCACTGCAGAGATCAGTGCTGAAGGCAAAAATAACTAAATTGAACTTCAAAGTAGGAATTATGACTTCATTTTTTCAGGAAAAAATTTCCCTAATGTACTCTATCTATTGGCAAAAGCACTATTAATTTCAATCTAAAATAAAAAATTAATTGCAATGTAAAAGTGTTACATTTTTTTTGGGACGCCCTGTATATATATATATAACTATATAACTATATAACTATATATATATATATAGATAATATAGAATCTTTATGTATATTAGGTCTCCATAATTAGGTCTCCATGGGTAAATTTAAAAAGTTTGCATTAAAAATGCGTTAAAATTAGATTAAATAGTCTGCACATTGGAAATACGATAAAAAGATGCTTAAGAAATGCGTTCAAAAATGACAATTATTAAGGTACGAATTAAAATTAAAACAGTAAATTTTGATTTTGATTGCTTTTTTTTTTATGTTGATAGTTCAGTGGAGTTAATTTTTTTTTTTTATTGTCTTTAAAGGATTAGTTATGATTATTACATCGGAGTTTAAATAATCTTTCGCAGCAGTCGTAATAAAATTTGTCAGTTTCACCAGTTTTTACGGAGGTTTTGTAAACTATTGAGTTTCTGCAACATTTTCCGTTAAGTTGGCATTTTTTATTTGATTTACAGTTGCATTGTTTGGCGTCTACTTTGCTGTCCGAGTTGTTCAGGCGTGAAGTGTTTTGCTTATTTATAATAGATTTCACATTTGGCATGCAACTATAACTCAGTTTTATGTTGTTTTTGTTAAAAATTTTGTGGTATTTGTTGCTGGGTGAAAAATGTTTATTGAGGAGGGTAAAAAATTCTTTGTCAATGTTAGCGTTGACTTCTTCATTGAAAGGGGGTTAAACCAAATAATCTTTCTTGTTCTATTTCTTGATCGATTTTTTAAAGTTGAGTTGAATTGATCTGTTTTTTTTTGGTTCTTCTTTTACATACTCGTAGGTTAATTTTTTCCTGTATCCGCTTTTTTCGAGGGCTAATTGATATTCCCCGAGATTGTTTTATTGAATTCTTGTAAGCTGTATGAATTTTTGGATAAGCGTGATGAGATCATTTTGGTTAATTGTTTTTTTTACATTGGGAGAGTGATTCAATTTTGCATTGATATAAAGGGATATGTCTATATCTATTAAACGAACTTAATAAAAACATAAAAAATCAACATCTGAGGCTAAACAGAGACGATGGCTTGGAATAATAAATAGTAAATCAGGACCAATCATTGAAAAAATCAAGAAAAACATATCGAAAATTTTTCAAAACAATGATCTCAAAATAACAACAGAATGTAATCTTTTGCAAACTGATTTTTTAGGTATCACACTAACGCATAGTTACTGGAGTTATAGTTGCATGCCAAATGTGAAATCTATTATAAATAAGCAAAACACTTCACGCCTGAAAAACTTGGACAGCAAAGTAGACGCCAAACAATGCAACTGTAGATCAAATAAAAAATGCCAACTTAACGGAAAATGTTGCAGAAACTTAATAGTTTACAAAACCTCCGTAAAAACTGGTGAAACTGACAAATTTTATTACGACTGCTGCGAAAAAAAGATTTAAATTTTAGTCATATCTTTATTTAAAAAAAAACAAAAAAAAAACAAATAGATTTATACAAATCGGGATAATCGCTTGATGGTTGTATTAAGGACAATGTTGGCTTTTAAGTCATGAGGATAATTAGTGGTAATAATAAAATGTACTACTTTGTAAAAAATTTTAAAAAATTTTAAAAAATTTTGTTATTAAAGAAACACAAATTTTTGTTATTAAAGAAACACAATCATATAAAGTTTTTTCGAGTTATAATCATGTTTACTTAGATTATAATGAAAATTCCTACCTATTTCTGCCAATTTTTGTAGCTTCTCTTCAATACACTCTGCACTCGGGAAATCCAAACCTTTTTTAAAAACTATTGTAGTAATATCACCATCTTTAATTGTTTCTAATCTTGGTCTGAAAAAATGCAAAAGAATATAGAGAGCTTTTGAAAATAACAAAATGACTACAATTCTGCTAAAATAATAAAATTAAAATAACCTGCCGAATAAAATTCTTTCAGTTGGTAGGCTACAGTAATTGTTTCCAAAATGTTTCCAAAGTTTTTGGTCTTCCATGGCATAATCAGATAGAGATTTTAAAATTATCAAACGCACTTTCAATTTTTTTTAGAGTAGTAAACTATAACAATTTATATTCAAAGTGAAAGCAATTACAAAAACGACAAGAATTAAGACCTGGTTGAAATAAGAAATTATAATCAAGATCTTGTTAATTTGGATTGAAAATTGCATGCCGAGGTGTTTGAGTATTTAAATTTCCAAAACCCCATAGGCGCCATGTTAAGAAAAAATGAATTAAGCACGGCATTGTGTAGTGTTCCGTCATATACATCTACCATTCAATGCTTTGATTCCAAAACAATTTCTATTTGCTTCAAAATTAACAACAAAAGTAACGTTTATTTCCAAAACCCCGTAGAAGCCATCACTCTTTTTTTCCAAAACCCGTTGCATCCACATTGACCAATAACAATGCGCGGTTTGTCACGTGAATTATCAGCTGATCGTTGAAGCGAGTAATTTGGACTTTTGCAGAGCTAGCAGTTACTGCATTAGTTGGAGAGGAGTTTAGCTATCGGAACAAAACAAAGTTTTTATAAATTGTAAGCAATGAATGTTGAAGTTGATGAGTTTGCAGTTGTTAATTTGCAAAATTCTAGAAAAAGGCAAAGGAATGAAGCTGTGTGGAAGAAAAACAGAGCCAAACGAGCCCGATATTCTCGCGAAGGTAAGCTCTATAATGATAAAGATTAAACGTTTTTCCAGAAAATGAATTTTGGTTAATTTTAGTTGTGATCAATGGCGGGTGTAATGTGTATGGTGAATTAGGAAAAGCCCCCTTCCGTACGAAGGAACCCTTATATTTTCGGATTGCAGTATGAACAACAGCAATAAAAATCTTTCTTACTTTGTAGTTGCTTGAGTCATTATAATATTTTTGTGGTAAATAAAACTTCTTTTTGCTTGAAAAACAATTTTATCTTTGGAGGGGGCACTTGCACGCTTATGGTGTGAACCCCCCTCCCCTTGACACTTCTTCGAAGGAAAGAAACCATTTTAACGCCACATGAATACTTCGCAGATTTCAATGAAGTCGACCATGTTCTTTAATACGGCAATGACTGGAAAGTTTATAATTTCAAAGCATTGTCCAAAATCGCTGTTAAAACCCAGCCAGGATTTCGCATCACTGATGCGAAAGTGTTGGAAGTGGTGCCTGAGTCATCGAAAATGACTGTGAGAAACTTCTATGCTGCTGCTGGGTGTCAGCATGCAATTCTCAAACGAGGAACTCGGTTGATTTCGTTAGTTGCCAAAGAGCTTCCTCCAATAAACACTGTAAAAGCTGTGAAAAAACGAGATGTTTTGCAACTTTTGCAAGCAACGGGGCAAAATAGAGTAGCGGAAGTCATGGACTATTATAGACCAATTTATTAGTAAGCTGAAAGCAATGTTGATGAAAGCGATGATGATGAGGCTCTTATCATTAGAAACGAAGATTCATGGTAGAATTCAAAATATTCTTTTTTAAACTAAAAGGTTTTTTTGACGGGGGGCGAAGTGCAATCAAGAAGTTGTTGACAGCAAAAACACTAAATATTTTTCTAAATTCTCCGGCGAAAAAAATTTTTTTTGCCTGTTTCAAACCAAAATAATTTGTAACATTGGATGAATAGCAAATAAGTTCTTACTAAAACTTCTAGAAACCTTATGTGGCGGGAGACAGTCTTTTTTTAAAATACCTTTGCAAAATTGGCAGATTTTGGACAAAATTTTTTGCAAAATGTAATTTTTTTTGAAATATTTAGGGGGATTTCCCCTTTTTGCCCCCTAGGTAGGCCTTTGTTCTAAATTGCGTTGTTCTTTTTATTTGTGTGTGGTTTTGTCGCGTATTTTTATGGTTAAATAATAAATTATTAGAATAAATTTTGTTGAATGTATAATTTTGCAAGTTTTTTTTCAAAACCTCGTATATCCACAAATTCAAGTTTACAAAAAATGAATAAAAAAATTATTGGTAAACAGCAGATTTCAGCAAACACACTAATTTTATTGAGTATACGATAGACAATCTTCAGAAAGTAAAATAAGATGACATTTAACAAACCATAGTCTTGTATAGTATTTCGTGTTTTTCTCAAAAGTAGCCAAAGTGGATATACAGGGTTTTGGAAATAAGCTCTTTATTTGTAAAGCAACTAAAATACAACATAATAAAGTTTTGTATAAAGTATTGTGAAAACGTAATATTTGCATTTATTTTTACAAATCCTCATAAAAGTGCTGCACAATTTATTAAAGGATTTCTCTAAAAACCTCAAAATAATTGATAAACTTAGCTTGTAACAGTTTACTATTTACATTAATTTGATGGTTATAATGTAAATTTGTTGAAATATAAACAATTTTTTTGAGAAACTCTATTTTATTGGTTAAAAAATTGGCTTGTTAGCAATTAAGCCAGCATTTTTCAACAGGAACCTTGTGACCCAAAAAAGTCCAAAAAGATTTTTAGGAACAAAAGTAGATGTCTTATCATACTGTAGCTTTATTTCTTTTACAAGTTGATTAATTTAGAAGTTTATTACATCTCTCAGTTTTGCTATTGCAATGCCAAGCACGCCTGTTAAGCGATGGAACTTCCTCAGCGCCGAGTAAAGTCACTACCCTACTTTGACAAATAAATTCACAAAGACTTTCTTGCCGCCTAATTTATCTAATATGGACGCAGCTTATCAGGACTTTTGCAGCATCCTCAAAAAAGCAGCAAAAATTATCCAACTCGGTATTCAAAACAATTGTGTACATGTTAAGATGCAGAGTGTGAAACTTTCATACAACGTTACCGCAATTCACCAAAGAACTGGAGTAACTCGATCAGACTTGACAAGAAAAAAAGGAACCGATATTCTGAAGCAGTTTGGAGCATCAATATTTTACTTTCTTGTCAAAAAGCAGAAGTTCAACTTTACTGATAAAAGAATTTATATTTGTCTCATAACACGAATACAAAAGTTCTGCACACCAAAAAACAGCAACAAGGAAGTTGCGAATGAACCTTGCGGACATCGAGTCAAGCAACCACTTAAATCGAAGTCCTAAAATTTATTTATAATTGAACGAAAGTTTCCCATAACACATAAACTCGACGATGATGAAGGATATAATAAATTTAACAAAATCTTCAATGAATCTAATATTTTTTGCATTGATTTTTAAATGTTTATAAGATTGAGTTTTATGTTAATTGGGGTTGAGTTAGTTCCATACTTTGACTTTCTGCAACTTGATACTCCTTTGAAATCTTTTTGATTGATACCGAGGAGTATAAAAGTGATTATTGTTGTCCCGTTGAACATGTGGAAACGTCACTCGTTTGATGAGATATTTAAAGAATGGTTTAGATGTTTTTTGGATAAAAAAATTACATAAATTGGAAATGTCTCACTTAAAAATTTATCTAGTAACAAGATCTGATATTCTGTAAATAATGGTTTGAGATGTTGATAAAAATGTTAGGCAGCTACAATTCTTAGAGCCTCTCTTTGTAGTATCGTTAACTTTTTAAAATAAGTTGGATAAATTGATCCCAAATTATGAAACCATAATTGCAAGTATATAAAGATATGATAAAGTTAAAATAAGGTAGAGAAAGAAAGTACTAGGTATTTCATCTTTGTGTTTGAGAATTTGATAAAAACAACTTACAGAGACACGTGTTTAAAGTAACTTTAGGAAAGAATTTTTAAAACAGCCATCAAACAGACGTACCACACAGAAATGACAGGCAAAATTTAAGGAAGATTTATGGCATGACAGGCAAAATTTATGGCAAACTCAAGGACATTGTTTTTATTGTTTGAGTTTGCTGCAGATGTTTTTTCCGAAATTATCATTTAGTTGGGACGAAAAGTGGTAAATAGAAGATCGATTCAAGGTAAATACCTTGTTTTTTAGAGATCATCATGATTTTGAGAGAAAAATGGTGAAATCGGAGACAAATTGAAGCGAAGACCTTTTTTTTTTAGAGACCACCATGATTTTGTAAGAAAAATAGTGAAATCGAATGAAGAAAAATAGAGAAAAATGCCCGGGGCCCCAAAAGTTTGACCTCCCCATCACCCAAATAATATTATTTATCAATTTTTGTGCCACTGCGATAGTCGGTACGTAGGACGTATATCCCAAAGGTTGCAAGAACGCGTTAAGCAACATATTCCCAGGTCGATGAGAAACCATCATTCTTCCCAAGACCCCGATCTTTCCCGTGCCTGCAAAAAACAGCGCTCCTCATATTATCGCCCATGACTCTGCTATTGGACAGCATCTTTTGAAAAATCCTTCCTGTGCCAGCCAATACAGTGACAACCAAATACTCTATTCTTGCGCGCGGACGTACTTCTTTCCACCTCTCCGCTCTTGAAGCTACGTTTATCAAATTATTTTTAATCTAATCTATGTTGACACAAGGAATTTCTTTGAAGTCTAAAAATCATTCTTCAACGCTTTTTTTCTTTGCCGTCTGATTGGTTGTCTTTCTTGATCAATCAGACGCACTCTCGTTTTCTTTTCTCTATTCCTGATTGGTCGCTTTTTTTTAACTAATCAGACTCCTTCTCCTTTTCTAAATAAGCACGATCGGATTGGTCTCAGTTCATTCTGACGATTCCTCCCGATAAGTGTCAGATAAAAAGTTTCTGAGGAATAAACACAGTTATCGTAAAGTTTTGTACCGCCAATCGACTCTTTCTCATTTTATTTGTCTCATGATTTTTTTTACTTTTACTACACATCTTATACTGAATGGCCCTTTGTATGGGTCTGGAGATCAAAAAAAAGAGAATAAGAAATAAATGCTTGTTTGACCAGCTGCGCGAAAATTACAAAAAAAAACTCGTTAAACTAGGCATCCGCGGTTACAATAAACAAATCATAAATGGAACAAGGAGCACCGTGAGAGTACATCTAAACTCTGAACTGTCATTTCTATAACCAGTACCACGGCTGTTGGAATCGATTTACCAGAACAGGTTGGGTTAGGCAAAATCGTCTGCGAATTGGTGTTGGGCGGGGTGACTGAAGTTTATTTAAGGACAGTTTATTAAAACTGCATAATGGATCCATATGGCATCATAGCTTTTCACAGCTGGTAAGCATGTTAAAAAGAAAAAGAGTCAAGATTTATTTCTGTTTAATGCCGTTTCTTAGACAGTGACAGCAAGCAAAGCATGTAATGAAAATAAAACTTCGGTTATGGAGAAGTTCTATGATTATTTTCGTCATTCACTTATATGACAGAGGTCTCAGTAGCTTGCAAGTAAAATCACGCTGCCAGACAGAATCATATGCAACTGTCAGGTCGACAAATACGACAACAGGCTTCATTTTTAAAGCTCAAAAACTATTTTTTATTTTAACAGAATAACTTGATTCACTGTTGACTTTTTATCAAGCTCAACTTGCTCTGTAGGAAATAATTGGTTGGAAGCGGGCGTAGATAAGTCTCTCGAGGATCTTGTTTGGGACGCAGGACAGAGATATTGGCTAATAACTTCTTTGGTTCTCACCAAGCTTCATCGACTTCAGGATTCCCATCTTAAATCTAAAACTGCTTGCCAAGACCACCAAGCAGGGGAAATTGCCGTAAAGTGTCTTTCCCAAGGACACAAGTGAATGGCGCAAGTGGGTTTTTGAACCGAGACCATGTTATCACAATATTTTTTGACAAGAGTGTAAAAATTTGATGCTCTTAACTGCTTCATATCATCGAACCCTCCGCTTCATATCATGTCTGGCGAATAAAGTCGTAGCAGCCAAACTAGAGTTGTCGTTTGGTGGAGTTATCATATCCTTTGTTTGATTGCAGACACGTTGTATAGAGTTTTCACACTTTGCATACCGATTTAGATATTTTTTTGCTGCTGTTTTAAAGATATTGCAAAAGTTCTAATAAGCCCCATCCACATTAGATAAATTAGGCGGCAGCAAAGTCTTTGCGAATTTGTTTGTCAAAGCAATGTAATAAATTCCACTTGGCCTTGCGGAAGTTCCGTCGCTTAACTAGATGTAATAAACGAAGGTCAATGCTATGACTAACAAAACTTCTTTATTCACATAGCATATAGCTATACCTTATTAAATTTAAAGATATGCATGTAGCCTAGATCACTTTTTTTAACGTATTTAAAAAATGTACCTGCTTTTTTCAATCTATGTTTTGTCAATCTATTTCACCAATCTTTTGTTATATCAAGGTGCTCTTATCACCGGCTCACAGGGCGTTGCCTGAAAGCTCAAATAGCCAGATCACTTCCACGTTTAAAAGCGTTTAAATATTTACAAGCATTATTACTAATATTGCCAAAGACTTAACCTACTTTTTTAAAAACTACTCATTTACTCGTTAAAAAAGTTTAACAAAAATAAACATTCAACAATACTAAAATTAACATGAATCCTAATTAGATAATATCAATTTCTTGAAAAAAAGTCAATAAAGATGTGGATCAAAAAATTAAATTAATTTTTAAAGATTACATACATAGAGTGTTCAACAAGTAAGATTATAAGTGAAACTCCAACTCCAATCAAGATCCCATACGCAACATCCCAAAAGCAGCAAACAAAGGTTAAAAGAAGTGGTAACAGGTCAAGTACTAAAATAAGAATATTTATTGTGACAAATATTTTGTGTAAAAATCAATAATTTTCGGCTTATAAAATATATTTAACACTGAAAAAGTGATAAAATAGTTAAATAATACTTTTTATCTTTTTATTTTTTAAGGTAATTTTTTTTCGAATTAAAATTTGCAAAAGTTTTTCTACTCTTAAATTGAGACATTTCACTAGATTATAATGCTTATAGCCATAACTTCTTTCGGTTGTGAATTGTATTAAAAAATACGTTGCTGAGGAATTATATATTGCATATTGTGTGTACTGATATTTAAATGGAAATAGTTTTTTTAGTCGTTACAGTTTGTGTTTTCAAAAGATTTGGTAGTAAGCATACTGTTTCCAGATAAAAATATTTAAGAACTGCAATAAAATTTAATAAATACTTTTGTTATTTTTCTAACGACTTAATTAAAAAACAGAAAGATTTCTTTTAATTTTTTTTCGTCAAAGAATTTACTATGTTAATTTTTTTAAGGTATGGACTGTGTTTTGACATAATAGTAATTACGTGATTAGAAAATTTATTGTAACACTTTTTTTTGCCAATCAAAGTGCGTTTGGCTTTTTATAACTAGATTTGAGCACGAAAGAATCTAGTAATAAACAAGTCAGACAATATCAGGAATTAAATTAATCGATGAAAGTCTCAGGAATTAAAGGGAGGTTTGGTGGGGTAAAAATCTTTAAATGTAATATGTACAAAACAAAATAGGTTGCTAAAGATTCCTTAAAAAGTGTAAACATGGCTAGAATTATGATTGAAAAAGTGGAGAGGCTATCTTGGAGATGTTTTTGGTATAGAAAATGGAGTTTAAGAAGCAGTGATCGGAAAAATAGGAGCCAAATGAAATACGAGGGGCGTTCAGAGAGTAATGCAACTGAATTAATTTCTTGCAGCATTCATTTAACTAACATCTGATTCTTTTACAGATTATAGATTGGTAACTAACGTTTACAGATTTTGTAGAAAATAAGGGTTTGAATTACTGCAATCTGCAATTCAAATTTTAAGCAATTCCTCTATGTCTTTTTCGTTAGAAGGTAAAACAGCGTGATTGCCCCAAAGCAATCTCGGCAGAAGCAAATAGTCATTATTGAATTTTTACTGTTGGGGGATAAACAGCTCAGAACATAAGCAGAAGGCAAAAGAAAGTGTATGGTGACAGTGTGATAGACTACAGCACAGTGACGAGGTCGGTGAAGTGAATCAATGATGGTTAGGAAGAACCTGCTGAAAGTGATCTTTGCGATAGGCCAAGAAGTGGTAGGTCATCTTCTGCTCACAGTTCTGCTAAAATTGATCAGGCAGATGCATTGATTAAGGAAAACAGATGCATCACTATGAATGAGCTTGCTGAGTAATTAGGAGTAAGTGCAGGGAGTGCTGCAAAGATTATGGATACCCTGGGGTATTCAAAAGTGTGTGCAAGATGGGTCCCAAGCCAGCTCACAGAGGCTCATAAACAATCCCGCCTAGAAGCTTGTTCTGAACTTCTGGAGTCCTGGCACCGTCTGACTTCCATTTGTTTGGGCGCCTCAAAGAAAATTTGAGATGGCGACATTTTTCCACTGATGAAGAGGTCAAAACTGCTGTTAGGAAGTGGTTAAAAAGGAAATTTGCAGAATTTTACAATGAAGGAATATGCGCATTCATTAAAAGGTGGGAAAAGGCTGTTCGGAAAGCCGGAGATTACATCGAGAAGTAACTATGAAATGCTCATGCTATATACTTTCTTGTGATGCACAATTTGCGTACCTTTAAAACTCAATGTCATGAAAAAAAACCTGGTTGGTTTACTTTCTGAACGCCCCTCTTAGATTTAAGAATGCTGCAGGTGTGTTATGCAAATAAGATTTTTCAGTAAAGTTGGGGACTTGTATATAAAATGTATATCAGAAGTGCAATGAATTACGGAGGAGAGTGCTAGCCAATAAAAGCAAACGATATAACCGGAATGGAATCCACAAAAAAAGGTTTTAAATGATATATAATAAGACACTGAAGGATAAAGTAAAAAGTGAGTTATTATTAAAGATGATTGGTGTTGAATCATTGAAGTAATTTTTAAGAAGTCAAAGACTAAGATAGTTTGAAAACGTTAAAGATGAGAAAAAAATAATTCCAGCAATTATTATGACTCTTACAGCGAGGCTATGAAGTTACAACTATAAAGGTTATTGAGGAAAACAAAAAAAAAAAAAGAAGAGGGTTACAACAAGAACTGGCAAAGAAAAGGCAAGAATGTAGGCGCGGCTGCAAGAACGGCTGACCCCTGCTAGCGAGGAAAACACGTCGTGTCTCCTGCTTCGGAACGATTGAATCGCTCTATAGAACTTTCTTGCAATCTTAGAGAGACAACTTGAGTTTGGCTGCTATAACCTGTACTTGACTTGACAAGAAAAAGGCGGATCGATGATCCGAAGCAGTTCGGAATATCGACTTTTCACATTCTGTTCATAAAGCATGGAATATATAAAACAACTTTTTAGTCATCTCGACTTATTTCTCAAGAAGTTTCTGAGTTTTGGAGGGGAACAATATCAAACCCAATAAATATCTCTGAGAATTTCTCACAGAGAAAATTCACTGCTTCCGTCCAACACTTAAAACCAAGTAAAGCTTCGGGATTTGATTCTATCTGATCAGAGCTTATAATCCATTCTGGAGCTGCTTTGAAGTCCTGGTTACGTGACTTCCTTTCTTCTGCTTACGCCGACTCAAAATTCCCAAGATCTGGAGAAGAGTAAGGATCGCGATCCTAAAGCCGATTAAACCCGTGGCTGACCTAAAAAATTATCGACCGATATCTTTACTCTGTGTTGGCTATAGAACCCTCCAAAGGCTTATCTACGCACGTTTCGAGCCAATTCAATAATTGGCTCCACTGCACTTTAAAGAGCAGGCTGAGTTTCAAAGCGGAGAGTTAATCGTGGATTAAGTCGTTACGTTGACACAAAACATCGAGGATTCTTTCGGGGTTAAGAAGACCGGTGCCGTGTTTGTTGATCTGACAGAGTATATGACACTGTCTGACACCGTGGCCTTACGAGGTATCTGAAAGCTGATGAGACTTCTGCTGGATAAACACAGGGTCAGAATGATTATGGAGCTTGTCCGAAATTGAAGTTTTACCCTTACTACCGGTGACAGCAAGCAAAGCAAGCAAAGCAAGCAACGCCGTCTGAAAAACGGCGTTGCTCAGGTATCGGTCTTGGCTCCCCTCCTTTGAACAACTATACGTATAATCTTTCCTTCAAGATTTCGTGAAAACTTGCTTATGCAGACGATCCAACATTGTTGCACTGTTCTGGAAACTGGAAGGACCTGGAGGAGACTTTAAGTCAAGACATGTCTACACTTTCAGCGTATCTCCAGATTTGCGGTGAAGCTCAGTCACACTAAAACAGTGACGGCAGTCTTTCATTTAAATAATCGAGAAAACAAACGTGAGTTAAAACTTTACAACAATAATAGACTTTCATTATACTCTGTTGTTCTACTTGTTTTTACCAGAAGAACAACAGAGTATAATGAAGAATATACCTGGTAACAAGAAAAATAGTATATTCATTAATAGACTTTTACTATTTTTTTCCAAACCCTACTTATTTTGGGGTAAAACTGGACAGATCGTTCACGTTCCGCCACCATCTAGTGGCATTGCGCAAAAAACTAGCTTCACGCGTCACACTGCTTAAGCGACTTGTAGGATCAGAATGGTGTGCTGGTGCCAAAACACTGTACACGCCATCCTGGTGTCGCAGTGCTCCCACTCGCCTCATAGACAATATCCTGAATGAAGCCTTGCGCATAGTCACTGGATGCCTGTATCCCACTTCACGGGTCACCTACCCGTACTTTCAGGCATCCAGCCAGCTGAGCTTTGCCGACCAGAAGCCACACTCTCCTTGGCTTACCGTGGATTCTGACCATATCCTCTATGTTCTTTAAGTGGGTCCTCAAATGCTTGCCATGCAAGAGAGACTAACGTCTGGCCGCTCGTTTGTGCCCGCTGCATGGACTCTACTGAACAACCTCGCCGGACTTGGCATCCGCGCTTTTCAATGGACGAATTATAGATGAAACACGGAGAACACGGAGAATCCAGGCTCCGTGTTTTTATACCCACAACCAGGGCCTAACCTGTTGGAATGAGCTTGCCCCAAACAGCTTGCGTCAAGCTCAATCGCCCGCGGACTGGTGTTGGGCGACTTCATTCGTCCAATCACAACTTGGATTTCCTTTTTTACCAAATTGCAAATGTGGCGCCCCTGAGCAAACCGCAGACCATGTACTAACAGCGTGCCCTATACATCGGGCACCACATGGAAAACGAGGTCTGACGGTTTTGGATGACGAAACTCGATGCTGGCTTAATAACACCACTGCCGGCATCTGATTCAGGCAGTTCAGCAGTCTGGGGTAGTAAAAGAGTAAACCCTCGGCCCCAGTCCTGTTTGTGTCTGACTTGGAGTGGATGCAAACGATGACAAAGGAATCGCTTTTAACTCTAACAATGCTTTAACGAATATGACCAAAATCACTTTTGGCCAGTAATATATTCAATCGATTGAAGAAAATCCAAACACAGAGGCGATTTGTCCTGTTACCAATGAGACAAATGACAAATTACTGTGCAACAGTACAAAGATTTATTCGATTTTGATCAATATCACATTGGTAATTTACTTTCTGCGATTGCATTGCGCCAATTTTCAACAGTCAGGAAAATTTATTGGGTAAAAAAATAATCACGTTAGCCAACTAAGAAAACTTTATTTAAACATAAAACGCCGAGAAAATTAAAGACGAATTAGAAGAAATTTAAAGCATTAGAAGAAAGGCTAATAGCATAGCTGGCTGCATATAGTTTAAATAAAAAATACAAAAATGCTGTTGTAGAGCAAAATACTCCGCCAGATAGGTGTTTCGACTATTGAAGTCTTGTCAGTGACGGTTTGATTTGCGAAAAAACCGAAAAGAAAAGACCTAAAAGACTAAAGTGACAATTTGATTTTACAAAAAGTCAAAGATTTTGTTAAGAAAAGTTTAAAGCACTGAGAGAATCTAAAAATAATTGTCCTGGCTGCTGAATAGCGCAATGTGGTCGTAAAGAGCGAAGTACCAATGTGATATTGGTCAAAATCAAATGAGTCTTTGTACTTTTGCACAGTAATTTGTCATTTGCCTCAATGGTAAGAGATCAAATTACATTTGTGAGTGCATTTTCTCAATCGATTAAATATATGTATTAGAGGCCAAATGTAATTTTGGTCATATTCATTAAAGCATGGTCTTAGTCAGAAGTGATTCTTCACTCATCTTTCTAAATGCAGT
Source organism: Diplosoma virens (assembly GCA_963680785.1). Classification (NCBI taxonomy): domain Eukaryota; kingdom Metazoa; phylum Chordata; class Ascidiacea; order Aplousobranchia; family Didemnidae; genus Diplosoma; species Diplosoma virens. Next base: position 42,800,669 of record OY796891.1, read on the forward strand.
TTGTTACTTTTTAAACTGTCACACTTCATTACTAATAATTTCAATCATGACGATGTAATTCATTCCCGTTTTAAGTAATTTTAATTTTTATTGTGAAATAGTAATCGCGCCGCCGCGGGGCGCTACTCTCGTATTATGTCCGATGCGCTTTCTATTGCGCGAGGCATATATCCTTTTTCTCTTCTTAATGACGTAATATGTTTTGTCCGAGCGCCATTATAGCTCGATAATTTTGGAATGTTCTGGCGCATTCGAGCGTAGCGCTTTCTCTAGGGAATTCGGGCTAAACCTCGAATATACGAGTAAATTTGCGTCACATGATCTTTTTTCTATATAAAGGCGATGCGTAGCGAGACAAAATTATTATTATTATGAGGTATTTTGAGACGCCTCGAGAGACGGCTCGAATAAAAGATTTTGTTTGGGCACAGGAGGTGACCCGTTAGATTTGTATCGTTTGACGATTGTTGAATTTATTTTGTGCCAGCGGTTGGGAGTTGTGTTCTACAGAGGTAGAATTATTTGTGTTGATTGAATCAAGTTATAGTGTTGAGTTCGCTTTGCAGTTTGGCAAAGCGTGGAATAGAATTTCGTCAGTCGTGATTTTTGTAATACATTCGTTCTCATTAGAGACAGTGGTCTCTGTTTGTTGTGAAGAAGAGTCATCAACGAAACCAATCCGAGCTTTCGTTTAAACCAGCTGTATAAAACCTCATACCAGGCTACTTCTTGAGCCGGAATAAAATAAAATTTAGACACAGCTTTGTTTCAGCGCAGGTATTCGGTTTACCTAGCTGAACTGGTCCTTTAGGATTCCCGAACAAAGTCTGTGACATAAACCCAACGGCAAAGAAAATTTGTTTTATTGCAAATATTAAATTTTTAGTTATATTTTTTATTTATCAATAATTTTTTTTATCTATTAACTTACAGTTCAATTGGGCAACGTGAGTGATTGCATTGAGGCTAAATAAGTTGATAACCGCCATTATAATGACAGCTCCTAATGCTGACGATGGGATAAATTGAAAAGTTTCGGTAAGGAATTCCAGTGCTAAAAGGACAATTGTTCCAGTAAATATTCCCCCTAAAGGTGTCATTACGTGGCACTGAGCATTAACAGCTGATCTGAAAAAATTTAAAAATAGTTTTAAAAGTAAGAGTGTTGTATAAATTGTTAAGATTCACTCTGATACCGCGATGCTGTTGATTGAACCAGGACATTACGCTTTAAAACGATGCGCGTTGGACCCACTTTACGCCCTTTTATCAAAATTTTGAAAAAAATTGCTCAGAAAAATATAAAACTTACCCACACCTGGGCTAAATCATAAAATATTGATGGGAAAATCCGTTTTTAAAAATTAAGTTTATTTGTTCTCACAATCCCGCATATAATTGCAGAGAATGAGGAAAATAATTTAAAGAAAACGCAATTCAAGCGGCAGGCGAACCAAGAAATTTTCGAGCAACCTAAAGTTTTAATAAATTCTGCAACTGCGAATTTTTTTACCTCATAGATTTTTTTATGTTGTAAGAAATATAATTGCTTTACATGCACACACTCTTTAAAAAATTTAAATTTTCATTCTATACATATCAACAAAACATTCAACATACAGGACACATTACTTGCTACACCACAAATTTGATTTAAGTAATTACTGGCACAAAATGTCAAAAGCAATAAGTAGGCAAAACCGAACGAAAATTAAAAACCCTGAACATCTTTGTAACATTCGCAAACTCAGATACACAATCATTGATCTACATTTTTATCTTACAGGTCACACCATTGAACACATGCAAGTCAGCACAATAAAAAAATCAATAAATATACAAATTATCTGAAAGTCAGTGAATTATTTTGAATTCATAAATTGCATTTACTAAAACACAGTCTCAACAAGAAAAATTGTTATTGAGTATTTTTCGTTTGCGTCAATTTTCTGTAAATAATAATTTATCTTATTCCTTTATTTTTGCTTATTATGTTTGTTGCGTAGAACATTATATCTTTTTTTTTTATCTCTATATTTATCCTCCTGACTCGCAGGAAAGCGACGGAGGCGCTATACATAGGGTAAGCAATTACCCCGACCTGCTTCCGAGATGCCAAGATATTGCTGTCCGCTAGTAATTTACTAGAGATATTACTGTAATTTAGAACTGCTTGTCAAGACCACCAAGCAGGGGAAAGTGCCGTATAGTGTCTTTCCCAAGAACACAACAGAATGGCACAAGTAGGTTTTGAACTGAGACCATGTTGATCATCAGTCCGGTGCTTTAACCACTCGACCACGCTGCCGACACTAAATATCGTGCGATATGACGATATCGTGCGATATGACACTAAATATCGTGCGACATGACGATATCGTGCGATATGAAAACAATTTAATTAATTAACGGTCCAATAATTAAGGAACGCTTAACTAATTTCAGAATAAAAAGGCAAAGCTTCAAAAGTTCAGTTTATTAAGGAAATTTTGGAATTGTAACTCATTCCATCATCAATTGCATTAAAGTATGTCAAATATATCAAATGCATCATCAATAAACTATGTTTTGAAATACGTATATTGGCTTTACTTTTTATTCTACAATTAATAAAAGTTATATAACACTGTTTATCAAAATTTACGCAGCGGACAAATTAAAATTGATTTTAGGTAATTTTGAGGTGCTGAATTTAAATCAGTAGCCAGGTTTTTTTGTCACGCTTACATTTTGAGTTTTGAACATAGCAGGTGAAAATTGAGATACCTGTTTACAAAACTGTAAATATTTATATTTGTAATTACAGAGCTTAAAAATCTTGAAATGCAAACTCAGCACTTTATTAGTTGGATACAAAAGAGTACTAATACTCCTTTGAAGCCGATGCCACTAACGTCTGTGATTTATTTAGTGTGATATCTATCGGTATTTATGCCATAGAAGTGCCACATTCTAGCAAAATTTAATTTAATGAAGTGAGTTGCGCGTATGCATGCAGGTTAATGTACTGTTCAAACTGTTTCTGTTTAGCAGAAATTTGAGCATGGAAAGCTTTCTATTCCGATAAGCACATTAGCTTTTGTATTCTTTAATGTAGCAGTTCACCCATATGGTGTAAGGTTTTCGTTATACCAGAACCATGTTAATAGCTTTAATCTATTTCAGAATTTTTTGGATAAGATGAAAGATTTTAGCAACAAATTCCACTGCAATTATTGTACGTGTCATGGGATTTTGTAGTTTACTTCAAAGTTCCAGTGAGCTGCATGTTAAAACTGATGTACCTGAGAAAGTTTTAAATATATTTTGATTTTAGAAAATGCAGCACTACTTATTTGTTATTTTTGAAAATGGTAGATAGAAAAAAAGTGTAACACAAACCCCAATAGCTCTGCTATGTTTGTGAAAAATATACATTGCCAGCAAAACAATCAAATATTTGACATTAAATGAAAAGTACTACCTTGATTGCAAAATTGCTGATTAGGGCAAAAAAATGAGCACCTCATATTTTCAGCAATTCTTGCCACAGTCAACTGCTTCAAAGGGCTGCTGGCAAGCAATCAAAGTTTTGCAGTTCCTACGATTGTTTTTTTTTGTTCAATGGTTATAAAAAAATTTTCGAAAAAAGCAAATGTAAAATTGTTTATTCAAGCTGCCAGTATTTTCTGAAACTAGATTTGCAAGGTTCTGACATTCCAATTCCTAAAGCTTCCACTCTAGAAGTTTTTGAACCTCCAGAGTCTTCATCTGAACCAGACAGTTCCAGCAAGACAACGTAGAGTGATTTGGTCTTGTTGCAGCTAGCTAAAACAACCCAGTTTTCACAAATCGAATTATGTTAAACGATCGTTTGGGAGATTTGGGATTGCTAAATTACAAAGCTAAAATTTTGGAATCCTGCTTAAACCAATGTAATTTGCTTGAAAAAATAACTAAAATTTCGGAATTTGTTATTGCAAGAAAAAAATCAGTTCATTCTTTAACTATTACAATGGCTTAATGATAGAGTTAGGGTATTTGGACGATTCGAATGATATAAAATTATTCATTAATGTGGGCAAGGTAAAGGCAATGCTTTCGCATAATAGTAATACTCCCCGTCTATACCAGTAGCAAGTAAAACTGAGACGGACTTATGAGACAATGAAGCTGTTAAACGCTCTTCATTATCATAAATATTCATAAAAGATTTGTAGAAATTTAAAAGTTATATCCGTTATTTAGGCAAAGGTTTGGATTTTACAGAAGTGATGCTTTATTAATTTGGTTCTTGCATTTTCATTGATACCATTGTATTTTCATTGTTATATCGTTCAGTGCATTACATACATTGGTGCAGTGGCTCATTGCATTTTCATTGGTGCATTGATACCAAAAATTCAGTTCTTACATTTTCATTGGTCAAGAAATTCAAAAAATTTTTTAGTTTAAAATCCATTTGTTCTTCTGGTAGAATCAGAGTTGTGTTCTGCTTTTACCTGATGAAGTCCGCCCGATGTAACGGACGAAACGTCGTTGAGTTTTTCTTTAATAAATATTTACGCCTTCTGTATTTGTTGAAGTTTTACTTGCCTCTGATTCTACCAGAAGAACAAATGGATTTTAAACTAAATAATATCCCTGGTAACAGTGTTTATATCAAAAAATTTTTGTTGATAAAAATTTTCCAAAACATTTTCATGCAAAAGAGTTGGAAACTTGAAACAATTTAGATTGTTAGTTTTAAGGCAAGCAAAAAATCATTATAGAAAGATAAGTGGAGAAACACTGTAGTATGATTAAGCCAAAATATAATATCTAAAATAGTTAAAATCAGGATTTTGGTTAAAGACAAAAAAGTCTTCACTTCGTCTCAACCTGAATTTCATCGATAGTTGGAGACAAAAAATTTAAATTAATTTTATAATTATTTGCTTTTGTGGAACGCGAAAAACTTCATTGCGATCCGTAATTTGCCCATTCCTGGTTTAAACAAACAAACAATATTAACAAAATTAAATATATGCTTATTGTCACTTTTTATTCAATGACCTTAACAAAATTAAGTATATGCTTAATGTCACACTTCATTCATTTTTAAGCTTTAACCTTCTAACTCTATAGTTGATTTTTAGTTTTCAAGCTTAATAGATTTTTAGTTTTAAGCGGTAATTTTCAAGCTCTTGATTATGACGTCATCGTTTCCATCGTTACGGAGCGATTACGTAATCGGTGCACACCTCTACTAATTTTATTTTGTCGGCAAGGTTTTCTTACTAGTGATTACACTGATTCGTTTTACAATTTTTATTTAAGCGCATTATTGACTGAAATTTTAAGCCATTATCACGTTTTTGCGACAGATTACATAATTTTGTCTACAGAATGTTCAAGAAACAATTAGTATGGTTTATTATTTTTAAGCTAATTTGATTTCTTAAGTTACATGACCTGTTACTGACCCTAGTGGCAGTTGCCTTCTAGCAGCCTGGGTTGCGAGTAAGTCTGCTCTTGTTACACACATGGCGGACCGAAACCAAACCTGCCAAAACGGAAGAGTATCTACCCATCCGATGTTCAACTAGGGTTTGCTAATTGGCAAACTTTGTCAGATCGACAAATATGGCACCGGCCTTCTTCTTAGCCTCAAAAGAATCCTCGATCTTCTGGATCAGTTCAGAACGGCGAATTTGCCTACGGCAAATTTTCCTGCGGCAAATTTTCCGGACACGCAGTAGAACAACTTGATCTACGGTTGACTTCCCGCGTTGAAGCCCAGCCTGCTCTTTAGGGAGCAGTGGATCGATAATTGGCTCGATGCGCGCGTAGATAAGCCTCTCGAGAATCTTGTAGGGACACAGAGCAGAGATATAGGTCTATAATTTTTTGGGTCACTCACGGGCTTCATTGGCTTTGGGATCGCGACTACAAGCGCTCTTCTCTAGTTTTGAGAATTTTGAGTCGACGATAATGACCTTCTTCAGATACTTATTTTAATAGATTGTTTCAATATTTATTCAATTACTATTCTAATTGCTTTTTTGTTAAACCATTAAACAATTTCTACTTTCGAATCAACTATCGACAAAATATAATGACGTGTTGACTTATAAAAACTGCATTACCATACTCGTTCATCAAAAAATGTCACCTTATCTAGCCAGGGAATGATAAAAAAACCTAAATGTGTTACCAATTTTTAAAACTTTCAGGGAAAAAATATTTTTTGTTAAAATTGAAAACTCTTAAGCCTTTGTGTTCAAAGGTTATTTATAAATTTAAAGGTTTGTATGACACAAACCCGACAAACTTTGGCATATCATTAAGACTAAATCACACCTCAATTTAGTAGTATTCAAAAGAGTGCCATGAAAAATTATATTTTTTCATGCAATTCATGTTTGAAAGTTAAATTTTATTCAAATAATTTTACGATATTGCGTAAGATAAGTAAATCTAAAATTGGCACAAGAGCTTGAACACAGAACAAAATGTGATTAACTTGAAACTTTTTCTTTTTTCGTTTAAAATGGAAGTTTTTATAAAAAATTAAATGTTTGTTCTTTTCAATGGTTAATTACCTTCCAAAGCTACCAGTAATTGGATATGAACAAAAAAACGATGAAAGAAAGTTTGAGACTCCAATTGTCAAAAGTTCTTGTTGCGAATCAACTTTATATTTATTTTTTCTCCCTAAATTAGAATCATTTTTAATATAGAGTATTTAAGTTAAAGTTTTTTAAATTTTATTTAGGTTTACTATTTTTTGTGGTACGGTAACTAAGAGAGAAAGTGTAGTATAATATTTTCATCCATATTATAAACATGATCAACATTACTTGTTAATCAAGCCATATTTTGGATTTATTTTATTTTATTTATTTATTTATTTAAATCAGACTCCCAGTCCATAACAGGAAAAAACAAAACAGCAAAAACTACACAGAATGAGATACACATACATAAAAACAACACTTTAAAAAAAAATTACCAAGAATCTATTGTAAATAAACTATTGTGTTATAGTATTTATAATATGCTGAATGAATAAAACATCCCGAGGTCATTAAAGAAAAAATTAATTTATTACAGTATTAGAATCGTAACAACGATAAACGAGGGAGCAGGACATTTTTCTTCGAATTGCATCAAATGTTGTAATGTTATTCAACACCTGATGTTCACGGGCACTTACATACTGTAATTAAAGGTTAAAAGTTCGCTTGTAAATGCCTTTCATGTTTGCGAGACTATTCTCCTTCGTGACGTAATAACTACTTTTACACATCGATAAAGTTAACACAATTTCGCGTCATTGTGCCGAGTGAGGGAGAGTTGTTTACAGTGCTAGTTTTGACGGATAGTTGGTTGTTACGTTTTAGTAACTTTGTAATTGTGTCGTTCTTTATTTCATCTTTTTATTAATACATTTGTTACAAGCTATCGAGGCCCAAGTTGCAAATAAAATTAAGAAAAGATGAGTTTAAAAGTTACGGACGTTTTGAACCGATTTAATGGCGACGGTGACGTATCAGTTTGGTTAAGCAAGCGCACTTGCTGAAAAGTCTGCTTACATTAAAAGATTTGGCAGTTGTGATTTCCCTGTTTCTTGATGGCCCTGCATTCGCAGTGTATAATCAATTAAAAGAAGAGGAAAAGCGAGATGCTGATAAAATTGAGTTAGCGCTGAGAACTGCTTTCGCTTGTGATAAATTTTTAGCTTACAATGAATTTCGAAACAGACAATGAAAGAATGGTGAGTCGGTAGATGTGTATTTGGCTGATCTTAAGCGGTTGGCCCATTTTGCAAACATCGACGGTAAAAATGGAGAAATTATTAAACTTTCGTTTGTTATGGGGTTACCTAATAAAGTTTCTACCCAGTTAAGAGCTACACCGAAAATTGACACGCTTGATTTGACTGCAATATTACAAATTTCTAGAGCTTTAATGACTGAAATATTTAAAAGCGATTTGATTGAAGTTGACGCAGTTGCGAGAAGCAATACAGATGCGACTACTCTTAGATGTTTTAATGGTGGAGGTCCGCACTACCGAAAAGACTGTATTAAGGCAAAAGAGATAATTTGTTATGCGTGCGGAAAGTGTGGGCATATTGCACGACTTTGCGCGGCACGAAATTATAGCTCTGCTGGAAACGAAAATGGGGATTGCGTGCGCCAGCAATGGCCCCAATTATAGCGAAGGCGCAATTTTCCCAAGAATTAATATTAAAATTAATGAACAGTCAGTTTGTGCTTTAATTGACACCGGATGTACGCAAACTTTAGTGGGACTTACAATACGAACAACTCAAGCAAGTGGGCGTAAACAAATTATCACTGTTGATGGGAGAGTGATAGATTGTCAGGGAGAAACTTATGTCACTTTGTCAATAGCGGGTAAAACGATTAAAGTACGATGTGTTGCAATCCAGAGAATGTTGCCAGGTGTTGACGTTGTAATCGGAACCGACGTGTTAAAGCACTTCAAATTCTGTCTAGATTATGGAGAATTTTCTATTGCCGCTGCAGCAGTCTCAAATGAAATGCCTGTCGATAACCTAACAATCACTAAAAACTACTTTAAAGTCAATTTTGATGGAGAGAAATGGGTTGTAAGGTGGAACTGGATAAAAGAACCAGTGCTAGCAATTGTGTAGGTTTCTATAAGATGGACGAAGCTGTTTATCCAAGATTCAAATCAGAAGTAAATAGATGGATCAATAACGGTTGGTTAGTAAAAACTACTGTACATGCAATGAAGAGGGTGTGATGCCCTTAATGGCTGTTGTTCAAGAAAAGAAAGACAAGGTCCAACCAGTGCTTGATTTTCGAGAATTAAATGAATTTTTTGAATGCAGCGGGGCAGACGCAGATGCTTGTGACGAGAAATTGAGGTCTTGGAGGCAGAAATCGGCCAACTGTGCATTGTTAGACTTACGCAATGCCTACATGCAGATAAGTGTTGCTGATGAATGCAACAAGTATCAAACTGTTAAATTTGAGGGCAATTTCTATAAACTGATCAGAGTTGGGTTTGGTTTAAACTGTGCCCCTGAAATAATGAAAGCCGTCGTTTCTAAAGTTTTCTAAGATTTTTAGATGAGAAGATTTCTAAAGCAACTGACCATTATTATAATGACATTATCATTGACCTCAACGTGGTAAGTGCCCAATTTGTAAAAGACCATTTATTAAAATTTAAACTGATAACCAAACCATCTAAAAATTTAAATTCTGCAAAAGTCCTTGGCTTGCAAACTTATGAAAAGAAAGGTGTGGTTCATTGGAGACGAACTGAGCTAAAGAAAGAGATAAATCCGTCAAATCTGAATTCTATGACAAAGCGGCAAGTGTTTTCCTTGTGTGGAAAATTGGTTGGTCATTAGTCATTACCCAGTTGCCGGATGGTTGCGAGTAGCGTGCAGTTTTGTAAAAAGAAACTGTGAGAGTAACGCATGGGATAGTTTTGCTGGGTCCGTTGCTATTCAAAGATTGAGGGAAGTTTTAAGTCGTTTGGACGTTGATGACCCAGTTAAAGGAATTTGGTCGGCTTCCTCCGGAAAGTTAAATGTTTGGTGTGACGCTAGTCAAATAGCATATGGTGTTGCTTTGGAAAGAAAAAACCAGATCATTGAAGACGGGGCTTGGTTGCGAAAAGCCAATGATGGAACTCACATAAACTTGGCTGAGTTGAAAGCAGTGATTAAAGGAGTCAATTTAGCGATGAAATGGGGAGCCGGAGATATTACAATTTTTATAGACTCTGCCGCCGTTTACTCATGGTTGTCATCATTGTTGAAAAAAGATAAACGCATTAGAGTATCTGGACTATCCAAAATGTTAGTAAAAAGAAGACTTTCAATATTTTTAGAAACACTAGAAGCATACAAAGTCGAGTGGATCGTGTCCCTTGTTTCTACAACTAAAAATAAGGCTGATGGACTTACGCGCGTTCCAAAGCATTGGCTGACCATACATTCTTTAAGTTCGAATCGTGCAATTGCCCTCCATGAAAAGTTTCCTAACAATTGTGGTCTTGCAGAGCAATCTCATACTTTGCATCATTGTGGTGCTGAAACGACACTGCATTTTGCAAGAAAATTAGACCCCAGCTACAGTAAAAGTGACGCGGAATTTGTTGTGAAAAATTGTCGCAATTGCCAGTCAATTGATCCGAGCGCAATGAGAATTAACGGAGGAGAGTTGAGTGTGGAGGAAGATTGGAAACGTCTCGCGCTAGACGTAACACACCATGGTTGTTAGAAGTACTTGACAATGGTTGATTGCGGCCCAAGTCGATTTGCCATTTGGAGAAACATTCAAAATGAATCAGAAAGTCAAGTCGTGTCTGTGTTAAGACAGATATTTTCTCGGTTTGGTCCACCAATTGAAATTTTTTGTGATAACGCTAAATCGTTCAGATCCAATTTGATGCAGGGATTTTGTAAGCTTTGGAAAATAAGTTTAACTTTTAGTTGCGCTTACAAACCTTCCGGGAACGGGATAGTGGAACGCAATCACAGGACAATTAAGCGAATGTCTGCTCGTTGCGGGAAAAGCATTGATTACTCCGTTTTTTGGTACAATATCACCCCACATGGTAGTAAAGGCAGAATTCCGTTGAGTAAGCTTATCTCTTACGAATGGCGAAATCCGTTTTTGGAAGTAGAAGTTAATTTTGAAATTGATGTTAGTCAGGAAGCGATAAACGTGCGTACTCCGTGGGTGATAAAGTTTGGGTAAAGCCTCACGGAGCCGTTGCACTTCCCTATGGAATCCCGGAATAGTGACAAAAGTTCACTCTGAACACAATGTGGAAGTTGATGGGGTGCCGAGACATGTGTGCGACATGAGGAGAAGATGGGAGGATGAGGTCGAGCGAGATGATGAAAGTCTTATTTCGGCGAATTTACCAACGGTCGGTCCAAATTTTGTGTCTTCTAGTTCTGAATCCAACTTTGAAAGAGACGCTTAAAGGCGTAATGCCATTCTGAAAAATGGAAATGATGTAGAAAACGAATCACTTCTACTATCCCGGCGGGGGTTACGTGCGAGACGATTGCCGGCGCATCTTAAAGACTTTTTTGTTAACAATGATTTTGAAATCACGGGGGAGTGTAATTAAAGGTTAAAAGTTCGTTTGTAAATGCCTTTCTTGTTTGCGAGACTATTCTTCTTCGTGACGTAATAACTACTTTTACACATCGATAAAGTTAACACAATTTTGCGTCATTGTACCGAGTGAAGGAGAGCTGTTTACAGTGCTAGTTTTGACGGATAGTTGGTTGTTACGTTTTAGTAACTTTGCAATTGTGTCGTTCTTCAATCTTCATTTCATCTTTTTATTAATACATTTGTTACACATACCTAGGCAATCCATGTAAAAATCAAAAAGAATTATTGTAGGCTATACGTATTCTTTTTAGACTAGAGGACAAAAAGTTATTCCATAATTGACATGCATACATAGACGAGCAATATGTGCGAAATACATTTTTTATTTTCGTCGAACACTTGTAAAAGCATGTTTTTAACCTATTTGCAGTTCCATATAAATAACGAACCTGTCTATTTATATCTTCATCATCACATAATTTGGATTTAAGAAATACCCCAAGGTATTTAATTTCATTTACAAACCGTATCTTGAAATCACCAAGTACCACACCAGGTTTAATATTTAATTTAAAATTGGTAGATGCAAAAGATAAGCCTAGTGTTTTTTGACAGTTGAATAGTATATTATGAGAGGAAGCATACGAGTGGCATACATCAATGATACGTTGAAGACCATGAATGCTCGGGCAAAAACAGTACAGATCATCAGCAAATAATAAATGATTAACAAGAGATTTTCCAACAAAACATTCTACTTTTATTTTGTTTAGTTCTTTCGATAGGTCATCTATATCGACTGCAAAAAATATGGACTTCTTGTCTAACACCAATAGTTACCAAAAATAACGAAGAATAACATCTACCCCATCTAATTTGCATACTTTGTTGAGTATACCAGTAAACTAATAGACGAACAAAATACATTGGAACATTGCGCACAATTAACTTTTGGAAAAGCAAATAATGAAATTACTTTATAATGAAATTACAAATTAACTTTTGGAAAAGCAAAATAATGAAAATAGAAAAGCCTTTGAAGCATCAAGAAAAACACAGAAAATTGGACCACCACGAGTAATATAATCAGAAATTGCTTGTTTGAGTAGGAAAACATACATGTCTGTACTATGCTTAGTTTTAAAACCAAATTGATTGTCAGTGATATCTAAGAAATTTTTAATATTATTTAAGATGACTTGCTCAAATAGCTTTAAAACAACTGTTGCAATTGCTATAGGTCTATAATTACCACAATCTTGATGATTACAATTCTTATTTTTTACAATAGGTACAATAACTGTATTAATGCAGAGTTTAGGGACATAGCCATACACATATTAAAAAATAAACTTAAGTAAAGGGCAACAGTGGAATCAGCAAAACAAATATGCTCAGCAGAAATGCCATCACTACCAACAGCACTGTTAAAAGGCAGTTTACACATTAAAAATTGAATAATACTAACATCACACATGTACTGGGATGAATTCATATAACTATTCTTACAAGTAATATTGTTGTAAACAAACTCTTTATGCTCATCGTTTTCGACAGAGTTAAAATTAAAAAATAAAATTAAGGGTTAAAAATAAAAGCAAAACAATAACTTTTAAAACGTGTTTTTATTGTAGAAATAAAAAATGCAACCAGCAATTAACTGAAAGCTAATTTTAAGTTGAGGCCATATAAAATGATAGCAAATTTTTTATTTCTTTTTTAGCGCTCATGTTCTGTTTTTATTGCTTCAAAATTTTTTCTCGAGTGAGCACTTATTAGGCCTACAATTAAAATATTTTTTGCAATAAACTTTATTATTTCAATATGCTTGATCACTTAAAAATGGTTCAATCGCTGTTTCAAATTAAAATGTTATTAAAAACCCATCTTCACAGTCTTGCTTTTGTCGTCATCGTTTGAAGGGCATTCACTCCAGATCAGACACAAACAGGACTGGGGCCGAGGGTTTATCCTTTTACTACCCAGACTGCTGCACTGCCTGAATCAGATGCTGATTGATGTTATTAAGCCAGCATCGAGTTTTATCATCCAAAACCGTCAGACCTCGTGCTCCATGTGGTGCCCATATAGGGCACCCTGTTAGTACATGGTTTGCGGTTTGCTCAGAGGCGCCACACTCGCAATTCGGTGAAGGAGCGAGGCCCTATTTGTGCATGGACGAATGGAATTGCCCAACACCAGTCCGCAGGCGGTTGAGCTTAACCCAAGCTGCACGGGGTAAGCCCATCCTAACAGGCCTGGCACAGGTCCGGGGCACAAAAGCACGGAGCCTGCAAGCATTTTCACAGTACTCCGCATTTGTGATTTGCCCATTCAGAAGCACGAATGCCAAGTCTAGCAAAGGTTGTCCAAAAGATTCTGCGCAGCTGGTACAAACGGGTGTCTGGATCTTAGTCTCGCTTGGCGAGTATCTGAGGACCCACTTAATAGACCATGCAAGATATGATCGGGGTCCAGAGATCCACGTGGAGCCAAGGAGAGTGTCGCTCCCAGTCGGCGAAGCTCAGCTGGCTGGATGCCTGAAAGTACAGGTAGGTGGTCTGTTGGAGTGGGACGCAGGCATCCAGTAACTATGCGCAAGGCGTTGTTCAAGACACTGTCGATGAGGCGACTGTGAGCACTGCGGCACCAGACTGGCGCACAGTACTCAGCTGTTGAGTAGACTAGAGACAAGGTGGCTATGCGTAGTGTTTTAGCACCAGCACCCTATCCCAAGCCCACGAGTCGCCTCAGCAGTGTGACACACGAGAATAATTTTTTGCACAATGCCACTAAATGGTAACGAAACGTGAGCGATCTGTCCAGTTTTATCCCAAGATAAGTAGGAGTTGGACAGAATGGTAAAAGTCTATCGTTGTTGTAGACCTTTAGCTCACGTTTGGCCTCTCGGTTATTTAAGTGAAAGGCTGCCGTCACCGTCTTAGTGTGACTGAGCTTCAACCTTTAAGTCTGGAGATACGCTGAAAGTGTAGATATGTCTTGGCTTAATGTCCCCTCCAAGTCCTTCCAGTTTCCAGAAGAGTGCAACAATACTAAATCATCAGCATAAGCTAACTTTCTGGAAATCATGGAAGGAAGATCGTACGTATAGATGTTAAATAGGAGGAGAGCCAAGACCGATACCTGAGGAACGCCGTTTTTAAGACGGCATAGCCAGCTTTGCTTGTTGTCACCGGTGGTAAGGGTGAAACTTCGATTTCGGACAAGCTCCATAATCATTCTGACCATGTGCTTATCCGGAAGTAGTCTCAGCAGCTTGCAGGTAAGGCCACGGTGCCAGACAGTGTCATAGGCAGCTGTCAGATTGACAAATACGGCACCGGCCTTCTTTTTAGCCTCAAAAGAATCCTCGATGTTCTGGGTTAGCAGAACAACTTGATCTACGGTTGACTTCCCGCGTCGGAACGCAGCCTGCCTCTTTAGGGAGCAATGGATCGACTAATGGCTTAACGCGGGCGTAGATAAGCTTCTCGAGGATCTTGTAGGGGACGCAGAGCAGAGATATCGGTCGATAACTTTTTGGGTCCCCCACGGGCTTGCTGGTTTGGGGATCGCGACCATAAGCGCTCTTCTCCAGATCTTGGAATTTTGAGTCAGCGCAAACATGAAGAATGGAAGTCACGTAACCAGGACTTCAAAGCAGCTCCAGCATGAATTATAAGCTCAGGACAGATGGAATTAGGTCCCGGAGCTTTACCTGGTTTTAAATGTTGGAGGGCAGCAGCAAATTCTCTCTGTGAAAAATTGTCAGAGATATTTACTGCGTCTGGTGTTGTGGTCCTCCAAAGGTCAGACACTTCTTGAGAGACAAGTCGAGATGACTTGCGATCAACAACCTCGTATTTCCCATTTCTAACCAGCTGAGATGCAATAGCATCGACTGAAACGGGACAGTGACGAGGAGAGTGTCGTGACCTACCAGTAAGGTTGTTCAAAATACTCCACACTTTTCGACTAGAGTGTAAGAAGTCAATGCTCCGAACTGCCTCGGACCATCGATCCCTGCGCTTTCTGTCAAGCTTGGCAAGCAGAGCTGTAGCAGCCAAGCTCGAGTCGTCTCCCTGAGGAAACTGCAAAAAGGTTTTATAGAGGAGTTCACACTCTGCATCCCAACACGGAATATAGTTGTTTGATACCCGCATGGGATAGTCTTTTTGTCTGCTTTCTTAATGGTGTTACAGAAGTCTTGACAAGTTGCATCCACATCAAGTGAATCTGGCGGCAACAACGTCTTTGCGAATTTATTTGTAAAAGACTTAAAAGATTTATTCGTTATTGCTTTTGTCAATTAGTATGGTGGTAAAGTTGTAATGGTTCGTGATTTTATTTTAATTTTTTATTTCCTCTGTTGTGAAGAGCCTTTGGTCTATTAATAATTAGTTTTCTGTAAAAAGCGTTATACGTGTATAAATATGTATTACTATTGCTATTCTAAAAAAAAGCATATACTGTAAAAATTTTATGTTTTTTTGATGGATTATATTATATACAATATTCACTAACAAGGTTAGGTGACCAAAGGTAGTTGTTATAAAAAACCTTAGTTATAACTAATAAAACTCCTTTCTAAAACAAATAGTTTTTTTAGATTAAATAACGGCTATCGTTAAGCTTAAATCTGACCAAAAAATTTAGTCATTTTTATCAAAAAAAGTTATTCAAAAAAAGTGTCTTTTGGCTGTTAGAGTAAAAATTAATGTTCGCCCTTTTATTACATCAAATGCATAAAAGTGGGCGTTGTTTTAAATTAGCCGAAATGTTTTTTTGTGATTTGATAAATAAATGTTTTTTAGTTTGCTCATTTAGAAAAGCTGATATTGAGTTACATATTTTACAAACTGCAATAAAATATAAGGAGCATAGTGCAATGATTCACGAACTTTTTTTTAAAAAAAATCCAATTAAAAAAAATTTTGCAATTTGTTACTTGCGACAGCAGCAACACAGAGATTTTAAAGAAAAAGTTATTACTTAGAACAAACTTGCAAAAACTATCCGATTAGGTCGACATTGATATACGAAAAACTATGGGCAACGGGCTAAATTTTTACTTTTACTAAATTTTGAGACTTTTCGGATATGCCGTGTCGCTTTTTTATCAAAAAGAGGTTTCTTGTTTAGGTGAAAGCATGAATCTGTTTGGACACAAAACATCCTTTGGTGTTTCTACGACGCAATCAATTACGTTGTAAAAAGTAATTTTTTTGCTGCTAATTATGAAATTAAGTAAAATATCGTTTGAATTTCACATCCTGGGCAATGAGATGTCCATCAAGTGGGCAGTGGGGTGCCCATCAAGTATTACATTTAAAAAATTGTGTATTGATTGTCGTAATTGCACTGTCGTGTATCAATACGGTGATAAATTTTTGAACATTTTGGGGTTTGTTATCCATCTGGCTTGAAGTTGAATTAAAGGCGAAATGAACAAAAAAGATTAAGCTGCATTTTTATATATTCAGTCATTCGTGCCACATATCTTGAAATTGCTTTTTATTTATCCACAAAGCCCTTTCTCTTGGTATTTAAACGCTTCTCGCACAGACAGAAGCTGTTACAGGTGTTTTAAACTCTGAACTGTACTGCTGAATTGTTATTTTTGAAATATTACAAACATTCTATGGGATGTACAAATTACAAAATCAAACTTTTAAAAAAATTATGGAAACATTTATATTACAGATTAAATAATACTTGATTATTACAAAATATGATGAACAATAGTATACAACAAAAAACAAAATATTATAACAATTATTGCAAAAAATCTCTCTAATTCAAATTGCTAAAATGTTTCTTTTTTGTCAATGTATTTGAATAGGCCAACTGAAAATCAATCTCTTTTTTAGTTTTTATTTTCCATTTTTTTAGTTGTTGTTTCTGCCGTTGAACAAACTTCTCTCATCTTATTTTGTCCGGTATCTAGGAATTAATTTCCTGGTTTTAAAACTCGTTGAAGAATCAACGCCGGTCAAAACAAAAAACAGCATTGATGATTTTGAACAGAAAATTTGAATTTTGAATTTTATCACACCATCATTGTTAATTTGTGCAAGTAAAAATTATTTAAAGGACTGTAATGATGTATTTATTGTGCTAATAAACACGATAAGCCTGTTGAGGTTTTTAAAGCCTGCTTTGTAGGCATCTAAAAAATTAACAATAACTACAAGACTTTTTTTTAGTTTTACTTTTAAGTTGATCCTCGTGTGAATATGTTGAGGTTTGTATAGCTTACTGTAATATAAAATCCCTAATATAAAATGCACATGGAAGTTGCTTTCTCTGACCAAGACCGTAAGTAAGTCTGCTCTTGTTACACACATGACAGACCAAAAACAAACCAGCTAAACAGAAGAGTATCTACCTATCCCGATGTTCAGCGCGGATCTGCTAATCGGCAAACTTTCTTTTCAGGACGATGCAATGCCTGGAAACAACTAACCCTTTGGGAGCATATTGCCAACAAGTTCCAAAGACCAGCTAAACATCAAAGCCTTCACTGAAAGCAAGATGAACTTTCTTCGTCGTCGTCGTTGTTGTTTGAAGGGCATTCACTCCAGGCCAGACACAAACAGGACTGGGGCCGAGGGTTTATCCTTTTACTACCCCAGACTGCTGCACTGCCCGGATCAGATGCTGGAAGTGATGTCATTAAACCAGCATCGAGTTTCGTCATCCAAAACCGTCAGACCTCGTGCTCCATGTGGTGCCCGATGTATAGGGCACCCTGTTAGTACATGGTCTTCGGTTTGCTCAGAGGCACCACACTCGCAATTCGGTGAAGGAGCGAGACCCTATTTGTGCATGGACGAATGGAATCGCCCAACACCAGTCCGCAGGCGGTTGAGCTTAACCCAAGCTGCTCGGGGTAAGCCCATCCCAACAGGCCTGGCACTGGCCTCGGGCACAAAAGCACGGAGCCTGGAAGCATTTTCACAGTACTCCGCGTTCCATTTGTGATTTGTCCATTCAGAGGCGCGGATGCCAAGTCTGGCAAAGTTGTCCAAGAGATTCCGCGCACCTGGCACAAACGGGTGTCTGGATCTTAGTCTCACTTGGCGTGTATCAGAGAACCCACTTAAAAGACCATGCAAAATATGATCGGGGTCCAGAGATCCACGTGGAGCCAAGGAGAGTGTCGCTCCCAGTCAGCGAAGCTCAGAAAGATGAACTTTCTTCATTATCTTGCTCTACAGCTTGAAACACTCGTCATTCTACTACAGAAGACCCATCGCACTAATGCCGAGAAGCTAGTACTGCCAAGTATCCAATTAGCTGGATCTTCTTTAAGCATGAGACATGACCTTGCCACGTTTTTCCACGAGCGACTAAGGTATACTACCCTTTTGGACCAATCTCCACCGACATCGGCGATTGAGTGGTTGTTCGTAGACGGAGTATCAACTTTTTACACTTCAGTCGTAAAGCATACATTATATTGATCCTGTAGGTCACGACACTCTCCACTTCACTGTCTCATTTCAGCTAATGCTAATGCATTTTAGCTGATCAGAAATAAAAAATACGAGGCTGTTGACCGCAAGTCATCTCGACTTGTTTTTCAAAAAATGTCTGACTTATGGACAGCTACAACAACAAACCCGGTGAATCTCTCTGAGAATTTATCACAGAAAGAATTCACTGCTTCCGTCTAACACTTAAAACCAAGTAAAGCTTCGGGATTTGATTCCACCTGACCAGAGCTTATAATCCATGCTGGAGCTGCTTTGAAGTCCTGGTTACGTGACTTCCTTTCTTTCTGCTTGCGCCGACTCAAAATTACCAAGATCTGAAGAAGAGTAAGGATCGCGATCCTAAAGCCAATGAAGCCCGTGGCTGACCCAAAAGTTATTGACCGATATCTTTACTCTGTGTTGGTTATAGAATCCTCCAAAGGCTTATCTACGCACGTTTCAAGCCAATTATTGATCCACTTCTCCTTAAAGAGCAGGCTGAGTTTCAAAGCGGAAAGTCAATCGTATATCAAGTTGTTCTTTTAACACAAAACATCAAGGATTTTATCGAGGCTCAAAAGAATGCCGGTGTCGTATTTATCAATTTGACAGCGGCATATGATATTATCTGGCAACCTGGACTTACCTGCAAACTGCTGAGGCTTCTTCCATATAAACCCATGGTCAGAATGATCATGTAGCTTGTCCGAAACCGAAGTTCCACTCTTACTGTCGGTCACAGCAAGCAAAGCAGGCTACCTTGTCTGAAAAACGGCGTTCCTCAGATATGGGTCTTGGCTTCCTTCCTTTTCAACATCTATCGTACAACCAGCCCTATATGATTTTTCGCAAGTTTGCTTCTTTTGACAATTTAGCATTGCTGCACTGTTCTGGAAACTGGAAGGACCTGGAGGAGACTTTAAGTCAAGACATAACTACACTTTCAGCGTATCTCCAGATTTGCGGTGAAGCTCAGTCACACTAAAACAGTGACGGCAGTCTTTCATTTAAATAATCGAGAAAACAAACGTGAGTTAAAACTTTACAACACAATAGACTTTTGCCGTTTTGTCCATCTCCTACTTATCTTGAGTTAAATTCGGTCATCATCTAGTGGCATTGCGCAAAAAACTAGCTTCACGCGTCACACTGCTTAAGCGACTTGTAGGATCAGAATGGTGTGCTGGTGCCAAAACATGTTATTTTGCGTAGGTCCTTAGATGCTTGCCAAGAGAAACTAAGATTTAGACGCCCGTTTGTACCAGCTGCACAGACCCTATTAAACCAGGGTTTCTGAAACTATGGGTTGCGACCCCAAATGGAGTCGCCTAAAATAATTTTGGGGTCGGGAAAGAAATTGGCACTTTGAGAGGACACCTGAAGTTGGCGACGAAAATAGATAAATCGCAGTTCGATTCTGAGTGAAGACCTTTTTTTTTAGAGATCACCATGATTTTGTGAGAAAAATACGGAAAAAGGAGATCGATTCGAAGTGAAGACCTTTTTTTTTTTAGGGAACACCCTGATTTTGGGACGAAAATAGGGAAAACTGAGAGCAAATGGAAGTGAAGACCTTTTTTTTTTAGAGAACACCCTGATTTGAGGGAAAATATGCAAGCCCAGATCAAACCTCTTTTTTTCTCAGGTAACATAAATTTTTTGAAAATTTTTGCCTAGGGCCCCTAAATTGGAATATCCACCACTGATGCTGTACATAATTTTTCCTGCACACGCGTGGTTTTCCATAGGAAAATTTAACGTAAAATTAGCCTACACATATAGGGGTCGCACAAAAATTTATTTTTTAAAATGGGGTCGTAGAACAAAAAAGTTTGAGAAGCCCTGTATTAAACAATCTTGCTGGATTAGGCATCCGCGCTTCTGAGTGGACGAATTATAGATGGAACACGGAGAACTGTGAGAGTACATCCAGGCTCCGTGTTTTTATACATGTCATCAGTACCAGGCCTGTTTAAAAGAGGTTGCCTTGAACATCTTGGGTCAAGCTCAATCGCCTGCGGACAGGTGTTGGGCGATTCTATTCGTCCAATCACAAATGGTGTCTCGCTCATTCACCGTTGCGAGTGCGACACCCCTGAACAAACCTCAGACCACGTCCTAATAACATACCTCATACATCGGGCACCACATGGGACACGAGGTCTGACAGGTTTGGGATAACGAAAACTGATGCTGGCTCAACGCCATCAATGCCGGCAACTGATCCGAGCAGTGCAGCAGCCTGGGGTAATAAAAGGATAAACTCTTGGCTCCAGTCCTGTTTTTGTCTGACCTGGAGTGGATGCCCTTCCAAATGACAACGACGACAAGCCTAATATAAGATTGAGAATACAGGGTGTTCATAAAGTCCTGATACAAATTTAAATTTTTTTTTATCAAGTCAATTCTTAAAATATTTTAACCAGGTTTGTCTTATTTTAATCAGTGTTGCTTAAAGTTTTTTACCTCATTTAATACAATTCTATATGGGCACCTTTAATTACGCGAAGCACATCAAGACGGTACTCGATTTCCTGCCATGTTTGTTAAAGCATAGCCTCGTCAATGGTGGCAATAGCATTAAAAATTCTTTGCTTCAAGACAGTTATGTTCCGCACCTTTGTTCGATACAGGATATCCTTCACATAACCCCATAGAAAGAAGTCCAGCGGAGTGATGTCTGGTAAACGAGGTGGCCATAAAATTGGTCCATCTCTTCCAATCCATCGGTTTGAAAATATTTCATCAAGGACAAACACGCAGTCCCCAATGCAATGGTGCACCATCTTGCTGAAATATGATAGCTGGTTGAGAATCAATTAATTGTGGTGCCACATATTCAGTTAGAAGGTCCAAGTAAACGTCTGCAGTAATTGTTGTCTCGTGGAAGAAAAACGGACCAATTACTCGATTGCACATGATTCCACACCACACATTCACTTCTGGACTATCCCTTTGAAGCTCCCTAATCTCATGGAGATGTTCTGAACGCCAAATCCTTGCATTGTGTTTGTTTAGTTTACCAGAAACATGAAACGTTGCCTCGTCACTAAAACAAATTCGCTTGAGAAATTCTTCATCCTCAGAAATTCGTTGCAGCATGTTATCTGCAAACTCTTTCCGCTTTGGCTTGTCATTTGGCTAAAGTCTCTGTAACATTTGCACTTTGTAAGCGTACAATCGTAACCTTTGTCTAGAACCTTGTTCACTGTTGTAGGTGGTAATTCCAATTCTTTGGCAGCAGTACCGATGGACTTTATAGGAGAACGACTAAACGCTTGTCTTACACGCTCGATGTTTTCCGGAAATGTTCTTGGTCGCCCACTTCTCACTGCATCCAACACTGACCCTGTCTCCATAAAATTATTGTGCCATCGACGAATTGAAGAACGTGATGGTGGATCTTTTCCATTCTTAGTCCTATACCTTTGCTGAGTCTGAACGTCCGATTTTGTTTCAATGAACCAGGATTCACATTGTGCCTTCTTTTGAGGAGTAACCATTTAATAAGGCTTTATTTAACACATTCATAAAACACATAAATTTATATCTGACATACAATATTTTAAATAAAAACTTTAAGCAGCACTGATTAAAATAAAACAAACCTGGTTAAAATATTTTAAGAATTGACTTCATAAAAAATTTAAAAATTGTATCAGGACTTTATGAACACCGTGTACTTACAATCGTTTCGCTCCGAAATAAAAGCTTAATCATAAAATTAAATTACATCCTAGTGCTGTAGGGGGGGGGTTCCGTGTTAGTTTCACCACGGCCTACTAAATATCCGGCCGGGTATGTCACATTTCCCGCACTTTTGCTAACAGGGTTAAAAAGTAGAAACAGCCGATTGTGCAAGATTGTTTAATCTTGTAAGCAAGTACAATTTGAAGAAATTCAGTGAATTTACTGTAAACATACAATACAGTACTGGAATTAAATTTAATTAAGACTAAAATACCATATATAAAATGAATAATCACTAATAAATAAGTGATAAAGCAAGGTAATTAAACTAAAATAATGGTAATTGTAATTGACTAGAAAAGACATGCGATATTAAACAAATTCAGTTCTAGCGTTAAGTGAAGAATTTATAATATTAAGAAAATTTTTTTGAAATTACGTGTCACGCTACTGTTTTAATTATTATCAAATAGAATCATTGGGCCTTTTTAAATTAATGGTTTAAATAGAAAATTCGCCATTTTCTTAATTGGGCATCGCCAAGAGCCGGTTTAGAAAGCGCTGGGGGCGAGAACCGAGCGATTGTTGTTGTTTTATCGCATTAACGTTGACGCGGTTATGTAATTTGTATCTGTGCCTAACTGCCAGTGTCCTTCCATTGTCGCTGTTGCCCTGGTCCGCTGTTTTGATTATATAGATTAACGCTCGTGAAGTGACTCTGTTCCCATTGTTCAAAAAGAATGAGTACAGAGTGTTCCTTCGCACGTGGTCGATAAAAAGATTTATATATATAGGGCAGCAGCGAGATGAGATTATTCAGATTCAGATGCAGATTCAGATTCAGATGCAGATTCAGATTCTAGATATTAGTGCTTTGACGAACGTATTTTGTGTATAATTTAATGTATCAATTGTATCTGTCATGACTGCAAGTTGGCATTAAGCTTTAGCGGGAAAATTGATAAAATTCATAATATTCTCTTGCGGCTCTGTAAATTCGGTTAGGCAATTTGTAAAGTATTTAATCTATTTGTAAATCGTAGCATCTTATATATAATTTTGGCGCATGTTTTTATTTTCATTTAATCGTTACGTCTTCGTTTCTCTAATATAATTACTTCATAATATAATACCCGCCTGTCTATCTATTTCGCTGGGGCCCGCCAGTTCAATACTCGTATAAGCTTCATTCAACAGGCTAGTGATTTTCTGCGAAATTCAGGTAGGGTTCTCCTCTAGTATCGTATTGTTATTCGGGTTAGCAAATTAAAAGTACTAGGTAGGAAGAGTGCGACATTACGCTCGTAAAATTAATATTTTAAAACTTTAAATTTTACATAGCTGCTTCATAAGATGTTCAGGTTGAGTGTTGTAGTTAGGCATTTTATTGTATTTTATGAAAAAGTTGTTATGTTTGGTATAGTAAACTGCTAGTTTACTAGTTTACTAGCAGTTTACTTTTACTAGTATAACTTCAGTTAAAGAATGTATATATATAAAATACGAGTTGTAAAAATGTATGTTAAGGTTAAAACAAGAATATTTTATAAAAAATTTATTTGAATTTTATTTTGGTCATCTTGAATGATATAATTAGTATTTCTTCAATGCTCAAAACTTCCTGTTTATATATACTTATTTTTTAGCAATTGTTACGTCGTTCGCGTAATGTATTTGAGAAGTAGATGTTGGATGCGGGTTTCGAGCCAGCGCGCCTTTTGTATCGGCGCTGAATAATCAGCGCTACCTTTAATGCGTTCTCGCGCGGCTGTGGGCATAAAGTGATGCCACGTTGTTTAGTGAGTCCTTTAACTTGAGCTGGCTGTAACTTCGCATTTGAACAGAGTCTTTACATTGATTTGGCTGCTGTATTTTTTGTCCCTTTGGACATTGTCTACTTTGGTAGAGAATTTAATAATTTAATACTTTCCTTTGCTCGTCCGCCCAACATCGTTGGTAAGTCTGTAATTGTCTACGTATTGAAACATTTTGAAATTTGTGTTATTGTTTAGAAAACCGTTTCGGACTAGCGCCGCCATTATTGTTTTGTTTTGCAAAATAAAATCATAAATCTGGTGCTGGTCGTGAAGCGCGTTTGTGAGGAGTTGGAGGAAGGACGATGCAGTTTGCGACTCCGTTACAGCTATAATTAGAGAATTAAACTTCCATTTAAACCAATTCTGCTTGCAATGATATGCATCAAGAATATGGTTTAAATAAACAAAAAACTGCATAAAAATAATGCTAACATTTCTTTTTCTAATTCTATGATTTTTTTAGTAGTTTTGTATAGAATTTGGCTAATTGAATTGTTTTATTTAGTTTTATGTAATTGTTTATTTTAAATTTAGTTACCTTCAAATGCTTATGTAGATTTAATGTTTTTAATTATTATTATTATAAGTTAGTTTTCTTTTGAAAGAATCTAAGCAAGCAAATTATTAAACATGGTAAATGCCTGTGTTGTGTTTGGGTGTAAGTCAGGTTATAGTAGACAATCCCAGAAAGTAAGCGGCTTTTCATTTCGTTTAAAAAGCCAGTTTTACTTGCACGGTGGATAAAATTTGTTAATCATAAAAATTGGAAACCTAGCAAAAATTTACTCATTTGTGTAAAACATTTTAAAGATGTATTAATTAAAGATGGCAAAAGAAAAAATGTTAAAGTAGGAGCTTCTACGTTCTCCTACCATTCATACAGAAAAAGCATCTGTTCTTCCATATGCTAGTATAATTCGTAAAGCTCCCAAAATTAGATTATTCCAACAAGATGAACTAGGCAATTTTAAAAATGATGATATCATTAAATCTTTTAATGATCTTACTGCAAAAAACGCACCACCTGGTTATTTATGTCATCAAACTAAAGATTATATTATTTATTACAAAATTCTTTTTGATGAGAAAAGTGGCTTTCCTGTTGTTCAGGAAGCAATTAAAATTAGTAATGCAATGCACGTGTATTTCCAAACGCAAGAAAATTCATTTCTTCTTCCACAGTGCATTAACGGAAGAAATGCAAGTTTGATCAGATATAATATGCTTGAAAATTTTCCTTTATATCTAGATAATATATATTCTAGCTAAAATATCTTTGTTAAATGAAATGAACCAAATTCAATTTTATAAAGCAAAAGATTGTCCACTATATTCCACTAGTATGACTTGATTTGCTCTTTCGCTCTGCTATACCTCTCCCCAAGCTTACGTTTATTTTTGGAGCATTTTCCCTAACCACCAATGTCTTTATTGAAACTATTAACAAAAGAAAGTGTTGACAAAATTAAACCCGCAAAACTATTACTTGAAAAAAAAGAAATTGATAAGAACGTTGTAATGATGGTAGATGAAATGTATTTGTGTAAATGTGCGCAATATAGCTGGGGTGATTTTATTGGATGCGATACTAAAGGAAATTTGTACAAAGGTGTCATTGTTTTTATGATACAAGGAATAAAAAATTAATTCCACTTGTTATCAAAGCATGCCCAAAAACATCACTCAATGGACGTTAGTTGGTTGAAGAAATGTTGTGATGCATCTCTTCACCTTCTTCTATTGGTTTAAGTGTTCGTGTTATTGTTACTGAAAATCATACCAGTAACGTAAGTGCTTTTAATATCTCGCAAAAAATGCATAATTCTGACAATCCATCATTTTTTAAACACCAGCAAACTACCAAAAAAACTTACCATTTTTTTGATAATGTGCACATTGTGAAAAACATTAGAAACAACTTGCTTAATGCTAAAAAAATTTGTGTTTCCTGCTTTTTCATTTACGATTGGTGAACTTGCCAGTGTAGTCTCTCTGAACTCGGTGAACTGCTATATTAGTTGGAATGATTTGAAAACAATTTATGACAGTGATGCCAAACTGGCTGCTAACTTACGAAAAGCACCCAAGTTGATTTTTAAAGCTTTATATCCCTACAATAATAAACAAAATGTTAGCTCTTAATATTGGGTTAGCTCTTAACATTTTTGAAGATTCAACAATGGCTCCTGCTAAATGCTACTTTCCCAATCAAAAGATGCTTCAAGTTTTCTGCAGCTTGTTAATGTGTGGTGGACTGTTGTAAATTCCAAAACGAGGTTTTCTGTTAATAAATTAGCAAATGGTATACAGTAGTAAGAGGAGATGGTGATGTAGAGTTTTTGCTTGCATTTTCAAATTGGCTGGAAACTTGGTCCCAATCAGCAAGTTGTCTTATTTTGTCAAAGCAAACATTTAATGCTCTCATCCAAACTCTGCAAAGTCAAGCACAATTAATTAAAGATTTATTTGAAGAAGGTTATGACTCTATACTGTAATATAGGCAAGATTTCAAATTGACCCTCTGGAAAAACGATTTTCACAATATCGTCAGATGAATAGGGGCAACTTTTTAGTAAGTTTACGAGAAGTGCTTCAGAGTGAAAAGACATTGTTATTCAAGTCATTGTTCAAAGAAAGTGTAAATATTTGGGAAGAAGATATTTCAAAATCATCATTTGCATCAGACAGATTCATGGCTGAACTTGAAAAAACTGCTGATGTTATTGAAACTTTAGAGCTTATTTCTGAATCGGCTGAAGTTTCTTTTACTATTGCTGGGTGCATTGCTAAAAAAACTAAAAAAAGACTTATTTGCACATTATGTCATTTAACTAATGAAAGCACAGATGTATCATACTTCAATAATTTATATCGTGGCGGTTTAACTGTACCATTTACTTCTCTTGCTGATTCAGTAAACAAAGGTTTTGCATTATTAGACCTCCACAACGAATTCATTCAAAAGCAGTGTTTTTTGCCTGATCGCAATGGTGCAATTCATGTGCAACTTCAATATTTGCCTTGCTCCAATTTTTTGTGTAATGAACATTCCACTTCAGCAATGCTTTCTATTGTAAAGATAATTGTAAATGTTTTTTAAAACAACAAACAACGAATTGCTAACGATTCTTTTCGAAAAGATACGATTGTTGGTTTGAAAAAAAGACAGAGGGCAAAGTTAAAGTAAAATTGGTTAACTCACAAAATCAATTTGTTATTGAATCAAGAAGTTGCTCAATCTAGATGAACAATAGAAACTACATTAAAAAATTTACTGGCATAGCATTTTTATAAGTTATCAATGTGAAAATGTTTTCAATAACATTTGCAGTTTGATTGTAAAGTAGGGGTTTTTAAAGTTTGCCTCAATACTCGCAAGGGGTGCTGGTTTGAGATGTTGGGACTTATCAACAGTTAGAATTAAAGTAGTTTCTTATGTAAGACGTATTCATTCCTCGAAGACTTTTCATCTGACACTCATCAGGAGGAATCGTCCAAATGAACTGAGACCAATCCGATCGTGCTTATATAGGAAAGGAGAAGGAGTCCGATTGGTTAAACAATCAGGAATAGAGAAAAGAAAACGAGAGTGCGTCTGATTGATCAAGAAAGACAACCAATCAGAAGTGAAAGTAAAAGAGCGTTAATGAATGAGTTTTAGACTGTACAGAAATTCCTTGTGTCAACATAGATTAGTG
Organism: Diplosoma virens; assembly: GCA_963680785.1. NCBI lineage: Eukaryota > Metazoa > Chordata > Ascidiacea > Aplousobranchia > Didemnidae > Diplosoma > Diplosoma virens. The sequence goes on from OY796891.1 coordinate 42,828,454, forward strand.
GAAAAGATTTGATAAACGTAGCTTCAAGAGCGGAGAGGTGGAAAGAAGTACGTCCTCGGGCAAGAATAGAGAATTTGGTGTCACTGTATTGGCTGGCATATGAAGGGTTTTTTCAAAAGATCCTGTCCAATAGCAGAGCTGTGGGTGATGATTTGAGAGATGCTGCTTTTTTTTGCAGGCACGGGAAAGATCGGAGCGGTCTTGGGAAGAATGGCTTCATTCGCAGTGGCACACAAATTAATAAATAACATTATTGTGATGATGGGCAGGTAATACATCCTTATTGGTTGCAGGAAGAAGAGACCTGGTTGTAAAAACAACACGTGTCACAATAGCAAAGCAGCAACGCTGAATGGCTGTAGTAATAATTTGTTTTTCAAATTTGTTTGAAACATTTCCCAGCCATGAAAAATGGAAATAAACCGCGCATTTCTTGGGTCCATGCTGAGATGACTGGTTGAAAAGTTCAATTGACTGATTCAATTAATGTTAAGAATGAAAGTCAAGAATGGAAGTCACGTAACCAGGACTTCAAAGCAGCTCCAGCATGGATTATAAGCTTTGGTCAGATGGAATCAGAGCCCGGAGCTTTACCTGATTTTAACGGAATTCTCTCTGTGAGAAATTCTCAGAAGAAATTCTCAGAGATATTTATTGGGTTTTGGTGTTGTAACTGTCCAAAAGTCAGACATTTCTTGAAAAACAAGTCGAGATGACTTGCGGTCAACAGCCTCTTATTTTTCACTTCTAATCAGCTGAGATGCAATAACATCATGAAAGGGACAGTAACGAAGAGACGTCGTCACCTACCAGATCAATATAATGTATGCTTTACGACTAGAGTGTAAAAAGTCAATGCTCCGAACTGCTTCGGACCATCGATCCCTCCGCTTCTTCTCAAGTTTGGCAAGTACAGCTATAGCAGCCAAACTCGAGTCGTCTGTTAAAAAGAATGCAAGAAAGTTCTATAGTGGGATTCACACTCCGGATTCCAACACGGAACATAGTTGTTTCGATACCCGCGTGGGATAGTCTTTTTGTCTGCTTTCTTAATGGTGTTACAGAAGTCCTGGTAAGCTATATCCACATTAAGTGAATCAAACGGGAACAAAGTCTTTGCGAATTTGTTTATCAAAGCAATGTAGTGACTCTATTTAGTCTTGCGAAAGTTTCTTTAATCGATCCACTGATTCCTAAAGAGCAGGATGGGTTTTGACGCCGGAAGTCAACCGTAGATCAAATTGTACTACTGACCCAGAACATCGAGGATTCTTTTGAGGCTAAGAAGATCGGTGCTATATTTTTCAATCTGACAGTTGCACATGACACTGTCTGGCACCGTAGACTTACCTGCAAGCTTCTGAGACTTCTACCGGATAAGCTCATGGTCAGAATGATCATGGAGCTTGTCCGAAATCAAAGTTTCACCCTTACTACCGGTGGCAGCAAGCAAAGCAGGCTACGCTGTTTTTCAAACGGCGTTTCTCAGAGATCGGTCTTGGCTCCCCTCCTATTCAACATCTATATGTACGATCTTCCTTCCATGATTTCCAAAAAGTTTGCTTATGCTGATGCTTTAGCATTATTACACTATTCTGGAAACTGGAAGGACTTGGAGGGAACTTTAAGCCAAGACATGTCTACACTTTCATCGTATCTCCAGACATGTAGGTTGAAGCTCAGTCACACTAAAACAATGATGGCAGTTTTTCACTTAAATAACCGAGAGGCCAAACGTAAGCTAAAATTCAGATTCATGTACAGTAGCTTATATGTCTTAATATTTAGTTGCAGATTTATTTTTGTTGCTCATTTCTTTGTTGTGGTTGTAAATTTTGAAACAGTAATTACGGATAAGGTTGGTATAAAATGTAATATTGATTTCTTTAAACTATTTTTTGGGAGAAAATTATTTTTATCTCTATATTTATTCTCCTGACTCGCAAGAAAACGACGGAGGCGCTAATACATAGGGTAAGCAATTATCCTGATCTTTCCGGAGATGCCAAGATAGTGCTGTCCGCTTGTAATTTAATAGAGATATGACTGTAATTTAGAACTGCTTGCCAACACCACCAAGCAGGGGAAAGTGCCGTAAAGTGTTTTTTCCAAGGACACAACAGATTGGTGCGAATGGGTTTCGAACTAAGATCATGTTGATCATAAACACGGCGCTCTAACCACTCGACCACGCTGCCGACTTATTATTATTATGTACACATATATTACTATGTTATTATTATAAATTATATTTTTGGATTTTTATACGTATACATAAATTATAATAATATAAATTATATACATAAATTACTATTATGGATACATAAGATTTTTTTGCTGTACTGTATTATTAGCTATTAATTATATTGTACGTGTGGTTTTTATTAAAGAAAAAGCAACATTTTACAACACCAATTGAACATACTTTTTAAAAATAGTTAGTTTTTATAAGTACATGTATTTGTAAATCGTTTAACAAATCAAAGTCTTTTTGATATCTTTTTTTGTTGGAATTATACATTTTATTTTCAAATGAAATTATTTAACCATTGTTGCATTTGCTACGTGAAAAATTGGAGGCACATTGCTTTTTAAAAATGTTCCATCTCTTAATTGTGATTTAACAATTGTGCAAAAAAAGAGTGTAATTACTTTGATAAAGTAAATGCTTTGCCGTATCTGTCTGTAAATAAGTGCTTTTAAAATGAAATAACATCATCAAATTTTGGAAATCGCTTAGATATCTTGAATTTAAAAAAAGCTGGAAGGTGTGGAAGATAAAAATAACCAGTTTAATGTTTAGCTCACAACTAGGAATATCAAGTTTACATTGTTCCATGGCGCTGTATATTTAAGAAAGACAAAATTCCAACAACGTCAGCTGTTTTTTTGTTTTTCACATAGTTTTATATGGCAACTTAAATTTTAAAAAATGTCAACTACTGTCCCGCCAGTCACACTTGGCCAAACAAAGCAAGCGGAAAGGTTATTTTTTGCTAACATTTTAACGTGGTTTACACTGAAAACGGTCGCAAAAAAGCAAGCGGAAAGCGGAATTTTCCGCTACGCTTTCCGCTTGCTATTTTCGCGTCCGCTTTTAGTGTAAACCGACCTTGAGAAACAGACGGTTTCTTCATTGTCTTTAAATGTTGCTAATAAACAAAGAGTGCTCTTTGATCGCTCTGAGAGCTGAGTGAAAAGTTTTTTTAGCCGAGAAAAAATTTTTATTGATTGAGATTTCAGTTTCATTGGTACATAATCAAAAATGATTCCGGTTCAGTTGGACGTCCTATTTCTAAGTTTCTAAGAACGAAACAATGCCAGATCGTCAGCATAGACAAACTTTCTGAAAATTGTGTAAGGCAGATTGTACGTCTAGATGTTAAAAAGAGAGAAGCCAAGACCGATATTTCATGAACGCCGTTTCTCAGATGTTAAAACCCGCTTTGCTTGCTGTCACCTGTCACCAAGACTAAGGCGTCAAACATTGTCACATGCAATTGTCAAATCGACAAATATGGCATTAGCTTTTTTTCTCAGCCTCAAAAAAGCCCTCAATATTCTGTGTTGCCAGAATGACTTGATCTAAGGTTGCGTTTTTCGTCGAAACCCAGCTCATTCTTTTTGAAACAATGGATCAGTTTGACGCAGGTGTAGATAAGCCTCTCGAGTCTTCAGAATCTTAATGGGAACGACGAGCAGAAATGTCTATGGATAATTCTTTAGGTCCTCTACAAGCTACAGTACATGGGGTTTGCGGTCGGCATTGCAAGCGCTGTTTTCCAGATTTTGGAAATTTTCTTACTGCTTAGACTTAGGAAATTTTCTTTGATATGGTCTGTTTTTTTTTGTTTTACGTGACAGATCAAAACCAAATCAGAAAGGTATTTATCCATACCGATGCTTAGCCTGCGTTTGCCAATCAGCAGGCGTCCTGCTTTAGACGAGGCACTGCACAAAAAAAACTTTTATTAGGGCAATTTGTCGACAAGTTCCAAAGGCGTACCATTCTACAACTAAACATTGAAGGTCTTTACGTTGAGTAACATGAACGTTCTCATCATCTTGCTCTATAGTTGTGTCTTTGTGAGGCACTCGTGATTATATTTCAGAAGGCCCACTGCACGAGCGCAGAAAAACAAGTGTTTGCAATCTTTAACATTGCTAAACATATTTATTAATGCAAAAATCTAAACAGTTACTGAGAAAATTTAAGCTAATTTGATTAATTGTACAGGGATTTAAAATCAATAATTAATAACTGGCTCATAATTTAAGATCGTGAATAAAACAAAAAATATAAGTAAGGAACGTCAAGAACGTAAATAAACAACAATTTAAAAGTAAAAACTTATTCAAAAAAATTTACCAAATGATCGGGCAATTGCAATTGCTTCCAGAAAACCAATTAGTGGCACCATGGCAAGACCAATGTTTAAAGATGTTAGCATATCATTGAAATAAAAAGTTTCATTTGTTCCTTGAACTTCATACGAAAAAGCAGGAAGTTGAAAACCCGGTATTCCGCCAGAAATGTTTTTGGTGAGAGTTAGGGGTCTATCTTCTGGATCTTCATCAATTACTCCAATTGCAAAAGCAATCACAGAGCAAAGTACCACAACAAATGCATTTCGAGCTGAAAATTAAAATAAAAGCAAATAAAATTTTTCTATATCAATATACAATAGTACAGAAAAGAGCAAAAAATTGTGCACTGAATTTGACTGAGCTTTTATTAATTGCACAAGCTTTCGTGAACAACTGCCCACTTCGTCAGATGCAACGGAATAAAAGTAATAATGCAATCCACAACAAAATTTACACCAAGGGCATTAAACGTAATAAAAAGACATATGTGGCGCAATCAAACACAAAATATGGGTTAAAAAAGACTGAGGTTGGTAGAATAAGGCAATGCGGCAAATTAAAAAAATTACAAAAAGATGCAAATGTGATAAAATGGCATGCAAACATAAAACCGTGCGAAATAGAAAAAAAATTACACATGACGCTTAGATTTATGGAAATAGAGATATTACAAATAATGGGACTTTAACAAGTAATTTGTTAAATTTTTATTGACACAATTGAATTCGGAAATAAATTTTGTTTTAGAATAATGACGCAATCGAATTGGGAAATGATTTGGAAATTCTAGGCTTACGGTGGATCTCTGAACCCTGATCATATTCTGTATGGTCTTTTAAGTGAGTCCTCAGATGCTCGCCAAAAGAGACTAAGATTTAGACGCCCGTTCGTGCCAGCTACATGGAATCTTTTAAACAACCCTTACCGGACTTGGTATCCGCGCTTCTCAATGGACGACTTATAGATGGAACGCGGAATACTGTGAGAATATTTCCAGGCTCCCTGTTTTCATAGCCAGAACCAGTGCCAGGTCTGTTGGAATGAGCTTGCCCCAAACAGCTTGGGTCAAGATCAATTACCTGCAGACTTTGGGGGTTTCATTCGTCCATGCAAAAATGGTGTCTTGCTCCTTTACCGAATTGAGAGTGCGGCGCCATTGAACAAATCACAGACCACATCCTAATAGCGTGCCCCATACATCGGGCACCACATGAAACATGAGGTCTGACGGTTTTGGGTAAAGAAACTCGATCTTTATGTAACAGCTACATCGCCAGCATCTGATCCGGGGAATACAGCAGCCTGGGGTAGTAAAAGGATAAACCCTCAACCCCAGTCCTGTTTGTGTCTGACCTGGAGTGGATACCCTTTCAAACGACGATGACGACCGGTAGTAAGGGTGAAACTTCAGTTCGGACAAGCTCCATGATCATTCTGACCATGTGCTTAACTAGCAGAAGCCTTTGCAGCTTGCAGATAAGGTCAGGTTGCCAGATTGTGTCATATGCAGCTGTCACATATACATCGGGCGCCACATGGAACACGATGTCTGACGGTTTAGAGTAATAAAACTCGATACTGGCTCAACAACATCAGTGCCAGCATCTGATCCAGGAAGTACAGCAACCTGCGGTAGTAAAAAAATAAATTCTCGGCCCCAGTCCTGTTTGTGTCGGGACCGGAAGTGGATACTCTTCCAAACGACGACGAAGAAGAATCCAGGCATTTTTATCTGTTTAGAACGGTGGTTTTCAATCTGGTTGTCGGGTTTCCCGTGAGAGTCGTTTTACTTTCTTCTTGGGTTTTTATAGGAAAAGATGATAAAATTGGCCTAAATAGCATAATGTAATGTGATGGCCATTATTCCATTTGCTTTATAATTACGTTTTAATTAAAATGTAATTGAAATGCTTGTAAATTTTAGCTTTATAATTAACTTTTGATTGAAATTACTATCAGAATTGTTATTTACCCTTCTGACTTGCTGGAAAAATGGGGCGCTAATTTTTAACCCTTAATATACATTCGAACGATAAAAACCTAAAATTTTATGACTTTTCCTAAAATTTATTCCTGAATATTTTGGTATTTTACTTGAGCAAATCCGATGGGTAGTTTTAGTGTAGCAGGCTATTTTGTACACTTTTGTGTACGAAAATCATGAAGTAAGTCAAGAAACATTTTGAACGTCCTGCTGTGTTTGTCAAGATTACTGCATCACGTGGTAGTTGTTTGTATTTGCATCAGACCGTGACTAATCCGATTACGTCGCAAAACAAAGCAATCAACGAAAATTTGAGGACCTTCAACTTTATGCAAAATAAGAAGAGACTAATAGCAAATATCTTAAACGAAAAGACATTTGACTAAACTAGAATAAATTTGTTCCTACATATCAAAAAATCAACTGCGCACCTGCTATCTCTTAAGAGTGTTGGACATGTAAACTCAGGGTCCATCAAGACCCCCCCTAGGTAGTCAACAGAAAAAACATCCTAGGTAAATAAGGGTTAAAAAATCGGTCGAGCAATATTGAAGATGCCAAAATAAATATTTAAAGAAATCTCAATCTGCTTTTGAAGATGTTGAAATATTTTAATTTTAGTTGTAGTTTTTATACCTGATTTGAATGAAATGTAAGTTGCTTCCTGACACCGCCAAGCATAAGAAAATGTCATAAAGTGTCTTTTTCAATACAAGATCGATCGGTTGGTCGTATGAACCTATGGTGAATTTCTGGGCAGTCTTTTCCAGCCAAAGAAGCGTTGTTTTATCCAAACTGATTGGACTATCTATTCCACGAGAGGAGAGTGAAGGGAGCAATTGGAAATTATACGGTCTGTTGTTTGATCCTTGGCGCCACACACGCATGCGTCTTGAAAGCACTTGCACATTGTTGAATGGAAACGCCCAACATCGGTTTAAAGATAATTTGTTTGAACGCAGGCTCGTCCTGGAAGACGCATCCGCAGTGGTGGAGTGCCGATCTTGGGGTTGAAGTTGTGGAGTCGAGTGTTGTCATCGCTTCATTCAAGATTCCAAGAACATTACTTCTAGTCACCCATTTTCATCTTAAGGTGAGCATGGTCTATTGTAAGACCTTTGGCAGTAGGCACAAAAGGGTGTCTCGATTTAGGTTCGTATTTAGAAACAGTAATCTTAGCGTAGAGCAGGTGGTTCGGATCCATAGCTCGGCAGGCAAGATACAATGTAGCTTCTCAGCAGCGAAGCTCTGCTGGGGGGATGTCGGCAATAACTGGTACATATTCCATTGGCGTGGGACGCAAACATCCAGTCACAATGCGCAGTGCGTCGTTAATAATAAGGTTAATCAGGCGAATATGAGAACTGCGGCATCAAGCAGATGCGCAATACTCAGCAGCAGAATGTACAAGAACTAAGATTTCTCTGCGCAAAGTCGTGGCACAAGCAGACCAGCTTGTACCTGCCATTCACCTGATTAATAAAACTGTTTAAGTGAGTTTCTTATGCAGTGCTCTAGATGACGTCTGTACTTGAGCGATCTGTATAGTATCTGACTGATGTTGTTTGTAGAGGTTGGATTTAATTACTTTTATTTAACTGAGTGATTGTTTTATCTTTTTTTTTGTTAATGAGAGTTCACGTATGCACTAGATAGCCTGCATAGAGCTAGATAATTTTTTTCAAAGAAGTGTTCTTATGTCACCTTGGGTTGCCAAAGTAAATCACGGTATAAAAAAATTTGAAAATTAATGGTTTAGAAGTTGATTTTACATTTTATTCTAAGATTTACAAAGTTACTATTGTTAACTAACCTGTTGCCACAAACCATAAAGTTTTCCTCAAGATTACTTTTAACTTTGTGTCATTATTTTCAATAGTTGACCATTTATCTTTAGCCAGCTTTAAGACAAAAAGAATAACCATGCAACTAATTCCCATTGTCAAATCCCATACCCTAAAAGTTTAAAATATTTAGACAAGTATATTTTAGATGAACAAAAAAAGATACAATGATTAGACACCACGAATATTATTGCGACAATGAGGCAATAACAAAAATTTAAATATGTAAGAATTTGTTAAGTGTTTATAATCTTTACCAAAATATAATAAGGTAATGCGAATCATAAAAATTCAAACTTCTATTTAAATAAAGTTGTGTGCAGCATCTTGTGAATTCATCTTGTGACATCTAAATAAATTCATCTTGTGACTGCTTTACGTCATCTCTCTTGTTTACAAAAAAATAAAAAACAAGAAAAAAACTGTATGTTGTGAAGAAAGTGGTCAAACAACATGGGTACAGGTCAAATAACACTTTTTACTTGCCACCTTTTTTTTTGCTCTCCTGTTGTCTCTTAGTTTTCTATTCTTGGCTGACGTATTATTTTCCAACCTTTTTCAAAAGCAATTATGCTTGATGATGATACTCCCATGTTAAAAGTGCAATGATACTCCCATGTTAAAAGATTACATGCAAACGACAAATCGTATCTATTGCGAATTCTTTATTAAAGCGCAAGTAAAGCTTTGGTGAAAAAAATTTTTAATTAAATTTGCTGTCATTATTTTTTTCCATCTCACAGCTTTTTCAGAATGTAGCAATATGATTGTGTTTAAATGAATTATAATAATTGACCTATCATGAAGAACAACAAAATAAATATAAAATTTGGAACGCTTGACTAATTTCAGAAAAAAAAGAACAACCAATACCTTTTAGAACATAATTTATTGAGGATGTTTCGGTATTGTAACTCATTCCATCATCAACTAAATTAAACATTTAAATAGAGTTAGAGTTAAGTGCAGTTGATGATAGAATGAGTTACAAATCCAAAACGTTCTCAATAAACTATTTTCCGAAATGTATTTGCTGTAAAGTTGTTATATTTTTTCGTAAGTTTTTAATACAGTCTCAAGGTAATGAAATAAAAAAAAATGATGTGATAGTTTCGGTCAGACCAATCGCGTGGAGATACGAAGCGAGAAGTGCTGTGTCATTAATAGCAAAAATAAAGAAGGGATAGGAAGTGGAGCCAGAAAGAGAAGAGGTGCAGCAGAAAATACAACAGAGATTAAATGGCGGAAGCAGCCAAGTTGAAAAGTGCGTCTTCAACTTGTTCGCATAAAGTGTAAGAAAAAGACTGCAAATGCAGAGGGGAGATACAAGCCCCCCTAGTTTAGCGAGAAGGTCCGCTAAGTCATTGTTACAAATAAAAAAGTGTCCAGGCATTGACTGAAATAAGCTATTTACAGAAAGATAAGGAGTTTAGGGGAGGGTGGGTGACGGTGAGAGATTCGGGTGTTAGGTACGAAAAAGGAACAAAGAAAGTTTGTTAAAACAGATTAAGAATTTTGTATATGGTGATAGATTGATTGTCACAAGACAAGGAATGAAAGTTACATCACATTAGTATGTGAACAATGGCATAAGCTCGGCATAAGCTCAGCACCGTAACTGGTAATCCCGAGTTCGGCCGAGAAAGAGAGATGGAAATGAGACATTTAATAAATCAATAGTTAATTTAAATCTCTGTTCCTCCCTTCTTCCAGCTCACTGAAAACCGAGCCATTAGTCAAAGCAATCATAACACAACGAGAACGGTATAAAGGTCAGAAAGAGCGGCTTTATTACGGAGGTGAAGAGATCATTTTGAGAATATGGGCTAAAGAAATAGTGGAGACAATGTAGGTTTAGAATGATCTCAATGGTCCTTTCTTGAGATGAGTTCAAAAGTTATTGTGAGCAAGAGAGGCTAGATTAAAAAACAAGGTTATTGTAATACAGGTTCAAAGTGAGAAAGTGATTGGTGGGTAAGTGCAACCTAACGTGGGATGATAAGTGCTTCTACATGTAAGAAAAAGAGTAGGAATGAATGAAAAAAACCTGTGGTGATCCTGCTGGAAAATCTGTGCAGACTCTCAACGTAAGCAATATAAGTAAGAAAAAGGAAAAGAAACAAGGAAGTCAGAGGTAAAAATAGAACGGATAAAATCTTTGTATAACATTCTTTAAAAGGTCACGAGATGATTAGGCAATAGAACAAATCTTGAAATTAGTTATTAAACTTCTTCCGTAGACATAAGCATTTTAAAAGAGGGTGTTTAGCTAAAGATTGGACAGAAAAAAGCCTGAGTTGGGTTGAAGCGTAATAGGGTGTTGAGAATAGATAATTTGGCTCAATGTATAATTGATAAGAATCTAGTCTGGAAAAGGATGACTCGTATTTAAGAAGATAAAGACCTGGACATTGGAAAACCTAGAAAATTATTTCACCACTTTGTTGAGGGCAGACTATAGTCGAAATTGCTCGATTAACTTTTTGGGAGAAAGTCAAGAGCAAGGTAGTTATTATAAAAAACGGTCTGTACAATGTACATGAGTGAGAATGCTATTTGATAATAGAAAAACGGTAAGTTTTTTTTATCTCTATATTTATCCTCCTGACTCGCAGGAAAGCGACGGAGGCGCTAATACATAGAGTAAGAAATTACCCCAACCTGCTTCCGGAGATGCCTAGATATTGCTGTCTGCTTGTAATTTAATAGAGATAGACTTTAATTTAAAACTGCTTGCCAACACCACCAAACAGGGGAAAGTGGCATAAAGTTTTTTTTCCAAGAACACAACAGAATGGCGCGAGTAGGTTTTGAACCAAGACGGTGTTCATTACGATCCCGGTGCTTTGACCACTCGATTACGCTGCCGACAAGTTTTCAAGGACCATTCGTTCAAATATGCAGGATACAAAAGAAAGTAGACGGTAGGAAGAATGCAACTCGAAGAGTTTGCCAAGTTTTAGAATAGAGATGATAGTAGACTTTTTTCAGGATGATGGAAAAGTGTAAGTGGACAATGAGAAATTAAAGATAAGTAAAAGAAATTGTGGAGCAGATTGAAGGAGGTAAATAAGTAATAGGTAGGTCATTTGATCTGAGCCAGAAGAAGTTGAATTGAAGAGTTGGAAAAGAGCTGAAGAAAGTTTAAATATGGAGAGAGACAATTGAAGGTGGGTTGCAGGTTGAGCGGATGTGATCGCGTTGGTGAAAGAGAGCTGAGATCAGCGAGAGAATTTTGGTGTTTGAAATGAAAATTTGAAATAGTAGATGAGCTGAAATAAGATTTGCACAATTTAAAAGGAACGGATGTATGGAACGTCGGAAATGTATGTTAAAAATGTTAAAGAATCCCAGATAAAATAGACTAAAGAGAAGCAAAGCTTCGCTGGGACGGGTTTCAGAAAAATGTCAAACCAAGTTTTTCTTGACTCAGCTTTACGTGACCCGACCGTTGATCGAACGACATTTGATCGAAACGACAGTTCATCGAAACGACATTTGATCGAAACGACATTTGATCGAAACGACACTTGATCGAATAATGAAAGAAAAAATTTACAACTTTGAATCTGTCTCAATTTTGTCAATTATTCGTCCCCAAAACACAATGATCTCTAAAAACAGACCTTTTTGAATCTGTCTCGGTTTTGTTGATTTTTTGTCCCCAAAACAGAGTAATCTCTGAAAAATAGGTCTTTCCTTTGAATCTGTTTCTGATTTCTGCAAGGGGCTTTCAAGGGTGTCTCCATGGCACAATAATCCCTTCCAAATCACTGACTACAATGTAAAAAATGTAAAAATAGCTAACCATCTAACGAAACACAACATTACTAGAGATCTACTAGTTGCTCCCCAAAAAAATTCTTTGCTCAGGGAGCTTGTTAAAAAAACCCTGACCTTGACATTGACAAAAAATTATAAAAAATAAAAACAAACTGACTTTTTACTGATGGCTTCTGCTTTTTATGAACCTAATTTACAATAACAAAGAGACTGTTTAAAAGCAGAAACATACAAAAATAAATATTTTTTTTATCAACTGTCATTTCGATCAAGTGTCGTTTCGATTAAGTGTTATTTCGATCAAGTGTCGTTTGGATCAATCGTCGTTTCGATCCACTGTCATTTCGATCAACTCTTGTTCGATCAACTGTCGTTTCGATCAAGTATCATTCGATCAACTGTCGTAGCACCCAGTTTTAGCCCGAGAAATTTAGCTCCCCACGGCCTACTAGAAGAATATAGCCAAATCAGTCTCATTTTAGCAGGGACTTATAATTGGCCATTAAAATCTCCGAGAGAGAAACCATTAGAAGTAATGTGTGTTCCTCCTACATCAAAAACTATGTCTTCGGGACAATCACTATCTTTAAAATTAAAGATTCATGTGAGTCAAGCACTTTTGGCTTTACTGCAGAATAGAAATTGCAATAAACAAATCCACTAAATGATTGGTTTTATGCATGTACAACAAAAAATTAAAAATCAGAAATTTGAAAATTTAAACAATCAATTACAACAAAAACTATAACAAAAACAAATGAAAAAATTTGAATTTTTACAAAACTCTCAGCAATTGGTCAAATATTTTCAAATAAGACAGATTTTTATTATTATTTTAACAATGAGTAAAGTTATATACTCGAAACGTTAAAATTAATAAAATGATAACTGCAATATTGGCTCTTTGTTTTATTATAAAATTATTAAAACGTTCCAGCCATTACACTCCAAAATTTTTAAATAATTGTAAAAGTGAAAGCTTTAGTTCGATTTTTTTAGAATGGGTAAGAGATTTAAACAATCTCACACAAATTTTTGCCTTCTGTTATAACAAATGTTGATTAAAATTTGAATTGCGAAATTGTACCGATTAAAAATAAACAATACAATCACCTAAGAATATATTGGAAACGTATTCAGCACCATCTTCGCGCTCAATGCCCCAAGCAACTAAATTCTAGAATCCGTCAAAGTCAAAACTCAAAAACAAGTGTATTTATTTAAAATGTTTGAAACTATTGTTATATAAACGAATATATCTTAATAAGTTATATTGCTATCAATTTGTTTAATTTTTTGAAAACATATGTCATTAAGTATGACAGACATAATTCATTGTTTTGGTTGGCAATTCAAAAATCTAATTTAAAAAAAAGAATTTTTTAGTTAAATTTTTTCTTCTGAAAGTTTCTTTTTTCTTTATTATGGGAGCAAATGAGTGTCACAACTTTATTCGGAAATCTGAAACAACCAGTTGAACTAAGTAACCCAAATACCTGCGCTAAAGTAAAGTTGTATTTATTTTTATTTATGCCGGCCTCAGAAATAATTTGCCGCGAAGTTACTTATAACAGTTAATTTTGGATAAATACGAATGGCTCGCTAAAAAAACTTCTTTCTAGAAGTAGAAAAAAACTACGGTTTTGACTATAAAAAATATGTTATTCACAAAATCAAACGAACTTGATCAACTTTCGTAAAACTTGACTCTCAAGCTTTACAAACTTCAAAGTAATTCACAGCGCCAACAACTGCGAATAATAATCACTCGACAACTTCGTAATGATTAACAATAAGAAGAAATTAGCACTTCGATGGCTAATATTTAACTTAATTGTTCATCCTCCAAACAGGCTCAAACAATTCTATCTCAATGTAGAAGCCTTAAATGACTTAAACCACAAAAGCACAATAACATCAATTGATTTTTATCACTTTAAATGGAATTACTCAGCAAGAACAAATGTTAAATTTTACAACGTTTTATACAGTATATAAATTAACCAAAGTACCATGTAATAATCGAAGATACTGGAACAAACACGAATTCTTAGATTAATTATTATACTAATTTTAGAGATCGGATAAAGCACTTTATGACGTCAGAATATAATCATATGAAAAAGTAGAAAACAGGTTATGTAACTTATAAAATCGAACTTGCTTAACAACATTAGACATTATCAATTGTATCTTGAACGCTTTAGACAAAATTACGTCATCGCTGTCGCAAAAAACGTCGCAATGGTTGTTTACGTGCTTTGAATAAAATTGTAAAACAACTCTTTATAATCACTTGTAAAAACAACTTGCAGGAAAACTAAGTAAGGGGGGGGTAATATACCGATCATAATCGAACGCTTAAAATGACTGTAAAAGACTGAAAATCAACTATAGAATTATAAGGTTAAGATTAAAATTATAAATGAAGTGTGACAATAAGCAAAAATTTTTTGTTGCTTGTACTTCTGGTGAACTGACAAAAATATCTCACCACACATCTATAAATGCTAAGTAAAACCTTTTTCAAGATGACACTTTAAAACCGTTTTGAAATGACATAAACGAATCTCTTAGTTTGCATATGAGGTTAGAGATCTGAAAGTACGAATCAAAGCACGAGTAGTTTTAATTTTTAAAAAACAACATAGGCCTACATTTTGATTAATCTGCTATCACTTTTTCACCCAATTTATAAAATAACACAAAAGTTTACTTGAGGAGTCGTTAGCGGTACAAAACTTTAAGATAGCTATGAAAAGCGTGTTCATTCCTCAAAGACTTTTCATCTGACACTCATTGAGAGGAATCATCAGAATAAACTGCGAGCAATCCAATCGTGCTTATATGGGTAAAGAGATAATTGTTCATTCTCTTTGCCTATATAAGCACGATCGGATTGCTCTCAGTTCATTCTGACGATTTCTCCCGATGAGTGTCAGATCAAAAGTCTTCAAGGAATGAACACGCTTTTCAAAGCTACAAAAGTTTACTTTACTATCATTTTTGATAAAAGCACTTCCTACAGGATTGCTTAAGTAGAATTTCTTACATTTATAACAGTTTATTATATAAAAAGTAAAAAATGCTTTTCAAACTTAGGCCTAATCCAATATGTATTAAATTTACCTTGTTTAATAGTAAAGTAAAAATTGACATATTTTATATAGTACCAGTACACGATAAGTATTTCGATGTGATTCCAATGTAAAGCCTTTGGATATATATCTAAATACCATTTATTCAATTTGAATTTACATCCAAATACCAGAACCAGACAATTATTTAGAAAAAGTAAATTTGTATCGGTTAAAAGTATTAGGAAAAATTTGGTGTACAGACAAGTTATCACGCGATATTTTATCATGCGACTATTAATCAAGGACATTTAATCACTGAACTTAAAAATTTAATCACAGAGATACTTCATCACGCTCTCAAATGTGGTTAAATTAAGTATGGCAATTAGCGGGTAAAAAAGCCTGAAAAAAGTCATAATCAGTGGTGGATATTGGGTGAGGCGAATGAGGCAGTTGCCTCGGCTCCCCTTTTTTTGGGGCCCCTCCCTCAAAAATAGCACATACAGTTTCATTTTCCTGCAGATGTTTTTTAGAGATTATTATAAAGTCGGGACGAAAAATGGGAAATACAAGATCAATTCGAGGTAAAGACCTTTTTTTTTTAGAGAACACGGTGGTTTTGCGAGAAAAAAGTGAAGGACAAGATCAAAGCTCTTTTTCTTTTTTAAAGAACATCATTTTTTGGAAATCCTTGCCTCGGGCTCCTGAATTTGAATATCCACCACTGGTCATAATGTAATTGTTTATTTAGGGTTACGGTAAGAGTTAGGATTTGGGTTAGGGTAATTGTTTATTTATGCGATAAATACGCAATACCACGCAAATACACTAAAATGTCTAGTGGTTAAATGTGTTAATACGTAGGTCTACGTGATTAAATGTTGTAGTGTTAATAGGTTTACGTGATTAAATATTGTAGTGTTAATAGGTCTATGTGATTAACTATATAGTGGTTAAATGTCCGTAATTAGCAGTCGCGTGATGAAATATCGCGTGATAAAGTGTGGGTAAACCACAAATTTACTTGTTTGGTACAAAGATATTTTGCGATAAAAAATATTTTACTATGTAAGTTCAATTTACCATACAAAACATTAATATTAATAATTTAGAGCAGGGGTTCTCAAAGGGGCCATGGGGCATTTACCAGGCGGGAACAAGCAGAATCCTTGTTTGGTCTTCTCTTGACTTCTGGATGAAAAGAAAGAAATAAAAGACAATTTTAAAGTGAGGACCTTTTTTATTATTATTTTTGGTCTGCACAATATTCTAAGCAAGGGGCCGTGGGTGCTTGAGAATCTCTGAAAAAGGGCCACAAACCCCCAAAGTTTGACCATAGATGATTTACAGTAAGAATTGAAATTAAATAAATTTGTTGTTGTTAAATTAAATAAATATAAATATTATAATAATTAAGTTAATTTTTTTCCATTAACACTTTGGATATAGTTAAAAATTTTTTAAAAATATCTTGTCCTAATACTTTTGACCGGTACTATATAATATTTTTAATTTTAATATTTTTTTGTGTATTTCTTTTTTTGGCACTAATTTTTTTAGTTTATTGTTTTATGTCTTTAAACAAAATAGAGATTGATAATCAAATGTTAAATTTCTCTCTTATTGAAGAATTTGGATAATGATAATATTTTACAATTTTCAGATGTACTAAAAGCTAAAAAAAGATATTTAATTTAATTTATTTTAAAGTTGGTTTCTTGCTGGAATAGAGGTAAAATTGAATCATTGTTACTAGAAATGCATAGCTTACCAGATATAATTGCAATTACAGAAACTAAATCACCATTTTAAAAACTTGTATGGCCAACATTAAAGACTGAAATTTTACTCATTTTCAATCTATTTAGTGCAAAGAGGTGTTAGCATTAACTGTACGTTAAGAAAAGTTTAATTTGTTTTCAAAGAACTAGTATTAACATTGACCTGGAAGCAGTGGTGGATATTGGGTGGGGCAAATGAGGCAGTTGCCTCGGGTTCCCCTTTTTTGGGGGCCACCCTCCATTTTAGGGCGTCCCTCGAAAATAGCACATATAGTTTCATTTCGTTGCAGATGTTTCTTAAAGACCATTATGAAGTGGGGACGAAAAGTGGGAAATACAAGATCGATTCGAGGTGAAGACTTTTTTTTCTTTAGACATCACCAAGATTTTGGGAGAAAGAAGTGAAAGACGAGATCAAAGCTCTTTTTCTTTTTTAGAGAACATCAATTTTCGGAAATCGTTGCCTCGGGCTCCTGAATTTGAATATCCACCACTGCCTGGAAGATTGTGAAAGCATATTTATTAAAATTGTTAATCATTTTAGTAATAGAAAACTACCAAGGCAGTTCTAGATTTTGTAAACAAACAACCTCGTAGTTGCTATACAAAATTTCAACCAAAATTTTTCGATGCTCTTGATAATGTGAAACACTACAATTGCTCTTTTATAATAACAAAAAATTTTAATACTGGTCTTAAAAACTAAAATGTAGTTTAAAAATATCAGGTTACTGGAATGATATACACTACAGGCCAAAAGTTTAAGTCCACCCCTTGAATTTTCAAAAACACCAAATTTTGAAATCCCCAATTTTTTGGCAATAGATCGTTGTGAAAATCCTTCTGCAGCAAGAATATCTATCCTCGCCCTCTGTTCAATTGATAACTGCTTTTTCTTGGCCATTTTATAAGAAGGGCTCCGTAAATAGTTAATAATAGATGAAAACCACTGTAAATACAGTAGTATTTTTTACAATGTTTTCTTATCAATTTTTATCTCTGTAAAAGAAAAAAAGGATATTAAATTAGACAAACACCTTCTGAAAAGTAGAGAATATGGATTAACTTCATTATAACTAAAAATATAAGAAATAAGCAATAAGCAAGGAAGAAGTCAGGATAACCCTCACAAGGAGCTTATATCCAAACTCAGTTGAAATGGCAGCGAAATCCAATAGAAGTTAGTCAGGCTTTGTTAAAACATTTTGTCGATCTTCACTATACAAGAGTTCATTGTTTCTGATGAAAATTATTTGCCAATACAGACCGATTTAACCGCTTTTTGAAAATTCAAGGGGTGGACTTAAACTTTTGGCCTGTAGTGTATATTTCAGTGCTGGTTGCTTATTAATAAATAAGCCTACAAGAATAACATCAAGATCATCAATCACACTTGATCCTTTATACAAATCAAATATAAAAAGTTTTTCATTTAGGAATTTAGGTGGATAATGTTTCTGATCATTTATCAGTCTTTTGTATATGTATTAATAGCTATAGAATGTGATACCAAGGTTAAACAAAAGAAAATATTTTAAAACTTAATCTTTTCGCAAAGACATCTATTATTCTTTAAAATCACTTGAATGCAATTCAGATCTAGGTCTAGCCATGAAAAGGTTATCTAATACTATTTTTAGTATTGTAGCTGGCCATGCACCCCTAAGATAATCATCTAGAAAAGAAAAAATTAAACCTTGACTTACTAAAATCAAAAAGAACTAAAAATTTATTGAATTTTTAATCTTACCAACAGCAAGAAGCACATTTGATATCAGAATACAAAGCATACCGTAATAAACTTACACTAAAGAATTATCCAAAAAAGTTACTACCAGGATTAGGGCGGCCGTACGTCCCATTTTAGGCCTTGGTCCCAGTCTACGCCCAATTAACCACTTTGTCCTGGAATTTTTTATTTAAAATTTGCTTTTATTATCATATTCGAATTCACAAACGATTGTTATTTATTTATGTGCAATGCATAAATTTCTAGCTTTGTGACATCTTACATTATGCATTACCTCAACATAACATTTATTTAGGGATGAATCAATTTCTAACATTACCATTAGGCATCATGTCCAAAAGAAAATGTAAGTTTACAGATAAGCTGAAGCAAAAATTCTCTTATTTGAAAAACATTGGAAATGATAACGTGCTGTGCAATCGTTATGGATCTGTGTTTCAATGATCCATGGTGAACGTGCCGGTGTTGATTACTATTTAGGAAGCAAAAAGCGCAAAGTCTTTGTTGAAGCAGCTGCATTCTCATCTCAAGTGACCTCTTTCTTCAAAAATATTGGCTCCGATTCTGCCCTAGCTTTAGCTGCTAAAGAAGCAACTTTTGCTTATCATATTGCTACTCATGGTCAAAGTTTCAGAAGTTCTGATTGCACTTTCAAGTTGGTCTCAAAACAGTTTGAACCTAAATTATCGTTAGGGAAAACAAAGTGGAAAGCTATTGTTAAGGTTATTCCCCAAATGTTTACTGACGAACTTCACCAGAAGTTAAATCAAATTAACTTTGTCACTGTTAAAATTGACGCTTCAAACATGCAAGAAGTGAAACTTGTTTTGATTGTGGTTTGTTACTTTTTACCAGAGAGTGGCGTTAAGGTAAAGCTGTTGGAATTTAAATCAGTTTCCGGAGAAACGGCTGGAATATTAAGTAAATATTTTCTTTCGGTTTTAAACCAAACAAAACTCAAGAATAAATTGATTCAATTTTGCACGCACAATTGAAACATTAATTTTGGCAGTATTAAAAGAAGGGGACAAAATAATGTTTTCTATAAAGTTAAGGATAACAAAGTGACCTTGAAGACATCGGATGTACAATTGATTTTGTACACAACTACATTCAATAGGCTGTGGATACTTTTCCAGTATGCGTAAAAAGTCTTGTAAAGATTTATAAATTCTTTCACATTTTACACTATTCGAGTTTCCGAACTTGAAGAGTTTCGCTATTTCGCTAATGTTGAGTACAACAACTTTTGCAGCACGACAATACCAGATTTTTGTCGTTGCTACCTGCTGGGAACGGGTTCTTGAGAGATTTAAAACATTGAAAAGCTACTTTAATTCGCAAGAACATTGCCCAATAACATTCGCCGAGGTTTTGAGAATCCAACCGAAGAACTCTATCTCAGATTTGTTTATGGACAGCTGAAGTACTTTAATGAAACCATGTTGAAGTTGGAGAGGCAAAGGACTTGTGCTGTAGATGTGGCAATTATTTTTATAGAATTGAAGTTGAACTTGACGGAAAAATAAGTAACTTTGTTTCGTACCAAACAAAGCGTATTTTGGAAAAGTTTTAGTAAGATGTAGAAGTGGATGCAAGACTATTTCTTAACGAAACTGGGTATTTTTATGAGAAATTTGAATCGTATCTTGATGTTTATCGGGAAGCCTACAACGGTGTCACACATCATCTTTGGCTGAAATCAAGTGAAGACTTATCTTGGCCCCTTGTATGTGGCTTTACAGAAAAGATCAACTGCATGTTTGCGATGGAAATATTAGACATCGGCTCCCTTTTCGATGAGCACGTTCTGATGAAGAACTACAAGTCTGAAAGCGAAAGAAAAGAGAGGTGGCAAATACATTGATATTCTATGAGGAAAAGTGGACCCAATTGCGCCAAGCTTTCACGGACAAAAATATAGCCATTCCAAACTTTCAGAAAACTGGTCAAGTTTGTATTTTGTTTTTTCGGAACATCAGCACCGATCGAACGAATTTTTTCAATTATGAAAAATACTTGATCTGATGACAGAAGCAATAAGCTAAAACAAAATGTCAAAGCTCTTCTCATGTGCAAAAGTAATATTAATTTGGCATGTACTATATTTTATGAGAACATAAAATCAAACATTGTACTATTAAAAAAAGTGTTTGGCACAGATAAATATAATTTATATATTAATGGAGGTAATTCGAATCTTTTTGTTGTATTTAGTCGCATTAAGCCACTGTAATTGGTGATTTGCTAAAAACTCAACTTAATTGCCCTGTAGTTGTTACAAATTATATTTGGGAATCTAAAAGTAACAGTTGAACTAGGTAATCGGTATACAAAAGTAAAGCTATCTCTATTTTTTATTTATTCCGGCTCAAGAAATAGTTTGCCACCCGCCGAAATTCTTAACGCAATTAGTTTCGACTAAATTCGATTTGATTTTTTAAAAAACTTCTTTCCGCAGACAGCAGAAGCCACTGCTATAAAAAATGTATTTACAAATTTAACAAAACTTGATTGATTCACGAAAAACTCGGCCTCCAAGCTTTACCAAACTTAAACGATTCCAGCGCCACAACTGCGACTAATCAGTGTGTGCTAGCGAGCTATAAGAATGAATTGGCGCTCCGATGGCTAATTAATATCCGATCACACTGGCGGAAAACAATTCCAACACTTGTCAAATTGTCAATCAACTGGAACAACTCAACTGAATCTTCTATAGGAATGGTTCACACAACTGGAATAAAATGAAAACAAAGGCCCACTTATATAAAGCACGTCACATGATGCTCGATGATCATAGAACATACGCAAATATGAACAACTTTCTCACTTAAGGATTAAAATAGTGATTACTGTTGGTCATAGTTCGCATTTACCGAAAACAGCCAATAAGCAACGGCGACGGATTAACTAATTAGAAGTCTTCGTGTTAAATAAAAATTCCATAAGTGATTTTCGAACAATCGAGAGAGAAAAAGAAGGTTTTAGAAACTAACTTGCTCTCAAGAAGATTTCAGAGGCACGTATTCTTAATCTGGTTGACATGTGCTTAAGATTACTATTGATAAAACAACAACTAAAACAATCACAAAACAGCTTGTAAATAAATTAAATAAATCAAATTAAGTGGTATTTCACCGACTATGCCATTCTTACTTGGCCATGAAAATATTACATCATACAAAAATTCAAAACTACTGAAAAGACAGAAAATTAACTACGGATTAGTGTAGTTAAGAATATAATGCGGATGAAGTGTGACAGTAGTAAACCTACATAATGTGATTCAGCTACATGTAAAATATAAAAAGTTAGTCGCGGGATTTGCAATATGCGTCCCGATTTGGCATTTTGAAAAAATAGCCAGCTTAACCATGACCAATTAATTAAACATAAAATGATATTGCATATCAGTGGAAGTTAATAAAGGAAAATATAAGTCATAACAAAAAAAGAAATTAGTAATTAATGTAATTAATAAAAATGATAGTACTCGTAATATTAATATCACAAAAAATTTGATATTTCAGATCTATTCAAAATGACTTCACTAGTGCAGGGCCAAAAATGAATGCCAAAATCTCTAACACAAAAAAGAAGTTTTCGATTTTAAGCTTGCTCAAATCATTCAAATTTAATCCTACTAAACCAGAACAAGTTTAGGTCTATATCAATTAGCTAAATACTTCAAAAGCCTCAGGTCAACATATTGGTCTGATATTTTTAACAAATGCTATGAAAAAAAAGTTTTTCTTTTAATATTAAAATGTGCAAAAGTAACTCCAATTTGCAAAGCAGGTACAAAATATGCAATTTATAATTATGGACCTATTTTAATTTTATTGCCAGTAGTAAAGAAGGACTAGTTTGTGAGGGTCAAAGGTCACCCTGAGGAAACTTTGAGAAACCCTTGAGAAACTGTGCACAAATCCTCCTCAAACCTTGAGTTTATTTCAAAATGACAGTTTAAGTGTTGGAAAATGTTAATAATAAATTTCTATGATAAAAAACAAAAATCTATTTAAATTCAGTTTAAAAAACTACTTTTTGTTTTTAGCGTTCCATGATAAATTTTTTAAAAAGATTTTATAGAACTTTAAGATTGAAAATTTTTATATTTAATATTTTTAGACAACTTGAAGAAATTTATTTTTTTCTAAAGGCGGTAGATAATCAAGTTAAATTCAAGACAAAACACTTCCTGCAACTCACATAGAGAAGCGCGATTGTAATGCGATCGGTGATTTCTTGTGGTTATAAATTGCAAACTGAGGAATATCGTTTAAACAAACATTTAAAGATTTGAATATATTAATATATTTTTTTATATATATTAAGATAAAATTTTTATATATATTAATATAAAAATGATTTTAGCCCATTAAAAATGATTTTATATTACTACATCATTTTTATGATCAATGCAATACAAATAGAAATGCCGACGGCACCTTAAAACTGACTCATCTTTTTTAAAAAAATTTCACGTAAAAACATTCAAAAAGAAACAGAAATAACAAAAAAAATTAAAAGAAGAAGGTTTTTGTGTGGTAGAGATGAGAAAACGGAATGAATTAAATTGAGAAATCATTTTAAATTTCTCGTTTCCTTAAAAATTTAAAAACAATAACATCAAAAATAAAACTATCCTTTGAAAAGATTTTGGAAGGAGTGCAAAATAGAACACTGTATGGTTTTTGTAATTGTAGATTCTATTTACACTCCATATAAGCAAGTAAGCTATGTGTTTGATATCACTATTCTGTAATACTTTAAAAAGCTTTTTTCAATGATCCGTTGTAAGGTTTTTTCTGATCAACAGAACAGGTAATATTCACTTGTAAATAATAATAAGCAGCAAAAAGCATTTTATATTCATAATTCCAGAATTTATCAAAATCTGAAAATTTTTGACTTACCTAAGTCCTTATCAAACTATTTAAATTTTTGATTAGTTTTATCACCAAAATTAAACACAGTAAACCATAATAAGACAATTAAAAAACAATTAAATAACAGTATCAATAAAATTTTTTAAAAGGTTTATGCTCACTAGTATTACTTTAATTTAATTTAAAAAACAAACATAATTTAGTAATTATTACCGCAACAAAGCGGTACTTAAGAGAAAAAAATCACGTTAATATATCAAAATAATTCCAGTAAAAACAAAGAAAGAGCTTTATTTATTTTAGTTTGTCTCTATATTTATCCTCCTCAATTGCAGAAAAATAGGGTAGGCGCTAATGCGTAGGGCGAACAATTACCCCGACTGCTTCCAGAGATGCCAAGATGTGCGCTTAAAATTTTTTATTTTGTTTTTTCTGTTTTATACAGATATGACTGAAATTTAAAACTGCTTGCCAAGATCACCAAGCAGGAAAAAGTGCCGTTAAATGTCTTTTCTAAGGACATAATAGTCTTTTCCAAGAACGCAACAGCTATTTGCATACAGTTGCGTATTTACTTTTGGTCGATTAATTTCTTTATGACGCTAAGCTGATTGTTAAATTATATCGTAATCTTTTTTTATTACATAAGTTACAATCGCTAATATGTTCTTTTATTTTACTTTTTAAATAAGAATCTAAATTTAAATGTTATATACTCGTAGCTTTTGTTATCATTTTTCGTGTCCACTTACCAGCGTAAATCAGACCGGCATTTTAAGGGCACGAAAACTGATAGAGAACGTTCGACAACAAAAGCACAGATGCGTTTGATTTTAAATTAAACAACTTCTAACTTTTTAAGTTTTATACAACAACAACTGAAGTACAGCAAAAAATTTCCCGATATTTTTTAAAAAGTCTTTTGCAAATCGTTGGGACAGTTTTCCCAAATATGGAATGTCAAATGTAAAGTTTTTTATTATCTTTAAGTTAAGTTTGTTTTATAATTTTTTGCCAATTTAAAAACTGATCGATGTAATTTGCTTTGATTACCTTGTCAATGGCGTAACTCACTCTACTTCTCTGTACAACTTACGTCTGCTATTCTTTTGTAAAACCTTGTTTAGTTTGTGTTTTACGGTACAGTGACCGGAACCATAGTTGACTTTTGTGTTTTCGTTTTTTTAAATATGTCGATTAATTAAATTGATTAAAGCTTATATACAGTATAAGTTAATATAAAAGCAACAAAGTTGTGTGTTTGTCACTGTAGCGTCGCCAAGGCGCGAACCAACCTTATCAACGCACTTTGATTGAAGTTTCGCTTTTTTTGATGATTGCGCGCTGCTGCTGCCTGTCCTTTTGACAAATTTAAAATGTAATTGTTTGGGAGATAATTCAGTTGTTTTTTGAGACCGATGAAAGTGAGAGTCTTTTGGCTGCATTCTTTGAATATTTTGCTGAAGGCCTTTGCTACCTAACAGACTTTGGGAATGGAACATTTTTTGTTAAAACCAAGTTAGTAAAACTTAATTCCTTGAAATAAATTAATAACTTTTTTACAAGTTTTTTTTACAGCCGTGCCAGAGCTAACTGAGTTTAACAAAAAAATTGATAGTTATTGTTTCAATTGTTGATTCTATTTGAATAAGGTACCTCAAACCGTAAGAGGCGAAGTTATATTCATATTTGTATCTACTGTGTCATTTGACGTATCCGACTTCCAGTCTTCAAGGACAATCCTAAGAAGTTTGAAGAACACAAACAAACTGTATTTGAACATTTAAACTTTATTCGCTCAGGTATAGAGCGTCCAAAGTAATCAAACATTTGAACAGTGACTATACGTTCTTTGAATCAATTAATTTACATATGTTAGTAATATATTGTTTTGACTTAAGTTTTGTGCTATTTGAATATTTATCTTAAATAGAGTCTAATACTCCTAAAAATAATCCGCTTCAAGGCGACGTAGAAAATTTGCAATCTATATTGAACGATAACTATTTAGATTGTTATGATTACGATAGATCGAACGTTGCGCAATCCTGAGATCAAGGCGTTAAATGAAAGTGTCGCTTAAATATTAGTAGAAGATTCTTACGATAATTTAATGAAATTAATTCTAGTAATATTGTTCTTTCGCAAGCCAGTTCTGCTGCGATTAAAAAACGCGAGTTTTATGCCCGAATAAGTGATTAATGCGCAAATATGTGATCTTTTCTCACTGTTAAGCGACTACAAGCTACCCTTAATCTTAAATTGGTGCAATTGCATGCTAATAATACGAAAGATATGGCTGAAGAACAGCATTGTAAGTCGCTATCAGAGTTAGAGCTGCAGTAGCTGCAACAAAAGAAAGCCCTACGTAAAATAGCTTTAGCCGAGTTAGAGTGTAAGGTGTGGGAAGACGCTGAAAGTAACAAATACAGGCGTACCTTGATTCCCAATCCAAATTCTTCTACTCTTTTTAACTCCTTCAAGTAGTGCAGGAACTCAATTGCCAACCTCTGCCACGACTACTTAGAAAGTTAGCTTTATCCAAGCCCCTGTATTAACTTCCAATTCTAGTTATTTAAAATGTGAACCAAATCAAAATGCAGGGTTTTTAAATGAAAGTATTTTCTAAACACCTTCGAATGCTCAGCAAAATTTATCTACCCGATGGCAGGTGCTTTCTCGCAGCCTGGGACGTGAGTACGTCTGTTATTGCGTAAAACAAACCTGCCGAAACAAATGAGTATATACCCATTCCGATGTTCAGCGAGGGTCTGCTAATTGGCAAACATCCTTTTCAGGGCTGGGCAATGCCTGGAAAAAACTTCCCTTTTCAGGGTACATTGCCAACAAGTTCCAAAGACGCACTATTCTCCAGCTGAATATCGAAGCCTCACTCCAAAAAAGATGAACATTTTTCATTATCTTGCTCTGCAGTCTGAGGCACTCGTTATCCTACTACAAAAGACCCAATGCACTGATGCAGAGAAGTTGGTACTTTCAAGCTACAACCTAGCTGGGTCTTTTTTAAGCAAAAAGCATGGCCTTGGCACGTTTGTCCATGAACGACCAAGATATGCGTTTTTGGACCAATCTATACCGACATCGGAGATCGAGTGGTTGAGGATGGATGGTGAGGGTTATAAATTAGTCAACGTCTACAAACCTCCACCAACGTGACTGAGATCCCTGGTTCTCCCAGTATTTCCTCACCCCTGTCTTTATGCCGGCGATTTCAACTGTCATCATGCTGATTGGGGTTACGATAATACCAGTCTGGACGGTGAGTGCTTGGCTGGCTGGGCAAGTATTAATTTTCTTGCCCTCTTAGCTTTCGCTAGCGTAGACTCTTACAGTCGCTTACGGGGTAGACGTGTCCTTGAAAAGTTTCCCAGGTCACAACATTGACCATCGCTTATTACACCACCAAGGTTTACTCTGTCAGTGCCAAGCATGCCTATTAAGCGATGGAACTTCCGCAAGGCAAAATGGAGTCATTACATTGCTTTGACGAACGAATTTGCAAAGACTTTGTTGCCGCCTGATTTACTTGATCTGGATGTGGCTTACCATGACTTCTGCAACGTCATAAAGAAAGCAGCCAAAAAGACTATCCCACGTGGGTATTGAAATAACTATATTCCATGTTGGGATGCGGAGTGTGAATCCCTCTATAGAACTTTCCTGCATTCTCCTCAGGGAGACAACTCGAGTTTGGCTGCTGCAGCTCTGCTTGTCAAGCTTGACAGGAAGCAGAGGGATTGATGGTCCGAATCAGTTCCGAGCATTGACTTCTCACACTCTAGTCGAAAAGCGTGGAGCATTTTGAACAACCTAACTGGCAGGTCACGACACTCTCCTCGTCATTGTCCCGATGCTATTGCATCTCAGCTGGTTAGAAATGGGAAATACGAGGCTGTTGATCGCAAGTCATCACGACTTGTCTCTCAAGAAGTGTCTGACCTTTGGAGGGCCACAACATCAGGCCCAGTAAATATCTCTGACACTTTCTCACAGGGAGAATTTACTACTGCTCTTTAACACTTCAAACCAGGTAAAGCTCCCGGCCCTGATTCCATCTTCCCAGAGCTTATTATCCATGCTGGAGCTGCTTTAAAGTCCTGGTTTCGTGACTTCCATTTTTCCTGCTTGCGCCGACTCAAAATTCCCAAGATCTGGGAAAGAGCGCTTGTAGTGGCAATCCCAAAGGCAATAGTTGATTCGAAAGTAGAAATTGTCTTCAAGATCCTCGAGAGGCTTATCTACGCGCGCGTCGAGCCAATTATCAATCCGCTGCTCCCTAAAGAACAGGCTGGTTTTCGACGCCGGAAGTCAAACGTAGATCAAATTGTTCTACTGACCCAGAACATTAAGGATTCTTTCGAGGCTAAAAAGAAGGCTGGTGCCGTATTTGTCAATCTGACACCTGCATATGACACTGCCTGGCACCGTGGCCTTACCTGCAAGCTGCTGAGACTACTTCCGGATAAGCACATGGTCAGAATGATCATGGAGCTTGCCCGAAACCAAAGTTTCACCCTTACTACAGGTGACAGCAAGCAAAGCAGGTTATACCGACTTAAAAACGACGTTCCTCAGGGATCGGTTTTGGCTCATCTCCTATTTAACATCTATACGTACGATCTTCCTTCCATGATTTTCAAAAAGTTAACTTATGCTGATGCTTTAGCATTATTACACTCTTTTGGAAACTGGAAGGACTTGGAGGGGACATTAAGCCAAGACATGTCTACATTTTCATCGTATCTCTAGACTTGGAGGTTGAAGCTCAGTCACATTAAGACGGTGACGGCAGCCTTTCACTTAAATAACTGAGAAGCCAAATGTGAGCTAAAAGTCTACAACAATTATAGACTTTTACTGTTCTGTCCTATCCCTACTTACCTTGGGGTAAAACTGGACAGATCGCTCACGTTTCGTCACCATCTAGTGGCATTGCGCAAAAAACTATCCTCGCGCATAATACTGCTGAAGCGACTTGTAGGCTCAGGATGCTATGCAGGTGGCAAAACACTACGTATAGCCGCCTTATCTCTGGTCTACGCGCCAGTCTGGTGTCGCAGCGCTCACACTCGTCTCATAGACAGTGTCTTGAATGACGCCTTGCGCAAAGTCACTGGATGCCTGCGTCCCACTCCAACGGACACTTACCCAGCTTTTCAGGCATCCAGCCAGCTGAGCTTCGCCGATTGTGAGCAGCATTCTCTCCGGCTTACCGTGAATCCCTGGATCCCGACCATATCCTGCATGTTATTTTAAGTGGGTCTTCCGATGCTCGCCAAGAGAGACTAAAATCTAGACGCCCATTTGTGCCAGCAGCGCGGAATTTTTTAAACAACATTTCCGGACTTGGAATTCGTGCTTCTGAGTGGACAAACCATAAATGGGACGAGGAGCATTGTAAAAATGTTTTCAGGCTCCTAGTTTTTATACTCAGACCCAGTGCCAGGCCTGCTGAGGTGAGCTTGCTCCGAACAGCTTCGGTTAAGCTTAATTGCCTGCGAACTGGTGTTGGGCGATTTCATTTGTCCATACATAAATGGGATCTTTCTTCACCGAATTGCGAGTGCGGCGCCGCTGAAGAAATTTCGGGCAGTACAGCAGCCTGCGGTAGTAAAAGAATAAACCCTCGGCCCCAGCCCTGTTTGTGTCTGACCTGTCCCTACCAACCATGTTTTTCTAACGTCAACTACGGCACTGTGTTTTTGCCTAGACCTGAATTTCCCAAGTTTACCGGAATGCAATTTTTGATTTTGTACCCAAGGAATCGTAATCTACATATTTTCAACCGATCTGCTCATAAAAATTTTTTTCTCTGCTCATAAAAATTCTATCACTCAGCTCTTGGAGCGATCAAGGAGCACTCTATGTTAGTTGTCATGGCAAAGATTTTTTTTAGCGACTTTTTAAGATGATAAACAAACCAATCTTTTTCTTGTATTGCGTTTGCAAATGTATCGAAAAATAAATATGATTGATTTGCAAATGTACCGAAAAATAGATATGAATGAACTGTAAAGAGCTCAGTGAAAATTTTTTGGGCAGAGAAAAAAAAGATTTTTGATGGATTGAAAATATGTAGACTACAATTTCATGGGTACAAAATTGAAAATTGCTACCGGAATCCTCTTGAATTCAATTCCTTTCTTATTGATTTTGAAAAGCACATTAATCCAAGGGTTCATAATGAACGAATTATGTTTTGTCTATTGCTTCAACATTGCTCGGATAGTACACAAGACCAAATAAACCATTTTGCCAACAATGAAGCATGCTATCAACAGGCTAAAAAAAACTTTTCCGGGAGTACAGTTCACCTTGAATTATATATAATGCTTGCTACCAAAAACTTAAAGAATTTCTTTCATTAAAGCATCTTTTCACATACGTCAAAGACTATTTGAAAGTAATAAATTAATATTAAGTGAAACACTTTACAAGGCCAGGTCGCTGTACCAGACTGAAGAATATTCCTCTACGCATACGTCAAGAAGTGACTTAACAGTTTCTGTCGCTCAAGACAAAAGTGTTGGTCCGAATCTTACGTCATCTAATGATCTACTGGCGGCAGCATTCATTGGCGCTAAAAAGTGCTATTTTTGTGGATGTTCCTATGATCGACGTGCCGATTGTCCGGCATGAGAAGTTGGGTGGTTTTCCTGTGGGAAAACGAGATTCAACAAGAATAACTCAGAGAGACAAATGAATTCTTTGACATCTCCAAGTTCTCTATTTTCTATTCATACAGCTGTATGCTCTGGCAGTTTAATTAATTTTTCTTTGGGAATATGTTTAAAAAAAACAAAGCTAACAACTCCAGTGGCTTCTGGGAGCTGAAAAGCCTTTATCAACTATAACACAAGTAAAAAATTGCACTGGAAAATTATTTCATCCAATCACAGTGCAGATAGCGTCTGTTGCCGAGAAAGTAAAATCTTTTGGTTTTTGCGTTGTGGACATAATGATAAATGATACAAAGTACGAAGCAACTAGACGAATATTTTGGACAATCTGTATAGCGATATAATTCCTGGCTTAGATTTTCAGAGCCAACACGAGCGGCTAATCTTTAAATTTAATAGTAACTTTTCCGAACTAGTTGTAGGTAATGATACGAACTGTGCCTCAACTGTAGCTGATTGAAAAAAAACTTTGTTATTTGCCAATTTATCACCTGGAGTAAAACCAGTTGCAACAAAGTCGCGTCGCTTCAACGAGTGCGATCGCGCTTTTATTCAGAAAACTATTAATGGCTAGCTTTAGATAGGAATCATTCAACCAAACTCTTTCCAATGGAGGGCGCAAGTAGTTGTTGTTAAAAACCAACTAAATTGTCATAAAAAGCAGCCATTTGTCAACTACTCACACACAATAACATCTACACCAAACAAGACGCTTGTCCACTTCCGCAAATTGATGACCTAATCAATCAACTTTCAAAATATAAAGTGTTTTCGACTTTTGGTTTGAAAAGTGCGTATTATCAAATTATTGTATTCCGTTCGGCGTAAAAAATGGCGTCGCTGAGTTCAGCGTAAAATGCGCGCGTTTATTAAAGAAGAAAATTTCAAGGGAGCATTTTCGTACGTTGATAATAACACGATCACGATCGCTGGACACGATCAGGCTGACCATAATCATAATGTGGCTTCTCTTATTGATGCGATTCAACGTAGAAAGTTTACACTAAATGAGAGTAAGACCATAAGTTCCATCGAAACTTTTAATATTTTGGATTATATTGTTGCTAATATGAAAATTAGACCCGACCCTGAACGTATGCCTGCTTTGCAAAACTTTCCTGTTCTTAATAATAAAAACGCTTTGCGTCGTGTATTAGGCATGTTTGCATATTATACCAAATGGATTCATTGTTTTGCCACAAAATTGCCACCTTAGGCGGAAGTCAAAACTTTTCCTCTCGCTGGCAGTGCATTGGATGCTTTTGCTTTGCTAAAATCTGAGTTAAAAGAAAGTAGCTTGCAATCTATTGAGGAATTGCTTCCGTTTGTGGTAGAGCGTAATGTAGCTGGCCCAGATGGTAGGTGCTTTCACGTAGCCTGGGCTGTGAGTAAGTCTGCTCATTAATTTAAAATTACAGACCGAAACCGAACCTACCAAATCGGAAGGGTATCCACCCATTCCGATGTTCAGTGTGGGTCTGCTAATCGGCAAACGTCCTTTTCAGGACGGGCCAATGCTAGGATAAAACTGCCCTTTTCAGGGCACATTGCCAACAAGTTCCGAAGACCCACTATTCTTCAGCTGAACATTGAAGGCCTCACTGCAAGCAAGATGAACGTTCTTCATCACCTCGCTATGCAGTCTGAGGCACTCGTCATCCTACTGCAGGAGACCCACTGCACTGATGCAGAGAAGTTGGTACTTCCAAACTACCAACTAGCTGGGTCTTCTTTAAGCAGGAAGCATGGCCTTGCCACGTTTGTCCACGAGCGACTGAGATACACGCTTTTGGACCAATCTCCACCAACATCGAAGATCGAGTGGCTGTGTGTGGACGTTAATGGCTATAAAATAGTCAACGTCTACAAACCACCGCCAACGCGATTGCGAACCCTGAATCTCCCAGTGTTTCCACACCCCTGTCTTTACGCTGGCGATTTTAACTGTCGCCATGCTGACTGGAGCTACGACGACAACAGTCCGGACGGTGAGTGCTTGGCTGGCTGGGCAAGTATTAATTGTCTTGCCCTCCTATATAATGCCAAAGACGCTGCCAGTTTTTATTCCGGCCGCTGGAACACTGGCACCAATCCGGATCTAGCTTTCGCTAGCGTAGGTCCAAACAGTCGCTTACCGGATAGACGTGTCCTTGACAAGTTCCCCAGGTCACAACATCGACCTTCGCTTATTACACCACCAAGGTTTACTCTGTCAGTGCCAAGCATGCCTATTAAGCGATGGAACTTCCGCAAGGCAAAATGGAGTCATTACATTGCTTTGACGAACGAATTTGCAAAGACTTTGTTGCCGCCTGATTTACTTGATCTGGATGCGGCTTACCATGACTTCTGCAACGTCATAAAGAAAGCAGACAAAAAGACTATCCCACGCGGGTATCAAAATAACTATATTCCGTGTTGGGATGCAGAGTATGAATCCCTCTATAAAACCTTTCTGCATTCTCCTCAGGGAGACGACTCAAGTTTGTCTGCTACAGCTCTGCTTGCCAAGCTTGACAGAAAGCGCAGGGATCGATGGTCCGAGACAGTTGGGAACATTGACTTCTCACACTCTAGTCGAAAAGCGTGGAGTATTTTGAACAACCTAACTGGCAGGTCACGACACTCTCCTCGTCACTGTCCCGTTTCAGCCGATGCTATTGCATCTCAGCTGGTTAGAAATGGGAAATACGAGGCTGTTGATCGCAAGTCATCACGACTTGTCTCTCAAGAAGTGTCTGACCTTTGGAGGGCCACAACACCAGACCCAGTAAATATCTCTGACAATTTTTCACAGAGAGAATTTGCTGCTGCCCTTCAACATTTAAAACCAGGTAAAGCTCTGGGTCCTGATTCCATCTGCCCCGAGCTTATACTCCATGCCGGAGCTGCTTTGAAGTCCTGGTTACGTGACTTAATTTCTTCCTGTTTGCGCCGACTCAAAATTCCCAAGATCTGGAGAAGAGCGCTTGTGGTCGCGATCCCAAAACCAGGAAAGCCCGTGGGGGATCCAAAGAGTTATCGACCGATATCTCTGCTCTGTGTCCCCTACAAGATCCTCGAGAGGCTTATCTACGCCCGCGTTGAACCACTAATCGATCCACTGCTCCCTAAAGAGCAGGTTGGGTTCCGACGCAGGAAGTCAACCGTAGATCAAGTTGTTCTGCTAACTCAGAACATCGAGGATTCTTTCGAGGCTAAAAAGAAGGCCGGTGCCGTATTTATCGATCTGACAGCTGCCTATGATACTGTCTGGCACCGTGGCCTTACTTGCAAGCTGCTGAGACTACTTCCGGATAAGCACATGGTCAAAATGATTATGGAGCTTGTCCAAAATCGAAGTTTCACCCTCACCACCGGTGACAGCAAGCAAAGCAGGCTACGCCGTCTTAAAAACGGCGTTCCTCAGGGATCGGTCTTGGCTCATCTCCTATTTAACATCTATACGTACGATCTTCCTTCCATGATTTCCAGAAAGTTAGCTTATGCTGATGATCTAGCATTGTTGCATTCTTCTGGAAACTGGAAGGACTTGGAGGGGACTCTAAGTCAAGACATGTCCACACTGTCATCGTACCTCCAGACTTAAAGGTTGAAGCTCAGTCACACTAAGACGGTGACGGCAGCCTTTCATTTAAATAACCGAGAGGCCAAGCGTGAGCTAAAGGTCTACAACAACGGTAGACTTTTACCGTTCTGTCCAACCCCTACTTATCTTGGGGTAAAACTGGACAGATCGTTCACGTTTCGTCACCATTTAGTGGCATTGCGCAAAAAACTATCCTCGCGCGTCACACTGCTGAGGCGACTCGTGGGGTCGGGATGGGGTGCTGGTGCTAAAACACTACGCATAGCCACCTTATCTCTAGTCTACTCAACAGCTGAGTACTGTGCGCCAGTCTGGTATCGCAGTGGTCACAGTTGCCTCATCGACTGTGTCTTGAATGACGCCTTGCGCATAGTCACTGAATGCCTGCGTCCCACTCCAACGGACCACCTACCTATACTCTCGGGCATCCAGCCAGCTGAGCTTCACCGAATGGGAGCGACACTCTCCTTGGCTTACCGTGGATCTCTGGATCCCGATCATATCTTGCATGGTCTATTAAGTGGGTCCTCAGATACTCGCCAAGTGAGACTAAGATCCAGACACCCGTTTGTGCCAGCTGCGCGGAATCTTTTGAACAACCTTGCCAGACTTGGCATCCGCGCCTCTGAATGGACAAATCACAAATGGAACGCGGAGTACTGTGAAAATGCTTCCAGGCTCCGTGCTTTTGTTCCCGAGACCGGTGCCAGGCCTGTTGGGATGGGCTTACCCCGAGCAGCTTGGGTTAAGCTCAACCGCCTGCGGACTGGTGTTGGGAGATTCCATTCGTCCATGCACAAATAGGGTCTCGCTCCTTCACCGAATTGTGAGTGTGGCGCTTCTGAGCAAACCGCAGACCATGTATTAACAGCGTGCCCTATACATCGGGCACCACATGGAGCACGAGGTCTGACGGTTTTGGATGACGAAACTCGATGCTGGCTTAATGACATCACTTCCAGCATTTGACCCAGGCAGTGCAGCAGTCTGGGGTAGTAAAAGGATAAACCCTCGGCCCCAGTCCTGTTTGTGTCTGGCCTGGAGTGGATACCCTTCAAACGACGACGATGTAGCTGTTTCCGCCAGTTTGAACCAAGGTAGTCGCCAATGGCTTTTACATCTCGGACTTTGCTGGGCAGCGAGAAATGTTACCCCGATTGAAAGAAAGAGGCAACTTCTGTTATCGGGACTGTCAAAAACTTGTCCCATTTGTTGTCACGACAGACGTTTACTTTAATTACGGATTAGCGTTCCCTAGCTTTTACGCTGGATAGCCGACAACCGACAAAAATAAAAAATCACAAGGTACATCTGTGGTGCATGAGCTTGCTCCTTTTTCGTACGTAATTTAATATCACCTTGGCCAAAGAAATGTCGCACCCGATACTTTTACTCGAGTTTACTGTTCTGCAACAACTGTGGCTTCTATTACTTTTTCTTGCGTCTTGCAAGACATAAACGGCAGGTTATGTCATCCCGGTGTAACCCGCAAGCTACATTTTATTAGAAGTAAAAATTTATCATATTCCACATCTGGGTCAAGAGAATGTTTTAAGCTTGCAAAATATGTACTCGCGTTACACCCTTGTTTGTTCAAAGAGACCAAAAAACTTAATCAAGGCAATGTGGCCTATGGAAAGGATAAGTATAGATTTCAAGATCTATACTTATTTTACTTTATCTATACTTAGATTTCAAGTTACCATCATCTACTCAATAATATTTATTTATTGCAATTGATAAATATTCTCCCTTTTGTTGGTATTTCTATGAAAAGATATGACTAGTTCGACTGTAATAAATGTCTTGATCAACTGTTTACACTGTGTGGCACTGCTAACTTCGTACTTTCTAACAACGCCAGCTCTTTTTCTTCTTAAAAACTTAAAGCTTATCTTTAGCAACGTGAAATATCTTTAAAAATGCAGTATTTGTTAACCTTCTTGAAACGGACAGGCTGAGAAAACGGTTCAAACAGTTTAGAAAACGACTCAACTAGCACTTAATATTGTCTCCTCATACCTCATGAACGATGGGAAATAGTCCTAGGAGAGGTTTTGCATTCGATTTGATCTTTACTCTGCACAGCAACGAATACAACACCTACAAAAGATTCTTCAGTTTTCAGAGAAGATCAAGCATCGGATCGAATCGGTTTGCATTTCCTAGAGCTAAGGCGTTTCTCCGTCGCTTTGTTCAAACTAAACAAACGGACCCCCTGGTTGTCGGGGTCAAAATTATAAACCTGAACCCCAACTACGTCCATGTAGGGCATCTAAATGGACGCGACGTAACGTTTCTCTGCAAGACTTGGCGGCTTATCCGTCAGAAGCAAACCATTGAAATGAGCAAGATCTTCCTGAACGCAGCAGTGATTACACCGAAAATGAAGTCTATGATTAACGAAGAAAATCGCAACAGCTCAGAGGAGAAAGACTCACCGGCTCACCTGACACTTCGCAGATCAGCACGGACCAGTAAAGACGTTTTTTCCCGTCGATACGGTACTCATGACTCTTCCGTTTAATCTGTGGGATGTGTTTTATCGCACTTATTTGGCCTGCATTGGACTTCTACCCCAGTTAATTTTTTAAGGTGGGTAAATGATGTAATTTGCGTTGATTACCATGCCGATCGCGTAACTCACTCTTCTGCACGACTTATGTCAGCTATTTTTTTCTAAAACCTTGTTTAGTTTGTGTTTTACGGTACAGTGACTGGATCGCTAGCAAACTTGTGTGTTTTCTTTTTTTAGATATGTCAATTAATTAAATTGATTTAAGGTTAAATATGAGTTCATGTGAAAACAACAAAGTCATTTCACTGATAAAA
Organism: Diplosoma virens; assembly: GCA_963680785.1. Taxonomy (NCBI): domain Eukaryota; kingdom Metazoa; phylum Chordata; class Ascidiacea; order Aplousobranchia; family Didemnidae; genus Diplosoma; species Diplosoma virens. Next base: position 42,865,061 of record OY796891.1, read on the forward strand.
AATTTTATTTTAAAAATATAGCTTTGATATTTATAATAAATATTTGGGTGTAATTGAGTTGCTGTTGCAGGAGGCGGATTTCCATTAAATCCCGAAAAAAGTTTGCTGTAATAAGACCTTGTGGTGAATCCATAAAAACATCATCAATTGGTTGAAATAATTTTATCTTTGTGTAAAAAATTCTTTTAGTAGTTAAATTTAATAACTTTTAATACAAATTTTTTTTACATGTATTTAGTTAGTTGATTAGTCAATTTTTGTTATAAATTTTATTTGATATAAGGTCAATGGTTTCTTGTAAGGAAACATTTAGTAAATAAAGATTTAGCATTGGAGCTTATCATTACCTGATTTGAATTCAAATTAATTCATTGTAGCTTTTTCAAGAATTTAAAAGTAAACCGTAGCATGTGTTTATTTGATGTATACGTACAATTTAACAGCGTTATCCAAGAATTCAGTTAGTTTGTATTCGGAAGAGCCCATTATTGAAATAACCGAACGTGCAGTACTTTTTTCAATTTATATAACTTTCCTGTGGTTGATTCGTTTGGGAGAAGGCGCTAAATAACTTTATTTCCATACGGGTTTAGACATTTATCAATGTGATATCTGATGAATTTTTCTCTTAATATCAGAGAACAGAGTTGTTATACCTCAAGTCTAACTCTTATTTAGTTTTTAAAGGACTCAAGTCCACTTAAAAATTTTTTAGGACTCGGACTTGACTCGAATTCATATTGCAGTTGATTTGACTGGAGTCTCCACTATAAAAGGCTCAGATTCGATTTGAGGCTTCAAATCAACCAATGACTCGGATCCGAGTCGGGACAAAAATGATTCCAATTTATAAAAATCTTTGGCAATCTGTGCTTGGTAATAGTGCGGCTTGGAGGTATAAAATTATTCAAAATTAAGAGAAGATTAAAAAAAGGTCTACAGTCTGCCCTTTCACAATTATCTAAAATAGCAAATTCGGGGATACAAAATTTGTCATAAACTCGGACCCAAAAGGTTCGAACTTTAACCTAATTCCAGTCAAAAATGAAAAGCTATTTTTAAACAGCTTAATTAATTTTTTTGAATGAATTTGCTTATTTATTTTTTGAGTTTTGATTTGTTTCGTATTAAGTCTTATTACAAAATTGCATTTGGTTTTGGAATTAAATTAAAGTAAGACTAGTGAACATAAACTTGAAAAAAATCTGTATTGTAATTTAATAGTAAATAATTTAATTATCTTATTATATGATATACTGTGTTAAATTATGTTGAAAAAACTAATTAAAAACTCACATGGTTTGATAAAGATTTAAGTTATCGATTTTTAACTTTCAATATGTTTCGCAATAGATAATTTGCGGCTAATTTTTTGTAACTTTTTTCATTACTTTTTTTTTTATACAAATCTAGAAATCGCTGCATTTAAGCTATTTAGTTTTGACTTCCAAAATAAGTTTCATTTATTTAACTAAGGTTTATTTACAAATTGATTTTAAAAATTACTTTTCTTCAAAAATTAACTTCTTAAATATTGCTATAATTTCTTAAAGTGAAGATTTGATTCGGTTGCATCCTTGACGAAAACTATATTGGCCAATTTTCTAACGTTGGTTCCACTCTTTGTCGGCACTTTTTTCCAAAATACTCAAGATATAGCTTTTCTGTTAAACTTATATGATATTCATCGGTAGTTCGTACATTTTATACTGTATATACTTGTACACGTAGGTGACAAAAGTGAATCGATCTTTCTTGCAGAGTGCTTCATGAAAAAATCAGGGTATTAGCCTAATTTAAATATTTTTTCTAGAAAACCACAGCAGTCTGTTTCATCCGACAATATCGTCAAATAGTTACTTCTTCGAATGAAATTATGTTTAATTTTATTTTATTCAAAAAAAATTTATACATAAACTTAAATTTTATGCAGTAATCGTGGAGGCTACTGTTTCCAAATCTAACTAAAATATTAGGCCGTAAAAGGTTCTTAGACTAACATAACGCAAAAGTTTTTTCCAAAAAATTTGTGCCCCATTTTTCTAAAGTGTTATATGGCACATTATTACGAAACTTAAATTGAAGTAACAGTTTTATTTGTTTAAAGAACAATTGATTAGTATTTATCAAAGTAAAAAAATTACAAACTTTGTTTCATCAATATTTTTGACAATAACGTAAATTGTTCTGAAGAATCCTCTGGGAGTGCTGATTCCAAATATTTTCTAAACAAAACGTAAAACATTAAAAAAAGAGCACAGCTAAGTGCAAAGTCAAAAGTTCTATTTATTGGACAAAGCATTAGGCTTAAAAATAGATACAAAAAAACGAAAAGTTTTAAAAAGGCTGTTTTATTCTAACGTTTAGCTCGCAGAGCAAAAGGTTTTTTTGTGGAGGCATGATGAGAGAGAATCCTAGCTCAACGAAAGCAATTACTTGCAATGGCTAACTTTGCTAAAAAAATATGATCCTTTAGTAGATAACCCTTCGGAAAGCACTAGTTTATTCGCAAAAATTTTAGGCATGAGGAAAATGCCATTGTTCAATCCAAGTTGTTATTATCTACATTTAAAAAGAGCTGCTATCTGTCTAATTTGTGCTACGAAAAATCTGCGTAAGTTACGGTACTATCAAAAAAATTTCAAAACACTTTGACAAAAAAACTTGTACAACTCCCTGATAATCAGTCATATTAGATATTGCATTGCAACTTGGGATATTAGTAATAAAAACACAGCCTCAAAAATTCAACGAATTGCTAATAAATTTATACGATTGACATTTGGATTACATTACAGAGCTAACGTTACTGACATCTTGCGAAACAACAACATAATGACAATTGATCAAATAACCGAATTAGAAACAACTTGTTTTATGTATAAATATATAAAAGGCATGTTGCCACCATGCTTTGATCATCTTTTTTAAAATAACTTTGTACGCGACAATTTCATCAAATGTACAAGAAGCCAGTCCAAATTCTATCCCTCATTTTGTGGATTAAGTATAACTAAACAATCTTTAAGATACAGAGGTCCTCTTGCTTGGAATAAAATCCCATCAAGCATTAAACAGATAAAATCGTATAAAAAATTTAGTACAGAATTTCAAAATCACCTTATTGCAACGTAATTTTTAATGGTAATAGGCTTCACAAATTTTAAAACATTTGCTGATGGTTTTTATTATTACAGGTAACTCCACCTAATTGGATAAAGAAATTGATAGTGATAAAAGCCCGATGCGACCTGAAAGGCAACATCCAAAGCATTACAGCCCGTCCAGTTGGAAGAAAAATTCATTGTTTTTGCACCTATTCTTGTTTACTATTTGTATGCTTTTATTTTTAAGTACGTAAATTTTGTCCAGCCATATGGTTTTGAAATGATCCTTTTGACCTGTGTCAGGATTTCTTTTGGTGGGTTTCTTTGCCTACCTGACCCTTTTTGGTCCAGACCCTTTTGGTCTTAGAGTTTGTTGTTTCTCCCCCCCATGATTATACAATATTCTCTGACTATGGCTTAGATGTGTGTATTAATTATCTTATTTTTGCTTTCCTTTTCTTATCAACGCCACATTGCTTTGTTCAAAGGTACAGCGATCATGCACAACTGACATTATGACATTACATGCACAACGTTAGTTGTGTATGTAATAACGTATTTCGTTTAGTCGCTGCTTCCTTATTCAAAATCTTTAATTCTACATGCACTATGAGTAATTTCATTTTGATTGTGAGTAAAAATCAAAATAAATAAAAAAAAAATGATAAGAAAAAAGCTAAGACTTTGTTTTCACATTGAATAATCGGCTAAAAGGTATAAAATAATGCAAATGCCAAGTTGATTAAAAAAGTGGGGAAACTTCACAAACTGTAATTCAAATTTATCTCTAAAATTCACATTGCTTATTCGATCTTAATAATATTTTTTACAAGCCTTTCTCTGCTTTACAATTAGATTCCATTGCTTTCTTTAGGTTTAAGAGCAGTTTAATTTTCTCTTTATTGATTTTAGTTTCTCTCATATTTATTTTTCTTTTTGGCTGCTTTACGCACTATTTACATTATTTAATTACTTTAAAGAGAGGCTATTTAATTGATTATGCACCTGGCACTTTGCTCTCTGCACTTTCTTAACACCGAGACTTTCTTAATACTGCACACATAGGATTACTCAAGGGTTTTTCGACAAATTACATAATTGTTAGATGTCAGAATAGAATTAAAACACGATTTACATTTATTGACTGCTAAAATTCGTTAGCAGCCATGATACAAATACCGATAGCAACAAATTCAATTTAACGTAAGCTTAATGTAGACAGACTTACATATCAATTTTAGGATCATGTAAATCAACTAACAATGATTTGTACTCTAAATTATTGAAGTCAATTTCATGATTGCGTTTTAAAAAATCATCCTGTGTAATTATAACAATCCAATTTGCGATTCTTTTATCAACTTTCTTTGAGTTGAGCTTTCTTGTTTGTTTAGCCAACTTCTTCATTCGTATTTTACCAATGTAAGTGTGATATAAAACAAACTCGTCATTGCATTCTTTCTTTACGTAATTGAATAATTTAGCTCTTTGAGGGGTTAGATCTTTAACATTGAAAACTTCTTTGAATTTTGTCTTATCTGCAAGATTTATTTATGAGTACATAAATTCATTTTGCTTTTTGTATGATATGAACCTGGCAATCATTGGGCGTGGTTTAGGGTTGGGTGATCTTTTCTTTTTCCCTAGTCTATGAGCGTGTTGAATGTCACAGTCATCTACAGGTAATTTAATATTAAGCACTTCTACTTTTTCTAATAGAGTGTCTTTACTAACATCTTTGCTGTTAAAACTTTCAGGTACGTCATAAATTTTCAAGTTCTCACGTCTATTGTATTGCTCTAAGTCATTCATTTTATATAAATTCAAATTAATGGTTTGTTTTAGTATTGCAGTTTGTTTTAATTTTTTTAATTTTTTTGCTTTCCTATAACTCTTTTTAATGCATCAATTTCATCTATAATAGCTTTTACATTTTTATTACTTTAGCATAATTAATCTCGATCACTATCTTTAGAAGTATCAGCACCATTTGATTTGTTTTTTCTTCTTCAACTCATTTTTTAAGAAATTGTTGACGTCCGTCTTTTACTAAACACTGAACGCAAACCTCTGAAAGCGGAATTTTCGGTTACACTTTCAAATATTATGCTTTCCGCTTGCTTTTAACTTCACCTTTTTCAGTCTGTGATTCTTAGCAAACAGTCTGAATCGACCTTTAATTTATTTTCACTTGAATTTTTGAACCCGTCTGGTGTAATGGTACAGTACATTATTGATACTTTAATCACCCAGTTTTCACGGGATACCATTCCTTAAGAAAACGTGTGAATTTTAAAATATGTACAACTAGCAGAATTTCCTTAAAAATTATTTTCTTTTAGGCTAAACGTAATTTTTAGCTGATACATTATATATTTTTTAATGATCTAAATTTTTAACAAACCTTCATTTTTAATTGAGTAAGAAAATAAATATAATAATCTCGAGTAATCCTAATTAAATTTATTCAATTTAATTTGCTTTCATAACTCATTTGTATGAAATAATTAATTAAAAAAAACTCGAGCATTAAGATAACACAAATATTTTACTTAATTATTTTTTTTAAGTCAAAAAAATTTTTAGCAAAAACATACATTTAACTGTGATCCTGCGATGATAATAGCTGATGACGATGTAAAACCAATAATTACTGGATGAGAAATGTAGCGAACTAAAAATCCAAGCCGAAAAACACTCATAAGAATTTGAATTGCTCCGCACAAAAAACATAGCATTATAGCTAAATACGGATTTGTCTAAAATGTAAAATAATTTTAAAAAATTCAAAGTGTAAATTTATATATTCAATACCAAAAAAAAGCTTAAATATTTCAAAGCACACTCTCACAGAAAAAATAGCCAGGAGTTATTGTACTTATAATAGCACAAAACTTAAACCCAACAAGCAATCGATTGTCGAGCGACAAATATGTCGACGTCAATTTGGTGGCGAACAATATGTTGTCGTAAATCGACGTTAGTAGTTCAAGTTGGGGTATTTCTAGCGAATTGAAGTGGCCTTGAGTTGACCCTGAAGTAGCGCACCACCTCCGAGCGGCAGGGCAAAGAGGTAACTCCTACCAGCTAACCCTAAGGTGCTGAATAGTGGCTAACCCTAATCTTTTTAAACAATCTTTTTATAGTCATGCGGTCTTTTCATAAACTTTTCAACGTTTCGATAACTTCAACAAGCTTTTGGTTCGCCATCGTTTCAAATATTTATCAGAATAATATTGCAAATAATTACAATTAATCTTTAACCAATTAACAAGCACTACTTATGCCGTCATAAACCTTATTCTGCTAAACTATTCTACTTACGCCCTAATTAACAAAAACAGGCTTAGTAACGGTTGCCATGTCACTAGGTGATTGAAAAAAGGCTTATTCCGTTGTAATGGTTTATAAAGCGTTGTAATTTTACTTGCGTCACACGCCTGAATTGAAATATCATTTAAAATCATGCACCACTTAAGATTACATTTTTGTAGATACCACTTTTTAACTATTGACGTTGGAAGCTATAAACGAAATTCCAATTATGAAATATTTTTTTCACCCAAGCTTTATTCAATGGAACGCTTTTCTTGCCGAGCCGTGGGTCTTTATACGATAGTAGACCAAAAGTTTTGTATTGTTTTGTGGGTAACGAGACATTTCTTTTAACTATGGCCTTGCCTTACTCTGGAAAATATTTGCAGCACGAAGAAAGTGTATTCACATGTCGTCTTTTGTGTGCACACCTAATCGTTGAGAGTGTGTTTGATGTTGTGATTAAATGTGTTCCTATTTTTTTTAATGCCGATTCTTGTAGCGCCGATGTGCCGGATAAAACTGTCGAAGCGCCATGTTGTCTTTACAACTTTTTCAAGTGCGATTTCCCTTTGATGTATGATGCTACAGGCAAAGGGTCTCGAGATATGCGTCGATTCGCGTAAGAAACTGCCTCTTGAGAAAAATGTCCTCTGCTGCTATGAAACTGCTACTCAGAGAAATATTTGGAGAATATTTTTTTCCTGGGTTCCATAGCGTTTCAAGAAGATATATTTTGACCAAGTTTATTTTGTTTACATTTTTTCGTCATCATCCTCATATCAACTATTGATAAACCTGAATATTTAGACCAGGGGTTCTGAAACTGGGGGGACTGGAGCAACTGACTACAAACTGAATAGATAACTGTATTAACATAAAATTAATTAAAAAAAAGATGATTATTTAGAGCATGATGTTCTGAAATCACCCAAAACACACGGAATTTAGGTTTTAATCAACTAAGCAAGTAGTTATCTGAACAGAAATGTACGTTAACAGAGAAACAAGCAACACAAGTTAAGAATAACACACCTAAACAACCGCGCGTCGCTCTGACAGCGTTCTGCAGCAACCGCTTGTTCAATTTTTTGGTTATGTGTCAAAATTCGTATAAGGTCTTATGTATACCAAAATCGTGAGTATTGGTAGGGCTTAATGCAATATTTTTCATAAACATTGCACCGTTTTATTTAGTATTACGATAGGTTAAAGTTAAACCCATGAATCTTGTAAATTATGATTTTATTTTTAATAAGCAAGATGCCGCAGTACATCAAAAAATGGAAGAAATAATGAACAGCTGACAGTTAAATCGAAAATAAAACAATATATTTACTGAGTTGGAATTTGTCAAAGACTTGGACAAAACCTACCCTTTAGCATGCTGTGTTTTCTGCCAGTTCATATGTCACAATTCATTAATGGAAAATTATAAACTGAAAAGACACAGAAACATTAAACATTTTAAACACAAAAACCAGTCGGCATTATTCTACAAACAACAAACACAACAATTTGCTGAGCAACAGCAAAAATTTGAACAACTGATACGTACTGATCAACCTCTTGTCATATCATTACTAAAACTACCCATGTCCTTATGTCTCAAAGGAAGCCATTTATCTTGGCAGAAAGCGTCTTAAAACTCTGTCTGAAGTAGTAGCGCAGGAGATTCATGGAGAAGCCTTGGCTGTGACCAAAGTGTAGAAACTGACATTGTCCGATCATACCATGCAAAGGAGTGCTCATTTATTGTTGCGTGACCGAAATAAATTGTTCTAACCAAATTTTGTCATGCGCCCTACTTCGGGTTTCATTTAGATAAAACGACTAATATTACTAGTTAAGCTCAATTGATTGTTTATGTTTGCTTCCCAGACACTGAACGCATGGAAATTGTAGATCATTATCTGTTTTGTCTTCTTATTGGCATAGACACCACTGCTTTATGTGTATTTTAAAAAGTAAACAGTTACTTCTCAAAACATGAAGCAATGTGGTCAAAATGTGAGACTTTGCTACTGACGGTGCCAGAGCTATGTTCGGAGTTCGTGACGGGGTTGTTGCACTCACAAAGCAAGTCACAACCGAGGTTGTGAACATCCACTGATTATACACCGTGTAGCATTGATAGCCAAAAACTTATCGATAAAGAAAAAACTTGCAAACTTGCCGAGATCAAATCGCGCATTTCATGAACTTGTCAGAAAAATAGGAGATGATAAGCATCTTGTTTATAACTTTGAAAATACGAGTAAGTAACTGTCTTGTGGAAGAGTAATAGAGAAAGTGTGGAAATTGCGAGAGGAACTTGTTGTGTGGTTTAATTTGCAAGAAAATCATACAGCTCATTTGATTAAAGATTTGTTTCGGCTTGCCACGCGAGCTTATCTGTTGACATAGTTGGTATGCTTAACGTGCTCAACATCACTCTACAAAGACGTGGAATTAATATATTTGAAGCGACCTCTAAAATTACATCATTTAAGCAAAAACTTTAAAGTCTGGGAGAAGAAATCTGCAATTACAGTAACTTTGAAGACCCTACAGACCTTTATGTCTACATGTAAATGGGAAGAAGAATAACAGAATCTGGCAGCATATCACCAGCGTATCACCAAGGCAGCAAGCTCTCATGTGCACACTCTGCTTGATAGACTTGAAGCTTACTTTCCCAGTCATCAGGCAGCAGAATTAAAATTAAAGCTGTGGATTTTTATTCTTCTGGTGAACAGCAGCCTCCTGGACTTTTGGGTCATATCCTTAAAAACGATTTTTGTCAACAAGCATTTTTTAATTGTGGAAAATGGGACTCGTATTAACAGCCTCTACGTGGCGAGTGCCGGTAACTGGTAAATGACCAGGCAAATGATTATGAATTTGAATGCTTCCGGAGTGGTAAAAGGAAAGACCCTCGTCTCCGGAAGCAAAAGAGACTCAATAAATTTACAAAAGCTAGATGTGAGCTATTTATGCTCATAATATCCTTCCACTTCCTGTCAAATTTGGAAAACAAAGTTGTAGCAGCCAAATTGGGTCGTTTTTCTAAAGAAACTGCAGGAACGTTGTGTAGAGAAATTCACACTTCGCATCCCAACACGGAATATAGCTGTTTTGATGACCGTGTGAGATGGTCTTATTGGCTGCTTTTCTGATATGATGTTACAAAAGTCCTAGTAAGCCGCATCAACATCATGTGAATCAGGCAGCAACAAAGTCTTTGCAAATTTCTTTGTCAAAGCAATATAATGACTTCATTTGGCCTTGTGGAAGTTCCATTGCTTAACAGGCGTGCTTGGTACAGACAAAGTAAAGCTTGGTGGTATAATAAGCGAAGATCAATGTTGTTGTCACGCTACTATTTCAATTATTATCAAATAGAATCATTGCGCCTTTCTAAATTAATGGTTTAAATAGAAAATTTGCCATTTTCTTAATTGAGCATTGCCAGGAGCCGGTTTAGAAAGCGCTGCTGTCTAGAACCGAGCGATTGTTGTTATTTTATCGCATTAACGTTGACGCAGTTGTGTAATTTGTATCTGTGACTAACTGCCAGTGTCCTTCTATTGTCGCTGTTGCCCTGGTCCGCTGTTTTGATTATAGATTAACGCTCGTGAAGTGACTCTGTTCCCATTGTTGAGAAAGAATGAGTACAGAGTGTTCCTTCGCACGTGGTCGATAAAAAGATTTATATATATATGGGGCAGCAGCGAGATGAGATTATTCAGATTCAGATGCAGATTTAGATTCAGATGCAGATTTAGATTCTAGATGTTAGTGCTTTGACGAACGTATTTTGTGTATAATTTAATGTGTCAATTGTATCTGTCATGACTGCAAGTTGGCATTAAGCTTTGGTGGGAAAATTGATAAAATTCATAATATTCTCTTGCGGCTCTGTAAATTCGGTTAGGCAATTTGTAAAGTATTTAATCTATTTGTAAATCGTAGCATCTTATATATAATTTTGGCGCATGTTTTTATTTTCATTTAATCGTTACGTCTTCGTTTCTCTAATATAATTACTTCATAATATAATACCTGCCTGTCTATCTAGTTCGCTGGGGCCCGCCAGTTCAATACTCGTATAAGCTTCATTCAACAGGCTAGTGATTTTCTGCGAAATTCAGGTAGGGTTCTCCTCTAGTATCGTATTGTTATTCGGGTTAGCAAATTAAAAGTACTAGGTAGGAAGAGCGCGACAGCTGTGACCTGGGAAACTTTTCAAGAACACGTGTATCCGGTAAGCGACCGTAAGGATCTATCCTAGCGAAAGATAGATTTGGATTCAACAAACTAACAATTGGAAAAAGCAGTCATAGTGGATTCAATATTCATTTTTTTATTAACCAAACATTTAAAAATTATTATAAAAAGAAAACGAAAGTGTTTTACTTAAACCCTCATTAGGTTTCAGTAATTTTTGCAATATTTTATAAGTTTGTTTTTATTTTAGAATAAATGTTTTTAAATTTATTTTAAAGATTTAAATTGGAATGATTATGAATTTATTAACAAATTTTTTCGAATAAATACACACTAGGTTGGTGCCATGTCGGATGGCGTTCAAAAAGCGAAACTTGATAGTTCCATTCCGAGCTTGCGGTAATTTTGCTTTTAAAATTTATTTAAGTCCAATGTTACATAAGTTAAATTAAAACCAAAATACTACAGATGACTAAACTATTTCATTATTGTACTGTTACTGCAAGCGTATTTTTTAAATTTAATGTACAAACATTAACTATTTTTATGTCTGTGTCAACATTTTTTGTAGAAACGAGTAGAACACTGCAATTCTTGTTTCAAGTTGTGTAGTTGCATCTAGTTTGTTTCAAGTGTTTAATGTGTATTCTTGTAGCTTTTTTATCTATTATGTTATTGCATTCACGTCGCATGAAATAATAAATTTTTATTCATTTTTGTTTATAAACAATTTTTTTATTTAATTATTTGGGAAAAATAAAAATTTTCTTCTTTCGGGCTTTCTCTTTAATTAGGGGTAGCCACAGCGTGTGATATTTCTCCAAAGCGTCCTGTTTTCAATGTCCTTCTCCCTCGCACCAAGTTTCCTTATATCTTTCTTCTCCACATCTAAATCCATTTGGGAAAAATAAAGATAATTTGAGAAAAATTTTTGCTCATTGCCTTTTAATAAAGTGTAGCTTCTTGTAGATACATTTTCAACAGTTACTAAATAAAATTGATCAAAAAAGTAGTAATAGGCCTATTACAATACTGTAATAATTGTTTTTGGTACAGCATCATATTCCTCTGTTTTTAAATAACTTGGTTTTTGCAATAAATACCATTTTAAGTTAATTTAGACTATACATTGCAAGTATGTAAGCATTTAAGCCAGGGCTGCGAACTCGAACTCGAACTCGAACTCGAACTCGAAGAACTCGGCAATTTTGGCCGAACTCGAACTCGAAAAATAAAAAATTTCTCAACTCGAACTTGAACTCGAACTTAAAAAAAGTTTGTGGAGTTTGAGTTCATTTAATGAGTAAATTTGACTATAACATTTCTCAGTGATGGTACCAAATTATAATTTGCTACCCTCTTTTATTTTATTTAATAATAGATTAAAATTGGTGACATTGATGACAAAGCATTTTTAACATGTGATCAGTTTTTCGCGGTTGAATTATCCTCTTAACTCTATTCCGACTGTATTTTTTCAACTCTATTTTGTGAACTTGAACTCGAACTCGAACTCGAAAAATTGAAATTTAAAGAACTCGAACACGAACTCGGACTTGCAATTTTTTTGTGAACTTGAACTCGAACTTGAACTCGATTAAAAATGCTTCGAGTTCGCAGCCCTGATTTAAGCACATTGCGAATTACTATCAAACAATTTGTTTTTTTTATGATTTGATAATTTAGTATGGGAAAATTTGTTATAACATTTTAACTAACTGAAATTTATTATATCATGCGACTTGTCTGCAATAAGAGTGAAAATACAAAAAATTACTGGAATACACATTAAGCACTAGATACAAATCAGATGCAACTATGTTGTTTAAAACAAGATGCCAATTATTTTACTCATTTCTATAAAAAATGTTAACAAAAAACACTTAAGTGGTTAATATTTTAAAATCCAATTAAGAAAATGTGCTTACTATAATACAGTTACAAAATAGTTTGGTCGTCTATCTAATTTTGGTTTTAATTTAACCTATGTAACATTGGACTTAAATAAATTTTAAAAGCAAAATTACAATGAGCTATTGTGTGAAAGATGTTCAGAAAAATTCCTTTAAAAAAAATTACCTATCCGACTACAAGCAAGGTCTAGCCCAGTGCTTTCCAAATTTTTGTGTAAGTAACACACTTTTAAACCAGATATAAATTAATTTAAAAGAAATAATAAGAGAAAAATTTTTTATTATATATTATTGCTTTCAAAAAATATATTATTGGTCAAAAGCCCCTATAACATAATTTGTTGAACTGTAAATAGCTAATGTCAAATATTGCTTCAAGTCCAGTGGGCGACACACCACTGTACTAAAAGCGACACACTAATGTGTCGCGACACACAGTTTGGAAAGCACTAGTCTAGCCAATAAGTGCAAGAAATTAGTTTTAAGATATTACATAACAGATTGTAAAATTTAAAGTAGTTTTATACTCTCAATTCAAATTTAAATCACCAAATTTAAATCTATGAATCTATCCGCTTCATAAATTGAATGTTAAAACAAATTAGTAAAGCCAAAACTTGTTGGGCCTAGCAACGGTTGCCATGTCCACGATGTGGCTGGAAAAAAGATTATTAATTTCACATCTCACATTTCGATTCACATTTCAAATTTCACACTAGTTTTCACATTCCGCAGATTCCTACTTAGTTAATCAATTTTAAATTTATATTTCTAATAGTCATCATTTGGTCATAGTATCTAATACTAAAAAAAGAAAATTTCATGTGCATGTATTTTTGTGGGCCGCCGAATATACTTAAGTTTATAATTTGGCTCAATATGAAATGAGATTGGACATCCCTGCCCTACACCATTTAGTTTGTCAGAGAGCGAGGACTGAAAACTAAATTTTGACAAAATTTGGACTTTGTTTAACTTGTCAAGAAATTGTCTTATTTATGACTTAAATTTTATAAAGTAATTTAATGATAACGAGGTTGATTAAATTTAATAACAACGAGCCAATACAAGCTGCTAAATTTTTTATTTGAACAGTTTAAAAATAAGGTCAATTTAAGCAATAACTTATTGAAACGTTTGATTTACTAACAGTTGAATGACATAAATTTGGTACTTTAGTTGAATATCTTACTTTAATTTTATTTAACCATTAAGGAGTAACTAATAAATTTTGTTTTGCAAATAAGTAACTAATCGTATCTTGACATTTACTGCTTCTTAAATAAAGTACTAAAACAAATAATATGCTAAAAAAGTCAGGTTGAGTACTGCTAAAAATGTTTCCTTAAAGTTTTATGCTTTGTATTCAAGTTATTACATAAATACAGAAAAATGCAAATGATAAAAATAGTTTTTTGTTATCTTATTAAAATGCAAGCTACTAACCTTTTCTTCATTGTCAATTGTGTTTGGGTCTTTGGCATACTCTGACACCAAAATCGACATAATAGCTGTTGGACCCATCGTGATGTCTTTTGATGTTCCCATCAAACAATAAATAAAGCAACCCATAAATGAACTGTATAAACCATACTGCAATAAATGATAGAATTGTTATCGTCTAAAATGATTAAAAAAAATTTATAGTGGGCTAAATTGTGGAATGATTATGCATATAATTTAGACCAAAAAAATGTCGTTAGTTAGTAAATATATTACTGCTGTATAATGTCAAACAAAGATAAGCCTTTTCAAGGATAAGCAAATTTTAAAGTGTTGTGGTCTTAAACAAAAAAGAAAAAAAATACAGAGGTTTTTTTACGATTAAAAAAAAATGTTTTACGATTTTTTAAAATCTTTTTTTTATTTTGTTAAGATTTTCGTTCGAGCTTCAGGTCGTTTAATTTTAAATTTTATTTAATTTATTGATAAAAATTAAAAATAAAAGTACAGCCGAAAATGAAAAAATACAACTCATTTTCGAAACGATATAATTTTATAAACATAACGAAAAGAACGAAATCGTTTTGCCTGCAACATAAAACACTAAATAACCAAAAAGACTTAAAACTGAACACACTACACTGAACTAAAGCTTACACGCTTACTCGAACAGATAATATTAGTACAGGCAAACCTTATATTATCACGTAATATTATGAACTAAATAATCACATTTCTACATCCCCCCAAGTTTGTACTCTCACAGCCAAGCATGGTTATGCAGTCAACCCCTTGATCACCCATTGACCAGAGGTCAGATCCAATTCGACAGCAGGTTGTCGCAGGCGGGAGGACCGTCTAGGAAGCATTGATTTGTTGATTTTGTGGGTGTCAGAGACGCTCTCCTGCGAATTAGTGTCCGTCACAAATGTGGGGTGTGTGGTCGTAGGTACGTCATCATAAACTCTTGTGATTGCCTATGGAATATGGCCTCAAATGAGGTTTCATTAACAACGTGAGTGGACGCCAAGGGTGGGTGTTGAAATTGCGTTTCGTGTCAAGGGGCACTGTTGCTGGTGAAGAGGTTTGCGGGGTTTCGGCAACATCAGGCATTAAACAAAGAACTCGTCGATTGCGCCTGGTTATACGACCAGATCCTCCCACTTTAACATTATATTGGTCGAAGTCCAATGCTTCGACCACGGTGTCAACTTTGTCCTATTTACGTGGGTGTCTGCCTTCTTGATTTTGGATGAACACGCGATCACCATACCGCAGTGGACGCAACGGGCGTGTACGCGCGCTCAGTGCGTCATTGATCCGCTTGGCTCGAACTCGAAGGGTATCTTCTTTAGCTCGCTATGCTTCGCGCCAAGTAGGACAAATAAAGCAATTAAAAAAATTGGCGAGCAAATTAACAAACGAGAATGCGTCTAGTAAAAGACGTTATGTTTTAGTAGCCTAGGCCAAAGACAATTTCAGCTGGGGATAAATCGCAGCCAGGATCCGGGGTATTACGCAGTTGCAACAAGGCGCGCAGAAACAAATCATTGTTAAAATCCCCATTAGGGCTAATATTGGATATGAAAAGTCTTTTAACGACTAGGATTGCAACCTCCGCGCGGCCGTTGGATTGAGGGAAGTAGGCGGAAGAGACGCGGTGTTTGATGTTCCACTTGCGCATGAAATCCTGTGTGACGAAGGTAGTTGCTTTGGATCATTATCTGAGGAAATTTCATCAGGCACTCCAAAAGTGGAAAAGTATGATTGAAGGAGGCGAACAAGTGCATTAGCGCCAGTGACGGTGGTCCCAGCAGGTGTACTAAACACATCTGACCAACCGGACAATCTGTCTCCAACGATCAAGAAGTGCCGTCCCGCATAATCAAAATAATCAGCAAAAATTTTTTTGAAGATCGTATTGGGAGGGTGGGAGGGCAACGGGGGGGTTGCAGCTTGCGACGGCGCATTTCAGTTACAGTAAGCACAAAAGTCGCGAACCTTGTAAATGTCTTGGTTCACCCGCCGCTCCACGCCCTTGATGGGCCGCATGTAATGCGCATAATACTTGATAGTGGAGTGGCGGCGGAATAACGACACGATCCTTGTATAAAATATCACTGTCAGCAATATAAAACCCGTCGCGATATGGGAGGATACCTCCTTTTGGCGGAAAGTCAACATCAAAGTTTGATTGTATGGCAGACAGTAAATCATTTAGTGCAGCGTCACTGGCAATGTGTCGGGCAATTTCATCCCAGTTTAAAGTCAACTCATCACGCGTGTTTTTCCGAACAAAGGCAATAGAGCCTCTTTGAGGGAGTCTGGAGAATCGTGCTCGGCACCCAAAATGGTAGCAAAAAATTCAGATGTGGCTGGGTGTCGCGATGCAGCGTACGCAACAGTAGTCGACCCCGGCAAGTGTGCAATGTCAAAACGCCACAGAGTGCGCTGCTTTAATTGGAAGAGCCGAGTGCTGTTGATTTCATCTAGAGTTCGATCACCCAAAATTTTCGTTAGCGGCTTGTGATCGGTAACAACTACTGAATTGTCGCAGTCCTGCATAAAGTATTTAATCTGCTCGAGTCCCCAAGCTACAGCTAGGGCTTCTCCTTCTATTAAGCGTAACGTTGTTCAGCCGAAGAAAGAAAACGATAGCCTGCGAGAGTTACTCGCAATCCGTTGGAACAGCACTCAGGGAGAGTGGACGGGCATGCACAGTGTTTTTGAAGCAGGAAGTATCCGATGCCCCGGTTTGACCAGTCCGGCCGTAGCAAGTACGTCAAATTGGATCAAAAATTTCTATGCCGTGACGTATGGCGTCAATGATAGCATCCTTCGAACGCGAAAATGTTTTATCGAGATTGTCAGAAAACACTCGAACTTACGTTTCGGACTGAGAAACGGCTTAAATGGAGCCATCAAGTCTCTAATTTTGGCAAAGTTAGCCACTTGATTGATTAGACCAAACCAGCTTCCTATGTCCTTGATGTTCTTAGACGCAGGAAACTGTTGAATAGCATTCAAATACTTGGGCAGGGATTCTACACATGATTCGGAAATGCAGAATCCTGCAAAGTCAACTGACCGCTGGGTAAATTGAAATTTCTGGTCTCTCACATTATTTGCACAGGTTTTTTGAAAAATAACAAAAAAACAAAGATGGTACACAGAATGTGTTGCAAGAAAAGGAAATCAATATTGTGGCTGAGTGGTGGAGGGTAGGAACACCGTATTGAGGGCTTACGTAATTGACACTGTTTCGCTTCAAATTGTAGTAATTTTGCTGTGTCCTTGAAAACAAACATTTTACGGCACTTTTTTCAGCTTGGTAGTTTTAGCAAGCAGCTCTAAATTTCAGTCATAGCTCTAAATAAAAATTAAAAAAACAAAAAAATTCAAGCAGACCGCAACATTTTGACGTTTCCAAAAGCAGATTGGGATAATCGCATGATGGTTGCCCTAAATATAACGCCTCCCTCGTTTTCTTGTGACTCAAGATGATAAATAGAGATGAAAATAATAATAAAAACCAATATCTTTTACGAGAAGAGTTACGTTATGTGAAACTGATTAATTCACATTCAATTTTTGAAAATTTCCTTTGCAAGAACAGATGTTTTTTGTAAAATGTGCCCTTTCTTTTTTGGCCTGCTCAATGAATTTTTTTGTGTTAATATTAGGATATATTCATTCAACTTGTAAATTACTGTGGGTAAAAAATTTCACATCCGATTTACGTATTATCAAATCTAAAATAAACATAATAATAAATTCAAGCACTTACACAAAAAAGCAGATTTCAAATTAACATAGTTGAAATCAGTATAAAAGGGGTAAAAACTGTCTTCTATAAATATTTTAAGATGTTTTTTGGCTATGACAATTAAATAATGATTTCAGTAAACAAAAGATATTTTTAAAAAATTAGTTGAAATTTTTCCTAAATTTATCATTATCTTAATTATCTGTATCAATATAAGTTGATCAAATATAATAAAACAAAGTAAAAAATATTTTTTGGGATAGATATTTTAATTGCTAGCTTAATTATGAATTTACTTTAAATATTAAGCAAAACAAAAATAAACTGCATTTCAATCAACAACAAACTTTTTAAAACCTATTTTAATTATTTTTTATTAATCTTATTTTCATAAGCTTATTTACTTTTAGATCAAGTCCGGCAAGTGAGGCATAGGCCATCCCTTGAGGAATTACGGTTAACCCAACGGTGAAACCAGCAATCAAATCCGATTTGAGAAAACTCAAGCGGTAGTTGGGGAGCCATGATATAATTGGAAGTTTTCTTTTGAGTGTGGCAAAAGAACATGTATTTAACATATAATTTCCACAAGCTTGTTTCAGTTTTTTTTTAGCTGCATTTGCTCCTTTCACTTTTTGAATTTTTTTTTTTTTTTCGGCGTCACTTAGCATCTGCGGATACGACTCACTTGTTTTTATTATAGTAGAAGAAGAAACTTCACTAAATTCAGATATATTGTCCGTCATACTTGATATCATGCTAGTTTTTTTTAGCAGCAACCTTTGCTGAAATAAACTTTTTAAAAAAATCCTTTAATTATATCATTTTTTGCGTTTTTCAAACAGGCTTTGGCTGAGCAAACGTTTTTTTTTTGTTTGCATAGCGCTACCTATCGTTTGATGTTATTCTCGGTAAATGATTTGCAACTTCTGTGCAAATAAACTTGGAAATAAACGCTTTTAAACAAACAATTGCAACATTCTTGGTCTATTATAAAAAAAAAGATTTATTTTGCAATATAAGGACATAAAGTTATGAGAGTTTGGAAAGTGTTTCAATATTCTTTTTAGGAGTGGAAACGCTTTTCCAAACTTATTCCGGCGAGTCTAGATCGAAAAAAAAGATTGAAGTGAGAGTAGAAGAGAAAAAAAACTAGTTGCTTTAAGAGATAAAAAGAGAAAAACGCCGAGGAAATTGTTCTCGCCAACCCAAAAATTTTTAAATTTTTTAAAATTTGTTAAGATGCTTGAAAAAACTTAGTTTCTTTTCAACCAACTAGTTTCTCTACAACTAACCCTCACTCCAACCGGTTTGGCTGTCAAGTCTAATTCGAAAAAAACGGATAGTAGTGAGAGAAAAAAGAAATAAAATTAGTTGCTCTAAGAGATAAATAGAAAAATACACGGCCCCCAAATTGTACTCACGGAGCAAAATTGTTTTAGTATCTGTGACTTGTTAAGATGCTCCAGAAAAACTTAATTTTTTTCAACCAACTACATAATTTCTCTATTTTTATTTTATTTTTTATTTATTTTCGTTTTTACTCACAATCAACTTGAAATAACTCATAGTCCATGTAGAAATAAAGATTGCGAATAAGGAAGAAGCGTCTAAACGAAATACGTTATTACATGCACAACGTTTTGTTTAAAGGAATCTATAAAATTATTAAGCTTATTAAGCTCACTGTATTTGCAGCGTATTTTACTGTGATTTAAAAGGTCACATCATGCATCATGTAAGTTTTTAAATCTTTTCGTAGAACAGGATACTGCTTTCCAAATTATATGAATATCAAAATATGAAAACTTTTAAAATCTCAAAATATCGCTTATGACTGCTTTCTAAAGTCAATAACTTAGCAACGCTGCGGATTGGTTCTTTCTATATACCTAGTACAATCATATAATCTTTCCTTTAAATATAAGTCTTGAAAATTTTGAAAAACTGACTTGTGATTTTTCGATTTTTTGATTACTCGGATAAAGATGAAAATCATGTACAATTTTTTAACCCTTACACTGACATCCACAGCTGCTTAGCGTAGAACGTCCGCTGGCATTCTGGAATGCCAACCAATAATGTACACGGCTTGATTTACTAAAATTTCCAAAAAATCATCTGTGACGTCACAATACCCAAGCAAATGCGCAAGTCCGTTTATACGTATATCGCTGCGTTTTGATGCGAAGTCAGAATTTCAATTGTCAGCTAAAAAGCTTTTAAAAGCCCACCAACGAATGGCATGAAGACAAATTTTAAGTAAACACTTTTTTTATAGATGATTATGTTTTCGGGACAAAAACTTGGACAAAAGTCATAAAATTTGGGCAAAACTCTGGATTAAATAAGCTAATTTATTTTAATCTTTATCTAATTACAATTTTATTAATTTTTGCGGCTCGCCAACTTTATTAGTTTATTGAATACGGTTCATGTTTAAAAAATTTTGCCTACCCCTGGTGCAATTTCGTATTCGTTTTAAAAAGTTAACAGCGTGACCGATTGGGTAAAAGCGTTTTACTTACATTCTTTGAAGAGATATCCACTCCAGGTCAGACACAAATAGGACTGGGGCCGAGGGTTTATTCTTTTACTACCCCAGGCTGCTGTACTGCCTAGATCAGATGCTGGCAGTGATGTTATTAAGCCAGCATCGGATTTCGTCATCCAAAACCGTCAGACCGCGTGCTCCATGTGGTGCCCGATGTATGGGGCACGCTGTTAGTATATGGTCTGCGGTTTGTTCTGAGGCGCCACACTCGCAATTCGGTGAAGGAGCGAGACCCCATTTGTGCATGGACGAATGGAATCGCCCAACACCAGTCCGCAGGCGGTTGAGCTTAACCCAAGCTGCTTGGGGTAAGCCCATCCCAACAGGCCTGGCACCGGTCCAGGCACAAAAGCACGGAGCCTGGAAGCACTTTCACAGTACTCCGTTTTCCATTTGTGATTTGTCCATTCAGAAGCGCGGATGTCAAATCTGGCAAGGTTGTTCAAAAGATTCCGCGCAGCTGACACAAACGGGCGTATGGATCTTAGTCTCACTTGGCCAGTATCTGAGGACTCACTTAAAAGACCATGCAAGATATGATCAGGATCCAGAGATCCACGGTGAGCCAAGGAGAGTGTCTCTCCCAGTCGGCGAAGTTCTGCTGGCTGGATACCTGAAAGTACAGGTAGGTGGCCCGTTGGAGTGGGACGCAGGCATCCAGTAACTATGCGCAAGACCTCGTTCAAGACACTGTCAATGAGGCGAGTGTGAGCACTGCGATACCAGACTGGCGCACAGTACTCAGCTGTTGAGTAGACTAGAGATAAGGTGGCTATGCGTAGTGTTTTAGAACCAGCACCCCATCCCGAGCCCACGAGTCACCTCAGCAGTGTGACGCGCGATGATAGTTTTTTGCGCAATGCCACTAAATGGTGACAAAACGTGAGCGATCTGTCCAGTTTTACCCCAAGATAAGTAGGGGTTGGACAGAACGGTAAAAGTCTACTATTGTTGTAGACCTTTAGCTCACGTTTGGCCTCTCGGTTATTTAAGTGAAAGGCTGCCGTCACCGTCTTCATGTGACTGAGCTTCAACCTCCAAGTCTGGAGATACGCTGACAGTGTGGACATGTCTTGGCTTAATGTCCCCTCCAAGTCCTTCCAATTTCCAGAAGAGTGCAACAATGCTAAATCATCAGCATAAGCAAACTTTCTGGAAATCATGGAAGGAAGATCGTACGTATAGATGTTAAATAGGAGGGGAGCCAAGACCGATCCCTGAGAAACGCCGTTTTTAAGACGGCGTAGCCTGCTTTGCTTGCTGTCACCGGTAGTAAGGGTGAAACTTCGATTTCGCACAAGCTCCATGATCATTTTGACCATGTGCTTATCCGTCCTAAAAAGTACCCCGTCCTAAAAAGGACGTTTGCCTATTAGCAGACCCACACTGAACATCGGAATAGGTGGATACCCTTCCGATTTGGTAGGTTTGGTTTCGGTCTGTCATTTTTAACAACAATAAACAGACTTACTCACGGCCCAGGCTGCGAGAAAGCACCTACCATCTGAGCCAAAAGCATTTTAATTGATGGCAAATGCGATCGACACGGTAGCGGTTCGAAAACTACTCACATTATTTTGTCCCTGAAAAATACACTTTACGGCACTTTCCTTTGCTTGGCAGTCTTAGCAGGCAGCTCTAGATTTCGTTAATATCTCTAAATAACGACTAAGAAAGCAAAATATAAAATTTGAACCAGACAGCAATATCTTGGCATCTGAAGCAGGTCGCAATGATTACTTGACAGTTGCTCTATAAATAGCGTCTCCGAAGCTTTTTACCGAGTGAGAGAATATATGAAAATAAATAATAAAAATAATAAAGGATTGACGTGCCATATGCACGGTGACCTTGTGTTAGTAAAAATGCTTTATTGCTTATCACACGAAACGATTCAATAGTTGCATAAAAAACTGATTTATAAATTTCTATTTGCTGAAGTTAAATCGGCCAATTGAAAATATTGTGCTAAAACATAGTACCGGTGTAATTTTATGCGTTAGCAAAAATACTCGATCGAAATGTATTACATAAACATCTATGCAGTGACAAGAAACCAAGTTTCATTGCTGATCGAAACTGAAGTCTTTGATTTTTTTCCTTTGATTTGTTACAAAAAAAAGGCAGAAACATTTTTCTCGGTCAATGTCAAGCGCGCAAATATTCAAACAATGGCGCGCAAGCACACGCACTCGGATCAAGTTAAAAAAGTGGTTGGTCTAATAACTAATGAACCGTCCGCCATATTTCTTTTGCAACAAAATCGCGCAGAGCGCGCAGTTTTGCACAATATCAAAAAAAACTTATTTCACCAGATAGAGGACGTAGCAGCTTAAAAATTTGAAACACATAGACTCATAGGCTTAAAAAATTGAAACACAAACACATAGGTTTAACAAAATTTAAAAAATTTGAAACACAAACACATAGTTAACTACATTTGAAACACATAGGCTTAAAAATTTGAAACACAAAGACTCTAGCAACACATAGCAGCTTAAAAATTTGAATTATCTTGCCGCTAGTTGTAATTGTTTGAAAAAAAGAGATTTTTTGCAAGGAAAAGTGGGTTATTTTATGATATAAAATTTAAACAGCTTTTTTTTACAGTTAATGGGGAAATACTAATTAAATATTGCTTAATTGTTAAAAAATCCATTTTATAGCGGTTTTTTGTATCTATTTGCACTGGCAAAAAACAAAAAGGCGTGTTTTTGGCATTTTTTCTGTATATATTATCACTTTGGCCAATCAAAAGCAACTTTGCTTGAAGAGTGTATTGTTTTAATATTAATTTAAATATATTTATACACACGATATACGAAATGGTACATTTTTTACATTAAAAAGCAATTAAAGTTTTTGTTCATCGCGTATTTGCAGCCCAATAAAAAGAATGTCTTCCGGCGGTTTAAGCATAAAAGAACCAAAAATTAGAATTACCGGTACACTTAGATAATTATTACACCGGTAATTTTAAAAAAATTTAAACTTGGAGTTGAACGACAAAAGTTTAAATTTAATTATAAATTTGTGACTTAGTTATATGATTGGATTGATTACCTGCTACTTTTATTGCATCTGTGGAACATTTAAGTCTAAAAATTCCACTTGTAAAATACTAAAATTGTGTTATATTTTTTATGCCTTGATAAATTTGAGATTTCAACCTGAAGGGAATTTCTTTCGATACATTACGTAATTGTTGTGATCACTACTTTTTTCTCTTTTGCTCTCATTCCAATTGATTTTTCCTCAAATTAGACTCGATTAATTTTTCCAAGTGAGCTTAAGATAAAATTTTAGTGTGGTAGGCAGCAATAGAGCTTAAAATCGGATTAGCTTAATCCTAGTTTATGTCTAAATTCTGCGTTGCAGATTTCAGCTAATCCTAGTTTAAATATAGATAAGAATGGCTCAAAATTTAAACCTGCTATCTAGGTGGCTTGAAAATGTAATTTAATCAGGATAGTATGCAGAAACTCGGCTTAACTAAGTTGAGCTTAAGTCTCAATCCTGGATTAGCAAATTCAAGCTAAAGTCCCTGACTTATTGATAATAAACTCGCAGAAATTGATAATAAACATGGACTTAATAATCGAGGTTCAACCCAAACAAACTTACGTAATTGACGCCATCACCATGACTACCGTTGGTACAATGGCAACAATACCAATTTACGCAATCACTGTGATTGAGTGTGCGTGGAGGTTGATAATCATAAAATTCTCAACATCTACAAACTTCAGTGACTGCGATCCCTGAATCTCTTCATGCTTCCTCACCCCTGTTATTATGCCAGCAATTTCAACTGTTGCCACGTTGATTGGGGTTATAATGATAACAGTCAGAATGGTGAATGCTTGACTGGCTGGCAAGTAGGCCTATTAGTAGTCTTGTCCTCTTAAAAATTGCCAAGAATTCGACCAACTTTTACTCTGGCCGCTGGAACATTGGAACTAATTCAGATCTATCTTTCGCTAGCATAGATCTTTACAGTTGCTTACCGGATACACGTGTTCTTGAAAAGTTTCCCAGGTCACAACATCGATCTTCGTTTATTACACCACCAAGCTTTACTTTGTCTGTACCAAGCACGCCTGTTAAGCAATGGAACTTCCACAAGGCCAAATGAAGTCACTAATAAGCAAACTTTCTGCAAACTTTCTGGAATTATATTATCTGAGACTTGAGTTTGTTTTGAATAAGGTAAATGTTTTCTTTTTGTTGCTTATTAAATGAAAGTAAAAGTTTCTTATTTTTTGATACTTTTTTTAGCACAGTGAGTGTGACGGAGTCGCAAACTACCTCGTCCTTCCTCCAACTCCTCACAAACGCGCTTCACGACCAGCACCAGATTTATGATTTTATTTTACAAAACAAAACAATAATGGCGGCGCTAGTCGGAAACGGTTTTCTAAACAAATATTACATTAATTAACTTCAACGCGTAAACACAATGCACACACTCACCAACGATGTTGGGCGGACGAGCAAAGGAAAGTATCAAATTACTAAGTTCTCTACCAAAGTAGACAATGTCCAAGGGGACTAATAATTATCAGTGGAATTCAGATATAAAGTACACAATAAAATTGGATCTTTTATCGATGACCAAGCTTCTTTCCAGAAATGAAGTGGCAAGCAACCCTTGCCCAATACAACGTGGCATTACTTGATGCCCACAGCCGCGCGAGAACGCACTAAAAGGCGGCCCGGATTATTTAGCGCTAATACAGAAGTCGCGCCGGCTCGAATCTCGCTAGCGGTGAACTACGTGACAAACATTACGCGAACAACGTAACAGTGAGTTTTTGTTCTCAAAAAATGTTTGTATAATCTGTCTTTTTTTCTTGCTAAGTGAAAAAGCTCTCTGTCATACCATGTACATTTGAATTGAATATTTTTCATTTGTTTTTGCTTAAAGCTATGTTCTGCAAAAGGATCAATTTTATTCTAAAAAACTTGAAAGCTTTCATCGATGTCGGAAATAGTATACAAGTTGGACCAATCAATTTTTGAGATAGATTTGGATAACTTTTTCAAATTATTAACTGTATATGACCTCCCCGCATTAGACTTCAATTTTAATAAAAGGTCACCAACTTTTGAAACTTGCATAATGGGTAGATGGTCACTGATTTCATGGGTAATTATACACATGGTGTGCACTGTTTATAGATGCATTAGTCAAATTATAACATATGTGGTCAATAGCAGAGCAGCTGGAGTTCGATACCCTTGTTGGTTTGTTCATCAGTGGATAAAAATTATACTCAAGCATCAACTCGGAGAATGATTCAACATGTTCGTTATTGGAAGCAAGAAGATCTAAATTGAAATCACCATGAAGATAGCATTTTGATTTTGTTTTATTTATTGTAATCAAAGTTTTTTCTAAATAATTTGTAAACTGGAGAAATGATTTTTTGTTGTTTTAAAGAGATCTGTACATGTTCCGACATACAATTTGGTTATTTTGGAATTGAATAGCAATAAAGATAGATTCAAATATTTATTCTTCCATTTAATTATCATTAAATCAGTTAGAATTTGAAACTTTAAGTCCTGTTTAACATAAAAAGCTATACATCCATCTTTATATTTTTTTCTGGGGTTGGACACAAAAATGTAACCAGGAAGTATTTTAAAGTGACCTGATGAACTTGTGCTTTTCCAAGTTTCCGTTATACCAATTACATCTCGCTTATAACCCAAAGCAGCTATCACAGTCCTTCAAATTTGGTGTAATTTATGGAATTTACTAGAGATCTAATATTACTGTAGTACATATTGAAAAAAAAGGTTGTATTTGACAATCAGAACTATTTTCCAATAATAATTTTCCTTCTTCTGCACTTAGATAAAGCTTGTTTTGAATACTAGCACAAATAAAATTGTCCGTGTTGCTTTTCGGTTGAATTGTATCTGTGAATAACTGATTAAATATTGTTGCATGGAGTGGTATTTTGGTTTAAAAATTTTAAGTAATTCTATGTCATCAATACTATAAAATGGAAATAAGAAGTGAGCACAAGGTGGACATAAATAATTGTTATGCAATAATTCTACTGGAGCTGCAGATTTTATACAAGTTTTGTAATAATTAGCTTTATGATGAATATTTGTAGAAAATAAATAGTATTGTCTTTCTTAGATATTTTTAAAGCAAACTTTACAGTTAAGCTTAAATTAGTTAGCATGCGAAAACACAAAAAAAGAAAAAAATATACACACATACAAAAAAAAATTGAATTTAAAAAAGAAAAAAAGTTTGAGGTTAAACGCAGATAGATGTAAAAAAAATTATAAAAAAACACAAGATCAACTGTTGTTCTATAATTTGCCTCAAAAGATTTTTAAATTAACCCAATAAATGTAGCTTTATCCGTCTGCTTTGAAACTTAGCTATGAAAAAAATATATCACTAAAGTTATTAAAGAGATAAAAAAAAATTTTTTTAATTTTAGGTAAATGACTTATGAGAGGTAAACTGCCATTTAATTTGTCACAAATATATTTTTCACATTCAAGGTACTTCCTTATTTTGAAGACATCTTCACATTTATGAACAATAAGGCAATTAGATCTGCCACATTGTCCCAAGTATCATTTTTTCTCTCAACTTCCTCCAATTGCTTCTGCATGGTTTTAACCAACTTTTTAAGATTTTTGATAAAGTTTTCAAATTGTGCAGATCTTTTTCTTTGCTATAACCTGAAACAGATTCAACAACAGCACCACGACAGGGACCAAAATCATTTGACTTTTTTTCTAAGTATAAAGTTTCATACTTATTTAACTTGTTTTCCATCAATTCTAATACATTTGTTATTTTCTTCATAAACCTCTCCATTGTTATATTTTAACACCAAAAATTTAGTAAATCAATTAATTTTTTTAATTATAAATCATAATTAAAGACAAAATTAAACAAAACTTGGTGTTTCATAAACCTTATTCAAATAGAATCTTTTTTTTTAATTGTTTAAATTGTTTTATTTATATATCAACATAAATTTATTTGTTTTTTTTATTATATTTATTATTTTTATTATCCGTAACAATGAGTTAAATCATGATGATGATGATGATGATGATGATGATGATGATATTTTATTCATGCTTAGTAACAATATTTAAGTATATGCAATGTACAATACTATGAAGCATGAAAAGGAAACGCGACACAACGACGAACGTTAAACATGCAGAAAGTATAGAGAGAGTTGAGAAAGAGAAAAAATAAGAAGCACAGCCGCGTTACCTAATTCAAACTAAGTATTATTATTTAAAAAGACAAAAAAGACAAAAAAAATGACAAAAAATGTGCAGTGCAGGATCAATACAATCAATACAACAAAGTCAGAAATTAAAAAAATCACATTTGAATTCACACACTTCAACTACAGGGTTAAATTAACTCTATACCTGTTTCTAGTTTAACATTATTCAAAAAATTTAGCGTTAGTAAATACAGCTAAAAATCTCTGGACAATAATTTTTTTTTTAAAACCCTTTAACAAGCAATTGCATAGTCAATTATTTCAATTAAAAACATTTACCTCAGTTTGATTTGCAGCTATTTTTTATGAGAGATCTAACTATTTGTAATTAAAGTTTTTAAGTATTACATTTAACTCAAGTGTAAATTGATTAAAATTAGTTTTTTCCCACATGCTTAAATAAACAGTAAAGCTTTTCTTGACGAAATCGTCTCGTTATTGCTTTATTCAGTAGGAATAGGCTGTCGATTAAAACGCATTTTGTCAAATCAGAGCGACATTTCAAAATCTTTGAGCAAGTGGGGATTCTCCTTTCGTTGTCGTATCGGTTTTCAGTGGAAATCCTGCCTTATATTTTTTCATTGATCGTGCTTCTGATCAATCTTGTACTTGCTTTGTTTACTGATTGCTTAATTTTTGAATATATTCTCACCGTAGTTGATCAGGTGGTTGGTGAATCTAGGATGAGCTTGTCAGGTCACCACATTGGATACGCTTTTAAGTAGGCCCGTCTCTTGTTCAAATAGGTTTAAACTAGTTTTTGGTTTGCTTGTTTACTGGTTTTAGGTGTTGGAGGGCAATAGTGAATTCTCTTTTTGAGAAATTCTCAGAGATATTAATTGGATATGATGTTGTGGCCCTCCAAAAGTCAGACACTTTTTGAGAAACAAATCAAAATGACTTGCGGTCAACAGCCTCGTATCTCTTATTTCTAACCAGCTGAGATGCAATAGCATCATCTGAAACGGAACAGTGGCGAGGAGAATGTCACGACTTCATACCAGTAACTTTGTTCAAAATACTCCATGCTTTACGACTAGAGTGAAAAGTCGATGCTCCGAAGTGCTTTGGACCATCGAAATCTCCGCTTCCTGTCAAGTTTGGTAAGCAAAGTTGTAGCAGCCAAATTGAGTCGTGTTTCTAAAGAGACTGCAGGAACGTAGTGTAGAGAAATTTACACTTCGCATCCCAACACGGAATATAGCTGTTTTGATGACCGTGCGAGATGGTCTTATTTGCTGCTTTTCTGATGATGTTACAAAAGTCCTTGTAAGCCGCATCAACATCATGTGAATCAGGCAGCAACAAAGTCTTTGCAAATTTCTTTGTCAAAGCAATGTAGTGACTTCATTTGGCCTTGTGGAAGTTTAAGCCAAGACATCTCTACACTTTCATTGTATCTCCAGACTTGGAGGTTGAAGCTCAGCCACACTAAGATGGTGACGGCAGCTTTTTACTTAAATAACCAAGAGGCCAAACGTGAGTTAAAGTCTACAACAACGATAGACTTTTACCGTTCTGTCCAACTCCTACTTATCTTTGGGTAAAACTGGACAGATCGCTCACGTTTTGTCACCATTTAGTGGCATTGCTCAAAAAATATCCTCGCCCGTAACACTGCTAGGGCGACTCATGGGCTCGTGATGGGGTGCTGGTACTGAAACACTACGCATAGCTACCTTATCTCGAGTCTACTCAACAGCTGAGTACTGTACACCAATCTGGTGTCGCAGTGCTTACACTCGTCTCATCGACAGTGTCTTGAACGAGGTCTTGCGCATAGTCACTGGATGCCTGCGTCCCACTCCAACGGACCACTTACCCATACTCTCAAGCATCCAGCCAGCTGAACTTCGCCGACTGGGAGCGACACTCTCCTTGGCTTACCATGGATCTCTGGATCCTGATCATATTTTGTATGGTCTTTTAAGTGGGTCCTCAGATGCTCGCCAATAGAGACTAATACCCAGGACCAGTGCCAGGCCTGTTGGGATGGGCTTATCCCGAGCAGCTTGTGTTAACCTCAACCGCTTGAGAACTGGTGTTGGGAGATTCCATTCGTCGATGCACAAATGGGGTCTCGCTCCTTCACCGAATTGCGAGTGCGACGTCGCTGAACAAACCTCAGACCACTTTCTAACAGCGTGCCCCATACATCGGGCACCACATGGAGCATGAGGTCTGAGGGTTTTGGATGACAAAACTCGATGCTGGCTTAACAACACCACTGCCAGCATCATATTCGGGCAGTACAGCTACCTGGAGTAGTAAAAAGATAAACCCTCGGCCTCAGTCCTGTTTGTGTCTGACCTGGAGTGGATGCCCTTCCAAACGACAACCGACACAAATGATATAAAAAAGAAATTGGCAAGTATTAAACAATTTAATGAGAAGAAATCTTTTCAAACTACAAACTACTTCTCTTTTACACAAAAATAAAACATTACTGATAACATTGAAATTGTTAATGCATTGAATGAACATTTTTCAAATGCAGCAGTTAAATTAGCCAAAAATTTACCTAATTCTAATTCTCACTTTTCTAATTATATAAAATCTTCCCATCTATCTTCACTATATTCTTTTCCAACAAGTTTTTTGGAATTAAAAAGACTGATAGCAGAAGTTAATTGCTGGATTTGATCAAATACCACCTATTGTTTTGAGATATCTTCCAGATGACGCATTGCATACTCTTAGCTGTATCTTCAATTTATCACTCTTTCAAGGTAAATTTCCAGATGCTTTCAAAATAACAAAAATAGTTTCTATTTTTAAAAAAAGATGATTCAAAAAAAGTATTTAACTATCGGCTTATTAGCTTACTTTCATCGTTTTGAAATTTTCTGGAAAAAATTATGTATAAAAGATTGTACAACTTTTTGAAATGCTGCAACATTACAACATTTACAACATTTTCAATGCAGAACAATTTGGATTTCGCCCAGGACATGTCACAAGTCATGTTACCACGCTAGTTGTTAGCAACATAGCTGATGCTTTTGAAAAAAAATTGTTAACAATTGGTGTTTTCTTGGATCTTTCTAAAGCTTTTGACACTATAGGCCATGACATCTTACTTTATGAACTGATTTATTATAGAATTCAAGAAACTGCATTTGAATGGTGTAGCGTCGCCAAGACGCGAACCAGGTCCGTGATTGCGCGCTAATTACAGTTCGCGCATGGCGCCTGGTGATTGTGCGCACTGCTGTTGTCTTCCCTTTGGCGGTCTCTGTTATTGTAACGGTAGCACGAGATAGTTCTCGCTTTTTTGGTTTAGCCTTTGTACAAGAAGGTTACCTAGTAGAGCCTGCTGGACGCTTATGTCTATCCCATTGGAAATTTAAATAGCCTATTGGCTGAAGTGTTCGGAAAGGAACAAATTTGTTAAAATCTAATCTAATTTGATGAATCTAATTTGGTGTTTTTATATCTAATCTGGTGTATCTATTTGAATACTAATCTGGTGTATAATTGTAAAAACTGGAATAAATTAATATTATCAGTCCAAGTTCTATTCATTTCTACTTCCGAACTAACAAGTGGTTTAAAAGCTATCTATCAGAATGCACGCAACAGGTGCAATTCAAAAATTGTCTTTCTTCAATTATTAAGCCAATTAACAGCTCGGTACGTCTAGGCTGAATTTTGGGTCCTCTTTATTTATACTTAATGTAAACGATTTTAGAAACTGCTTAGATTTCAGCATAACTGTGTGGTTTACTGATGATACTAACATCTTTATTACTGGTAAAAATATACAATTAGTCTATTCCAAAACTAATCTTGCACTTAAAAAAATTGATGAATGGGTGATAACAGTAAATGTTATCATTCATTTATCTATTCTACACTAACAGTAAATGCTGCAAAAACGAAATATCTACTTTTTACTCCTAAAAAATTAATTGTTCCGTCGCAAATACATGTACATTGTTTAAAGTAAATTTTAGAAACAATACTATTGAAAAAGTTTCATTAATTCACTTTTTGAGTGTAATAACTAATAAAAACTTAAGCTGGAAAGAGCACATGAATATGATAAAACAAAAAATTCGTTCTTCTCTAGGAAGTATTATGAGTGTAAAACCGTGTCTTATTACTAAAGCAAAGTAATTATGTACAATTCATTATTATCAACCAATCTAAGATATTGCATGACCAGGTGGTGCTTTAGAAATCGCACAACAATCAATCAACTTCAACGTATTTGTAATAAATTTATTCGAGCCATGTATGAATAAAACAAAGAGGTTGTGTAAAAAATGTTTTTTTATTTTTATTTTATCTCTATATTTATCCTCCTGACTCTCAGGAAAGCGACGGAGGCGCTAATACATAGGGTAGGCAATTACCCCGACCTGCTTCCGGAAATGCCAAGATATTGCTGTTCGCTTTGTAATTTAATAGAGATATGAATGTAATTTAGAACTGCTTGCCAAGACCACCAAAGCAAGGAAAAGTGCTGTAAAGTGTCTTTCCGAAGAACACTGCAGATTGGCGTGAGTGAGTTTTGAATCGAGACCATGTTGATTACTAGAACGGCGCTTTAACCACTCCATCACGCTGCCGACAATGTTACAATAATGTTATGATCAAAAACGAGCTTTTAAATATTCAGCAGTTGTATGAAAGTGAAATAGCAATTTTAATATACCATAGATTTCAAAAACGCACTCTTCTTACTCCAATTCAACAATTATTTCAGCTTAAACTATGTCAAATTAAAACTAAAAGTGATAGTCAAATTATTTCTTCATGTTTTAGAACAACAGTCTGCCAACATTCAATTAAATTTATTGGACCTAAAATTTGGAATACTTTGCCTCAAGAAATTAAAAACTGCTCTACATTAGCTTTTTTCAAAAACAAACTAAAAATTTATTATTTAACTGGCGCTGTATCCGACTCATCTACGAAAGCATAGTGCCGTATCTGTAACATAGAAAAAAATTTTTCCTGCCTGCTGCTGTTTTCTTTTTCAGGTCATGGTCGATACCAATTCTAGAATTCCACTCTACACACACCGGAACAATTATTTAATCCCAAGTTGTATTAAATTAGTCTTGAAACTCGACAAACTTTTTTTCCTAACAATTGACCAGATAAAATAAGTTCAATGCTAGCAGAGTCTTAAAATGAACTCATATTAGAACTTTAAGTGATGTTTTTAAAGAATTTTAAACTAAAATAAATGTGATGCAAAAATAATTGCGATATCTTGTCTGTGAAATATGTTTCACCTGGGTATGAGAGTAAACTGCATTAGGTTGTAATCTTATAAACTAAAATGCCAACTGAAAAGTCGAAATAAATGAGGATACCCAATTACAACTTCCTCCAAGTCACCCTTGGGCAAGGTGTAGTACCTGATAGCCTCCCAGTGCAGGGGTTACAAGCCATCCAATAATACCATAAAAATAAGCAAGGCTGCGTTAATTTTTCTGTCAACATTTTTCTTTTCTTGTTTTATTCGTTTTTTATACAGGGTGGGCCGTAAGTCGCGCACCAAAAATTTACGTGAAGTGTAGTGGAAACAATGTAAAAAAAGTGGAATAAAACATCCTTTCTTTTTCTTAAACGTGTCAGTTATTATAACTTTCAGATTTGGTTGGTTCCAATCAAAGTTTATTTTCACTTTTAATTTACCTTTAATTTGTTTCAAATTCTTTGGTGCGCCACTTACGGCCCACCCTCTATAATAGTAAAAGTGGCAAGACTGTCACAAAAGAGCTCAATGAAAACTCAGAGCATTAAATTAAGTTAAATTACAAAAGCCACGTAGAGAATTTTATTAAAACCTCGACAGTCTGTTTCACCTTTTCGGCTCATCAGGAGGTGATTCTTACTGGAGACGAAAAGTACATAATTAAGATGATAAAACATATAAAACTAATTAGTTAAAAGCTAAAAGTAATTATTAAACAAATTAGAATTAAAGATAAAACTAGAATTTAAAATTTAAAAATTTGGTAAACAAGCTAAGCATTTACAATTAATTTTCAAGTAAACAAGCTAAGAAAATTAAAATTTAAAAAGCTAAGCATTTTCATCTACGTATCTGATGCTGCAGTTCTTGTTTACCAAATTTTTAAATACGAAAATGGTTAGCTTGTTTACCAAATTTTTAAATTTTATGTGATTGGCTCATTGTGCCTGTTAGCTTTGCAGCAAATCCTTAGTTAATATCAACATCATCTACATATCTTCTTAACTTCCTGACTCAGAGGACTAGGTTGAAGGCGTTAAACTTAATGGCTCCGTCAAGCGATTATCCCAAGCTACGTTCTAAGTATGCAAAATATTTTTGTTTGTTAAAATTTTCTTAATATTTCTTTATAGAACTGCTTGGTAACACCGCAAGCATAGAATACAGTAATATTGTTAAGCGTGTTTTTCAAAGATACAAAAAACAACGAGACTAGAAGTTGAACTCATAGGCCACGTCGATCGCGTTTGTGATCAATAGGGTGCGCCAGTCCACACGAATATAATCCATTGAAGATTTTTTTTCATAAAACAAATTCATATTAAACCTTATTTCCTATAATACAACTTCTATATACAGGGTGTTTCAAAAAGAATACGCCAAAATCATCACGTGATAAGTCAAAAACGAATCACAATAAAAAACTCTTGCTTGCATACATGCGTTGCACATACCTTTAAGTTTTATTTCATGCTTAACAATTGCTCAATGTTGCCACCACCAGAAGCACGGACGACATCAAGCCAATATGAGAATTTATCCGAAACGTGCCTCAGCATGTCGCCGTCCACTGTGTTGGAATCAGATATGCTAAAGGCCTTGCTCTCTGCGCTTGGCCTGCCAGATCCGCGGACCTCACTGTGTGAGACTTTTTCTTGTGGGGGTATGTTAAAGAAAAAGTTTATATTCCACCACTTCAGCAAATATCGATGATACGAAAGATCGAATAACAATTGCAATAAAACATTCGTATGGCGTTGTGTTCCACCCACACCAATTTGCTGCTTTCTGTGAATTAACCGCGGTCACCATTGAAGGTAAGCAGCTTTTCGTTTTTGACATATCACGTGATGATTCGGGGGTATTCTTTTTGAAACAACTGACATTTTTTATCAGAGGCTGCAGCTTCCCCAATAATTTTTCTAGCGTTGCAGCATTTTCAATCTTTTTTGTAATTGAAAGAGCGACGTTCAGATCCTTTGCAGTTAAATAAAAATTAGCTTTCTATATCTGTATTTTTATATTTTTAAATGCGAAACCCGTTGGACTGCAATTTAGAGTCAAGTCTAATTCGAAGAAAAACTAATTAAAGTGAGAGTGAAAAGAAACAAAACTAGTTGCTCTAAGAGATAAAAAGAGAAAAAAACGCCGCGAAAATTGTTTTTGCGGGCCCAAAGTGGGCCCACAATTTTTTGAATTTTTTTTAATTTGTCAAGATGCTCGAGAAGAATTTAGTTCCTTTTGAATCAACTACTTTCTCTTAAAAATTAATTCTGTATCTCTCTAAAACTAACTCTCGCTTCAATCGGCTTTTATTCCAATTAGACTCGACCACAATTTAGTGCAGCCCTGAATGCAATTTTCAATTTTGTACCCAAGGAATCGTAATCTATATATTTTCAACCGATCAAAAATCCCAAATTTTTTTCTCTGCTCATAAAAATTCTATCACTCAGCTCTTGGAGCGATCAAGAAGCACTCTATGTTAGTTATCATGGCAAAGCTTTTTTTGGCAACTTTTTGAGACGATAAACAAACCAATCTTTTTCTTATAATGCGTTTGCAAATGTACCAAAAAATAAATATGATTGAACTGTAAAGAGCTGAGTGAGAATTTTTTGAGCAGAGAAAAAAATTTGGATATTTGATAGATTGAAAATATGTAGATTATAATTCCATGGGTACAAAATTGAAAATTGCGCCCTGGATCTTGTTGTTTTGCTTGAAGCACTAAAGGAATTCCCATTGCAAAAGTAGGAGTAAGTTTTTGTAAAGGCAATTTTGCTGTGGCTGGGACTGCATTCGCTGCAGCCCAACGCGGCAAATTATCCATCGCAGACACGGCGATCTTGTAGTTGGAAGGCAAGCATATAAGATGACAAAGGGTTAAACAAGCAAAATAGAGTAAGCTCAAAAATAAAGTGAAGATTTATTTTTGGATTGAATTGCGTTGTGGATGATTGAAATACAAAACCCATTGGTAGGGGTAAACAAAAACAAAAAACTTTATAAGCATGCTTTAGTATGAATGTCGGCAATGTGGTTGAGTAGATAAAAGCTTTATAATGATGAAGAGGCGACATAGACCTTATTAGCATAATCAACAAAGATGATATTATACTTAAGTTAATAGCCCAATAAAATGACTCAATTACGGATACAAAAAAAAGACTTTCTTCCCTATCGATCAGCCACAGCTTTTTTAATATCCAGAGTTGTAAGCACAGCCATTCGAATTTTGATGTTTTTTCGGTCAGCATAGCTGTGTGAGATTTTTTTCTGCATCGCTCGGAAGAAAGAACAAAGTCAGGAATAAACGAATTGAAGAGCAAAATCTATGATTTTCTCTGGCAACTAGAGCCCGCCACAATAAGATGTAACACAAGTCATATATCACAGTGTTGTTTTGTGGATGTCAAATTTAATTAATGAGTTTTATTAAGAAGAAAAATTTTTTAATTTTTTTTTTATATAATGCGCCTTTACAAACGCATGAAATAACCTACGTATGCTTAAATAAAAATTTTTTGAAAAAAAAGGGTCGTCAAGTTACATTGTGTTGCAAAATGAATCGCGGTGTAAAAAAGGTTGAAAACCACTGCAATATATTAATCGTTTGAAAACAATGCAGTTTTTCTTAATATCAGTTGATCTGCTTTTAAACTATCTCTTCGCCAAATAAAGTAAAGGCGTTTTTTATTTTAAGAATATTTTTGAAAAATACCTCCAGAAAAATGATGACCCAAGACTACTTAGGTTCGTTTCATAGAAATTGTTGCGTCTGTCACAGTTTTTAAAACCAGCTGACCTGTTGATATAAAAAACTTTCGTTTTCATGTTGCAGAATGATTGACGCAAATTCTTCAAGTTTTTTAACCTCAAAAGCGGTTTAATTGTGGCTTTTTTCAAGTGACAATTTTGTCAAAAGTCAAGAAGTTACTTTTCTTGACTTTTGACAACTGGTTTATACAATAGACAATTGGTCTAAAAACTTTATTTTTAGATACCTATGTTTAATTTTTAAAAGTTTTCTAGACAAAATTGATTTTTGTTGTATCTATGTATAGTTTTTTAAAAAATTTCCTAGTCAACCTTGATTTTTATTTATAAGATATCTATTTTCTATTTTTTAAAGTTTTCTTGGAAAGCTTGATTTTTGTTATACCTTTGTTCAATTTTTCAAAAGATTTTTCCTAGACAAACTTGATTTTTAGATACCAATGTTTAATTTTTAAAAATTTTCTAGGCAAGCTTGATTTTTGTTATAGTTATGTTTAATTTTTAAAAAGTTTGTCCGAAACAAGCTTGATTTTCAGTATTTCTAAAATCCGTTTTTAAGTTTTTCTAGGCAAACTTAATTTCTATTTCTAGAATATCTTCAATTTTTAAACATTTTCTAAACAAGGTTGATTTTTTACGTTTAATATTTCAAAACGTTTTTCCTAAGCAAATTTTATTTTTGTTATTCTTGTAACCCATTTTTAAAATTTTTTTTAGGTCATCGTAGTTTTTATTTGTAGGATATCTTTTTTCAGTTTTTAAAAAATTTTTTGGACAAGCTTGATTTTTATTACATCTACTGTATATTCCATTTTTAAAATATTTTCTTAACAAACTTGACTTTTTTTTTGTTTTGTTATTTATACAACGCTTATGATTAAATTTTAAAAAGTTTTTTTCAGAGAAACTGGATTTTTATTTATAGGTTATCTGTGTTTAATCTTTAAAACAGATGTTTCATAATAAAAAAGTTTGTCTTTTTTCCATTTTTGTTGTTTAGTAGACCACACAAATTCAAACATAGTTATTATTCTTTTGTTTATTTTGTGTTATATGAATTCAATTCCTAGTGTTAATATTTTAATTGTTTCAAAAATAACTTCAAATATAACTTCTAACTATTTCCAATCTTTTGATTGTTTTGATAAACTTTTAATTTTATGAAAACTACCCATAATCGCTGTAACCGTGATAATAAACTTTTGATAATTGTGTCAAGATCTTTCTTACACAGAAGTTTGCTGTTCATAGCGTATCGCGTTTTCCTGTTAAATACTGCGACATATTCATGATTGGTGTATAAAAATCTTGTTACCCTAATTTAATTTTCAGTCAAGTGTAAAAATAGAGTGAGAGAAAAAAAATTTTTGTAATACACCTTGAATTTTATAGTGTTCTCTTTTAAAAATAATTTGTAAAAGGAAATTTTATTTCATTACAAGCTTGACCAAAGAATTTGCGTAAGATTTCAAAACACTGACTTAATCTTAACGAATAGTTTAATTGCCAGTCAAGTGCAACAACAGTTTATGTTTAAAAGTTTTTACATTTAATGCATTTTATTAACTAAATTTTCTACTAAAATTAAAATTTTTTTAAAATTTCAAGTCAAATAAGGCCAACGTAAGTTGCCCAAAAAAATTTTATATAAATATTTATGGATCGATTCCAAGAAAAGTCGGTTGTTTTTTAAAAATTTTGCAATAAGATTTATTCTATCAAGTCCTATCACAGTTAGTTGTCATATCCGAATTTAATGGTAACTATGAAAACAAACCGAACTGAAATCCTAAAAACTGTTCAATAGGCTTTCTATCTTTGTGACTAGCTCGAAATCTAAAATTAAACTTTAGAAAAAGCAGGATTTTTTAAAAATTACTAAAAATAAAAAAACTTCGCTTTCAAAACACGCTTTTGCTTGGAGTGACAAACACAAATAAAGTCTTCTTCTTCTTCTTCTCCTTTCGGCCTTCCCCTTTAGTCAGGGGCCTTTCCCTTTAGTCCCTTTATTCCCTTTCACTTTATAAAGTAATAAACCAATAAATCAGTGTTTTATTTTGAACGTTGCTAATCTCTGAGAAAAAGGTTTTGACAATGACCTTGTAAAAGAAACCGTCTTCTTCTTCTTTCGGCTTCTCCCTACTCGGGGTCGCCACAGCGCGACAGTAATCTCCATTTCACTCGGTCTACTTTGTCTCCTTCCCTAGCTCCAACCCTTTCCATGTCTTCTCTCACCAAATCCATCCACCTTCTCCTTGGCCTTCTCTTTTCCTTCTGCCTGGCACCGCCATCTCCATCATCCTTTTCCCCACGTAGTCTTCTTCTCTCCTTTTTACATGTCCATACCAACGTAGCCTCGCATTCCGAAGTTTGTCTCCCAGCTTTGCAATTTTCGCAGTACCTCTTACGTATTCGTTTCTTATCTTGTCCTTTCTTGTCACTCCCAGTCCCCATCTCACCATTTTAAACTCTGCAACTTCCATTTTTCCCATTTGTCTTTCAGTCACTGCCACCGTTTCCATTCCATAAAGCATGGTTGGTTTAACAACACTTTTGTACATTTTACCCTTAACCTTTGCTGATAACTTCCTGTCGCACAGAACTCCAGATACCTTCCTCCAACTCATCCATCCTGCTTGGATCCTTCTCCTTACTTCTTCTTCACATCTTCCATCATTACTAACTGTTGACTCCAGATATTTGAAGTTTTTGGCTTTCTTTACCTTTTCTCCTTGCAACTTCAACTCTTCTCCATCATCCACACCCCCAACCCTCAAATATTCTGTCTTGCTCCGGCTCACTTTCAGGCCTCTTCTCTCCAGTGCATTTCTCCAAATCTAGCTCCTCTAGCTCCCTATGATTTTGTCTACACAGAACTATGTCATCTGCAAACAGCATATCCCATGGTGCGTCTTTCCTGATGTCCTTCGTCAGCCTGTCTATAATGATGGTAAAAAGAAATGGGCTGAGTGCTGAATCTTGGTGGAGTCCAACACCTACCTTGAATTTTTCAGTCAACCCTGCTGAACTTCTCACAGTTGTTGTTGCTCCGTCGTACATATCCTGGATAATCCTTATGTAGCACTCTGATGTTTCAGCTAATCGCAAGCATTCCCACAGTTCCTCTCTGTATACCCTGTCGTATGCTTTCTCCAGGTCAATAAAGGCACAGTGCATGCCTTCTGCCTTTCAGTCCACTTTTCCAACAGCATTCTTAGACAAAAGATTGCATCGGTGGTACTCCTTCCTGGCATGAACCCAAATTGTTGCTCAGCAATTGTCACCTCCTTCCTTATCCTTGCTTCTATCATCCTCTCCCACAATTTCATAGTGTGGCTCATCAACTTGATCCCCCGGTAGTTTCCACATTCTTTGATGTCTCCTTTATTTTTGTACAAAGGTACAAGCACGCTTTTCCTCCATTCATCTGGCATCTTTCTCCTCGCAAGAGTCTGTTGAAAAACTTCACTAAAACCTCCACATCTTTATTGCCTAGAGCAATCCATGCTTCCACTGGTATGTCATCAGGTCCTTGAGCCTTTCCCTTCTTCATCTTCCTCAACTCAGTCCTGACTTCTTCTCCAGAGATATCTTCCACATCCCTTTCTCTCCCTTCTGTTCTCGTTTCTCTTCTTTCTCTAGGGTTTTCATGGTTGA
The DNA here is from genome assembly GCA_963680785.1 of Diplosoma virens. NCBI lineage: Eukaryota > Metazoa > Chordata > Ascidiacea > Aplousobranchia > Didemnidae > Diplosoma > Diplosoma virens. Next base: position 42,905,303 of record OY796891.1, read on the forward strand.
GTAAGTTGTCGAAATACTCCTTCCATCTCTGTTTTACTTTCTCTTCTTTCATCAGAATCTCTCCAGTTTTACTCTTTATTACTCTTACTTGTTGAACATCCTTGCTTTGTCTGTTTCTCTGCTATGCTATTTTGAACACCTCATTTTCCCCTCTTTTGTTTCCAGTTTTTCGTACAGTTCCTCATATTCCTTGTTTCTTGCCTTTGCCACTTCTCTCTTAGCTTGCTTTCTTGCAGTTTTATAGGCCAACTTGCTTGCATCATCTCTGATGGTATCCCATGCCTTTTTAGCTTTTTTGTTATCCTTCAGCTTCTCTTGTACTTCCTGGTTCCACCACCACGTTTCCCGTCTACCTGCCGTGCTAACTTTTCCTGATGTTTCACCCAGTTCTTTTCTGGCAATGCTCTGTATCATTTTTAGTTATTCTTTGCCAGTCTTCCTGTCCACTAAGTATTCCGCTTTCAATCACATCCATTTATTGTTCACTTTCGAGTCCTTTAATTTTCACCATTTTATTCTCTTCACTAATTTTGGTGCTTTCCTCCACTTTGTCCAGATGATTATCGCGCTGACCACTATTCTGTGCTGTTTTGCTACACTTTTATCAAAAACAACTTTTTTATCCACCACCTCCTTGATTCTTCGTCTTCTCACCATGATATAATCCACCTGCGTACTGCGTCCGCCACTGCTGTAGGTGACTCTATGTGCCGGTTTCTTTACAAAATATGTGTTGGTGATCGCTAGTTCCCTTCTCTTAGCAAAATCCACCACTGCTTGTCCTTCATTATTTCTTTTCCCTAATCCATGTCTGCCCATGCGTTTTTCATCACCATTATTCCCTTCTCCTACGTGCCCATTCAGGTCTGCTCTCACCACAATTCTTTCATTCCTTGGTATCTTTTCCACTGTCTCATCTAGGTCCAGCCAGAATGTTTCCTTTTCTTCACGTATGCACCCCGCCTGTGGCGCATATGCACCGATGACATTCAACATAACACCATCAAGCTCCATCTTCAAGCATATTATCAAGTCTGTTACCCTCCATAATTCCACTACCCTGTCCACATGCTCCTTTTTCAATATGATTCCTACACCATTCTTTTTGTTTCCACTTCCACAGTACCACATTTTATATCCACCACATATGCATCTTGCTCTTTCGCCCTTCCAGCGAGTTTCCTGCACACACAGTATGTCCACCCCTCTTCGTTCCATAAGATCCGCCACTTCTCTTCTTTTACCAGTCATGGTTCCAACATTTAATCTAGCAACCCTTAGCTTGATCTTCTTAGCTTTCTTTTTCTCTTCATTTCTCTCCTTCCTTCTTCTCCACTGCTTTCCACCTCTTCTTTGCATCCAAGTAGCATGTCCACCAGTAACCCTTGGTGCCCAGTCACTGGTAACGGTCGTTGTTTTCCCGGGCCTCCACCGATCCGGTATGAAGTTAGATTTTACAACGCGCATTGAAAAATATTTGGCTGTGTTTTACGCCGGATGCCCTTCCTGTCGCAACCCTCTCCATTTATTCGGGCTTGGGACCGGCACCAAGGCTGCTCTGATTTGAACAACCTTAGAGGCTGGGTTTAAAAGAAACCGTCAATGGGTATTAAAAATTAGTGTAGTAGATTTTTTTACTTCGTTTTCCATACAAACGTTTTGCGGTCAAGTTTTAAATTATTGTATAAAAACTTTCAATCTTTGTAACAATTCCCTCAAAAATCTCAAAAGTTTTTGCAAAACACTAATTGTTAAATATTCAAAAAAGCGTAAGACTTACAGGCTTACAGACTTACGTTTTTTTGAATACTTACGCTTAATTTCAACTTGGTTCTCAGTCAGGTGTAACAGCAATATTAAGTTCAATGTTTTTACATTTTAAAACAAAATTCATGATGCTTTAAAAACTATATTTTTTAATTCATTTTTCTTCTAAAATGAAACTTAATTCAAATTTAATTTATGCCAACGTAATTGTAGAAAATTACCAACGCACGTGTTTTATTTTATTTCTCTTGAGTTTCTAATCATAATTTGCGCGAGCACTCGCTGCCAGCGCCTTTTTTGTTTTACGCTTTATTTTTAATTAATCTCACTTTGAAGCATAGTTGTGTCTGCAGCGCGTTGATTTTAGAGCTGGCTTTTTTGCGTTTGTACACACTTCTCAATTTGTGAGGCGACCAACTGCAGTGTTTGTGGGCAGCTGGTTGAAGTCTGAGTAGACTTAGCGTGCAGTTAAGATATTCCCGTTTTCCCCGTGAGTCAGCACCGAAGTGAACTGCTCGATTACCGTTTCCGCTTTCGTTTTCGCTTTCATTTCCACGTTTCAACGTTTCAGTTATTACTTGTTTTCAATTAAATTATTTTCCTTGGTTATTATTTCCTTTTAATTTGTCGAAGCCGGAAGCGCTTAGATCGACACTTCACTTTGCGGTAATCGGCAACTTCAGCGCCGTTTAACGTTACAAAAAGTAATCGAGCATTTTCGGTCATGGCGGAGCAAATATGACGTTGAACCAGTTACTACAACGATATTGGATTTTACGAAGTACAGCTGTTGTTCGCAGAGTACTTAATTTCTACATGCATTGCCGACGACGCTATGAAAAGCTGGGATCACAAAAGATGGCTGATCTTCCTCCGTCGCGTCTACAAATCGATACTCATCCCTTTGCATACTGTGGCGTTGACTACTTCGGACCGTTGCTCGTGAAACAACGGCGTTCTCAAGTAAAAAGATATGGTTGCCTTTTTACTTGTTTAACTTCTAGAGCAATTCATATTGAAGTCGCGATGGATCTGACAACCGACGCCTTCATCAACGCCTTACGTCGTTTCCTATCAAGAAGAGGTCCCGTTCTGCACTTCTTCTCCGACAACGGAACCAATTTCGTTTCCGCCGAGAAGACCCTTCGTGAAGCCCTGCGCCAGTGGAATCAGCACCAGATTGAAGATTTTCTCCTTCAAAAGGAAATTCAATGGACTTTTAATCCCCCAAATTTCAGCCACATGGGTGGTGCTTGGGAGAGAATGATTCGGTCAGTCAGACGAATTTTAACTGCATTGATGACGGAACGAACTCTCGATGACGATCAACTTCACACCTTTTTATTGGAAGCAGAGTCTATTTTAAACTCTCGCCCTCTAACTCCAATCACAACTGATGCAGATGGTTTGGAACCATTGACGCCTAATCATCTTTTGAAATTAAGTCCTACTGGCAACTTCCCCCCTTCACTTCCTTCTGATGAGCACTATTGTCCCAAAAGACGTTGGAAAAATGTACAATATCTAGCTGACCAATTTTGGAAAAGATGGTCTCGAGAATATTTAAAGACGATAATCGCCCGCCAAAAATGGTTTAAGAAAAAGACCAATTTTCAAAAAGACGATGTTGTTCTACTCGTGGACGATTCGATTCCTCGTTCGCAATGGCGTCTTGGCAAAGTTCTAAAGCTGTTCCCCGACGAACAAGGCTTGGTGCGCCAAGTCGTAGTAAAAACGCGTGGTTCTGAAGTGCGGCGGCCCGTTCATAAACTGTGCTTGGTGGTTCCCGCGAATCTTGATGTTATGCCGCGGAAGGACTCTGGTGATCCCGCAATTACCGTAAAATAAAGTTTTTTAAATGTTTCCGTTAATGTTATTTATGTTGTGTGCAGCGTTGGTAATTTTTTTTCTTTCTTTTTTAATTTCTCGGGTGTTGGGAGTGTAGAAAATTACCAACGCACGTGTTTTATTTTATTTCTCTTGAGTTTCTAATCATAATTTGCGCGAGCACTCGCTGCCAGCGCCTTTTTTGTTTTACGCTTTATTTTTAATTAATCTCACCTTGAAGCATAGTTGTGTCTGCAGCGCGTTGATTTTAGAGCTGGCTTTTTTGCGTTTGTACACACTTCTCAATTTGTGAGGCGACCAACTGCAGTGTTTGTGGGCAGCTGGTTGAAGTTTGAGTAGACTTAGCCTGCAGTTTAAGATAATTCCCGTTTTCCCCGTGAGTCAGCACCGAAGTGAACTGCTCGGTAAGGCACCTATGCTTTTTCTTTTTGTGTTTAATTTTTAGTTTGTTTTTATTTATTTACAGATTACCGTTTCCGCTTTCGTTTCTGCTTTCGTTTTCGCTTTTATTTCCACGTTTCAACGTTTCAGTTATAACTTATTTTATATTAAATTATTTTCCTTGGTTTTATTTCCTTTTAATTTGTCGAAGCCGGAAGCGCGTAGATCGACACTTCACTTTGCGGTAATCGGCAACTTCAGCGCTGTTTACCGTTATAGTTCGATATGTTAAAAAGTTCCTAAAAATTTTTATACCAGTGCTTATTGGTTAAATCCAAAAAAAGAAATTTAAAATCATTGTAATAAGAATTAGGCAGGTGAGTGTTGATTAACAACCAATCTCTTAAGATCAGTTATCATTTCCCAAACCTAATGATAATTGTACTTCTTGAGACAAACCGAGTAAAAATGATTCAAGTTAAATCAAATTATAAATTTTTTGTTTTTTCGCTAGTATAATAAAGCTTTAAAAAATTAATTTTAAAAAAAAAACGCTTGATACTAGTTACTCGTAAACCAAAAATACTTCAGTTTTTCTTTCTCCAAATAAACGTTTCACAAAATGCTTCATTAATTGATATTAAAAATTGATTCATGAATACAATTTTATACATCTTTTCACATGAAGTTTTTATGGTCAAGTTCTTAAAATTACTGTGTAAAAACTTTAAGCCTAATTGTCACAAAAATTTTCTCAAGAACCTCACGTTTTAAAGTTTTTAGTACGGAAACACTTTAAGAAAATTTAACAATTACACCTTACAAAAATTTAACAATTAGAAACAATTCTTAAGCAAAATCTAAAAAAGCAGACACATGAATGTCAACAAAAATAAGCAAAGTTGTTGTAAAATTAACTAGGTTGTATGGGCTGGTGATAATGACGTTGCGAAAAAATTACAAGTGTTGTTATCCTCTCGAAACTGACAAAAATAGCGTTAAAAGTGAGAATAACAGAAAAAAGAAAGTCTGTAGGTTTGATGCAAAGAGGAAAAGTGAAAATTTTACGGTTGGTTTTTGCTTTTAGAGCAACAGATATTCAATCGGGACCGTATATCTTAAAACGGGGGTCAAGAAAAAAACATTTACTGTATAAAAATTCCTGAGCGCTAAAAAAAGGAATGTTGCTTGTTCTGACGGTACATGAAAAAGAAAAATTGTTAAAGTAGGTTGGTTATTTTTTGTGAGTGACTTGCTTTCGTTCTGGCATTAAACTTCAAAAAGAATTGAATTTTGTTGTATGGACCAATTTGTTCTCAAACACACAAGCTTTCTGTTTGCATTTTTTAGTTCACTGAAAACAAGTTGAAAGGAAAACAAATACAAGTTGAAACGTTCCATCAATGCAAAAAAAATTTTGGTAACTGGAAAAAAGTGCGTTCCACCATAACGTTATAAATTAGGTTTACGGCCACTGACATGCAATTTGGTTTTTAGCCAGTAACATGCAAAAGGTTGTCTACCCTGGACTAAACTATAGACAGGGTTAACTAACTATAAATTTTGTACTTAATGCTAATTTTTGTGCTTACTTTCAAGAACATTGTTGTTACAGCAAGCATTGCATGAGTTTCGAACCGCTTCCTTTTATTTTTGATTCTTTTGTTATTAGTAAACCTTTAGTTCGCGTTAATTGATTCTTTCGTTTCCGGTCGCATTCTTTGTCATAATTATCTTTAAGCATCGTTTTTTTATTCTTATTTATTGTGGATCGTTTTTTGTAAAACTATTTAGAGTTATCGATAGATAAGAATTGGTCTTGTGAGTGAATATTTGTAAAAGAGTGTTACGAAGTATACTGTTTGAATTTATTTGTTATAGCAGCAGACGTATATTTGTGGTAAAACAATTTAAAATCGTATCGTTCTGAATTGCATCGCATCGCATCGCATCACTTAGCATTATTTGGATCGCACGCATGCAAGCATCATTCTGAATCAACTTACTTTGAATCGCTTAATTTGGCTCAAGTGCGCTATAACGGTAAACGGCGCTGAAGTTGCCGATTACCGCAAAGTGAAGTGTCGATCTACGCGCTTCCGGCTTCGACAAATTAAAAGGAAATAAAACCAAGGAAAATAATTTAATATAAAATAAGTTATAACTGAAACGTTGAAACTTGGAAATGAAAGCGAAAACGAAAGCAGAAACGAAAGCGGAAACGGTAATCTGTAAATAAATAAAAACAAACTAAAAATTAAACACAAAAAGAAAAAGCATAGGTGTCTTACCGAGCAGTTCACTTCGGTGCTGACTCACGGGGGAAAACGGGAATATCTTAAACTGCAGGCTAAGTCTACTCAGACTTCAACCAGCTGCCCACAAACACTGCAGTTGGTCGCCTCACAAATTGAGAAGTGTGTACAAACGCAAAAAAGCCAGCTCTAAAATCAACGCGCTGCAGACACAACTATGCTTCAAGGTGAGATTAATTAAAAATAAAGCGTAAAACAAAAAAGGCGCTGGCAGCGAGTGCTCGCGCAAATTATGATTAGAAACTCAAGAGAAATAAAATAAAACACGTGCGTTGGTAATTTTCTACATGCGCAATCTAATAATTCAACTTCTTTTTAAATTGGTGCGCATTTTAAACGAATCAAATTCCCTATAACAATTGTCTTATACTTCAAGATTTTTAGTGTGCTTATTTCTAAAAAACGTGCTTATACCTTGAAAAGAATAGTCATTAAAATTCAAGTAGAAAGAGCAAGAAAAATAATTTGTATTAAAAAACTTCACTCTGTTTTAGTTTATTGCACTTTGAAGGTGGGCTAAGTTGAATATTAAAAAAGTAGATTTTCTTACCGCCTGTTGTAAAAAAAAAGTCTTTTGTTTTAATGGATGGTTGGATCACGAAGCCTTGATTGTATGCCTATAAACTTACTTTAATAAAGACCAAACGAACAGGCCTATTACGCCTTATGGTATATAAACTTGCTAGAAATACGTCATCAAACGAAAATTTAGTGACTTTAAAAATAGTGCGTAATTTAAAATTTGAAACAAGTTAAAAAATTGAACCTAAATTGACCAAGCCAAAAAATGATCTTTAATTTGAACAAATAAAAAAAACCTATAAAATCAGTTACTTTTCAATTTATAATATTTATAGTAATGTAATAATAATAACATTCGTCGTCGTCGTTTGAAGGGCATCCACTCCAGGTCAGACACAAACAAGACTGGGGCCGAGGGTTTATCCTTTTACTACCCAGACTGCCGCACTGCCCAAATCAGATGCTGGCAGTGATGTTATTAAGCCAGCATCGAGTTTTGTCATCCAAAACCATCAGACCTCATGCTCCATGTGGTGCCCGATGTATAGGGCACGCTATTAGAACGTGGTCTGAGGTTTGTTCAGAGGCGCCACACTCGCAATTCGGTGAAGGAGCGAGACCCCATTTGTGCATGGACGAATGGAATCGCCCAACACCAGTCCGCAAGCGGTTAAGCTCAACCCAAGCTGCTCGGAGTAAGCCCATCCCAACAGGCCTGGCACCGGTCCCGGGCACAAAAGCACGGAGCCTGGAAGCACCTTCACGGTACTCCGTTTTCCATTTGTGATTTGTCCATTCAGAATCGCGGATGCCAAGTCTGGCAAGGTTGTCCAAAAGATTCCACACTGTTGGCACAAACGGGCGTCTAGATCTTAGTCTCATTGGCGAATATCTGAGTACTCACTTAAAAGACCATACAAGATATCGTCGTCGTCGTCGTCGTCGTTTGTCGTCGTTTGAAGGGCATCCACTCCAGGCCAGACACAAACAGGACTGGGGCCGAGGGTTTATCCTTTTACTACCCCAGACTGCTGCACTGCCTGGATCAGATGCTGGCAGTGATGTTATTAAGCCAGCATCGAGTTTCATCATCCAAAACCGTCAGACCTCGTGCTCCATGTGGTGCCCGATGTATGGGGCACATTGTTAGTACATGGTCTGCGGTTTGCTCTGAGGCGCCACACTCGCAATTCGGTGAAGGAGCGAGACCCCATTTGTGCATGGACGAATGGAATCGCCCAACACCAGTCCGCAGGCGGTTGAGCTTAACCCAAGCTGCTCGGGGTAAGCCCATCCCAACAGGCCTGACACTGGTCCCGGGCACAAAAGCACGGAGCCTGGAAGCATTTTCACAGTACTCCGCGTTCCATTTGTGATTTGTCCATTCAGAGGCGCGGATGCCAAGTCTGGCAAAGTTGTCCAAGAGATTCCGCGCACCTGGCACAAACGGGTGTCTGGATCTTAGTCTCACTTGGCCAGTATCTGAGGACCCACTTAATAGACCATGCAAGATATGATCGGGATCCAGAGATCCACGGTGAGCCAAGGAGAGTGTCGCTCCCAGTCGGCGAAGCTCAGCTGGCTGGATGCCTGAAAGTACAGGTAGGTGGTCCGTTGGAGTGGGACGCAGGCATCCAGTAACTATGCGCAAGGCGTCATTCAAGACACTGTCGATGAGGCGAGTGTGAGCACTGCGATACCAGACTGGCGCACAGTACTCAGCTGTTGAGTAGACTCGAGACAAGGTGGCTATGCATAGTGTTTTAGAACCAGCACCCCATCCCGAGCCCACGAGTCGCCTCAGCAGTGTGACGCGCGACGATAGTTTTTTGCGCAATGCCACTAAATGGTGACGAAACGTGAGCGATCTGTCCAGTTTTACCCAAAGATAAGTAGGGGTTGGACAGAACGGTAAACGTCTACCGTTGTTGTAGACCTTTAGCTCACGTTTGGCCTCTCGGTTATTTAAATGAAAGGCTGCCGTCACCGTCTTCATGTGACTGAGCTTCAACCTCCAAGTCTGGAGATACGCTGACAGTGTGGACATGTCTTGGCTTAATGTCCCCTCCAAGTCCTTCCAGTTTCCAGAAGAGTGCAACAATGCTAAATCATCAGCATAAGCAAACATTCTGGAAATCATGGAAGGAAGAATGTACGTATAGATGTTAAATAGGAAGGGAGCCAAGACCGATCCCTGAGAAACGCCGTTTTTAAGACGGCGTAGCCTGCTTTGCTTGCTGTCACTTGGTGGTAAGGGTGAAACTTCGATTTCGAATAAGCTCCATAATCATTTTGACCATGTGCTTATCCGGAAGTAGTCTCAGTAGCTTGCTGGTAAGACCACGGTGCCAGACAGTGTCATAAGCAGCTGTCAGATCGATAAATACGGCACCGGCCTTCTTTTTAGTCTCAAAAGAATCCTCGATGTTCTGGGTTAGCAGAACAACTTGATCTACGGTTGACTTCCTGCGTCGGAACCCATCCTGCTCTTTAGGGAGCAGTGGATCGATTAATGGTTTAACGCGAGCGTAGATAAGCCTCTCGAGGATCTTGTAGGGGACCCATAGCAGAGATATCGGTCGATAACTCTTTGGATCCCCCACGGGCTTTCCTGGTTTTGGGATCGCGACCACAAGCGCTCTTCTCCAGATCTTGGGAATTTTGAGTCGGCGCAAACATGAAGAAAGGAAGTCACGTAACCAGGACTTTAAAGCAGCTCCGGCATGGAGTATAAGCTCTGGGAAGATGGAATCAGGTCCCGGAGCTTTACCTGGTTTTAAGTGCTGAAGGGCAGCAGCAAATTCTCTCTGTGAAAAACTGTCAGAGATATTTACTGCATCTGGTGTTGTGGCCCTCCAAAGGTCAGACACTTCTTGAGAGACAAGTCGAGATGACTTGCGATCAACAGCCTCGTATTTCCCACTTCTAACCAGCTGAGATGCAATAGCATCGGCTGAAACGGGACAGTGACGAGGAGAGTGTCGTGACCTGCCAGTAAGGTTGTTCAAAATACTCCACGCTTTTCGACTAGAGTGTGAGAAGTTAATGCTCCGAACTGCTTCGGACCATCGATCCCTCTGCTTTCTGTCAAGCTTGGCAAGCAGAGCTGTAGCAGCCAAACTTGAGTCGTCTCCCTGAGGAGACTGCAGAAAGGTTTTATAGAGGGATTCACACTTTGCATCCCAACACGGAATATAGTTATTTCGATACCCGCGTGGGATATGATATGATCGGGATACAGATATGATCGGGATCCAGAGATCCACGGTGAGCCAAGGAGAGTGTCGCTCCCAGTCGGCGAAGCTCAGCTGGCTGGATGCCTGAAAGTACAGGTAGGTGGTCCGTTGGAGTGGGACGCAGGCATCCAGTGACTATGCGCAAGACCTCGTTCAAGACACTGTCGATGAGACGAGTGTGAGCACTGCGACACCAGACTGGTGTACAGTACTCAGCTATTGAGTAGACTCGAGATAAGGTGGCTATGCATAGTGTTTTAGCACCAGCACCTCATTCCGACCCCACGAGTCGCCTCAGCAGTGTGACGCGCGAGGATATTTTTTGGGAAATGCCACTAGATGGTGACGAAACGTGAGCGATCTGTCCAGTTTTACCCAAAGATAAGTAGGGGTTGGACAGAACGGTAAAAGTCTATCATTGTTGTAGACCTTTAGCTCACGTTTGGCCTCTCGGTTATTTAAGTGAAAGGCTGCCGTCACCGTCTTCATGTGACTGAGCTTCAACCTCCAAGTCTGGAGATACAATGAAAGTGTAGAGATGTCTTGGCTTAATGTCCCCTCCAAGTCCTTCCAGTTTCCAGAAGAGTGCAACAATGCTAAATCATCAGCATAAGCAAACATTCTGGAAATCATGGAAGGAAGATCGTACGTATAGATGTTAAATAGGAGGGGAGCCAAGACCGATCCCTGAGAAACGCCGTTTTTAAGACGGCGTAGCCTGCTTTGCTTGCTGTCACTTGGTGGTAAGGGTGAAACTTCGATTTCGGACAAGCTCCATGATTATTCTGACCATGTGATAATCCGGAAGTAGTCTCAGTAGCTTGCTGGTAAGACCACGGTGCCAGACAGTGTCATAAGCAGCTGTCAGATCGATAAATACGGCACCGGCCTTCTTTTTAGTCTCAAAAGAATCCTCGATGTTCTGGGTTAGCAGAACAACTTGATCTACGGTTGATTTCCCACGTCGGAACCCATCCTGCTCTTTAGGGAGCAGTGGATCGATCAATGGCTTAACGCGAGCGTAGATAAGCCTCTCGAGGATCTTGTAGGGGACCCATAGCAGAGATATCGGTAAATAACTCTTTGGGTCCCCCACGGGCTTCGTTGGTTTTGGGATCGCGACTACAAGCGCTCTTCTCCAGATCTTGTTGCAAAAGTCCTGGTAAGCCGCATCCACATCAAGTGAATCAGGCGGCAACAAAGTCTTTGCGAATTTATTCGTCAAAGCAATGTAGTGACTCCATTTGTCCTTGCGGAAGTTCCATCGTTTAGCAGGCATGCTTGGCACTGCCATAGCAAACCTTGGTGGTGTAATAAGCGAGGGTCGATGTTATGATCTGGGGAACTTGTCAAGGACACGTCTATCCGGTAAGCGACTGTTTGGACCTACGCTAGCGAAAGCTAGATTGCATTGATGCCAGTGTTCCAGCGTCCTTGGCATTATATAGGAGGGCAAGACAATTAATACTTGCCCAACCAACCAAGCACTCACAATCCGGACTGTTGTCATCGTAACCCCAGTCAGCATGACGACAGTTAAAATCGCCAGCGTAAAGACCTGGGTGAGGAAACACTGGGAGATCCAGGGTTCGCAATCGCGTTGGCGGTGGTTTGTAGACGTTGATTATTTTATAGCCATCAACGTCCACACGCAACCATTCGATCTCCGATGTTAGTGGAGATTGGTCCAAAAGTGTGTATCTTAGTCGCTCGTGGACAAACATGGCAAGACCATGCTTCCTGCTTAAAGAAGACCCAGCTAGTTGGTAGTTTGGAAGTACCAACTTCTCTGCATCAGTGCAGTGGGTTTTCTGCAATAGAATGACGAGCGTCTCAGACTGCATAGCGAGGTAATGAAGAACGTTCATCTTGCTTGCAGTGAGGACTTCGATTTTCAGCGAAAGAATAGTAGGTCTTCGGAACTTGTTGGTAATGTGCTCTGAAAAGGGCGGTTTTATCCAGGCATTGCCCCGTCCTGAAAAGGACGTTTACCAATTAGCAGACCCACACTGAACATCGGAATAGGTGGATATCCTTCCGTTTTGGTAGGTTTGGTTTCGGTCTGTATCTTTAACACCAATGAACAGACTTACTCACGGCCCAGGCTACGTGAAAGCACCTACCATCTGGGCCATAATAATAATATTCTATTTATGATATAATGTACAGTAAAGAGTTTGGTTAAATTTTGTAAACTTTTATGTTCACTAAATAAAGCTTCAGCTAAAAGAAACCGTTCTTAGTTGGTAAAGACAAAATAAGGTCTTGACGTTACACAATAAGATGTACAATAAAATTTTAAGCTTATTGGTTGCTACTTTTGGCCACAAAATAAAAAAGACTATTTGGATTATACCAGTTGGGAAGAAACATTATCTTGATGGCGAACGCAAGTGATTTGGTCTCCGTTTTTTTTTTGGGGTAAGACCCAGAGGTAGATGTCTCGAGACACGTTTTTTGAAGTTTTGGTCTCGTAACCCCAAAGTCTCATTTCGGTCTCGGACCACTACGTCTCGATTCCAGGTTGAGGTATTGGAGCGTTGTAAGCAAAGCTCACAGATGTTGTAAATATGTCTTGATTTTTGGTAAAAATGATTATTTGTACGTTTTTTAGTCATTTGGGCGCCATGGCCCTCTTTAAATTTGCCATTAATTGCAGTAGAATTGAACCATTGCCATTAAGAAGCCTGGCCACCGCATAAGGTGTTCGAGAAATTATAGAACTATTTCTATCAACATTTAAACGTCTTGCATTTAATATTTTTAATAAAAAAATTTGGTTGTTCAAAATGCGGCTACCGGTATATCACGTTTTAATTGTAGTCAATACTATTCGACGACATTATAATAGGTTGCATTTTTGAGCATTAAGCAATTGATGCGATTGCAGTTCAAAACCTACTCGCTTGGTTCTGTTGTGTCGTTGTGGAAAGATACTTTATTACTTTATGGCACTGTTTTTTGCTTTAAATTTCAGTCATATTACAAAATAAAAATTAGAAATATATATCGAGTTATAGGACAGATGGCATTAAAGAGTGCATTGTGCATTGTGCATCACGCAATGCAAGCCCGAGCTCACTGCCCGACCATGATTTTGAGTGTTAAACTCGCATCAGGGACAGTCAGTTTACCCACGTTTTGTCGCAGAGCTGTTCATATACTGTATATAGAAAAAAATCTAAGACTTATATTGTTCCACCGGATGCATTGCTGCAATGGTAGAAGCGTCATTGTGCATCACGCACGCCGATGACCAGGTGCTAGAAAGATATCGAGTCTTAGAACAGATGACATTAAAGAGCATCATCGGTGCATTGTATTCACCCACGCCGAACCCGAGCTTACTACCCGACCATGGTTTCGAGTTTTAAACTCTCGTCAGGAACAGTCTGCTTATCCAAGCTTTTCGGTTCTATCAGTGCAGCAATGCATCTGATAGAATCCCACAAGTCTTAGATTTTTCTCTTTATGTGTGAACCAGCTATGTGACTATACCTGGGTTAATTCAGTTGATTTGATGCCTGAAAAAATTAGTAAATGGTCTGTTAAAGTGGGACGCAAGCATACAAATGTTAAGGCGCAAGCATATTCAAGACACTACATATGAGGCGAGCATGTGCGCTGTAAAGTACTCAGCTGTCGAGTTAAACAAATATATAGGGCAACAGCGTGACGCGAAAAGATATTTTTTTGCGCAATGCCCAAGGTTGTCACGAAACGTTGAGCAATTGTTCCAGGTTTACCCCTAGATATATAGGAATCAAATAGAATGGTAAAAGTTCATTGTGTTGCAAACTTTTAGCTTAGGTTTGGCTTCTCGTCTATTATACTGAAAAGCTGCCGTCACCGTCTTTGAGTGACTGAGTTTCATCCTTCAAGTTTAGAGAAAGGGTGAAAGAGTAAATATGTCTTAATTTAAAGTCTTTTTAGTTTTGAGAAAAATGCAACAATGAAAGATAGTCCGCATAGGCGAGCATTTGGAAAATTGTGGAAGCCTTAATAGTATGTATAGAGGTTGAAAAAGAAATAAGCCAAGACCGATCCCAAAGGAACGCCTTTTATCAGAAGCTTGCTTTGCTTGTTACCAGTAACAAGGATAAAATTTTGATTCTATGATCATTCTAACCATGTGCTTATCTGAAAGAGGAGTAATTTTGATTTTTAGATAATTATTTAAAAGTGGTAATAATTCAAAGCTTTTCAAAGTGCTCGACAACTGGAAAGTAGAAGCAATTTATTGAAAATGTACACACCCAATAAATTAAAAATACTAAAACCCGACAGTCATTTCACCTGCAGGTGCTGAATCATCAGGGGTATTTAAAAAGTATAAAATTAAAGATTATTTTAATATTAAAGAAATGCTAAAATACAAAAATCTGTGATAAAACCGGAATTGCTACACTAGCTGGCATGAACTCTGCATTTGAAATGCAGCTTGAACCGAGCAAAGTTATCTCAGATCAAAGGTACAAAAACTGAAAGCATACTGAACAAAATCGACACTCAAGCTTGCGTGCAAGTGGAAACATCAAAAAGCAGAACGTTGTGAATAAAAAAATACGCAAAGAGCATCAGGTTGGCGGTTCATTACCACGCGTGAGATATTACTGATCTATATGCTTTTGGTTTTCGTACCTATGATCTGCAATCACTTTATTCGGTTCAAGCTGTATTTCAAATGCAGAGTTTGTGCCAGCTAATGTGGCAATTCCGGTTTTATGATAGATTTTTGTATTTTAGCATTTCTTAAATATTAAAATAATTTTAAATGTTATACTTTTTAGATACCCCTGATGATCCTACACCTGCAGGTGAAACAGACTGTCTGGTTTTTTTGGTATTTTTTAATTCCATGGTGAGTATATTTTCAATAGGTATTTATTTAAATATTTTTATTTATTTCAGTCATCAATCTTATGCATAAAATGAATAATGATTTCAAGAAGAACGTTTGTCAGTAATCAGAGAAATATTGGAAATTTGGTTTCATACCTGCTGTCCATAGTGAGCGGTTAGGTTTCCGCCTTTTATGCCAACAATGCTTAGGCAACGAATCAATGAAATGACGTCGTCTTGAGGCGCATTTGAAGGCGAAACATAGTGCGTACGTACACTTTGATTTGAATTACTTCAAATCCTTATTAGATAAATTTGAAAAAAGATTAACAATAAAGTCTCTGTTTACTGCCCAAACTGTTACAGCTAGTCGCACTTTTGAGGCTAGTTATGAAATTTCTTTACTCATTGCTAAATCAGGAAAAAATTATATCATAGGGGAGGATTTGATTGAAACATCAATATCAGGATTTGTTAAAACAGTTCTGAATGATGATGATGATGTTAAGATGTATAAGATGACAAAGATGTTAAAGCCATACCACTCAGTAACAACATTGTCAGGAGAAGAATAGATAAAATGAGTCAAGATTGTGAAATGCAACTTGTTGAAAAACTGCAACCAAGAAATTTCTCAGCAGTGTGGATGGATCAACTGTGAGAGACATCGAGGCCTTATTGTTATCCTATGTAAGATATATTGATAAAAGCGAATTTGCTGAAGAAATGTTATTTTGCGAATCGTTAGAGACCACAACTACTGCCACTGATATATATAATAAATCAAAACACTACTTAGAAGACAACAATATAACAATGGAGAATATAACTTCTTCAACAGCTGATGATGCTCCTGTTATGATGAGCAAGAAATATGGCAGCTTAAAAATTGATGAAAGATGAGAATTCGCAAATGCTTTTTGTATACTGTATCATTTACAGAGAAAGCTTTAGTGGCAAAAAATATTTCTCCTAAACTTAATAAGATGCTGAAATCAATTATAAAATGCATCAATGCTATCAAATCTAATGCCAAATCTGAGCGAACGCCTTTTCAAGCAATTTTGTGAAGATAACAATGCAGACCACGTGGGACTTCTACTTTACAGTGAGGTACGGTGGCTTTTGAAGGGGAATTGTTTGAAAAGATTTATGGAATTTTTTCGTAAGCTTATTGACATTTTAAGTGACATTAAAATGAAGCACCTGCTAACCATAAATGGAAAAATCATTTGTGAGTTATTTAGTTGATATTTTTGAAAAACTAAAATTGTTAAATAAAAGCTTCAAGGAAGAGATAAAACTCTTGTTGAAGTAAAAGTAAAGATATTTGGCTTCATTTATTTTATCGAATTATGCCAAAAACACATTTCCGACAAAAATTTTGAACAGTCTTATTGATTAAAAAAATGAGACTGTTTATCGTAACCCACAATTATAGGACAATACCTACATCTGTTTACCGTAAACCCACGATTACAGGACAATACCTGAACTGGAAATCCTTCAGCCTTCGAAAAAAAAAAATCAGTTCAATTTCCACCCTTGTACATCGAGCCTTAATGATCCGCTCAGACTGCAAGCTGAACTTAGAAAAATTTTTTCAATGTTACTCATAAATGGCTGCTCCGACCACGTCATTGAGAAAACAATTGCCTGTAAATTAAAAAATTTTACATCACCTACTTCACATACGGTGAAAAGATGCCTGTCTATTTTCATCTGACCTCGTTGGGAACTCCTTCAGTTGGACTGAAAAGTAAAATCAAAGCCAGCCTGGAAAAATGCTTCTTTGCAATAGAGCAACGTGTTATTTTTACATTTATATTATATTTTTACATTTATTTATATTTTTACATCTCGCCCACTTCTTCCTGCAATCAAAAATGATGCATTGCCTGCTTCGCTTTTAAGCAATGTAGTTTATAAATTTTCTTGCCACTGTGATAGTCGGTACGTAGGCCGCACATCTCAACGATTACAGGACAGAATTTGTCAACACGTACCAAAACCTATTAGAACCGGCCAAATTTCAAACTCTCGCAATATCTCCACTCGTTTTGTTTAGTAAATCTGCGATTGGTCAACACCTTTTTAACCCTATTTTCGCAAAAAATTACAGTGATGAAAAATTTGCTATTCTTTCGTTTGGTCGTTCGTCTTTTCATTTATCTGATTTAGAAGCGGTTTACATCAAATCATGCAAGCCAAATTTATGCTGCCAAAAAGAGTTAGTTTACAACTTGAAACTGTTGCTTTGATCACGTGTTGTGACGCTTCTCTCATACAACCAATCATCTTCGTCCAGCTTTATTACAAAATCAATTGAATTTTTCTTTCCTTCATTCCGACGTTTATCTTGTGACAAGTGTCTGACGAAAAGCTTAGAGATAAGTTTTTTATTAGCTATCTTCAAATTTTGTACGACTAATCACTTGTTTAAATACTTTCGTAATAGGTATAGCAACCAACAACGTAACATTAAATTCTAGAGAACTGCAAAGAACTTTTACTAACTGGAAACTAAAGATTTGAACAACAAAACGAATTCACTTGTATTTAAAAGTTTCGATTGTGATGAACAATCACAATTATTCACATATACAAAAACAAAATCCCAGATATTGCAGGAAGGGAAGATTCAAATAAACAGAATTGCTTTATTGTTATCAAAATTTGTTCAAAGTTTGCGGGCCAGATGATTTTCTTTGGCTGGCCGTAGGTTGCCGACCTCTAAATTGCGTTTATAATTCGCTTTTACTTAAAAGAGAAAAGTGATTAAGAAATAAAGAAGACGAGAGAAGGTTTTTAAACAAAAGAAGAAAAAAAATTTTAAAAAAAGATAGTGGCGGCCGATAGTAAAAGAGATCCGGTTTTGCAATGGGACCATGAAATCACAATTACAGTATAACACTCTTAACCACTCGATCGTATTCTTTGTTATTATTTTATTATCTGATTAGCTGAAGAGCAAACAAGTTGTTTTGTTATGGTTTTTAGTAGTGCATTTTAATTTAATACACAATTTATCTGCCAATCACAGTTTTTCTTGCTTTATTTTATAATAAAAGCTTTGCTTTATTTTATACTCCGCATAGAACGATCGCAGCGGCGATGGTATGGCCATGTAACACGAATGTCCCACGAGCGAACAGTAAAGCAAATAATGGATGCTCTTCCGAGTAGCAAAAGGCCTAGACGGTGACCCGGAACTCTCTGGTGGAAGCATATTGAAGATCTGGCCTGGTCACGTTTTGAAATTGCACCAGCAAAACTGCTGCTAGTTGCAGAAGATTGGGATGCTTGGAGATTCCAACTTGAGCTGCTGCCCCCGAAATCCCAAAAGGACAAGCAGGCAAAGGGAAATACACTGAAATAATTCAATATTATTCCTGAAAATGATAATGATAATGATGATGATGAAAGTTATCTTATGTTATTACAACAAACATCATAAAAAGATAAATACATATTAAGACCAGAGTTGGATCAATTACAAAAATACAAATCAATTGCAATTATAATTGCAATTACACATAAAATATTTTTAATTGTATTACAATTACTACTATTTTAGGGTTGCCATACATCAGGATTTTCCTGGACATGTCTGGAATTTCATGTGCAAATCTTGGTTAGAAAAAAATGTTAAAAGGTGTTAATATGTCCGGAATTCTCGAATTATAAATGCTTCAAGAAATTTAATCAGAAAGCAATTTTTTTGTAAAAATTTTTTTAGTTTAAAGCAAATTTGCTTGTGTGAAATAATCAGTTGAAATGCTGTTGCACCTGTGTAAAATATCATGTGTAGAATGCATCTTTCTACCAAAACCTCCCATCACTGATGTATTAACCACTGCTACACATTTAATATCAGCCTCAAGATGAATGAGCAACACATGAAACTCAGAATTATATGTTAAACAGAAACATGGTAGAGAAACTAAATTTGAAACAGTCGTTTCAATCCAGAACCGAAAGTTGCATTATCACACGAACAAATTTTCTAAGATCTTGTTGTTTATTTTTAAACAAACAAATGAACAATTTTTCTTGACTTTTTTTATCAGAAACCAATCATGGTTTAGTCTGTTTGATTAAAATCAAGCACAAAAAATTGACGTAAACCTTTAACAAAAAAGAATAAAAACGCAGAAAGATAAGAACAAGAAAAACCCGTAAACTATGAATAAACAATATTTGTTATATCAGTAGAAAGTTGCAATATATGTACCGATAACAAATAAATATTTGATAACAAATAATTAATTAAAAGCAATGTCGAAAAAATTATGAAAAATCATATAAAACAATTGTAACTACAAGCAAGAATTTACACCAATTATCGAAAAAACAATATTTTGCAGAACTTCTATACTTCGTTTACAAAAATACTACAGTTTCAAATGTAGCAAATTTGTTTTGAAATAAACAAAATTAAAAACTTTTTGATTTTTCGCTTGTTGTCTTATTTTAAATCTTAAAAGTTTGTCATTCAAAAAAATTTTTTTGATACTTTTATATTTTTTGTAATTCTAAAAATCCGCCCGTTAATGTATTTCCGATTCCGATTCCAATTCCCATGCTGCTGGTTCAAGTTTATAGCAAGTCGAAGAAGGTATGGAGCAGATTTTCAGGATTTGCTATTATTGTGACTGTACCACGTACCACGTATCTAATTGAAAGAATTAAAAGGGAAAAGCCGCGTTAACTATTGACATCAATCGGAAATGAACAAAAAAATCCACTGAACTGACTTAGTTTTCTTTTTATTCATGCTAGCTTTTGTGAATTACTTTTTGCTCACTTCGTTAGGAGTAACAAAATTAATGCTAGTAGGTAATGTTTATGACGTTGCACGCTTTTGCAAATTAACAAAGAATAGGTTATATAAAAAGTTTTTTGAAAAACAAAAAACAAACAAATTAATTAATAAAATTTCATTATTTTATGACAAGGCAAAAGCAATCTATGATTGCATGATTATTTAAACATATATTATTATCACTAAAAAACAAATTATTTCTGACAACTCTTTAAAATTTTACATCCAAATTTCCGTTTGATTGCACATTTTTTGCAAGTCTACAAGTTTTCACAAATTAGATCCTAATCAAAAAAAACTTTTTTTAAAACAACATAAAAATTCTATGAAACATAATGAGTGTTTCTCTTTTTATGACCCACAAATTCGAAACAATATTCGGACCAGTCAATTGGTTATTTCTAATTTAACAATGAATGGTGACTTAACAATGAATGATGACTTACTGCAGCCTTTGTAGCCTGACAAAGACGTAAAACATTCAAATATGTAAACTGGTCTAACTAAAAACAAACAAACCTTTCTTAGACAAAAACCCTGGGGCGACAGAACGTACAGATTAACCGCAAGAAAGATTTGATAGATCAAAATAATAAATTAAACTGAGAAGTTATAATTTACGAAAAAAAAGCGTTTAAAATCAATTATAATCAAGATCTTTTTTTTATTGGGTAAATGTAGATTTATTCCGTACCACTTTGTTATCCTATCTGAAAGACATAATACTTATTTGACATAAAGACTTCCTTGCTAAATTTGATATAACTCCAGAGAAAAGATTGTAGTGTTATTATAGTACTTTTGGTGATTTTATAAACAGCAACAGTATTACGGGTAGAATTAGGCCTTGTCCACAAGCTGTAGTTTCTCAGCGTAAAAGTATTTATTCGTTATATTTCTACGCCCGCCGCTGGCGTAGAATAAACACTTTTACACTTTTACGCTGAGAAAATACGCCTAGTGTAGACAAGGCCTTAAGTTAAGGTTACGTTAAAGTTAAGTTAGAGTTACGGTTAGTCCCATCTAGATTATTTTTGTGGGATAGTTTATTTTCAAAAATTTGACATGGCAAATAAAATAGCGAATCTCAATTGTAATATTACAGTAACACTATGAATAAGATTGTGTACCAACACAACACTTCCATTTTAAGTCACAAAAAGACAATTCAATAAAGTAATATAGCCACCAAATTAAACATATTTACAACGACAGATTAGTTATTGAAACTCTACACATTTAGCCCAAACTATTGTTCAGAGGTTCCCAATTGAAATCCATGGATCACGAATATCTAAAAGTGCTTTGGAAATCCACAAGCTTGTATATGTAAGACAAAATAAAATAAAAAACAAAAACATTTTTTAATTGGTTATGCTTACAGTCAAAAAATTCTTTTAAACTAACCATTTTGCTTTAATTTTCAATTTTGATCATGATGTTACATAAAGTTGATAAACCACTGTTCCAATTTATGATGATTAACTATTACTTTTTTATGTAACAACTAACCATATATTTGATATCAAGCTATAATTTAATGGAAAAAAAGCTTGCAAGAATTGAGAATAATCACGTTACTTCTAATCCTTAACAAAAAATAGTGGGCGAAGCAGCCCAGTGTGATAATATTTAAATTGCAAGCAAAAAGTGAGTTTAATGTTTAATCTACTTTAGTGTTTCTTGTTTTGTTCATAAAAATGACATCTAATGACAAGTTTTTGATTAAAGTCCGCGCTGCATACTTATAATGGTGATTCCGCTTGAAACGGAAACCAGCAACCAGGCCGACAAGGTCATACGAAGAAGGAAACATAAAGAAGGTCAAGAAATATTCTCAGTCAAAGTACTTTGGCATTGCTTCGCAAAAAACAATAAACTGCATAGAATAGCTTGATCAACTAAAATATTTAACCATAAGCAATTTGCTCAACATTTTTGCTTTTATTACTGTATATTCTACGCTGATCCCACTATGATGGATTGTAATTATATTTTTTTAACAATTCTTCTAATTCTTTGGCTTTTACAGTTCTATGCTGTGACCTCCAGGACCGGTTAGACATAGACTCTTCTGAATTATTGCTGTTGCGTGAAATTGCTCGCTTTCGCAGGTTTTGTGAAATGGCACAATGAAGGTTTGCACTGGACTGGTTGCCATAGTTAACAATCCATGGGTGTTTTAGTGCCATCTCTGCGGTCATTCGCTCTGTAGGATTCGGGGTCAAAAAAAGTTTTATAAAATGCGTGGCCGAATCCGATATTTGTGGCCAAGGATCCCCACTGAAACTGTAATCTTGGCTAATAATCTTTTTGAACAACTCTGGTTTATTTTCGTCGTCAAAAGGCATTGTTCCGCTCAGCATTATAAATGTAATAATTCCAAGAGCCCAGTTGTCAACGGCACAAGTATAGGGTTTTCTCATAATAACTTCAGGGGCAATATATTCAGGTGTACCGACAATTGCTGTCATTGTGATATCGTCACCAGATCTTCTAGTTGATGCGAAGCCAAAGTCAGTGATTAAGACTTTTGAATCATCTGCGGTACTTTGATAAAGTAAGTTTTGCGGATTCAAATCTCTGTGAGTGATTCCCAACTTATGTAAGTAATTTACAGCTTGCAGAACCATTTCCAAAATTTTAACCGCATCACGTTCAGAAAACCTTTTTCTCATAATGATTCGATCAAAAAGTTCTCCTCCAGTTGCAAGCTCCATTACCATGTAACATTTTCCTGGACTTTCAAACACTTCAACTAATTGGATTATAAATTCATGTCGAACTCTCCGCAAAACTCGCAATTCTGAATCGTATTTTTCTTTTCGTTTTCTTTCTTTAACATCCACTACCTTCATGGCAAAAACCTGGCTGGAACCTTTTTTTTGAACTCGCACAACTTTGTTGAATAAGCCTCGTCCAATTAAAGCTTTCACATCGTATTTTGCTAAAACCCTTGGATCAAACTTGCCTTTGTACGTGCTGATAGTTTTTATTGAGTAAAAGAGTTTATTTTTTTCCAAATTTTCTTCTTCAAAAGCATATTTTGGTTTTATTTTTTTAAAATCCGAATGGATTGATTTGATGTGTATGTTTTCTTTGGTTCCTTCATTGGAAGTTCCAGGCAAAACTTTGCTGTGACCGCAACCCATCGTTGGCTTACATTTGATAAAGCAAAAGATAAATTTATCAAAAACTTTCAAAGCTAGAAAATTAATAAACTCTTAAAACTTTTATTAGCAGGAAATATAGGTCGAAAATAATATGTGATATAATTATATACTAAATTAAAGCTAAAAAAGTTCAGAAAATATTAAAAAAAAAAACAATTTTGCTTAGCTTGCCGATCTTAAAATTTTCAAAAGTAGTTAAACAAAACTTTGTCTGTTCGATGGCTAAGTGTTCGATAGCTTTATGACGTGCGACTAGAAGGACTCGGATTCGATGCTCATCATATATGAGCGATTTGTGTTGTACCCTCTCAAAAGACACTTTAGAAGAAAGTTCTTTAAGATTTTATTCTACTTATACCTACAAATATACCCCAGCTTAAACCACAAAGCAACAACCTGCACAATATAAATGAATTTTACCTGTTCAATGATAAAAAACGTAGTTATTGAGCTAATCTATTATTTAAAAAAAAGATCTTTTCAAATGGTGTTTTGACAAAGTAAAAAAGTTTTTAGTTATCATTACAGCTTATTTTATTTTGCAAAATTTGTCTATTTTCAAGTTTTTTCAAACTCCAGATCTGCAAATTAACGGATGACGGATAGAATTTTGAGCTACCCTCAGGCAAATTTTTTAGCCTTTCAGTTAAAGATGCTATAGCAGGAACAAATGAAGTTCAGACGTTATCTAGAGCAGTAGTTCCCAACCTTTCTACACTAGCGAACCGTTAAAATTTTTAAAAATGTTTACGGACCGGTAACAAAAGATTGTACAATGAATAAAATTAATATTTGAAATCATTGTTAACCAAAATTGTCGTTGCGTAATATAATGCAAGATTTTGGCATAGACTATGTATTTAAGACGAAAATTTACAACAAAGCGGCAATCAAATCAACTCAAACTACAAATAATTGTCTATCTATTTACACACAAAATCAATGTTAGTATGAAATTTGCTGCTGTTTTGCTGCCAATATGCGAGGCAAGCGAGGCATTAAAGAAGTTTCTGAAACATATTGTTCTGTTTGTTGTGCTTTGAATAAAAGTGACGAGAAAGTTTGGAAGGTGTCATAGGTCGTTTGAGAAATTTGGGAGCATACCAAACATAAGAACCGTGGCAATTTTTCATTACATGCTCTAGGTCAAAGGCGTGCAACATGCGGCCCGCGGCACTTTTTTCGCCCGCCTCTAGTAAACTAAACACGAGTTAAGCAAATTTTAAAAGAAAATTTTTTTGCGGTAAAATAAGAAAAAATCTTAAAGTTGAATCGATGAACTTTTTTCAATAACTGTTGTTAACCTGTTTGCTTATTGCTATTTTTGCTATTTCACACTACTTAAATTCGGACTGCTAACTGTGGCAATTTGTTCTTATTGCATGTTGAAATGCCCGTTGAATACAATGATTCATTCTGAAAATTAGCCTAAAAGCTTAAAATGTCTTTAAGTAAGAGAAGCAAGTTTGATTGTGAAAGAAGACAGTTTAGCAATGAGTGGTGCAAGAAGTACTTCGTTATTCAATATATTGAAAACGTAATTTGCCTGATTTTCCAAAATACTATAGCAGTAATAAAAGAGTACAATATTAAGTGTCACTATGGCACAAACAATCCAACCAAATTTGATAGCAATTACGGTTTGACGAAATAGAGCAATTTAGAATGTCTTTAAGCGTGCAAGAAGTATTTCATGCCTATAAAAAGACACGGAGCTATCTACAAAACTGAGCTTTGAGATATCTGAATTAATTGCAGAAACAGAAATAGCTTACAGTGATGGTGAATTTATTAAAAATGATTTGGAGTTGTTCACTAGACGTACGTTTCCGGAAAAAATGTGTAGGGGAGCAACTACTTTAAGTTTGTCTATCAGTTTACAATGGCGAAGCGAATAGAAGATCTTTCAAAAAATATCGAACTTTCTTTAAAGCAAAGAATGAGCAAATGTTCTGCCTTTTGTATTGTTTTGGGCAAGAGCACTGACGTTAGCGATACTGCGCAGCTAGTTTTTCGGTTATCTGATTAATATTTTAGAGTTACATGTAAACTGATTGAGAAATTTTTACAATACAAGAAATAATAGCAACAGTTGTATTTGCTTAGTAATAAACTGTCCGGCCCGCAGCATTATTACTATTGTACGTTTTGGCCCACTTAGATAAACAGTTGAACGCCCTTGCTCTAAGTATTTTTGTCGTACTCTCTGACAAATTCCCCTTTTCGTTTCTTATTTTCTTCTATACACTCAGCTTATCTGAGTATTCTCTTTTTATAGTTTGCTCTACATTTGCAATAAATCTATTGATACTTGCTTCATCTGTATTTTGACGGTTACCTGTTTTAGAAGTCTTACTTTTATCCTTTTGTTTAAATACATCATAATACCTTGTTGTTTCATTGATTTCATATTAATCTTTCTACAGTTAAATAAGACTAGCTATAGCGGCATCTTAAAAGTGAAGAATGGGTTTGTAGTAAAACTTTTTGAAAGCTAGACGCAGTTTATGATGAAAAAATTGTAAGCGGCACAAAACTTAGGTTATTGGAAGGTTAATAACCTTTAAATTATTAAACAATTTTGCGTTATCAAGGAAGACGAGATACGCTAGTTTACTGCTGTGAATCAATCAAGCGTAAAATGAGTTTCACAGAAAGTAACAACTTTGCAATGCTTACGATTCCGTATTGAAATTAGCTTGGCAGAAAAGAAAATACTTTGCGGACAGGCAAAAAAAATTAACCGGACCGGCAGTTGGGGGCCACTGATCTAGAATATATAATGCTTTCATTTCGATGAATTGAACGCTGTCATTACACCACATTAAGGACTACACAAACAACCAAATTTTAGTATAGCTTTTGTCTGCCAATCAGCCTTTTGTTCATTCTGAAGACAGTGTTAAAATCTTACAGAAAAATTTGGAACAGAGAAATTTATTTCATACGATTCAATATAAATACAACAATGCTCACAAAACAATAATAGTAAAAAGAATAATAAAGAAGAAAAAGGGTGCATTTTACTGACGTAATTGGTTATACATAAAAAAGTAACTACCGCACGTATGGGGAAGCCGCGAAGTGCCAAAAAAAAAAATTGGTCTTCAAGCCACTGTTTAATTAAAATTATGAAAATAAACGTATGCTATAGCAATAAGATAAAAAATAGACCACTGTAGATATAAGTTTAATTAAAATATTAATGGATTTAAGAATAAGAATTTAAGATATAACGTTTGTACATATAGCCAAAATTATATAAAGAGTGGCAATTTTTTTTAATTACATGGAACATCATTCCAAACTTTAACTCCTCTATATTTAAGAGATCTTTGCAAACAATTGGATCGGTATCTTGAACTTTAAAGATTTTCTTACAAAACTTTAAAGATTTTCGCGGTGAAATTAGAAGAGATCACACTGTGTTATTGACACAAAGATCTGCAGGACTGGCATTTAAGGCGGTATTTGGTTGATTTCTTGTTAGTTTTAGGCTTAATATTACTATATAGACGTTTTTTGTCAATATTAAACTTGATGGTTAAAGAATCGACAACAAAATTTTAAAGCTTAAAATTCCTCTCCGACCTAGCGAAAATTTCCTCACCGGTTGAAAACCATTGCTTTAAGGTACTTTTCTCTGCTTGGTAGACTTTTCAAGTAGTTCAAAATTTCAGTCATCTCATTAAATAACGTTATAATACTTGCTGAATACTTTGAAGCGTTTCGCAAATTTTCAATCTTTATAACCGCGACATTGTGTTGGGCAATAGACATGTTATAATGAAAGTTAGTGACAGTACTGTATGAAATTTATCTGTCCGTAAATTTAACTCAGATCTCTGGCGTTGAAATGGCAAATAGCGTAGACGACATCAGTGAGACAGTGCTATATTAATAAGAGTAAGGTTTAATTAAACAATAACCTTTCAATTGATTTGTATTTAAATTTAAAACGATTTGCTACACAATAGAGTTATGTGGTTTATTTTTGAAAAAGCATAGATCAGAAACTTTAGCGCTATAGTGAGAAAAAACAATAAAGCAATAATTTATGCGAGCTGCTTTCTGTATTTAGTTTTACGGGTAGTTTTGTTTGTACAAGGTTAATATTATCAATAAAATAAATAATTTGAACCCAAAATTATTGTTGTGAGCATCAGGGGGTCAACAATAATTTTGTTTGACCATTACTTCTTAGCAATGCCTATAGTTGATTGACGTTCGGTTTTTTTCACTAAAGTGATGGAGTTGCAGTTGGCTAAAAAAGATTTTTGTTAATTGCTACTGTTGCAATTAAACAAAAACTTTTTTAGCCAAAAGTTTTTAGTTCAATTGCTTTTGATGGATTTGATTGAAACTAATGCAATTTGAAAACTTTTTGCTTTTACTTTACAGTGTTTTAAATTTTCTGCTCAGTAAAAGCGATTTTTACCGTCCAGAAATTTTCTGTTTGTCTGCAACCTCAAAATTTTCCAAAATACATATCCAGCGAAACCAAAAATATGGTTACTTAAGTATTTAGGCTTTTTATTACACCACCACGTCAACAGTAAGCTAACCAAAGAAGATTAATTCTTTTGTCGTAGAAGTATATTTGCTACCAACAAAAGCTCTGAAAATGGAAAATTAGGCAAAAAGGAACGAAGAGTAATTCATGTATGCATGGGCGTCTGCTGATATGTTTCTGGAAAAGAAGGCAGTGGTGCACTCAAAACTTTTTAAAGGATACCATTTTTGATAAAGTTTTAAATAAATTTAAAGACTAACAGTCACTAAATCAAGCATCTGAAGTCATTTAGACATTGGCTGTGAAACAAATTCTGCATTATTTGAACTAGCAGCATAAATGCGTAGTACTAATTTAGGCGCAAACGAAAGCTTTGCGTTATTTTAATGTTGATATCAAATTTTTGGGCTATTGGCACCAGTATCAAGACCTCAAAACCTTTGTGCATAATGGGGTGTATTTGTGTCTTACATTTCTCTTTGACTGGCCACTGACACATCTATAGCAAAGAAAAATTTGTTGTGGTCGCTGTACATTGTGAGTTTGTAAGTTTGAGATCCACATATTTTTATCTTATTTAAAAAAAACGTTCAGTAGACCGAATGAATTAATTGCAACCAATAAAAATCTTTAAATTTATGACTTCCAGAAGCAAAAACAAAAAGTACTTAAAAGCTAAAATTTATGTATTTGGGCTATTTAGCAAATTTCGAAAATCCTATATGGCGAAAACATCCCCTTCATATTCCTTGAAAACGCCTATGCACATTTGTATGGTAATCGCTATAAGAAATCAATTTCCCGAATAAGTAGAATATAAAAAAGTTTTCATCGAGCTCATAAGTTCAACGTTTATATACAAATATAAAAAAAATACACATTTAAAATAAAAGTGTCAATGTCTCAACATAACGTCAACTATATTTAGCCCCAACAGTGCTTTTATATTAATGGTATTGCAAAATTACAGCCATAAAAATTGTAGTAAACAAAATTTTTTGTCTAAAAATGTCTTATAGTATCAATTACGGAAACGCAATAAGTGACTTCACAGCTTCTACTTTAAATAGTTTCTCTCCATGACTTAATGTTTATAGTGCCAAAATAGCCACGTGCATGATTGAATTGGTCATAATATTTTAATTGCATCGTTCTTCAATTTTTTTGTTTTGAGGTTCTAAGCAAGTAAGAAATTCATACTTTGGGTTCTGTTAATATTGTTGCCTTTAGTTAAACTTTTGCTACAAAACTTGCCATTCTTTAATTCTTGGGAACAATTCAGCTTTGTGTGAAAGATTGATTATTGATTTCGAATACAATAAGAATGTTTTTGAAAAGAGTGGTAGGTCTATGTAGATGGCTGACTATTTTTATGTAGAAAAATCCTGTCGCAACAGTTCAGCTTTGTGTGAAAGATTGATTATTGATTTCGAATACAATAAGAATGTTTTTGAAAAGAGTGGTAGGTCTATGTAGATGGCTGACTATTTTTATGTAGAAAAATCCTGTCGCAACAGTTCGGAGGATTTTCAGCTGACGACAGTTTAAAAATCCTATTTTAAACAATGATTTGTTATCTTTTTGGAGCGTGGTGGCGTGGACGGCGCGCCATTTCCATGGCAACCGTAACCGACATATTTTAAAAATTCACCACTACTCTCGCCTTGCTGTTGAACTCTTGGAAAACAAACTATGCGGCATTTTTCTTTTCTAGGCAATCCTAGCCAGCTTTCCGAAATTTTAGTCATGTTACATTATAGGTAAGTAAACCAAACAAAAAATTAAAACGAACAGCAATATTTTTGTATGCCTGAAACAGGCCAATCACTTTATGATTGCTTGACCATGTAGCAAATACGCCCTGAAGATACTTCTTAAGCCGGGCTAATAACCAATTCGTAAATTCTTCCACTCATTCTAATCAATAACAAATCCCTGATTGGATCATGTATCGAATACGTCCCGATTATTATCATGTATCGAATACGCCCTGAAGGTCGTTGACATGATCACGATTGCTTAATGCTCTGGACGTTTTCTTCCAAGTCAGGAGAATAAACAAATGATATTATGATGATAATGATAATTTGAAATAATAATTCAACCATAAACTTTTTGAAGTTAAAGTCATTTAGCGTAATTTAAATTTAGGAAAATGCTATTAGAACGTGGTTATATGCATAAGTGTTCTATTAAAATGCTTGGCTTATCAAATTCATTAAAATAATGAAGAATGAAGTAAACACAGAAATTTTGATTAAAATTAAAAGCTTGCTTAGTAAACTTTTGCTTACTCACAAGCGTACTTGGCCGGATATGGTCAGATAAAAGTTTGGTTCCCTTTCAAAATTTTCTAACAGATAATATTTTACTGTTGAGAGGGGTTAAGTTTAAGCATCATCTCTATCAACAAAAATTTTATAAGTAAAAGTATCTAGTAATGAATAGGAGGAAGCTATATGAAATCCACGTTTTTCACCCACTTTCTGGCCATAGTCGTATGCCTTGGGACAGGGACTTCGGTCGCATTGAAAAAAAGAGAAAGAAGAACAAAATTATAATGCCTTCTCTTTGGGTTAAATTGATTACAAACACTGATCAAATCAATCTCTTCAAAATTATAAAGGTAGAAGATCCTCCGTACTGATGACTTAAAAAAAAAATTCCACCCCGATTGTGAAAGTAAAAATTACAAAGCCGTTTTTGATCCATATTTACAACCTCCGAGCAAAATTGCAAGCATTAGGGTTTTTTTTTAAAAGAAGCACTCAACCTAACGGCAGATTTTTCATGACAGGTCAACGCAACACTCACATTGCTACCTTAAAACGAGGAAAAAATCTATCATTGATATGTTAAATCCTAGTATGCTACCAGGTGCATGTTTGGGATTTCTAGCCATTAAAAAAGAAAAATTTTTAGACGTCAAACATTTGCTTCAATATGTGTTCTTGCCGAATCATGTGACATTTTATGCAGCTTTGCGAGATGTTGAGTTTACGCAGCACTTCAATGAGGAAGAAGCATAGAGAAATAAACTCTATCTGCTAAATTTTCTTTTTTGTAAATGTATAATAATATTGATCTTTCAGAAAATTTGCTCTACCACCATGAAATTAAACCGAATTTAAGAATATTAAATATGAGTCGTTTATGATAAATATAGAAGTGTTTATTAATCAACTTCAAAAAATCTTGCTCGCTATTGTTTTGTTAAACCTTTCCCTAAACTATTTTTGCACATGTTTTTGGTTTAAGATAGTTACAGGCAAATGAGAAAGAGTAATTACTAGGATATTATAACGTGTCTAAAAAATTTCTTTGCAAATTATTCAAAATTAAGTAGGTTTGGTTAAATATGACCAATAAACTTTAAAAGTAAAGTGCCTAAGTCCTATTTAATAATTTTTCAATATCCTCTAACATGTGCATCTAAAATATTCATAAATGATGTACTGTACTAAGTTCAATACAAGATATGGAAATGCTTACTTACGCTAAAAACAAAAATCGCCGTAAAACCTGATTTTATGATTCATTTCAAAACTTTAAATGCAATTTACTATTTCGTGACTTAGTTTCTTTTCGTTTTAAACCCTTTAATTTTTAACATTAAATAGTACACAGAGTATGATACTCATACTCAAAAACATTCAATCTAGTTTTTGTATTACTAATGCTCAAAATTTTTAGATAAGGCTCAATTCAATTGCACTACTTATACAGACTAACTTAAAACAATATATTCTTTAGAGGTCAGCGACTGCTTTAGCAACATTAAATGAAGCAAAACCTTTAAAAAAAAGCTGAAGAACCTTAATTATATCAATCAAATTCATTTCCAAAAAATGTTGTTTTCTGAGCTTAACCTCCACAAATCTACTGTCAACCAAGGTGGACAAGTGATGTCATTTATGAGTTAGGTGTTTCCTTATCCGTTCAAGAAAGAAGGGTTGCCTTTTTTTAAATAGGAGACCAATAGGATGGAGTGATATTGGATATCTATGAATTTTGCATGTCCACGTATATTGACATTGGGCCAGCTTCAACATTCAAAAATTATTTAAAAAACTTTTGAAACACCTAATTTTAATTGAATTTTCTACATTTTTTATCAACAATTGATAAATATAAAAAATATATACATTTCAAACACATAATTCTATTCATTCAACTCTCTACATTTTTGTCAACAATCGTTAGCATATGGAATTATAAAAAATAAATACTTTTTAAACACATGATCCTTTTAATGACAAAACAGGTCAAAGTATAAACACTAGAAACACTTATAGTTTTAAACAATAGTCTAAAATATTTATAACCGCATAGAAAAAAGTCAAAAATATGTTAATAGTAAAATAATTATCACTTTAATTTTGTGACCAGACATTGCTAAATAATTGTGGAGATTTAAAGCATTGTCATAAATGCATCATTGCATTTTTCTTTTCAAAAAATACTTAAACATTGTCATTTTAGTGGTAAATTTTACAAAAAAAAACAACTCTAACCTTAAGTAAAAAAGCCTTGTTAGCTAGTTAAATATTCTATTATACTTGATTGGTTTCATGATCAACTTCATATTATGACATGTTGATTAGTCCAAACTAGAACGAAACAGGCCTGTTAGTGCTTTCTTGTTTTTGTATCTTGACCGTTCATGACAACCCATTAACGAGACAGAAATGTTTTTCCAACTGTTGAAGATAGCTGCATAGCTAACAAAACAGTAAACCTACAACGTTGCCAACTCGTTGGCTGGGCAATGGAAGAAAAAACGCTGGCAACACTCTAAACTCTTTACAAAGTTAGCTCTATATTTTATTTTAACATGATTTATATTTTTAAAATATGAAGTTGTTTGATGAACAAAATTAACTTAAAAAACTCTCGCTTAATTTTTTCAAACCATTGTTATAAATATAAAAAATTCTTAAAAAACATTTTACTTAAAAATTCAATGCATCACAAAATCTATCTAACTTGAAACGCATTCTTTATAATAACCTGCTGCGATCGTCAAACTGATTCGCACTGAGCTGAATTTTTTATGTGAAAAAAATTAATATAACCCGAGGCTGTTAAATTTGTGTGCAGCTAGACTTCTATAGCAATCATATTCAGCAGAACAAAGAAGTAAAAATTACAAGCGCCAATTGAATTTCATTTAATAAACAGTTTTTGTGATAATTGCTCTTTAATTACAATGTGTCAGGTAAAATACAACAAGTTATATTCCAACTCTTCATTTATAGCCAGATAGATAATTAGATTTTATGATTCAAAAACTAAATTTTATCTTTTATTTTGATGACTTGGTTCAAATACGTGGCCATTAAAATCTTGTTTCGTCTCAACAGTTATAATCTAATTGAAGCTTTATACGTTATAAGTTATATGGTTTGGTTGATATTATGCCAATTACCATCGAAAAAAAAGTCTTCAAGTACAAGACGAACTTAGCTTTGCCCATGCACTTGTTTAATCAACAATTAAAGTGGTTGAGGTATTTTAAAGCAGTGCATTCATTTCGTGACTATTGTACTAGTGGTAAATGCGATGTGCTTTATTAGCTTGCTTGTCCAGTTTCGAACAAACCTTTTGGAACATTTTTCTTATTTTGTTGTTGACGAGAAGAAGAGTTGCTTTGATTACACTAATATTATAATAGCATTGAAATAAAGGTTAAATTTTTTTCTTGTATCTGGTAGACTCGTACTAGAAAATAGGGTTAAGGAGTTGCAGAAATTATTTTACGACCCTCGTTCCGATTACAACTCTATCTCTAAATTATGCGTTTTCGGCGGCTCCCACACTATAACCTTGGTTAGGCTATAAGTTACACTTTTCAACTGTATGCTATATATGCGTAGCTAATGCCATATGCGGTTGTACAGGTCTGAAATCACATAGGTTTCAACAAAATTAACTCAGCTCCTAGCATTTTCAAAATGGCTATTTTAAAAATAACTTTTGACACTCTGAAGAGAAATTGCAAAATTGGCATTTTACCAGTTTTATGTTTTTTCGTGTAAGTCCTCGAACCAAAAGCAAATTTGCTTTTTTTAAAGAAAAATACCTTTAAGTTGTTATACAAACATGCAAGTCGACATTGTGTTGATACATTTGTTTTAAAGAAAAAAAGCTACATAATATTCTCAAAGAACGACTTTATTGCTTTTGAAAATTTAGCTCGAAACAAATATTGCATTTTTATTTTTTTTATAAATAGAATACCGAACTTAAAACAGTTTCACTTCCAAAAAAACAAAATTTTTCCTCCCTATTGAAAAGTTTTGCTAGACTCATGTTTTTGTTGAACTATGCTTTCGGAAACTCCCCGCCTTATAAGATGCTGGGGGCACCGGGAGGAAGAAAGTGATTTTTAAAATTCGAATTATTGGCGGATTTTGTAAGCCTACAGTTGTTTCTATAATTATATAATCTCGACCATGACCTACTTTATACACGGCCTCTTATACTACATTTTTGCTGTAAAATTAATAGACCACTTTTTTTCTTAATCTACAGCAAGTCAAAGAAGCAAATGTGCACGCATGAGGATTAACTGCAAGTGGCGCACATAGGCATTAAAACTTGGCAACACATGCAATCTGTTCGTTATCTGTCCGGAGTTATTGCCAAATGCCAAGCAGAGTAGAAAATTGTCTAAGCGCTATAATTTTTTGCCTTGCTTCAGTTTAAAAATGATAATTTAGCTATTTAGAATTAAGTTAATAGTAGTCATCCAGCAAGTTTTCAATATGTATTGCATACACTGTAAAACAAATCTGCATCGAAATCAAAGAAATTTTGCAAATTTCCGCAAATATCAAAGCACTGACTGAAATGATCTAAGCAGCCGCTGCACTTTTTTACAGAGTAGTCAGCTTAATAACAAGCCAC
Source organism: Diplosoma virens (assembly GCA_963680785.1). NCBI lineage: Eukaryota > Metazoa > Chordata > Ascidiacea > Aplousobranchia > Didemnidae > Diplosoma > Diplosoma virens. Next base: position 42,939,634 of record OY796891.1, read on the forward strand.
TGAAAGCAAAAAAACTCCTGCCTTTACTTACAATACTATGGTGGCAGCTGACTTAGATGACTTTTGGGTCTTTTCACTGTTTCCTCCCTGAGCAACCGTAGATTTGTAATTTTTACAATTTGTTCTTATTATACGTGTTCTTTTCTTCATGCTTAACAAAAACAAATAAACCAAACTGAACAATAAAATAGATGTCACACTTCATTCATAGTTTTAATTTAACCTGATAACTCTGTTATTGATTTTCAATCTTTTACAGTTAATTTTTAAGTTTTCGATTATAACGTCATCTTTTTCATTGTTACGTAGTGCTCAATCGGTATACAACTACACCGCTTAATTTATTTTTTCTGCAAGTTGTTCTTGTAAGTGTATTATAATAACTCGTTTTACCGTTTTAATCTTGGCGCATAGGTTGAAGTTTTTATGACATTGGGACGTTTGGCTGCATTAATAAGTAATTTTCACTAGAGCGTTTAAGAAACGATTGATTGAAATTATCTACAACTGTTAAGCTAATTCGACATTATAAACGATGTAACCTGTTTACTACTGTATCTTTTGGTTATATTGTCACGTCATAGATTGCTTTACCCGATTATAACGTAATATAATAATTAATCAAAAAAGCAAATAATAATAATAATAATAATATCTATCGTCCACAGTCTTATGGCACCCAAATTGATTGTTTTGTTTCATCTGTTTTTAATTGTTTTTGTTTGTTCGTTTTAGCATTCTAAAATGTAAAAATAATTTAATTTAAAGATGTTGTTACTTCGAAGCGCATATATCTCCTTATTATTCAAAGGGAGGCTACTTGACTTGAAGATTTAACAGTCCGTTTGTGGTCTCCCTGTCATTTTCAAACAGCATTATTTTAATGTATGTGTTTGTTTTTTCCGTGTTATTTATGTTCTTTTTTGTTTGAATTCTACTAACAAAAGGCTTGTCTGTCTGTCTAAGAAATCTGGCCCGAGCTAGTAGCTTCGGTTGTTATTTTGTACCGTTGGCTGATTTTATGAACAGCGTCGTAAATTTTATCACTTTATTTTAATTAAGTGTGTAGAACTGTTTTGTGTCACTGTAGCCCGTGTGGGTGTCTTTAAGTTGTGCAAGGGTCAGTGTTGGCGCCTTGGAAATTAATTTTATAGTTAGACAAAGTTGTTTTAGCCTGTTTGAGAAACAAATTAAAAGCTTAATATTAGCCATTGAGGTGCAGATTTATTCGTATTGTTAGTCAGTACGAAGTTGTTGATGATTATTCGCAGTTGTTGGCGCTATGAATTGCTTTGCAGTTTGGTAAAACTTGAACCAAGTTTTTTTGAAAATCTATCAAATTTGTTTGATTTTGTGAATATATTCTTTATAGTCAGAAAGCGTGATTTTTTTTCTATTTGTAAAGACAGAAGTTTTTCTAGCGCATCCATTCCTATTTGTCAGAACTAACTGTTTTAAGAACTTCAGTTTCTCGGCAAACTATTTCTAAAGCCAACGTAAATAAAATTAACCAACTTTACTTCAGCGCAAGCGCTTCAGTCACCTAGTTGAACTGGCCTTTTGGATTCCATACTAAAATTGTAAAATCTGTGGCTTTGATCCGAGAATAGATTAGATTTGTTAAGAATGCTGTTGTAGAATGTACAGTTTGGAAATAGCGACTAGTTCCACTGATAGCGAGTTTGAAAAACTAAAAGCCGGAATAGAAAGTTGAAAGATAGGCATATTGGAAGAAAAAAAAGGGATTTTTTCCAAAGTGAGTGGAATCGCATTTTTGAGAAAGAGAAGAAAAAAGAACAGCAGGCAATGCTAAAAGCTAAGCGGAAAAAATTGGAGAAAAAGGCGAAATTAGAACTCGAAAAATTAAAATTGGAGAAATAGGAGAAAGAGAAAGATTGGCAAGCAATGTCAAAAATGAAACAAAAAATGGATATCGAGGAAAGACGAATGCAGCTTAAACTGGAGAGGTTGAGACTTAAACGGAAGACAGATCGCTCTGGCAAAGAAGAAAGGGAATCAAATCAGGTAGAGAGCGCACGTATTGTTTTTGGAGGAGCAAGATCCTCTGACCTCCCTCATTTCATTGACGAAAAAGATGACTTAGATAGTTATCTGCTAGGATTCAAAAAGTATGCTACTTTTGCAAACTGGCCTCAAACTAATTGGGCAACTTAGTTCAGTGCGCTACTTGGTAAAAAAGCTTTGGATGTGTATAAGCTCTCGCAGGAGGACGCTTTAGACTATGAACGTCTGAAGGCGGCGCTGTTCCAGCGGTACAGTTATATGGAACAGGGGTATTAATGTTAGGTAGGAAAAATTATATGGAACATTTTAGAGAAGCTCAACCTAAGGATTCTGAAAACCATGGTTAGTTTATTGAACGCCTCAAATATTATTTTACCCAGTGGATAAAGTTGTCTGACGTGGAAAGCAGTTTCAAAGGTGTGTTTGACTTGATGGTAAAAGAGCAGTTTGTCAATTCTTGCCCTTGGAAATTGTCTGTTCATCCGCTGGAGACAAAACCTCACAGTCTCAGGGAGTTAGCGGGAATCGCGAAATAGTGTCTGACCGCCCACATTGTGCTTCAAGACCAGAAGTGAAGAATACGGATGCTTCTTCTGCGACGCAGAGGGTTTGACGTGCTTTAACTGCGGGAATTACGGCATAAGGTAAGCGAGTGTTTTTACCTATGCAAGGTAAAAAAAAGATATGCCTACTATCGATTCGGAGAGTTTGGTTATACTTTTATAAAATGCGAAAAAAGAAATTAATTATCGCCTGGTGGTGCTAATGCATAAGAAAAGGCCTACAAAAGTGGATGCGCGTTGCGTATCCAAAAATTAAATTCTGTGGAAATTAAAAAACCCAAAGAAGAAAATGTGAAAAAATAAGCAAGAACAAAAAACACTAGTCAAAACGCGGAAGATTGTTGGGACTTGAAAGATGTATAAAGATTTAGGTTTTGATTGGTGCATGTTTGCAAGAGAGCTTACTCAATAAATTCGTGATGTAAATTAAATTTATGACAAAAAACTTAAAAACAAAATATATGCATTTAACTGTACGTGCAGAGTCACAGTCGAAGATAATTGCCGCTGTAATGTGTGTCATTAAATGGTTATGAAATTGTATTAAATAGCAATCTAACCTTTTTTAAAATTAAAAGTAAACTTATAAAGGTCGTTGAATTAGAAAGAGGCTTAAAATTAAAAACTTTGAATATTGGAAATGAGACCCTCAAAATTTTAAGGTCTCTTTTATCTATGAGTGGTACTCTATTACTCTCGTCGTCGTCGTCGTCGTCGTCGTTTGAAGGGCATCTACTACAGGTCAGACACAAACCGGACCGGGGCCGAGGGTTTATCCTTTTACTACCCAGACTGCTGAACTGCCTGAATCAGATGCTGGCAGTGATGTCATTAAGCCAGCATCGAGTTTCGTCATCCAAAACCGTCAGACCTCGTGCTCCATGTGGTGCCCGATGTATAGGGCACATTGTTAGTACATGGTCTGCGGTTTGCTCTGAGGCGCCACACTCGCAATTTGGTGAAGGAGCGAGACCCCATTTGTGCATGGACGAATGGAATCGCCCAACACCAGTCTGCAGGCAGTTGAGCTTAATCCAAGCTGCTCGGGGTAAGCCCATCCCAACAGGCCTGGCACCGGTCCCGGGCACAAAAGTACGGAGCCTGGAAGCATTTTCGCAGTACTCTGTTTTCCATTTGTGATTTGTCCATTCAGAATCGCGGATGTCAAATCCGGCAAAATTGTCCAAAAGATTCCGCGCACCTGGCACAAACGGGCGTCTAGATCTTAGTCTCCCTTGGCAAGTATCTGAGGACTCACTTAAAAGACCATACAAGATATGATCGGGGTCCAGAGATCCACGGTAAGCCAAGGAGAGTGTCGCTCCCAGTCGGCGAAGCTCAGCTGGCTCGATGCTTGAGAGTACAGGTAGGTGGTCCGTTGGAGTGGGACGCAGGCATCCCGTAACTATGCGCAAGGCGTCGTTCAAGACACTGTCGATGAGACGAGTGTGAGCACTGCGACACCAGACTGGCGCACAGTACTCAGCTGTTGAGCAGACTGGAGACAAGGTAGCTATGCATAGTGTTTTAGCACCAGCACCTCATCCCGAGCCCACGAGTCGCCTCAGAAGTGTGACGCGAGAGGATAGTTTTTTGCGGAATGCCACAAACGTGGTGACGAAACGTGAGCGATCTGTCCAGTTTTACCCAAAGATAAGTAGGGGTTGGACAGAACGGTAAAAGTCTACCGTTGTTGTAGACCTTTAGCTCACGTTTGGCCTCTCGGTTATTTGAGTGAAAGGCTGCCGTCACCGTCTTAGTGTGACTGAGCTTCAATCTCCAAGTCTGGAGATACGTTGAAAGTGTAGAGATGTCTTGGCTTAAAGTCCCTCCAAGTCCTTCCAGTTTCCAGAAGAATGCAACAATGCTAAAACATCAGCATAAGCTAACTTTCTGGAAATCATGGAAAGAAGATCGTACGTATAGATGTTAAATAGGAAGGGAGCCAAGACCGATCCCTGAGCAACGCCGTTTTTAAGACGGTTTGCAGCACGTTTTTGAAAACCTTTTTCCGTTTGCAGCACGTTTTTGAAACCCATCAAAAATCGCGGGACTTTTAGACCGTTTTTATTAATTTTTATTCCCAAAATCATGGTGATCTCTAAAAACAAAAAAGGTGTTCACTTCGATTTGATCTATAATTTCGCTATTTTTCTCCCAAAATCATAGTGATCTCCAAAAAAAAGGGTCTTCACTTCGCGGTTTGGACCCCCCTGCTCTAAACAAAAAAATCTTCACCTGAATTCATGCTTTTTTTGTCAATTTCCTTCCCAAAATTGGTTCTTTCTAAAAAAAAACGTCTTCGCTCCGAATCTCTCTTATTTCACATACAAAAACCGCAAAATTCGACGTTTCTAAATAATTTTTTTCCAAAATCTTTCGCGGCATACCTGAAAACCTCTCACGGTACACTACATAGTGTGCCGATGCACACTGGTTGGGAAACACTAGGATAAATTGTTAGATCAAGAAAAATTACTTACCGCTATTTTCAGAATACCTAGCCTAATTCAATAAAATGAGCAAAAATGTTTTTTGCAAAAGGAAATGCAAACAATCACCAGTACGAAATAAGTCTTTTCAATAATTTAGCAGCAAAAAGCACATGCCCTTTTACTTAAGAACCTACCCGCTGCAATGACATAACAATTGCATTGCACCCAACAAAACAAAACAAGATAGCGCAACAATCTGTTCAATAAGTCGGGAAAACATTAAAACACACCATATAAAACAAGTTTGTATACCTGTAGGGCTATGTTAACTGGTTGAAGGGCATAACCGGGACTTTTCGACCGACCGGCCGGGACGCCGGAACAAAACCTTAAAACCGGGACAGTCTCGGCTAAATCGGGACGTCTGGTAAGTCTAGTTGAAATCAGAAATATCATAGCATCTACATGCGCTTGAAGAAGAATTGACCCGTTACTTTCCGGATGTGCTGGATGAAAAAGAAATTAATCTGGCCAAAAACGCTTTTGCTTCTCAACTTGACATCTCAAAGATTTCAGATGATCTTCAGGACGAATTACTGGAAATGAGAACTGATTCCTCTGCATATGATCTCTTCTTGGAAAAACCTCTCACTCAATTTTGGGTTTCTATGCAATGGCCATATGCAAAGATCAGTATGGCTGCATTTAAAATCATTACCGCCTTTGTCTCCACTTACTTATGTGAACGTGGATTTTCTACACTTGTTCAAATCAAAACGAAAGCGAGGAATAAACTTGATATGTAAGATCACATGAGACTGGCAGTTTCGCGTACACAACCGAGAATAAAAAAGCTATGTGCTGAGTTGCAAGCACATCCTTCCCACTAAGAGTAATAGCTAACTTACAGTAAAGTGTACTGTATTTGTTTTTTTATAATATTTTTGTTTTGAAGATTGTTGGGGTCCGCTGTTATTTTGAAGCAGCAAAAGAGGTCCGCAAGCAAAAAAAGTTTGAGAACTACTGATTTAGACTATGCAAGTGTAAGCACTCAAGCTTTAAATGGTACTTAATGCAGAAACCAAATTATTCAAAAACAAAAAGTATGATACCGAAACATTTATTAGGGCATTAACAATTTTTTTTTATTAATTTTGCTAGTAACTGTAGAAGATGAAGGCTACAAGTAGCTAAGGCAATGAGCAAATATGTGCTATAAGCTATCTTTATTTTTCCCAAGTAAATGTGTTGTGATATTGTGCAATAGATGACGTAGTGTTTTTCTTAAACGCTCTAATCTTAATCAGCGCCTTCTGCTCAAACAATTATTGGACGCGCGCGTCTCCAGGCATAGTTGTTACTAGTTAAATATGCGCCTTTATTTTGGTTTAGCAGTCAGTTCGAAGTATCAAGCTACTACAGCAAACGAACTAAAAAGCATTATATTATCAATACGGTTGTTTTTTGGCTAAGTACTTTTGTGAATATTTACTATTGTTTTTTTAATAAACCTGTGTATTCGTGCAAAGATACAACAGGCAAAAGTGGCGACGAGGATTCAAGGAACTCAACTGCGTCAAGAAAGAAAAAAAGAAAATTTGTTGAATTTGCATTACAGCTTGAATTGTCGACAATGAGTGAAATTTCTGAACTGATTTTGTTGTTAAATAAGCAACACCAAGAGCAAATGACAGTTTTACGCGACGAGCAGAACAAGCAACACCAAGAGCAAATGACAATGCTTCAAGAGCAGATAAAAATTTTACAAAGCAGCTTGAACAAACCGCGAGAAAATGTTCCAACACCGATGGCAAGTTTTCAACCATTCGATTCCACATCTGAGTTATGGACTGATTATTTGGCAAGGTTCCGAACATTCGTCACTGCTAACTCTATTCCCGACAACAAGCAAGCACAAATTTTTCTTACCAACCAATCTAACTCCGTTTACAAAATGCTTAGCAACTTAGCGACTCAGCAACAACCTGTCAAAAGCATACATGAGCTAACGATGAATGATATTCAGACGTTTATGGCAGAGCAGTTCGACCCAAAACGATTTGTTGTCAGAGAACGTTTCAAGTTCTGGTCTGACATGAAACGCAAACCTGGCGAAACTATTCCTGAACTGGCAAGCAGAATACGACAAGATGCAGCTACATGTGATTTTCAATCCATTAAAGATCCATTAGATGAAGCCTTGCGAACTAAATTTATCTGTTCAGTCGACAACGAAGCAGTTTTGAAGACACTCTTCAAGCTCAAGGACGATGAACTGAAGTTTAGCAACGCCATCAGAGTGGCTCAAGAAGTGGAAGAAGCAGCCAAAGTAGCAAAGGAAACCGTACACGGTCAACCTTCTACGTCGGTGCAGAAAGTTTATCACGCAAAGTCCAAAACTTTTAAAACGCAAGAAAAGAAAACCGCCTGCTTCAGGTGTGGAAATTCTGGACATTTCAGCAAAGCTTGTCCCCACATTAAAGCTATTTGCAGCTTCTGCAAGAAAACAGGTCATCTGCAATCTGTATGCATGTCTCGACTAAGAGATAATAAGCTTGTGAAACAACAGATGAAATTGGTGCACAAAATCCAATGTTCTGTTTCACCCATCTATCAAACTATTAGACTTAATGACCACAGAATTAAGTTTGAAATTGATAGCGGAGCCAGTGACACATTTTGCTGTGAAGCGACGTGGCAAACGCTGGGTAAACCCACTCTACAACCTGTAACAATTCGATATCAAGTTGCTGAAGGTAACCCGCTACCCGTCGTGGGACAATTCCAATCAACCGCAAGTATTGATGGTAAATCACCTGAAGTGACCTTTCCTGTAATTGTCACTAAGGTACCCAATTTAAATTTACTAGGTCGTCTGGCGATGATGAAGTTGAAACTCACCAACTTAACTGATCACTTCAGAGAAAACCTAAGTTGTGCTGAATCTACTGCAACGATAGAGCACGTCACTACAACTGGTCCAGAAAACTCTTTAGATGCGGCATGTATTCAATTATGTGGAGAGTTTCCTACTTTATTTGAATCTACATTGGGTTGTCTAAAAGATTTTTCACTGGACATACGGTTTAAACCTGAAGCTAAACCTATTTTCAAGAAGCCAAGACCTGTTCCGTTCTCAATCCTACAAGATTTAAACGAAGCATACGAAGCAGGAATTAAGAGAGGTGTATGGGAGCTTACAGATTTTAACTCGTACGGCACCCCCGTGGTTCCTATTCGAAAGTCTCCTTTGCCAGGTCAAGCAAAAGCAAGCATCCGAGTTTGTGGAGATTATTCGGTGACTGTAAACTCGCAACTGGAAGACCATCGTCAACCAATCCCTCTCCCAGAAGATCTAATGCGCAAGCTAGGACGTGGTTACTGCTTTAGTAAGATTGATCTAGCTAATGCATATAATCAAATCTGTCTTTCTCCTGACAGCCAGAAGAAGCTGGCTCTCAGCACTCACAAAGGGGTTTTACTGCAGAAAAGACTTCCTTTCGGAATTAAATCCGCACCAGGGTATTTCCAAGAAATCATGGAACAGTTAACGCAAAATTTGCGAGGAGTTGCCGTGTATTTCGATGATATTTTGGTAAGTGGTGACAACGCAAAAGATCATTTGATGAACCTGCGAGCTTTGTTCAAAAGACTAGAAGAAAAAGGTCTTCGCTGCAACCGTGAGAAATGTGTTTTCGCCCAAGTATCAATTGATTACCTGGGTCACACTTTATCAAGTCGAGGAATTGCAAAAGGGTCCAAAGTTGATGCCATACTAGAAATGCCTACACCCAAGAACATTTCTACGTTAAAATCTTTTTTAGCATCTGTGCAGTTTTATTCCAAATTCTTACCTCCATATTTTTCGGAAATCACCGAGCCGTTGTACAAGCTTACACGCAAAGGACAACAGTGGAAGTGGGGTGAAGAAGAATCGACATCTTTCAAAAAGATCAAACGGTTACTATGCACAGAGACTGTACTTGCGCACTATGACCCATCTCTTCCGTTGGGTTTATCTTGTGACGCCTCGGAATGCGGAATTGGAGCGGTATTATTTCATCGCTTTGCAGACGGAAGCGAGCGTCCGATTCTCAATATTTCTAAAATCTTATCGGCAACACAAAGACGCTACAGCCAAATACAGAAAGAAGCACTATCCTTAGTGTACGCTTTGAAGAAATTTCATCAGTTTCTGTACGGTCGTAAGTTCATTGTGGTTACCGATCACAAACCTTTAGTGACCTTGTTTGCCCCTGATAAAGGTACTCCTGCAATGGCCGCGAATCGACTTGCACGATGGGCATTACTAGTCCATCAATATGACTACACGGTGGAATACCGTAGAAGCAAGGATCATGGCAATGCCGATGCTCTTAGTCGCTTGCCATTTTCAAATGACACAAGTTTTGATGGGGAGGAGATGGAAGATGATGTCGATAGCGTTTGTTTAGTTCGAACAATCAGTCGTCAAATCAATCCTGACAATCCATTACTTGTGGTCAGAGAGACTGCCAAGGATCCAATTCTTTCCCAACTAATGCGATTTGTGAAGGAAGGATGGCCGCATGCATTTTCGGAAGAGCTTAAAGACTTCAAAAAGTTGGAAAATTCGTTGTCAACAGAGAATGGTTGCGTTTTTTACGGCATACGGGTAATAATTCCTTCAACCCTACGTAACCATATTCTTAAATTATTACACCTTGGACATTTTGGCATGCAACGGATGAAACAACTTGCCAGGTCAACTGTCTATTGGCCAAGAATTGACTTTGACATCGAGAACTTATGTCGCAAATGCACTTCCTGTGGCCAATTTCAAAATAAGCCGGATAAACCTTCAATCCATCCGTGGATGATGCCAGAAAAACCATGGTCAAGACTCCACTTGGACCATGCGATCAACTTTCTGGGAAGAAACTGGTTAGTCCTTGTAGACGCTTATTCAAAATATCCTTGCATTCATCCAACAACCTCAACGTCTTCGAAAAGTACTACTGCTATACTTGAACAAGAATTTGCTCATTTCGGATATCCCCACACGTTGGTGACCGATAATGCCACAACATTCATGTCTCAAGAGTTCCAAGCTTGGTGCAAACAACGAGGCATTGTACATCTCACCGGAGCACCTTATCATCCAGCAACAAACGGTGCTGCCGAGCGTTTGATACAATCGTTCAAACAGGCATTGAGAAAATCCTCGTTACCTCCAAAGGAAGCTTTGCAAGAATTTCTAATGCAATATAGAAGAATTCCTTTTGCATCGGGACTGTCACCAAGCGAATTGTTGAATGGAAGAAGAATACGCACCAAAATTGACACTTTGGTTCCATCCATTCCGCATCTCCTGCAGGGAAGACAGTCAAGACAAGCGAGCAAGCATTCAAATGCTGAAGACTCGGAAGTGGTTTCGAAAGTCGAACATCATTACTCACTAGGAGACCCTTGCTACGCACTGTACTTCGGCCCTAGAAGAGATCGTGACCCACGATGAAGTCCATGGTACACGAAGTGTCAATGTACGAGTCATTCCTCGAGGACCAACTTGGAGAAGACATCTTGATCAACTTCGACCTCGATACGGTTCGGATCAAGATGATGATCCCTGTGAAATCCCAACGAGCGTTTTGTCTACAGAAACACTTCCAGCCGGGACTGACCACGCATCTAGTTCTTCTTCGATGAACCAACGCAACAATCCGAGACTACCAACCGGAGACGAGTACGGGCGACACAATCTACGACGATCAGCGAGAACAAAGAGACCTCCAAAAAAATATTGTTGCTAAAATGTATATATATATTTTTTTGTCGTAGTTTATTTGGAGAGGTGTTGTGATATTGTGCAATAGATGACGTAGTGTTTTTCTTAAACGCTCTAATCTTAATCAGCGCCTTCTGCTCAAACAATTATTGGACGCGCGCGTCTCCAGGCATAGTTGTTACTAGTTAAATATGCGCCTTTATTTTGGTTTAGCAGTCAGTTCGAAGTATCAAGCTACTACAGCAAACGAACTAAAAAGCATTATATTATCAATACGGTTGTTTTTTGGCTAAGTACTTTTGTGAATATTTACTATTGTTTTTTTAATAAACCTGTGTATTCGTGCAAAGATACAACAAAATGAATGAAAAAACACCTTAGAACAGCTTAACAAAAATAAATGAAATTCATTATGTTGTAATGTTTATGTAATTACAAACAAGAATACACATAATCACTAGAAACAAACCAGATGCAACTATATCGTATTATTTGAAACAAAAATGTAATTATTTTACTCATTTCTACAAAAAATGTTGACACGTAAATCGTTAATATTTGTAAATTAAATCAACAAAATCAGCTTACCATTATACAGTTGCAAAATAGTTTGGTCGTCTACCTAATTTAAGTTTTAATTTAAACTATCTAACATTGGACTTAAATTAGTTTTAAAAGCAAAATTACCGCAAGGGACAGTGTAAAAGATTAAAAAAAATAACTACAGTTCTGGCTACAAGCAAAGTCTACCTTAATAAGTGCAAGAAATTAGTTTTCATTACTTAGCTAACATATTATAAAATTTAAGTTAATTTTGCACTCTCAACTCAAATTTAAATCACCGAAATAAGGTTCATGATTTGTCTGTTAAAACAAGCTAAATAAAGCCAAAGCCTGCTCGGCTTAGCAACGTTTGCCATGTCCACTAGGTGGCTGGAAAAAAGTCTATAAAGTAACTGGGTTGCGCAATCATAATATTGCAGAGAAAAAACAATTCTTAAAACCTTTCACTGCATTTGTTTTGGCCGAAAGTGTGGCAACTTTGGACGCACAACTTTGGCACTAAAAAGAAGTGTAACAAAAAGTTAACTTTTTGGTAAAGTAAAAAACAAAACGCTTTAGCTCAAAAAACAGTCATTTATTTTTTCGAGAACAAATAAAAAATAAACAAAAACACCCAAAACTTCTGCAAATTAGATGGCAAAACATAAAAATATCTACAAACAAGTAAGAGTACTGTAAATAAAACGTGCTATGCTCAACTTAGTAACAAGATTTTTCATGATCTACTAAAGGTACGGCTTGATTTGTCACATTTTGTGGACTAACAGTCTGACTTTTAGTGCGTTTCTACTATACGTTTTCTATTCAAAAGCTGTAATTAGTTGTAATTTTACACAATCAAAAATTTATTAGTTAATGTTAAAATTTAATTTAAAAGTATAAAAACCTAAGTAGTATGTTATTTAACAAACGTTTTTATTAATTATTGTATTAATATACGCATCAGTGATGAAGGTCTCGAGACCAATTTTCAGGGTCTCGGTCTCGGTCTCGGTCTTTTGCTGGCGGTCTCGGTCTTGGTCTCGCAATAACCTGGTCTCGGTCTCGCACTTTCTAAATTGGTCTCGAGACCGGACATTTTTTGATATTTTTGTTATTTTATGTGGTTATGATGATTTACTGCTTTCTTCACTGTAAACAATTCCCCTTGCAAAATGAAATTGAAAGTTTTTTATTTCCTCGTAAAATTTTTGAATAAACATATTCAATAAATGGTTTAGTTCAGTGGTTCCTAACCGGGGAGGCACACCTTCCCTGGTGGGTGTAGCTAAATTTTCAAGGGGTTGCGATTGTTGGCATGTTGTAAAACACATTCTTTATTAATTTTGATAATCAAAATGACAGGAAACTTGACCTCAGCAAGAATCAAATTAAACAACGGAATCTAGCAAACTTTTTTTAATTGGATTTTGCTCTTGCAAACGGTAATTTTGAGTCCCAATTAAAGCACAAATAAAAACTCATCTGATTTTTAAAAAAATTTTAATCAAACAAAATTCTCCTATAGATGAGAAGCAAGAAACATATTACAGTGCGAAATGGGCAACATTTTTGATGAACCATAAGAACAGTTTCTTGAGTTAAAATTTAACTCAGCAGCCAAAGACAAATTTAAAGCGCTGGACCTTGAGGCGTTTTGAGCCAAATATTTTCCCGTTTAACATCTTATTTCTGTGAGTCACCGACAATTTCTTGTGAGTCAGGGAGTCAGGAGGATAAAAACAAAGATACATAATAATATCAAGAATAAATAAATAATTTTAATTGGTTTTTTAAGTGAATATTTGAAAGTGGCTCCTTCTTTTTATTGCTTCAAGGCTTTCTTTTGTAAAAAACATTACGAATTATAGTGATCGTGTTTTCGGCTCTCAACCGCCCCCATAACAAATTTCTGCAAACGCTATTGTATGAATCTAATTGCTTAAAACAAATTATTAAATTGTTAATAAGACGAAGTAGAAAAGAAGAAAAAAAACAGATTACTTTGATTAACCTACCCAAAGATGGACAAAATAAATAGGGGTAATACAAAAAAAAACTAACGAATTGTTAGGCAGCTTTTACTAGTTTGTATAATTTGTCCTTATTTTTAATCTTTTTTAAGAGATTAATTAGACTAATTCTATTCTATGTAAATCAAACATAGCCAGCAAATTCAACAATACAATGCACCAACACAGATAACCAAACTAATCAAATATTTGAATGAAGTTTTGATTCTACGTGTTTTTATTGCGGTAAGTTCCACTACGACACAGTTCACCGCGGCAAATTCCACCGCTGTAGTTTATATTTTATCACTGTATATTCTACTACGATATCACATCATGTTGATTGTTCATTTTATTTGTAGATTGTTGTTGATTTATCACGCTATAAGCCGCCAAGACAGAGTACAGTAGTTGACAAACACATTTATTTCCCTAACTCCACTAACCCTAACCCCTAATTCTAACTGTAACCTAACACATAACCCTAACTCTAACCCTAACCCTCTAAACATAACAAATTTTCGTGGTAGAATATACCGTGTTAGAATTTAACTATGATGGAATATACCGGGGTGGAATTTACCGGTCACTCAAGTTTCGACTATTTTCGTGATTAGCGTGTCTTCAGCATTTTTGAGTTTTGTAAAAAATTTTTAATGATTTTTTCTTGAAGTATTTCAACATTGTTTACCGCCGTGCCTTGCATGTTTCGGCTTTCTTTTGCTCTGGTTAAAAGGGTTTTTAAAGCGGGTTGTTTTATGATGCAATCACACTTGAGCAAAGCTCTTTTCAACATGATTGAGATGCTTGTTTAATTAAAGAGTAATCTTAGATTGCTATTTAGAAAATAGAAATTTATGGTTTTTGAAATAATTGAACGGACTATATTTTCGTAAAATTTTTCGGTCTCGATCTTGGTCTTGGTCTCGGAAAAATTATTGGGTATCGGTCTCGGTCTCAGTCTCGACGTTTGTGGTCTCGACTACATCACTGATACGCATTTAACGTAATGTACAAAAGTTTTAGTTGCTTTAAGGTTTTATACTTAACAGTACAAAAAGCTGAGATTTGAAGCTCAAAAATTTGTTTTAAGCAGCATATTACCAAGAAGAAATGAAAATACATGGTTAGCTTTTTTGCCTTTTTATGTTTTGTATTTTTAACAGCAATTGAAAATTATAATATTTGATTGAGTTTACTGAAATTAAAAAAGGTTTCACAAAAATAATATTATGTAATACAGTCAAACAAAAAGCTGATGCTGCAATTTTTATTGTTATTGCTAACCATTATCTGCACCAGTATAATCCAAGTTTTTTACTCCTGTGGCCAATTACGAAAATTATGCTAATTTTTGGGCCGGAGTCGGTTTGGAACAATTCAAACTCAGTGGGTTATCAGCGAAAATTAGACTAAAATTCTATAGTTTTTAACTTTTTCGATCAGTGAAGACCTTTTTCATTCTTCATTTTAATTTTATGTGTTTTTTAGAATAAAAGACCTCTAAGTGGTTGCAATAATGGCAATTCGAATTTTTGGATCAGCGGCAATAAAAAGTTTTAAAAACACTGGTATAAAACTTTGCCACAGCCCTAATTAACGAAATTTACAATGTATAAAATTGTTCACTGAGCCGCAGAAAATCACATTGCTCCCCGTATGGGGGGCGAGGTTGCAGATTGAACCACCCTGATCTACATAATTTTCAAATAAAATAACTGATTGAAACCAAAAATATATATTTTTGGCACAAAACATATACACCCTGAAATTGACTAAGACATTTTAACCATAAATTCATGCAAACTACAATAGCAAGACAACTAGCTTAAAATAAGTTGCAATATTACTATGAAGTTTAATTTAATTCAAATGTATAATAAATGGCAATAAACTTGAAGATTAATTTTTAAGAGGTGTGTACTTAAAATCAAACTTAAAATGTACAATAAATTAGTACCTATAAACTGTAGCATATTGGTTAAATGTGTACATAAGCATTACAATAATGTCAGACTGCTCGCATGCTTTATGGATATATTGATTGTGCTGATTGCTGACCAATTGAAATGCAGCTTTCATTTAAGTCAAACGCGTGTTATAAATCCATTATATGATGTAAGAAATTATTTGAATTAAGTAAATATTAGTCAGTTTAAAACGCCAAGATAGGTTAATTTTAATACGGAAAACCTTGCTGAGAAATGGCGGTGGTGGGAAAAATCTTTTAAAATACCTCGTATATTATGCTGCGTCTGAATTACATACTAAACCAATAGCTACTCAGATAGCAATTTTACTAAATTGTGCAGGCGAAGAAGCCCGAGATATTTTTGGCAATTTCAGCATTTCACTAAATGATGAGAATCTCACGACTGACATCGTTTTGGACCGTTATAAAGTTTTCTGCAATCCCAGGCGGCGACCTGTGCTGACACTTATAAATTTTGGCAGCATCAACAAGCAGTTGGCGATCATTTGATAAATGGTTAACTGAACTACGATTAATAGTAAATAATTGTAATTTTGGTGCGTTCAAGGATAGACTATAGCGGGACAAAATTTTATTTGGTACCAATGATGATACAGAACGACAAGGAATGTTAGAGGAAGAAGATATTACTTTAAAAAAACTAATAAAAATATGCCCATCAATTGAAATTACTACCGGTCGTATGCAATATATGTCGAATGAAAAAGAAAGTGTCCCCTCAGTTCAAGAAATTATAAAAGCTTATTACTCTAATTCAATGTTTCCCGACCAAGTCCGCGGTCTCAAGTGAGTCCACAAAGACATTAGCAGTTTACGAACTTTAAATTTTGTCCATGCAAATAATAATGTTTTTATTGATGCAACAATGTAAGGCAACGGTTTTTTAATTTTGAATATTTTAGCTCAATCGAATTTTTTTCATTGCCCTTGCTATGATTGTTCCTTAATAATTCATCAATGTTTCTTTGAATGGTAACTTTTTCCTTATTGCCCCAAAATAAAATGTCTTGTATTCACTTTTACTGATCTAGGTGTCAGCAGCCTACTTTTCAGTTAAACTGCAATAATTAGCCTTCGTAGTTGATTTTTAATGGCAAAATAAAAGAAGGTATTTGTATATAAAGAAGATTTTTTAAAACTTGGATTTACACCTGTTGAGGTAAACGATAAAATCAGACCACAGTGCGTATAGTGCTTAGAAGTTTTAGCACACACAGCTCATTAAAGGAAACTAAATTGCGACGGCATCTTGATTCAAATCATGAAAAGTACTGTACCTTGACAAAATTAGGTTTTTTTATAGTTAGAACTGCATGTTAAGAGAAATGGTATTGATCGTCCAAATATTTGTGGGGTGTAACTTACTCTCTTAGGGTTGTTTCTAGTGATGTCAACCGCGCAGCGTACACTGCCGCGTGCGGCCGTGTATGCCGCGTGCAGTGCAACGTAGTAACTTTTTTTGGAGGATCTTGCCGCGTACCGCGCCGCGTGCAAATTATAAAAAGTTTACATTTAAATTTTAAGCAAATCTTATTTTGCATAATGCTATTGCTTAGGTTGCCAATTTAGTTGCTTCTTCTTCATTAATCCAATCACAGAGAGCAAATTGCCAGGTGCATAATCAACTGAATAGCCTTTTTCATAGTACCGCTAATTAAATAATGTAAATAGCGCCTAAAGCGGCCAAAAAGAAAAAAAGAAATAGGAGAGAAACTAAAATCAATAAAGAGAAAAATAAACTGCTCTTAAACCTAAAGAAAGCAATGGAATCTAATTGTACAGCAGAGAAAGGCTTATAAAAAATATTATTAAGAGAGAATAAAGGCCTGTTTCCACTACGAGCGTGGAAAAGAGCATTCTTTGTCTCTTTTATTGATCTTCGATTGAAGCGAGCGGTTAAAATTGAAGCGAGCGTAAAAAAAAAGCAATAAAACAAACAAAGAATGCTTTTTTCCACGCTTGTAGTGGAAACGGGCCTTAAGCAATGTGAATTTTAAAAAGAAACTTAAATTACAGTATGTGAAGCTTCCCCACTTTTTTAATCAACTTGGCATTTGCATTATTTTATACCTTTTAGCCAATTATTCAATACCAAAACCATGTTTTAGCTTTTTTTCTTATGATTTTTTAGGGTTTTGTTCACCGTTTGCCGTTTTTATCCTCGCTGGTTTTGGGGATTTTCCAAAATTTAAAAAGTAATCAACTCAACTCGGCGAATAGTGAACGAGAACCAATTATTGTTACTTAGTTTGATAAACCTTCTTTACAAATTAGCCTACTATATTACTTAGTAAAAAAGCGCCCAAAACTTCCACGCCATTGTTTTTCATATATGAAGTACTAATTTAAGCAAAACAAAAAAGCAGATTAATAGAATCAGACATAGAACTGTAGAATGAATTTTAGAAAATCTTTTCAATGTAGAATTGAAGTTGCCAACCATTAATAAGTAACTAGATTTCAATAATTAATTTTAGCAATTTGTAGATATTTTTTAATTTTTTTAAAAGTTTAACTGAAAAGTACTCTGTAGCAAGTACTTTTTTAAATGAGTTTGTCAAAGTTTTTCTAGTGGTGTTTCAACATCTTTATACTTTTAAATGCTATATCTATGCTACTATGTAAATTATGATTTCAGTAGAGCATTAAAAGTTACTATAATATTATTCTTTGCATAGTTATGACAAAGTTTAAAGGGTTAAAGCAGTCTTTATATATTTTTAAAAAAGTTAAAATTTGGTAAACTTAGTTCAATTGATTTAACAAAAGCCAATTTAAATTTGGGGTCTTATAAAATGTGTTAATGGAGATAATGAAATTATTTTTGTACTGTTAGAAACCATTAAAATAGTTGAAAATGCATACACCACAGTATTAACGTGTTGCATTTGGCAAAATACCTTGAAAAATGTAAAAGCTAAAGCACCATTAAGTAGATGTTTGCAAACTGCAAAAAAGGAGTTTGTAATTTAGTTACTAATCTTATAACAGTTTAAGACTTAATTTTGTTTCAGAAAGTGAAGAAATAAAGGCCCTTTACAAAAAAAAGATTTGTATAATTGCATTAAAATTACATTGTTTTCTCTTCATGTTGCAATTGCATATAAAGCTATTATGTAACATACTTAATAACACATTACCAGATTTAACTTTGAAAAATCTATTTAGCTGCAATGGTTAGTTTGGTAGCATTATTTAAAATCAAATGAATTGAATAAAAATTGATCTTACATGAACTTATTAAAGGTTTAATGTACTTGTTTCTAATTTTTTGTGATTTCTTTTGGAATGTAATTTTTAATAGTAGTTAACTATGCCTTAAATTGTATGTACTTATTAAATACAGTTTAATAAAGGTTATTTGTGAGGATTTGATATACTGTTATAGCTGTCAAAAATAGTTTAGCATGACAACAACTATTGCTTTGGCCACAAATGCATATCAAGGGTTTTGGTAAGATTTTATGGTTAAAAAAACTGAGTATTTATGCAACATGCTTGAGTGATTACTTTTTCAAATTCCAAACAAAAAACATAAAAGAAATAAACTTGATAGTGAGCAAGATTTGTGTTTACCAAAAAAGAGATAATATATTTTTTCTATTTATCTTTTTAACTTGCAGGAAAATATTGAGGGCATTATACTAAGAGCAACTACCTTGCAATTATCTTTATCAGCTTTTGAAGGTGCTGTTAGGATTAGGACTTTGATTTTGAAACTAACCTTAACACAATATTACATGCAAAACTTATTTTAACAGAATTTATTAATTACACATCTCCGTCCCAGAACAGCAGCGTAACGTTCTTTATAATTTGTTGTCTGTCCAAAATGGTATACAGCCACGTCCGTATATATAGCAAGCATCACCGAAATCCTAATCATTTACCGTGGGACACAGAAACACTGTTGCAAAATTTCACACGATAATCATTATGGGAAGCGGACACGATTGATAAAATAGAAGCATAGACTCGAACATAAGGCAAGCACGCTGCAACCACGCATTAAGCATACACGAATCATGACATTCTCCCCCTAGTTGCACAAAAAAATTTGTGGACGCAAATTGGTTTGTAACAACGGAAAAATTGACGTCATAAACTTCACTTGCTTGAAGCGAGGAGATAGCATGCTGTAGTTTATCCCTATCTACAGCAGTCTGGGCAATAGTTGCGATCAACGAATGTAAATCGGTCAAACCGTTATGTGTTTCCGTCACGGCTGATGTATATCTGAAAAAATCTTTACAGAGATTGTGTCTGTTATGACTGTCAGAGGCACATGTAATTGATTAACAGGCAGGTTTGAATGAGAAAGTGAATAGTTTTCAAAAAGAACAAATCTAGAATTTATTTGAAAAATAAGAGTTCGCCCAGGGTGATAATGTTGATAATATGATGGCTCGCCTTGGACAACAAAATTTGGACTCACAAGTTGGCCTATCCCGGGTTTACCATCTTGGGTGCGTCCATACTCAACCAAAGGTAAGAGAGAAAATTTCGTTTCGTTATCAAAAGCTAACGAAGGCCAGACAGTTGCGTTGATTGGTTGGCAGGTGAGTTGTGTGATGACATCACCAGCCAAATCGCAAGACTAGGTCTGCCTAATGCTTATGATAGAAGTGTAATTTGCCCAACGTTGAAAAGAAACAAAATTAGAAGTTCGTTCTAACTGGCAATGCAACAACAAACGATTTGAAAAGAAAGAATATTACAGATACGCTCTAACTAAAAATGGAACAAACGAAAAAATCAAAATTATGAAAAAGAAAATGCCTAATCAATAGAAGCAAGAGAAAATTTCAAGCCATCAGAAATTAAAAAATAATAACAATCAAGAAAAGCAGAAAGAAAAGTAATATAAGATATGATTCTTAACTTCGATAGCGAGTGGGTGGATTGATTACTCGACCGGATCGAGTAGTTTTCTTTGCTGGTATGTTGTATGACGAAAGAAGAGGATCCCGTTGATCGATGTCGAATGAGTCGGAGTGTAATTTGGTGGAAGTATCTGTAAAGTATAAATTGTTTTCGCACGGCTGTCTCCGTGAGTCCTTCGTCACAGTTGCCGCAGAAGTTGACGTTGATTTGTTTCTACTTGAAATAAAAGAATCATTATTTATATCTGAAGAATTATCACTGACGAGCTCTAATAAGAGCGAAACTCGAGTCTGGTGTTTCTCATCTTTATGCAGCTTGTTTAAAAAAGAATCATTATTATTTGTACTCTTAGATTTATGATCATTCACAAAGTCAAGTGTGTAAGCCGGTTTTAAGCGATCAATTGAAATCTTGGAATTACTTTTAAATGTTTCAATGATAAAATATTTATCAAAGCGTTCAAGAACTTTGAAAGGTCCAGTGAAAGAGTTTTCAAGTCCTTTTTTCACACGATCAACTCTAAGATATACTGCTGGACAAGTGAACAATCTTTTATCTACGTGAAAATTAGTGTAGCGTTTTTCAGTGTTAATGGGAGCCGGGCTTCCGTTGCTGAAAAAATTCATTAAAGATTTAGAGCTGGATCATCAAAACGTGGTTTTGGCGTAGTTTCATCAAAAAAGGATGAAGGCAACTGTATCTTCTTGCCAAAAAGCCGCTCAGCTCTACTCATATTTAAAGCGGAATGATAGCTAGCCTGGATTCCTAAAATACAAAGTCCTAAATGATCAAACCAATCACCATTGTTGTCATGACATCGTAAAGCAGTGCGCAAATATCGATTAAACGTTTCGACTAAGCCGTTGCTTTGGCTATGATAAGGAGTAATCAGCTTGTGATGAATTCCTAAAAAACTCATAAATTTAGTCCAAAAATAACTTGTAAAATATGGAGCATTGTCGGTGATAAGCACTTTTGGCACACCAAAAATTCCAATATAATGATTTAAAAAATATGTAGCAATTGTGTCACTTTTTGTATCCGGAAGTGCAAACGCAAAACAGGCTTTAGTAAAGCGATTGCATATAGTAAAAATATATTGATGACCACGACTTTCAGGAAGTGGCCCGATTAAATCAACATTTATTTTACTCAAAGCTTCTGTGGCAATCGGGTAACTTACAAAAGGTGCTTTTGTATGACGTTTACTTTTAACTAATTGACAATTAGAACATTGCATTACCCAGTCTTTAATATCTTTGTTCATAGACGGCCAATAGTAACGTTGTTTGATTAGGTATCGTGAAGATTTAATACCGGCATGGTTTAGAGAATGAATTATGTTAAATGCTTTACGTCGAAAGGCTTTTGGAAGCAAGATACGAAGAGTATCATCATATAGAGACATCACATAATATAAAATTTGGTGAATTTCGAACGGGCAAACTTTTAAGTTGAAGAGAAGTAATTCTATTGCATAAAGATTGAATATCAGCGTCAGATTTCTGCGCTTCGGCAATTGCTTCAAAATCTAACGCATCTGGTAGATCGAAAATAAGCGCGATGTTTGCGCGAGTGAGTGCGTCAGCAACAACATTTTTATCGCTTTCTATGAATTGACAATCCGTACTAAATTGGGAAATGTACTGCAATTGCAATTAAAATACGTGTCGAAAAATTTTCACTGTTTTTCTTTGTCAAACTCTGAACTACAGCTTGATTGTCACAAAGTATGGTAAAATGACGTCCATCGAGCATATATCTAAAAAATTTAATACTTTCGTAGATAGCCAAAACTTCTTTGTCAAAAATTGCGTACTTAAGTTGTGCTTTACATAACTTTTTGGAGAAAAAGGCAATCGGCACACGTAACTTCCTACTGGGATCAAATTGGTAAAGAGTGGCAGCAATACAAGAATCACTTGCGTCTGTAGACAAAAAGGTTTCTGCATAAGGAATTGGGTATGATAGAACAGTTTTCTTATCATAAGCAGCCTTAACTTTTTCAAAATAAAATTTTTGCCAATCCGACCATTGAATAACCGTGCTTTTCGGTCGCTTTTGGTTTGAGTTTAGCATCTCATACAACGGTCGTAATAATTCACTACACTTTTCAATAGTTTTGTGGTAAAAATTAACTGCACCACAAAAATGAGAAAGACTTCTAAATGTTTTCGGAAGGGGGTACTCAACAATAGCTTTAATTTTTTCATCTGTTGCAGAATAACCATCAGCGCTTACTTCGAAACCAAGATAATTAAGTTTTTCACGAGCGAAAATAGATTTTTGCAGATTAATAACTAAATCATAACGACTAAGATTTGGACAAATTTGATCAAATATTGCTTGATGAGATTCCAAATCTTTTGTATGAATCAAAATGTCGTCAAGATAAACTTCAGTATGATTCACTTTTAACACCTACTTTCAACAAAATGTTAGGATTAGGTGTTTTGTTTTAAACAAACCCTAACACAGTATAACCAAACTTATATCAAATAAACCTTATTGAATTTTATTATAGCACGATCACGTTATGCATTATTTCGTCGCCGACCGTGGGATACAGAAACGCTTTCACACAAAAGTTCACACGATGAATATTATGAGAAGCGGGGCACGATCGATAAAACAAAGCATAAGCTGAATATAAGGCAAGCACGCTGCAGCCGCGCATTTGGCAAACACGAATCACGACAGTGCCAAGATATTGATGTTGGGTTGAAGTTTTTATTTGTTTTTTTTTAGCTTTGAGATATTAATGAATTAAGGCTGCTTCCTGGAATGCCAAGCAGAGTAATGGGCTTAAAGTGTCTTCCAATGATATAACAAGATTATGCCAGAAGCTATTGAATTGTTGAATCTGAAATATAAAGGGCTGACTTCAATGACTACAACAGTGAGTATTGCTTGAACAAACATCATTTTTAAAAAAGCAAAAGATGTCTAAAAATTTTCTATTTAGATATATGACTTGCGGTGCAGTGCAGTGCGGTGTAAATTTTTGGTAACAATCTTGCAGTATGGTATCAAAAATAAAAAATATTTGCAGGCTGCAGACACAAAATTTTGTATCCGCGATATCACTAATTGGTTCACACTGAAAGTGGAAGTGAAAAAATCAAGCGGAAACTGCAAAAAAGCAAACATGGAAAGTTAGTTCACACTAAAAGCGGAAAGCGGAAAAAACAGCAAAGTGCAAGATTTTTCGTGCTTAACGGAAAAATTTCAAAGTTGAAATATTATAACTTTTTATGCTTTCCGCTTCACTCGACTAGAGTACAAAGAACTGGCAGGTCAACTGGTATTACCTGTATTAAGTTAGATAAGTGCGGTTTAATGTTATAAAAACTAAATATGGCCAATAAATTAATGCTATTTACTTAAATTTGATTTCTATAAAATCTTAGGCATTTAGCTGGTTTGGGATTATGTCAAACACAAATAACTAGCATATTTTCGCATAGAAACTTGGACAGAGTTATGTCTTGGCAAACTTTTTGTGGATCAACTAAATTTTAAAATTTGTGAAATTTCAAAATATAATCTATTTGTGCACTTTATGTGTAACCTTTTCATTGCTTCAATGAAAAAAAACTATAGTTTTTAAAAAGAATTTTAATACATTAATATTAATTTTTAGCTTCATTTATCGGATGCTGTTTGTGTCTGACCTGTAGTGGTTCTGTTTGTGTCTGACCTGTAGTGGATACCCTTCAAACGACGACGACGAGCTTCATTTATCAAAGCAATAAACAGGTATCAATTAAAAATAGGTTAGTTAAATTGCAATACATTACGGTAATACAATAGTAAACTGTTTAGCATAATCAGTCATCATATCAGTATACTAAGAGTATATTGGTCCTTTCAAGAAGTCACCGTAAGTGACTAGTTTATGAAACTAAACTGTATCCTCCCTGTGGTTACTAGTGCTTTTTGAAGAGGTCCTTTCCTCATGGTTTCTTTATTATTTCATTCTTGTTCTGTAGGGGGATTTCAGGTTAGTTTTACCAAAAATTGTTTATGGTGACTTCTTGAAGACACCCAAATACATTTACTTAATAAGAAAAAATAAAAAAGATAGTGAATCACCAATTCACACAAAATATTCATTCACATTTATGTAGCAACTGATCTCTAATAATAAAGTCCAATGAGTTTAATTATTTCTTAGAGTTATTTATTAAGAGTTGACATTGTTTGACATAATCTTAGTGATCACAGTGATCAACTTAAGATCTGTTTGGAATTATGCTCAGTTGTTTTTTAAAGCTTTTTTAAAATTTTTTGTTTTTTAAAGTTGTTTTTTAAATCTAAAAATAAATTTGTAGCAATGTAATAAATGTGTAAGTTTTTAATGCTAAACCATGCATTTCTATTATATGTTGTTTTTCATCTAAATTTTTTTGATTAATTTTAGTAAAGCCAAAGACAATAATATTTTTTTAAATACCTGTTCAGTAGCCTACTTTATTTTTAGGTGAGTTTGTATTATTTTGATAAATTATTTAACTTATTCTATCATAATTCCAAATTTTGTTAATTTTGATTGAGTAAAAATAGTTTTACAAAACATTGTTATTATAATTGTTTTTCACATCATGATAATGAATTTTATGTTCCAGGTAGATTAAGTAAAAAAAGTATTTATTGCCAATACAACAAATGAAAAATATCTAGTAATATTTTGAAATATTTAGTTGTTGGATATCATTGGCTTGGATTTAAATTGATTTATTGAAAAAAATTTTTTGTAAATGAAAGAAGAATAAAATTACCATCTTTTTATGCTTATATTGTTTTATTGCTCTGGGCTTGTGCACTGCAATTACAGCATTTCCATTTCGCCTTTCTCAAATGGAATTTCACTTTAAATTGCTTACGTCATTTCTCTGAACAATTTTCACATAACTTTATTTGTGCATGCATGGTTCATGAATCAAACAAGATAAATCAAATATTGGTTTTTAGAGAAAATACTTTTTGTGGCTACTCATTACGAATGCTTGCATTCCATCTAGTGTAAAGGCACTTCCTCAAATTCAGTTATGTCCATCACTGGTTCTCTATGCCAACCATCCAAATAAAGACTTGAGTGATCCTGTTTTTGAGACAAAACTATTGCTATTTCTAATAAGTATGTTTGTCAATGCACTTAACTTTACAAAAAAAGTACAGTTTTGCATTTATGTAAAATAAAGCAAAATATTATTGTTCACATAGTTCTGAGGTAGATATTGAAGCAGCTATTTTTTATTCCTCTAATAAAGCCAAACTTGATTTTGACTTTTGCATCACCTCCACTGCTTTCAAGATCTTCCATGAATTAGTGATGTGGTGTTGTGTTTGTACTTTGTTCCAGGTTGCAGTTGAAAAGATTTATTGGTGTTGCCTGTAATTTCTAGCACAGCTCACGGCCACTGTGGTGATGCATGAACTTCAGAATTTGTAATGTATATTTGTTTAGAGTGGTGATTTGCTTATTTTGAGCTGTGCCATTTTTTACCCATACGACATGTTAATGTCTTTTTGAATAATTGTATGTAATGGGCATGGTTTTTGTGACATTTGAGTTAATTAATAACAAAATGGAGTTTGACGTTATTTTTCATTCATGACTTGTTCTATCCTAATACTAGATTGTTCCAGCAATTTTTTTGCTATGTTTATTGCTGCTTTTCAATGGTAAAGTTTTTTGATATTTGTTTTTTATATTTTGGAATCTGATATGACTTAAATTGCCTTGAATGGTTTTGTGTTGTCTTAAACTTAGATATAGTGTTGATGATAAATGTTGCTGTTAGTTAAACATTGTTGATGTCGTTTGTAGCAAGCAAAGTGTGCATTTTGAAGTGTATGTGTTTGAAGTATTTTTCTCAATGTAACTTAAAGTAGCTTTTAAATTTTCCAATTTAATGTGCAAGTTTTGTGCCAATTCAACACGAGTAGATTATTTTATGATGTATGCACAATTGTCTGAAAAATTTTATCAATAAATTGAATTTAGTGTGAAACCAAATCGTAATGATATTTTACTACTTACTATAAATCAGATGTTAATATGTGGTAGAAACGCAATTTCATTTTGTATAATGGCAACATTTATCACTCTCTGCTTGATCCGTGTGCATCTAATCGTGTTGAATTTTCTCTTTGTTTTTTTTGGTTTTTTGATTTGAGTTTGTAATGCACGTGGTCGGTAGCGTAGTCGTTGAATATTTTTAAAATTGGTTTTATTTGGCTGTGCTTGTTTTACATTGCCTTCACTTAGACCTTGCCAATAAAATTTTCTCATATGCTTAAAGATTAAGTACGATATAGATTTACGTAAGGTAAGTTAATAACGACAGTCATAGACTGATAAAAGAAATAGACCGCGGCTGCTGACGATACACGTAGCAAACTTAACATAAGATTTTTAAAATATTCAGCGAGGTTAGATTGTTTAAGAGATTATGGTTAAGAAAGGTACTAAACCTGAAATGAAAACAGCTGAGAAACCAGAGTTGGTTTCTGCAGAGGTAGAGGAAAGTGCTTATGAAGACATTCAGCAAGATTTTAAGTTTTGTGTAAAGACTCACAAAAGGAAAATTTTAATGTTTCAAATGGAACTTGTAACGGTTTCAAAGGAGTTTTGTGAAATTAAGAATAATGTTAAAGATGATAACCTTAAACTATTTGAAGGTAAGGTTCTTGCTCTTGAAGAACAAGTGTGTTCTATTTACTTAATTACTTTGGATAACGTTGAACAATGCGGAGATGAGCTTGAAGCGCGTGCTGAGCGTCTGTTGGATGACGCCCGAGCCTTTTCAAGGTCATGTAGTGCTTTGCTTAATAATTGCGATAAATTTCGACCAGAATCTCGTTTGATTGTTTCAAAGGAAGGGAATTTGGTATCATGTTCTTGGCCTCGTGTATCTAACGCCGAAAATTTAGCCAAATCCTTTGAGCCAGGAACATCATTTGCGCCAGTAAAGAATAAAATTACCACTAATTTGTTCAAACAAAAATCAGATATTGATGAGTTTAAACTAAGCAATTCTTATTTGCAACCTATGGCACCAACAACTAGTAAAGCGTTTAAAAATAAGATGCCTCCGCATAGTTCTCTAGTGCCTGGCCCAAGATTAAAATTAGATACATTCGATGGCGATGTTTTAAAGTACCTCACCTTTAAGAGAAAATTTATAAGAATGATAGAAAATAAATATCTGGACTTTGATATTAGATTTGCTTTTCTTGAGGAAGCGTGGGTCGAAAGCGCGCAGCAGGTGATAGCCGGTCTTTCGTGTTTAGAAGATCGAGAACAAACGTATAATATGGCTTGGTCGCGGTTAGATAAAAGATTCGGAAACCGAACCAAATTAATGAGCTTAGTTAAGCAGGATTTGGAAGGCCCGCCAATAAAGAAGTGGGATGCGAAGGCGCTGATAAATTTGTGTGATAAAATGTATATATGTGAGACTAGCTTTTTTGGTTGGCGCGAATCTCACTTATTAAATAATGATAATCTACTTCAAAAGATATTTCAACGGCTGCCTTACAAATTGAAATCATGGTTTGTCTCGATTGTTGATAAAGGTTCGGGAACGTTTACACAGCTAAGAGAACTTGTCGAAAACGCTACTTCAGAAGCCGATACCGCTTATGGTCAACTTTTGTCACAAGGTAATGTTAGAAAGTCTAATAATAATCAAGGTGTGATCAATAATGTGTGTAAGCGTACGTGTGTTGCTCAACAACATCTTGCCCCAATAAAGCCTGCAGTAGAACCTCCATTGTGTGTGTTGTGCAGCGAAAATCATGAGATTTGGAAATGTGCTGTCTTTGAAAGTAAATCTATTAAGAAGCGACTAAGTTTAGCACAAACTTTTAAGTTGTGTTTTAATTGCCTTCGAACTGGGCATAGAGTGTCTCAATGCCGATGGAAGGTTCAATGTAAAAAATGTGGAAAGCGGCACAATCTGTTATTACACGCGGATATCGAAGACCAAACAAATCTTCCCGCATCGCAAGACACGAAAGAAAACCTGGCCGCTTGTACTTCTTGCAACAATAGTGCATCTTAATTTTCTGGCCGAACAATCTTTAAAGTCGTTCCGGTTAAGGTGTGGTACGACGATTATACGACAAAATAGCTAGTCCTAAAATAGCTGGTCCAAAATGGCTAGTTCCAAAATAGCTAGTATACCAAAACAGCTAGTATCCCAAAACAGCTTGTTCCAAAATAGCTAGTATACCAAAACAACTTGTACCAAAATAGCTAATTTACCAAAATAGCTGTTTTGGGACTGGCTGTTTAGTCATATAATCGTCTGTTTCAGTGTTACCAACATTTTTTTAAAAATTATGCTAGGTAATTGAAAAATATATGAAATTTCTAATTTGTTTTTACAAGAAATATTTTCATTCCTAATAATTACAGCCTATTATCAAATATATATATTTCTAGGTTTAAAAAAAAAGAAAAAGAAAGCTGATATACTTTATTAAAAAGGAGGTTGTGTGTGCTAATAACCCTAACCCTAACCCTAACCCTAAATCATTGTTTTTCCTATAAGAATAATAAGAAATCATTGTTTTTTGTTAAACTATTTTAGAACTAGCTATTTTGGTATACTAGCTGTTATGGAACTAGCTATTTAAGATACTAGCTATTTTGGCACTAGCTATTTTGGTGTACTAGCTATTTTGGAACTAGCCATTTTGGACCAGCTATTTTAGAACTAGCTATTTTGGGACTAGATGTTTTGGGTTTCACCCGGTACGACGACCCATCAAAATATGTTTGTACCTATGCGTTTATTGACGAGAGATCAAGTGTAAATATGTGTTCTGCAGAGCTGGCTGAGCGACTTGGAGTGCCTGTAAAATGGGGTAATGTCGAGCTAATAACTGCAAGCGCAATCACTCACGAAAAGAAAAAGGTCCATTTCCTGGCTATACAAGAAATTGAAGAAGAAAGTGCCTTTATGGTCAAGAATGCTTTAGTGCAAGATAGCATTGTTGACGTCAGCTACAGTATTCCTACGCATGAGATGGTTAAGGGTTATTCACATTTACGGGACCTGAAGTTTCCAGAAATTGAAAATCAAAAGATAGAGTTATTGCTGGGCAGTGACTTGCATCAAGCATATCTTCCCCAAGACATAAGAGTTGGTGCACCTGGTAACCCAACAGGTCTTCGAGCTCACTTAGAATGGACAGTGTATGGCAAGGACGATGGTGATCAAGAAATAAATACACCTAAACTTATGGTAAACTTCTTAGATAAAGAGGAATCCTGCAAGCAGATACTGGACTTATTAAATCAAGATTTTAAAGACTTAGAATTACCTCAAGTACCAGCCTTGTCAGTAGAAGATAAGCGCGCTCTAGAAATAATGCACAAGACTGTAAAAAAGGTTGACGGTCATTATTCGATCGGTTTATTATGAAAGGATGATGAACCAAAGTTGCTCAATGAACCACCGCGAGATGGCGCTAAAGCGTTTGCTGAGCTTAAAACGAAGGTTTCTAAATGACTCAAACTTATTCAAAAAATATTGTGAAAAAATGATGGAATATATTGATTGTAATTATGTTGCCAGAATTTTAAATCAAGTTTCATCTTCCCCAGGAAAGATATCTTACATTCCTCATCATTGCACCTCTATTCTAACAAAATTTAGAGTGGTATTTGATTGCAGTGCAAGGTTTAACAATGTGTCGCTGAATGATATGTTACTTCATGGACCTGACTTGACCAACAACTTGTTAGGCGTGCTGTTGAGGTTTAAACAGCATCCTATAGCAGTAGTATGCGACATTAAAGCCATGTTTTCACAGGTTTTTGTTGATGAGCAAGATCAAAACGCTTTTCGATTTCTCTGGTTTCCAGATAACGACCTCGATTAACCACCAGTAGACTATCTAATGCGCACTCATGTTTTTGGTGCGAAATCGTCCCCGTGCTGTGCTGCGTTCGCGCTACGTATGACTGCCACTGACAATCTCTCGGGAGCAGACGATGAAACAATTCAGACGGTAATGAGAAATGTCTATGTTGATGACATTTGCCGATCATGTGAGTTTGTTGAAAAAAACTATTAATCTTGTGTCACAGTTGTGTGAGCTACTAAAGGGTGGTGGTTTTCACGTTAACAAGTTTTTGTCTAATAACAAACATGTTTTGAGTTCTATTACGCAGGAAGACCTTGCATCTGATATCGATCTTGATGAGTGCCGACTTCCTTCGCAAAAGGTTCCAGGTGTTTTCTGGGATGCAGCTACGGATCGAATGAGGCTGAACGTAAATCTCAAGGAAAGGCCCTGTACGAGGAGGGGTATTTTGTCTACTATTTCTCAAACGTATGAGCCCTTGGGCTTGATACAACCATTCTTGCTACCAGCTAAACAGATGCTGCAGAAAGCTTGTCAAGCTGAGCTTGAATGGGACGATGATCTTAAAAATAAACATGGCCTAGGTCCTGAGTGGGACGCGTGGTTAAAGGCGTTGCCTCAACTTAAAGGGATTTCTATTGCTAGAAGTTTCACCATTATGGGTAGAACCGTTATTAAATTTGAATTGCATGTTTTTGCTGACGCCAGCATGTTAGGCTATGGTGCTGTAGCTTACGTAAAAACTGTTTATCGTGATAATTCTACCAGTGTTGTTTTGTCTTTGGCAAGTCGCGAGTTGCCCCTCTAAAACCAGTCAGTGTGCCCCGTTTGGAATTAACTGCTGCTGTTCTCGCGGCTAAAATTTCGCAATTTGTTATTCGAGAGTGTGATTTTAAATTTTCGCGTGTTTTTCTGTGGACTGATTCAACTGTTGTGTTAAGATATATTAACAATACCTCGACAAGATTTAAAACCTTTGTAGCAAATTGTCTAGAGATAATTCATTCTTTGACTAACGTAAATGATTGACATTTTGTTCCTACTGAGTCTAATCCTGCGGATCTTGCATCCAGAGGTGTTTGGCCTGATAAATATCAATCTGCCGATGTTTGGTTTCACGGTCCAGTGTTTTTACGTAATATTGCTGTTGACTGGCCAAGACAGCCAGATTTCTTGCAGGAACTCTCCGTAGACGACCCTGAAGTCAAGAAGACTGAAGTTTGCATGACTCAGCTAAAATTCTCTCAAAGTTCAGACTGCTTACATCTGCTGTTCCGACGATATTCAAACTTTAAGGATTTGCAGCGAACAGTAATATGGTTGTTGCGCTTTATCGAATTTTTGAAAATGAAGTCTAATCCACATTATGCGACACCAAATCAACAATCAATCACGGTGGCAGAAATGATTCGAGCAGAAAAAGCTACAAGAGCAGCTCATTTTGAAATTGTTCAAGCTCTTGACGCTGATGTATTTATTTAAGCATTTAGAAGATTTTGCAATCGCCGAAACGTTAGACCATCAGATATTTACAGCGACAACGGTGGAAATTTTGTTGCTGCTGAACGTGAGCTAAAGAAAGGAGCCGAAAATTTAAGGTCTAAATGCGTATATAAAGCTCTTCTGCGAGAGAATGTCAACCTCACACCAAGGAGGATTTTATAAAACATTCTTTCGACTTGTTCGTAAATTAATGCCTTCGCTGGTCGGAGAAGCAACGCTCGATGAATTTGAATTGCTCACGCTTATTACCGAAATTGAGCGGATCCTAAATGACAGGCCGATAACACAATTGCCATCCAAACCAGATGATCTATCGGCAATTACCCCAAGTATGATTCTCTCCGGTTCAGTCGAAAGTAACGCACCGTTTGATGTGTTTATAAAAGCTGATGGCTATCGGCGCTCGTGGAGGAAGACTCAATACTTGGCTGACCTTTTTTGGGAGCGATGGACAAATCAGTACTTGCCACTTTTGCAGCCACGTCATAAATGGTTTGGAACGGTACCCAGTTTAAAACCTGGCGATCTCGTTTTAATTGTTAATGAATCGACTAAGAGAGGTAATTGGCCAAAGGCCGTCGTAAAGGAAGTGATGCCAGATAGCAACCATCTGGTCCGCCGAGTTCGGGTTCGGACAGCCGATGGAAGTGAGTTTGTACGAGACATTCGTAAACTTTGTTTGTTGGAGGGTTATTTAAACCCATAACAAGACGTTTTTTCACGCCTTATAATAAAGCGTTTGTTTGTTTGTTTGGCTAGCTATGGTTGCGAATTTCGCGTGCTTTGTTATAGCGTTGTCATAGTATGGGGCTAGTTCTAAAAGTAATTGTTCAAAATAATTTTTTTTTTTTTGTTGGGAGGGGCATTAATTTATAGTATATTTAGTGTGATTTATTGTGCTAGGTAAAGTTTTTTTTTTAATTGCGTTTCTTGAATTCGAAAATCTTCAGTTTTTAACTTCCGGTTTTGGGGGTGGGCATGGTAAAAACGCAATTTCATTTTGTATAACGGCAACATTTATCACTCTCTGCTTGATCAGTGTGCATCTAATCGTGTTGAATTTTCTCTTTGTTTTTTTTGGTTTTTTGATTTGAGTTTGTAATGCACGTGGTCGGTAGCGTAGTCGTTGAATATTTTTAAAATTGGTTTTATTTGGCTGTGCTTGTTTTACATTGCCTTCACTTAGACCTTGCCAATAAAATTTTCTCATATGCTTAAAGATTAAGTACGATATAGGTTTACGTAAGGTAAGTTAATAATGACAGTCATAGACTGATAAAAGAAATAAACCGCGGCTGCTGTCGATACACGTAGCCAGCAAACTTAACAATATGGTTTAAAATTCAGATTCATATACAGTACTATATGTGTTTTAATATTTAGTTACAGATTCGTTTTTGTTAGCTTATTTCTTTGTTATGGTTGTTGTTAAATTTTTAAGAAGTGATTACAATAAGATTCAAGTATAAAATGTGATAGTAATTTGTTAAAACTATTTTTTGTGAGAAAACCAGGGAATCGAACCGTTTAAAATAACGTTCCGGTTCAGGTTCAGGTTCGGCAAATTTTATTTTTAAAGGTTCAGATCCAGTTCAGGTTCAGCAAAAAATTTTTTTTCGGGTTCAGTTCCGGTTCGGGTTCAGCAAAAATTTTTTTTTCGGGTTTAGTTCCGGTTCAGGTTCAACAATTTTTCTTTTTAGGGGTTCAGTTCCGGTTCAGCTCCGTTCGGGTTCGGAATATATATTTTTTATCTATTTCTTACAAGCGTTAGGACTGTAAACACAATTTCTTACCTCATGTTATCATGGGCGCCCGTAGACGCGCTTCCTGGAGGAGTGATGGCAAACAGTCGGAAACACAAAAAATATTCTTAAAAAGGGTTTTTTAAAAAATTCTGGTACAAGTTTTAAAAAAATTAAATTAAACTAATTCACCGGCATGGGTCTTGGTTGTAAAAACCAAGTCTTACCAATAAATTTATTTATCAATGCGAGCGCCAAAAGCGGAAACGGAAGTTTTTTGTTGTTTTGTGATCTCAAAACTTTCTTATAGATTGCGTTTACATGAGTTTATATAGATCTTTCTTCGACTAGCCACTGATACACCTGTCTAAGAATTTTTTGATAATTTTTTAGTGGCGGCCCTCACGCAGAAGGTTTACTAGTTATGAAACGTCATTAAGGTTCATTTTTACTTCGAACGTAGATTGGAGTATTCTTTGTTTCTTTTAATGATTTTTTTGCTTCGTTTTGCCTTTAAGCGCGGAAAGAAGTAAAAAAATTAATAAAACAAAAAATACTTCGTTTCAAGCCGCCGGTAGTGGAAACGGGCCTTTATCTTACGTAATCTAAATTTAAAGTTTTAAACAAATTAAACATTTAGTCATTCAAGTTTATAATAATAAAAAATTGACGCATAAAGACTCTTTTCCCACTATGAGCGTGGAATGGAGTACAGTGGCGAGCAAAAAAGTAAGATTTTTTATTTTAAATTAAATTAAATTTTTTAAAAATAAGTTACAGTGGAACCCCGCTTACCTGACCACCTACGGGACCGTCATCAAGCGGTCGCGTTAGCGGGGTGGTCGTGTTAGCGAATTTTGCTTTGGAGCATCCTGTTTGTAGCAATTGTTTGTTGTAAATGTCACAAGTGGCGTAACCCGCAGTAATATCTGGTAGGCGTGATTTCGAACTCTGCACGACTTTTTCGTCAACACAGCCACTCTCTCTGCAAATAACAGCCTGAGAAATGCTATGTCGTGTCTTAAACCTGTTTAACCAATCGTTTGAGGCTTTAAAGCCATTTTTCTTCAGAGATTTAGCAAAGTTAGAGCTTTTTCTTGAATCAGAGGCCCACTTATCGGTAGGTTTAAAGAACGAGCTCTTTGAAACCATCGGAAAGTTAGTGAATCGATATTTCCTTCAAATTGAAAGATTCTAACCCTCTTCCGGTCATTCGATAAGTTGTCGTCATATGCAGCCAAAACGTCTGCCTTTCTTTTAAGTGTGTTCTTTATTTGAGTCTTGCTAACGCCGAAAATCTTAGCAAGTTCCTCTGAGATTTTCCCTCACTTTCTTTTTGTTGTATTACCATAACCTTTTCTTTGATTGAAAGTTCTCTCGGTTTCTTTTTACTAAGTGCCATTATTTTTATCAGATACTGCAGAATGAATTTAAACAACTGTTAGTACTGAAGTTTATCTTATAAAATTCAGTTCTGTTTGCCACACTAATCATTCATTGCGCAATTGCATTTTCTTTGTGTGTGTGCACGCGCTCATCTAATCTTATTGTTTTGATCACAAAAGAAATTTAACCTTATTATTTTGGTCACAAAAGCAAATTATTGAGCACGTGTGGTCGCTTTAGCGGAGTTAAATTTGCAGTTTTGGACCAAAATATGGCGGTCCTGGTCTGGAAACCGGGGTGGTCGCGTTATTGAAACAGAATGCAATGCATTACCATAGTAAATTATTTGGGACCGCACTGAAGTGGTCCTGATAACGGGGTGGTCGTGTTATCGAGGTGGTCGCCAACCAAGGTTCCACTATAGTTGCAATTGAATTATATTTCTAAAAAAAAATAAATTAATATTGGATTTAATATAATTTTTTGTGCTCTTTTAATGATATATTACTTGATATATATTAATATATTTCAATTTTAACAATGATATTTTTAAAAAATCTTAAAAAATAAAAAAGTCTTACTTTTTTTGTTCGCCACTATACTCTTTACTTGATTTATTGACTTTATGTGCTCACTTAGAATTTAAGAGCGGAAAGATGGTCAAAAGAAACAAAGAATGCTCTATTCCACGCTCGTAGTGGAAACGAGCCTTAACTTTTAGAAGTTTTTAATGCATATTTATGTATTATTTTGTAAAATTTAAAATTTGAAAAAGCGAGTCCCCCTTTTGGTTCTCCTGGCGCACGTTCATGTATCTAGTGCACATATTTTTTCTTCATTTCTTAGCTGATAAAGTCGTTTATGACGTTTCTTTATTGGCACACAAGTGCTCAAACAAATTGTGGCAACTTCAAACGGTAACATTTGATTTAACAATTACAAGTAGTAATAAATTAAAAATTAAATCAGTTTGTTGTATAAGATTTTTTTTTTCTTAAGATAACTGAAATCAAACTTTGCAATTTTGTATATTGATCACTGCTTGCTTACAAACTGGTACTAAAAACTTGCTGCTTTTTATTTTTATAAGTGTATAGCGATGAAAGGGTAAAAATTAGGTGTGGGTCCAATTGTTTAAAAAAAGTCTTAAATTCAAGCAAATTCAAATTTACGGGAGACAATCATTTCTCAATTCGTAAAACCAGCAAAATGGTTTTTCAGCATTTGATTAAAAACTTTTTTGATAAACACTAGCTTGATATTGGCAGAAAAATACTCTGACTCCTCCATAATGTTTTGTTTGCCAAGCTAACTATTGGCGACCAAAACTATTTAGTTTTAACTCAAAGTCAAATTGTGCTACTAAATTTTGTTTGCAGGGGTAACTTATACAACAATGTAATTTGCTTATGGTTTTTCGGTTGCATTCTACATAAAGATAACTGACGCAAAACTTTTGTAATGAACCAGCAAATATGTGGTTCTTGTATTAAAAGTTATTTGTCCTGTTGCTACAATTTTGGTAAGCCTAAAAGTTAACAAAAATTTAATTTTAACGTAATACTTGATAAATGAAAAAGCACGCTAGATAAACGTTTTTGTTCTTTTTTTTTGAAAAAATTTTGTTTTTTTGAAAAATCAAAAATTAATTAACTTTATTGCATTGCTTGCTCAACAATATTTTTTACTCAATCTCGACTGTTAGGGATACTATCATGCTAGTGAAAACCATTTGAGGCAACTATAAGTTATACTGAATTCGAATCATTCGATAAGTTTACACTGCTTTTTTTATTAAACTTCTCCACGCAACTAAATTTCAGTCGAGTGGCTCCCAAACAGCCTGCACTGTGCAGCTTTGATTTTTTAATGGCGTCAAATAATTTTGCTTCACCAACGATGGTTTCACTATGTTTGCTACGTCTCTATATTAATATGTATTTTTTTTAATAGTATGGCACTGTAAAAAGCTTAAGAACAACTGCTTTAGCATATATTTAAAATTTCGCTTTCTTTATCTAGCAAGTGACATGTTTTTGCCTTAACTTCTCGCCTAAAAAGTCGTTTATAACGTTTCTGTATTGCCACACAACAAGTATCGTGACCAAAAAAATTGCGCCAACTTCAAAAACAAAATTGTAATTCTGATTCTTCTACAAATAACTTTAAAATTAAAATTAGAGCATCAAACGGTCGAACCGGATCCATTTAAAATAAAGTTCCGGTTCAGGTTCGGGTTCAGCAATTTTTTTTTCTACGGGTTCAGCTCCGGTTCAGGTTCAGCAAATTTTATTTTTAGGGGTTCAGTTCCAGTTCAGGTTCAGCAAATTTTATTTTTTCGGGTTCAGTTCCGGTTCGGGTCCGGTTCGACACCCTGGAGAAAACCATTATTATGGATACATAACATTTTTTTGGGTCTTTTCAAGAAGTCACCGTAAGCAATTTTTTCAGTGAAATTCACCTGGAATCCCCCTTTCAGCACCAGGATAGAATAAAAAAACAACCCAAGAGAAAAAGACCCTCTCAATAAGCAGGGGGATCTGGGTTAATTTCACAAATAAAATCATTTACGGTGACTTCTTAAATAAACCCTTTTTTTTTTTTTTTGCTAAGGTTTATTATATTGTACATGTGTTTTGTAAAAAAAAGCAACAATGTACAACATACTTATTTTCCATACATATTTTAGATCGTTTTACAAATCAAAAAGTTTTTTGATACTTTTTTTTGAATAACTTCTACATTCTGTTTTTAAATGAGAATTATTCAATCATTATCAAAAGAAAAAGTGTAGGCTACATTGTTTTTAAAAATGTTTCATCTTTTAATTGTAATTTGTCCATTGTGCAATAAAAGAGTGTAATTGCTTTGATAAAACGTATGCTTTGCTGTATCTGTCTATATCTAGAAGTGCTTCAATAATAAAATTAGTTCAATGTTTAGCCCGCAACCAGGGATATCAAGTTTTTATTTTTTTTATTTTTATCTCTATATTTATCCTGCTGACTCGTAGGAAAGCGACGGAGGCGCTAATACATAGGGTAGGCAATTACCCAGACCCGCTTCCGGAGATACCAAGATATTACTGTCCGCTTGTAATTTAATAGAGATATGATTTAAATTTAGAACTGCTTGCCAAGACCACCAAGCAGGAAAATGTGCCGTAAAGTGTCTTTCCCAAGGACACAACAGAATGGTTTCATGTTTAGTTTAAATGGTTTCATGGCACTGTATATTTAAGAAAGAAAAAATTCCAACGACGTCAACTGCTTTCTGTTTTCCACATAGTTTTGAATAGCAACCGTGGACTAAATTTAAAAATTGTCAACAACTGTGACCCCCCAGTCACACTAGGCGAAAAAAATCAACTGGAAAGCTTATTTTCCGCTAACATTTTAATGAGTTGCACACTGAAACGGAAGCAGAAAAAGCAAGCTTTTCCGCGTCCGCTTTCAGTGTGAACCAACCTTTAGTGACGCAATGAAAACTTCCTTTTATGTTGCTTTGACAATTGGTATAACAAAAGTTCCTCATACAATTGGAGAAAGCTTAATTAAACCAGCAGCCGTGGAAACGGGTTGAATAATGTGCGGTAATGTCGTTGTTAAAAAACTGGCTATGGTTACGCTGTCAAGCAACACAATTAATTGATGAATCAAAGAACATTGCAACAGACTATTGCTGCTGTAAAACAAAGTGGAAAATTTAGTTTGCAGTTGAATGAGACAACTGATATAGGAAACGATGCATAGCTAATGGTGTTTGCGGATACCGCGCTGCTGATGGCCATTTGAAATAATTTCTCGTTTGCCATCAACTTTCCAAAAATACCTCTGAGGAAGCAATATTTAAAAAAGTGGATTCTTTTTTTAAAGAGCACCAACTTTCGTAGACTGACTGTGTGCTGATGACGCTCCGGCCATGATGGGAATCAAAAAAGGCTTTATGAGTTTTGTAAAAAAGGAAAACAAAAGCAGTTTAATTATTCATTGTTTTTCTTAACAGAGAAAATCTTGTAGCAAAAGAGATGAAAGAAAACCTGGAAGTCTTCGAGGAAGTTGTAGCTTTAGTCAATTATATCAAATCCTGTCCCTTGGGCACTTGTTTATTTCAAGCGTTGTGTGAGGAATGGGGAGCAGAATATAATGGGCTTTTGTTTCATTCGAACATCCGTTGGCTATCGCGAGAAAAAAAGCGGAGAAGGTAGCTACTCAATGTAATGAAGTCGGTTCTTTTTTAAAAGAAGAGAAACATAAACTTGCTAATCAATTCAGTGAAAACGAGTGATTGCTAAAGTACTATTCTTAGCTGATTTTTTCAGCCATTTCAATCAGTTAAACACTTCTATGCAGGAAAAAGACAAAATATTTTTGGATGTGTTGGAAAATATTGTCGCGTTTAAAGCTAAAGTGAAATTTTGGATGCATCGAATGGAACAAAAAAAGATAGCTGCTTTTCCGTCATTAAACGCCTTTGTAGATGAAGAATTTGCTTTGCATGCCATTTGCCAATTGTTTTTACAGCATGTTTGTTTCTTGCCGAATTAGATAAATATATTCTTTTTCATCATTACAGCACAACATTTAACTGGTTGCGACGTCCCATTAGAAGTACTGTATTAGCATTGCAGTCCATCCACAGCTTGTTCAATTGCTAAGTCAACAGCTGTGGAGAAACAAATTAATGTTTGTTTCAATCAATTTTAGGCAAATGTCCAATCAATGGAACCAAATCCATACGATCTCTGTTGGCAGGCAACATAAGTTTTTCTACATTTTTCAACCACATACCTTTGTGAAGCTGGACTTTTCAGCACTAACTATGATTAAAACCAGGTATCGCAACCAACGACAACCAGAAGACGATATCAGATGTACGTTATCGACAGTAGAACCAATTTCACCGAACCAGTGATGCACGTAGAGGCAAGGTTTTCATTAAAATTCGCTTTTGCTTTTTTGAATTTTGAATTTCGGATTGCGTGCTCTATTGCTGGTGTGTGTTTGCTAATTATTTTTGCTTGTTTTTTGGTTATCTGTTCGTTTTTACATTTAGTGTTGACATTCTTTTGCATATTTATAAAGAGTCGATAGATTGGAAATAAATTGATTTTCTTGAAATAGTTACTGTTTGCTTTACTGTTGCGCCTTGACTACGCGACGATTTACGATTTTTGCGACGATTCTAATATAGTCTGCACCAACGACAAGCCACCTCAACGTGATGGTGCAGTCCCCTTCCCTGCATTGGGGAGGGTCGAAATGGCTTGTCAATTCTCCGAGGGTCTCATCCTCGGGCGGTTCTCCTCCGGACAACTCTTCTTCTCATTTTTTATCCCTGCTGTCCAATGCGCGGTCACATATGGACAGCATTCTTAAACCCAATTGACCGCCCCCTTACCTCTTCTACTTTCTTTCGGACAACTCTTCTTAGTCCCTCCTTCCACCCCAAACCTCTTCACTACTCATCTCAACCACCGCTGATACTTATCTTTATGCTTCTCCTCATCAGTGGTGATATTCACCCCAACCCTGGCCCTATAGACCCCTGCTCTGTCTGCTCCCGTAGAGTCACCTGGGGAAACAGATCGGTACAATGTACTAGCTGTTCTCTCTGGGTATACCTCTCCTGCTCTGGTCTTTCTCCTGCTGACTTTCGTAAAATCTCACTGGGACACTCTTGGACTTGTCCAATGTGTCCATCCTCTTCTCAACCTCCCCCTCTCTCTCACACCCTAATCCTGTATCTTTATCCTTCTCTGTATCTCCATCCACTCACACACCAAATCCCCCACCCTCACTCACAAACACCCACAAAACCATATCTTCAAAAATAACCCCCCCCCCAAAACAACCACGAACAACCCCACCTATCCTCCTAATCACCCCCAACTAATTTATACTTACCCTCCCTCAGCATCATCTATACCTTCTCTTCAAACTCAACATACCATCTCTCCTCTCACACAATCCTCTTTCCATCCTTTCTCTCCCTTTCGAAACAACCTCCGAATCCTACAATGGAATGCTAATGGGATTCGCCCTCGCCGTACTGAACTCATACAATTTCTCTCTGATAATCAGTACGATCTCATCTTCATACAAGAGTCACATCTCTCCTCTGACTCTACTTTCCGCATACCCGGCTACAAAACCCTCCAAAAGAACCGTTCTATGATAAGGAAAGGAACCACCAACACTACGGCAAACCTAGGTCTTGGTGGTGGTGGCGTACTCATACTTGTCAAAAACGGTCTAACCTACACTTCACTCTCCACACAATCCCTCTCCTCCCTCGACCCCAGCTCCGATTATTTAGCTATCGCAGTTAAAGTAAAAGGAGCCTCACCTATACATCCTTTCAACGTCTATGTCCCTCCTATCCAATCCTCTTCTTCCTGACATTCTTCCTTCTCACCCTTTCTCTTACCATCATCCCCCACCACCTACATCTGCGGCGACTTTAACAGCCATCATTCATCCTGGGACTCCCACTCACCGGAAGACCAATCAGGCGAAGAGCTGTTTGATTGGCTCCTCTCTTCTGATCTTTTACCTCTTAACAACCCCGAACATCACACCCTACTACATCGTGCCACAGGAAACCGCTCTTTCCCTGATCTTTCCCTAGTTCCTGCCCGAATTGTCTCTAAATGCACATGGCAGACCCTTTCGGACCTCGGCTCAGATCATCTTCCTATATCTATCACTATTCCCACTTCCCCCTTAATTAACTCTATCCACCGCCCCCCTCATTTAACTATAATAAAGCTCGCTGGGACGATTACCTTACTTATATTGATACCCACTGCCCTCCCTCCTCTAACTTTACAACACTTTCTCTTTCTGAAGCCGCCCACACCTTTACCAAACTCTTCAATGATGCTGCCACTTCTGCTATTCCTTTCGGCAGCATCAATCGCCCTACTAAAGCCTGGTGGTCTTCCGAAGTCGCAGCTGCCGTCGCGAAACGCCGAAAGGCATTTGCAAAGGCACACTGTTCCGAAGAAGACTGCCAGCACTATATCGCCACTTCCAGATATACCTCCACTGTGATTACTAAGGCTAAAGCTAAGTCTTGGCAGAAAACTTGCTCTAGCCTTTCTCCTAAAACCCGTCCCAGTGAAGTCTTTTCTCTACTTCGCTCCATCTCTGGCTCCCCCTCCCCTACTACTTCTGACCTCCCCAACTTCCCAAATTGCCATACCCCTGTAGATTATGCCAACCATCTCTCTTCACATCTACAGTCCCATTTCTCTACCCAAACCCCAAAACCTTTTCGAAGCACCGAGAAGGCTCAGATAAATCATATCAGAACCGCACACTGCAACACCCTGCATTCCACTTTCTGTTCACCATTCTCCTCCCTTGAACTCTCCACAGCTATCTCTCAACTCTCAACCTCAACCTCTTCAGGCCCTGATTAAATTACCTACCCTCTTTTAACCCACCTCCCACAATCTGCGTTACATTTCCTTCTATATATCTTCAACCTTTCCTGGTCAACGCACACCTTCCGTCTACCTGGAAGCAATCAACAATCATTCCCATTCTCAAACCTGGAAAACCCTCTGACTCACCTTCTTCATATAGACCTATTTCTCTCACTTCCTGTACCTCCAAACTCTTTGAAGAATGGTTTTAGGACGACTAACCTATTTTCTCGAACAACAAGACATTCTCTCACCCGTGCAAGCTGGTTTTAGACCTGGTAGATCGACTGTAGATCAGGTTCTCCTTCTCTCACAGTCAATCGCAGGTTCCTTCCACCAATCTAAGCCAGGCGCACGTACAGTCCTTGCCACTGTTGATTTTGCGAAAGCTTTTGACTCAGTTTGGCACTCCGCCTTCTCTCTAAACTCCTCTCTTTAGATCTTCCTCTTTGTTTTGTTGAATGGTTACGATCATACCTCTCAGATCGCCGTTCGAAAGTCCGTATCTGTAATTCATACAGTCGTCCTTTCCGTCTCCGAAGAGGAGTTCCCCAAGGTTCAGTTCTAGCACCAGTTCTCTTCTCTTTATATATCAATGACCTTCCCACTTTCCTTCCTACATCTGTTAAGACCTCTCTCTATGCAGATGACCTTGCTATCTGGGCCTTCTCCCCGAGTGTTGAGTGTGCAACTTCCATAGTACAAGCTTCCCTCAACAGACTGGTGGAATAGTCCTCAAAATGGCGCCTTCCTCTCAACCCTCTCAAATGTGAAACATCCTTCTTCAGCTTAGACCCCTATCAATCACGTATACAACCCTCTCTGTACATTCTTAACACCCCACTCAAATTTAACCCTCATCCAACCTTTCTCGGTGTAACCTTCGACCGCACCCTCTTTTTCAAACATCATGTCCTATCCTTACGGAAAAAGTTTCACAGCCGATTCCGTGCTTTCCGCTCTATCGCCTCTGCCTCCTGGGGTCCATCAAAAGAATCCTTATGCACCTTATATAAAGCCTTCATTCGCCTCATCCTCACCTATGCTTCCCCTGGCTGGTTTCCCTTCTCATCTCCTACTCACATCACCTCCGTGGAGAGGATGCATAGATCTTCCTGTAGAGTAATCACAGGTTGTCTATCGTCCACTCCCATCCCTCTACTTCATATAGAAGCACTTTTACCTCCACTACGAGTTACCCTCACTCACCAATCCCTCTCCTTCTTTAAATGAGCCCTCCATCTACCTTCAACCTTTCCCATAGCCTCTCTCTTGCAAATTCTAACCCCCGTACAAGTCTCAAAAAGAGCTCATGGAGATCCTTCTCTAGATCACATAACCATACCTCTAACGTACATCTTACCCGTGAACCTCTAATCCTCTTCCCTACTAAACCCCCCTGGTCTACCCCATCTACTTACACAATTTCACTCCGTCTCTCATCCCCATGCTCTCGGAAAGAACCCCCCTCCCTTCGCAACACCACAGCTACCTCCCATCTTTCCTCCCTATCTCACAGCGATATCTCTGTCTGGACTGATGGTTCGGTACCTGGCGGGCTGGGGCAGGGTGGTGCAGGGATGCACATCAAGTGTACAAAGTGTATCACTGCTACCTC
Source organism: Diplosoma virens (assembly GCA_963680785.1). Classification (NCBI taxonomy): domain Eukaryota; kingdom Metazoa; phylum Chordata; class Ascidiacea; order Aplousobranchia; family Didemnidae; genus Diplosoma; species Diplosoma virens. The sequence continues at coordinate 42,983,422 of OY796891.1, forward strand.
CCTCTCCTTTTCGACTGGTCTCTGGGCTACCAGTTATAGTGCGGAAACCTTCGCTATCCTACATGCTCTTGAATGGTGTATCTCTCACTCCACGACATGTAATTTTGAATCTATCACCCTTTTCTCCGACTCTTTATCTGTCCTATCAACTCTCTCTTCCCCCTACCATATTTAACCCCCAAATCTCTATCCAATACACAATCCCTTCTCAATTCTCTATCCCAATCCAAGATAGTCCATCTGCAATGGATACCAAGTCACTCTTCCCTTCCAGGTAACGACTTAGCTGACTCTCTAGCCAAAGCCGGAGCCTCTCTCGACCCCTCCAACATATCCGTGTCCCTCGCACCCCTTATTTCCTCTCAAAGACAATCCCTCTACACCAATTGGAGACGCAGTGTCCAATCTGGTTTCTTTCAACACCAAATCCCTTCAGTATCTCCCAAGGAGCTTACTCTCCCTCGCTCCGCTCGCTGTGCTCTCTTCCGTTTACGCTGCAACGGGCACAGCACTCTCCTTAACTCTTATCTCCACAGAGTTGGTCGAGCCGAGACTTCTTCATGCAGCAACTGTGGTTCTGAACCACAGGATTTTTCACATCTCGTGCTTGATTGCCCTGTACTGGACCATCTGCGTCGGGCCATATTCGGTCACACCTTGTCACTTCTAGACCTCTGGTCCCGTCCGTGGGAGATCGCCCGATTACTGGGACTTCGCGGAGTTGATCCGCGCCCTCATCCCCAGGAATGGGTCGGGTAAATCCACCACCACCACCATTCTAATATAGTCGGCTATAAAAAAAGGTTGGGAAACACTGCTTTGGTTTTTCAATGCCTAATAATGCGGTTTCAAACAAACCTTGTCGATTCTGTGACTTCGTGCATTTGCCCAGACAATGCCCAGCACGTATGGTACAACTTTTCAAAAATGTGAAAGGCTGCTTGCACAAACTTTAAGTCTAATTCGAGAAACATAAAATAAATCACTTCTGAAATTCAAGCTGACTCGACGATATGTAAATCTCGAGCAAGTATGTAATCTGGACCAAGAGAGTTTGCTGGCCTAGTATGAATGCTGATATTAATCGTATGGTAAAAATTGTGAATTGTGTATTACAAGCAGTGGCGGCTCGTATATAGGGGCCACAGGGGCCGGGCCCCACTAAAAATTTGACTAATAGTATGTGAATTTCTAAAGAGAAACCCTATATTAAATATCAAAATGTTTACGTGCATGCCAAAATAAAAGTTAACCGGAAAACAACCAGAGCTATTTTCAAATATTCCCTAAAGTCTCTTTAAAACAATGCAAGAGGGGCCCACATATTTTGGGCCGTTTACTACTATACATTTATATTTAAAGCCAACTAACTCGCGCGCTGCGCTTTGTGAAGATTTTACTATGCAAGTCAATGGCACAAAATTGGGGCCAGCGATATCTGGCCCAAACAGCAATTGTAACTTATAAGCGGACGTTAGCTGCGCCTGCGCCGCCCGTGTGCAGCCTTAGAGAATTAGTTGTCATTCAGGATATTGGGTGATGTTGTGCATTCTTTTGTGAGACAGCAGTTTCTACTTCTCAGCGCATGTTTTTTCACAGCTGTGGTTGTTCATCGTTATCTTCATTTTCATTTATGAATAACATGCTTAGTTTATTTATATTTAATGTGATTTTCGTATTTCCAGATCAAAATAATTTAACTTCAAACAAGCTATTCCAGAAAGTGGTGTCAAATTGCTTACTAGCGAATACTACATTACGGTTTGTTTTCTCGTAATTATTGAGCTTAGACGTTACGTTTTGCATGGTTTATATTTGTGATTCAACACCCCTCACCATGAATAAAGTTGATAATTTATTAAAAAATCTACTTATAAACTTAAAACATGAGGAACAACTAGAAATTAAATGACTAGGTTCATAACAACCACCTGACATCAATATCTTTCAGAAAGATGGTAGGAAATTGAGGACATTTTCATCGACATAGTTTGATAAAAAATCGTGGCTTATGGGCCTGCCATGAAAGAAAGAACTTGTTACGTCGTTCGCGTAAATTATTTGAGAATTAGATGTTGGGTACGGGTTTCGACCCAGAGCGCCTTTTGTATCGGCGCTGAATAATCAGCGCTACCTTTTAGTTGCGTTCTTGCGCGGCTGTTGGGCATAGAGTGATGCCACGTTGTTTTGGTAAGCCTTTTCTTGAGCTGGCTGTAACTTGGCATTTTGCACAGTCTTCAGATTGATTTGGCTGCTATATTTGTCCCTTTGGACGTTGTCTACTTAAGGTAGAGAATTTGCTATTTGATACTTCCTTTGCTCGTCCGCCCAACATCGTTGGTGAGTGTGTATTGTGTTTATGCGTTATTTAATGTAATATTTGTGTTATTGTTTAGAAAAACCGTTTCCGACTAGTGCCGCAATTATCGTTTTGTTCTTAATAAAATAAAACCGTAAAGTCTGGTGCTGGTCGTGAAGCGCGTTTGTGCGGAGCGGGAAGGACGAGGCAATTTTGCGACTCCGTTACAGAACTTATTTTGCTTTTGGTGTGTCTGATTTGGAGCTGAGAGTTTATGGACAAATAAAGGTTGCAACGACTTAAAACATTTGTCAGAACGAATTTCTAAGCACGAATGCAGTAAGGCTCATATGAACAATTGTGTTTCATTACAAATGTTTGGAAAAGTCAATATATTATCTGCAATTGATGCTGGCTATCGTCGAAGCATAATTAAACATAACGAATTAGTTGAAGTTGACAGAAATAGACACGCTTTGAACAGGATCATTAACTGCATAAAATTTTGTGGCTTTCATGAATTACCGTTAAGAGGACATGATGAAGTGGAAGGGTCTGCTAACCGAGGTGTTTTTCCTGATCTTGTAACGTACACGGCAGATTCGGACAGTGCATTTCGTGATCATCTTGAAAAATATAATGTGGTAAAAAATACATTAAAATCTATACAAAATGATCTTTTGTCTTACATGCTTAAGTATATACTGAAGAAATAACAATGGAAATTAAAAATTCTAGTTACATGTCGGTGCAAGCAGATGAAACTACTGATATTTCATGCAAATCTTAATTTGTGATTATAGTGCGCTATGTAAAGGACTTTAAACCTGTCCAAAGATTTCTTAAGTTTGTTGAGCTTCAAGATAGAACAGCTAATAGACTTACTCAGGCATTGAAGGAAAATCTTGATTCGCTTAATTTGGAAGCAAGCTTATTGCTCACGCATATACTGGCGCGGCAGAAATGAGGGGTTCCATAAATGGAGTCCAGGTTCAAATGAAAAAGTTTTTCCCACACGCTCGTTACATTCACTGCTATGCTCACCAATTGAACCTGATCATAAAAAAATAGCTTCTTGCAACAAAAGGCTTAAGCTGTTTTTTCAAGTTTAAATGGAATTGGAGTGTTTTTCACTATTTCACCAAAGCGCAATAGTCAGCTCAAGAAATTCTGTTCTGCTCAGATACCGAGAGTATGTGAGACACGCTGGAATTATATATATCTAGAGTAATCTCTGCAGTGCGTAGCAACGGAGAGCAAATTTTAGAGAGCTTTACCAGCATTCAAAATGGAGAAGGTTGGGATCAGAAGAGTTTTTGTGAATCGACTGGATTCACGAAAATTTTGGAAGATAAAGAATTTATTTTCTTTGTAGAATTTTTTGATGGTTTGTTCAAACATCTTAGTGTACTTTTTGGAATCTTACAGTCTAAAATATCAAACAGCATAACTTCTGAAGAAGCTCTTAAGTCTTTTGTCTTAGCTGTTAATCACTTGCGTGGAAATGAAGTCAAATATTAGAATAACAATCAACAATCAGAAGCAATAACAGAATATATAACATTCCAGCAAGCAAAGAGGCCTAGAAGAGCTGCAACTCATGCATCTCTTTCTCATTTGCAATTGCAGTCATGTGTAACGGAAGCATGTGATACAATCACAGAGGAAGTTAAAGAAAACTTCGGATCTTCGGATATATTTCGTTCATTTTCCATAGTGAATCCAGCTGAATTTGAGCTTTACAGAAACTCTTTTCCCGACAATTATGTTAAAGAAATTGCTTCAAATTACACAATGCTTAATAAAGATAAACTGAAGTGTGAATTGTCCGTTTTGTATGCAAATGATAATTTTAGTGGAATTTCCAATATTAGGGAGCTATTAAAATTCATAAATGAAAATGGACTTGATGAAACATTTTCTGAAGTCTCTAAACTGCTCGAAATTGTTCTCGTGACACCAATTTCAACTGCTGACTCAGAGAGAAGCTTCAACACAATGAAGCGAATAAAAACGTTTTTTCCAAACACTAGGTTGCAAGAGAGACTGAACAGCCTCGCTTGCTTGTCGATACACAAGGAGTATATTAGCAAAATCAGAGATTACAACAACAAAGTCATCAACATTTTCGCGCAAAAAAAGGATCGAAGAGCTGACTAATTATACAAATAAAGGTTAGTGCTGAATATTGCATTTTTTGTTAAAAATTTATTTACCCCGCCTTTAAATTTAGGTAGTCTATGAATGGAACTTTTTAACATTTCAATAATTGTTTTGCTCGCCCCACCATTAATGAAACCCACGAGCCGCCACTGATTATAAGTATCAAAACAATCAACAACTTAAACCCACGATATCACACACTGTTTTGAATGAGCATTATTATGACTTTTGAAGCCAAAGATTACCTTGTGATTGTCGATTACTATTTTAAATATCCCGAATTACAATACAGATGAAATCGGTTAATCGCATATTTAAATTACCAGGTATTTTTATGCGATTATCCGATATATGTGTTTAACCGATTTGTGTGATTACCCTTCGACCACGTTGTAGATTGCCAATTTGGTTTGCAATGTTTCTATGCGATTAAGACATTGTACAAACACTGGCAAGAAAATACGCAATTTTAATGTTTGTTTATACTCAACTTTATATACTCAAATCTTCAATTCAACTCAACTTTGTTTTCCCGATTTTCTCCCAAAAATTCTCCCGAAAAAAATAAATAAATAAAAGACCTTCACCTCCATTTTGTCTCCGATTTCGCTATTTTTTTCCTTATTTTTTAAATCATGGTGATCTCTAAAAAAAAAGGTTTTCTTTTCGATTTCGTCTTTGATTTCGCTATATTTCTTCCGAAATCATAGCGATCTCTAAAAAAAAGTCTTCACTTCGATTTCGTCTCCGATTTCGCTATTTTTCTCCCGAAATCATAGTGATCTCTAAAAGAAGATCTTCACTTCGATTTTGTCTCCGATTTCTCTTTTTTTTCTCCCGAAATCTTTTTTTTTTCCCGAAATCATGGTGATCTCTAAAAAAAAAAAAAAAAAAATTCATTTCGGTTTCATTATATTTCTCTCGAAATCATGATGATCTCCAAAAAAAAGAAACAAAAAAGATTTTCACCTTGACTCGAACTTGTATTTCCCACTTTTCATCCCAACTTCATATTAATCCCAACAAAAAATTGCCGTTTCGTAAGACGGTCTTTTGTTTTTGATTTTTTGAAAGGCATTGTAAAGAGGGATGGCATGCCGTTCAAACATCCCCCCTAGTTGCGCCCCTGTTTCATGGCACACCTTGAAGATTATCGCACTTTTTTGTTTTACTTCTTTTGTTTTGTATTTTGCAGCAAATAGCAGCCACCGTGACAGATTAAGTTACCGCTGTTTGCTTTTTCGATCCCATTGTAGATTGCATTGTTGTTTTGCAAATGTTTCCCCCGGGAAATAATGCGATTAAGTGAATGAAGATAGCAACTGTGACAAAAATCTTGTGCGATAATCCGATTTATTCCTTTAAGCGGTAGGCGATTAACCGATGTTTTTACTTAATGAGAGATGAGATTTGGTTCGAGATTTCAGATTTGTTTGCAATAAAACGATATATGCGTTTAAGCGGTATTCGATTAACCGATTTCGTCTGTATTTACTTTATACAACAGCTTTTACTTAGGGGGGCTTAAAATTTAAATTTATATGAGGTCCTTAAAAAAATATGGTATCCATATAAATAAACATTTTTATACTAAAAAAAATTTTTTTTCAAAAAACCCCCATATAGTGGGTGTTAAAAATTTCAATGGGGTCGCAAAATATGACAAAACGACAAATTTTAATTTAGAGCATTTTTTTATTCAAAACTACGAAGCACTTTTAAATGATGTAGAGCATCAAGATAAACCAATTTATAAATTAATACATAAATTAATTTTTTATATAGCTGTGAAATGCTAATATTATGAATGGTAGATACCGAAGTTTACCAGCATTGCTAATGAGCAATAATTGCACTAATTTAGCTTTTCTAAAAAACAACTGGGTTGTGTATTTTATCAGTGGAATTGCTGTGTCAATAATAAAAATAGTTTTGAAAATTTTTTTATCAAATCCAGATGCTAAAGACTGAAAATTTGAGGTTATGATGACTTCATTGCCATTGACTTTAAAGTAGACCCCAGTGCAAAATATTTACTTTCTCAATACATTTTTTTTATAAAAAGGTTTCAAATTTTTCTCTGACATTGAAACAAGCACTAACCCAAATAAAATTTACTCAAGCTTCTTGGTAAATGCAACAACCCATGAGGCTGTTCTACCAGACAAACAGACAGACAGAAGTTTATTTTGTCAGAGACTATTACGCACTATGAAGGCAATACATAAAAAATAAACAAAAAAAATACATATCAAAATAGTAAAACACAGGTTATGTACAACTATAGTGAATAAAAAAATAAAATAATAACAATCTCGACAGGAGACTGCGAAGTGACCGATTAAGGTCTTCTAGTCGAGCAGTCACCCAGAAATTGTAGCGGAATTATTCAATTTCAAAAATTATTGTGTTAGGGCATGACGAATTATATCGTTTTGATTCATATATAGGAATTTAAGAGTTGAATTTTAATATTACCTTTGAAGGTATTAAACAATTGGTTTCGAATATGAGGAGAGATGGAATTCCAGATTTTTGTCCCTTGAAATTTAATTGATTGTTGAGATCGAAACGATAAGAAGTGAGGTAAGTATAAATCGTTTCGAATATTGGATTAGTAGAGTAATTATGAATTGAACTGGTTTGGGTAAAGAAGGATGTAAATCAGATTGGAAGGTGTTTGTTTGAGTATTGGTGCATAATTTTGGCAATTCAAAATTGTACAAATCTTGTATTTTTAAGATTTTGTATTGGTAAAAAGTAATGTTGCTGATGTTTTAGGGTTAGGGGAGAGTGGGGTTCAGTGAATCACGGTACACAGTGAATCACCCAATCTAAATTGAAAAATATTTCATATATTTTTACATTAATCACTGTTGCATGAAGATAGTAAAGCTTTCTTTTCACAAACAAACTTCCAGGTAGCACAGAGTTAAAACTACTTTTCAGGAAAGAAATAACTAATATTGGTGGTAAAGAGTAAAAAAATGTTAGTTATCACTTTTGATTGTATTTTAGCACAAGGTTAAACTTAGGCAAAGCTGTATTTATGAAAAATAAGAGCTTTATATGGGGATAAATATTAATAAAATGTGAAGCAAAGTTTGCTGTAGAACGGCATGTTTTTATTACTTTTGCTTATAGACCGGCCATAGTACACAGTGGATCATGCCTCAGTGGATCAGTGACGCAAGTGATTCACTGTGTACTGGATTCTATGATTAAATAAATTGGGTTCTAGTATTTTATTTTTTGATACTGTACGTTTATAAACAAATATTAAAAATGCCTAGAGCTAAAAATAAGTCAAGAAAAATTAGTGCTACTCCTTCGGGATTGACAAAAGAAGCTGTAGAACAAATTATTGAAAATAAAGCATCAATCCGCAATGTATCTGAAGAATATACCATACCATTTACAACATTGTGGCGCTTTGTATACAAGTATAAATTTTTCGAGCATTGTACCGATGTTGCTTTTGACCAAGATACAATTGCCGGAAAGTATTTTCGAATGCTGAAGAGACTATGTTAAAGGACTACTTTATAAAAGCATCAAAAATTCATCACGGTTTATCTGAAAATCTGCTCGGAAATTAGCATATCAATTTGCAATAAAAGTAAATAAATTCTTCCCATCGAATTGGGAAAAGAGCAAATCTGCAGAGAAAGATTGGCTTTCTGGTTTTTAAGAGATTTCCTGAACTTCAAGTCTCGCAAGGGCAACTTCGTTAAACAAGATTAACGTGTCCTCTTTTTTTGACAAATTAGAGGAGTGTCTGAAAAGGACTATCTACAGTCCGTCGGACATATATAATGCTGATGAAAATGGCTGTACGACTGTGCAGTCGGTAAGAAAGGCCCAAAGTGATTGCTTGTCGTAATGAAAAGCAAGTTGGAAAGCTGACATCTGGTGAAAAAGGGGCTTTGGTTACCGTATTGCATGCAGTTAATGCAGCTGGTAATTCTGTTCCACCAATGCTTGTCTTTCCCCGAGTAAAATTTAGAGATTACATGATGAAGGGTGCTCCTCCAGATTCGATTGGTGTAGCAAATCCGTCTGGATGGATGTCTGCTGCATGCTTTACAGAATTTATAAAGCAGTTTATTAAACACAAAAAATGCTCAAAAGATCGCCCAGCCATACCAATATTGGATAACCATGATAGCCATATCAGCATAGAAACAATAGATCTTTCCAAAGAGAATGGTGTTACTCTTCTTACACTTCCACCACATTGTAGCCACAAGCTTCAACCCCTTGATCGATCGGTATATGGTCTTTTCAAAACGTTTTATAATCAAGCTGCAAATCCTTTTATGGTTAGTCATCCTGGTAAGACTATCACCATTTATGATGTGGCAGAGCTAGTTGGCAAAGCAGACGAGCAAGCATTAGCATCCAGGACTATTAGATCAGGATTTGCTGTCAGTGGCATATGGCCGTTTAATAGAGATGTATTTGGAGAAGATGAATTTTATCCTCATATATCTCGAACAGGCCCCACTGTAGCACCAATGATTGCGATACAACCAGTGAGACAGAAGACTAGTAATCCCTTCATCTGCATTGTCTACCAGCATCGGAATCAAAAACGCATCTGAGTTTTTGTCAATATCTGCTGCTACTATTACTCCGGAGACGGTCTCACCACTACCTCAGTGCACACAACAAAGAAAGAAATCCTCCTGTGCAAAGAAAAGAAGAAAAACTCAAATATTAACCGACACACCAGTGAAAGAAGCTATTGTGGTGAAAAAAATGCTTACCGAAAAAAAGGAAAAGGAAGTTGAATCTAAAAAGTGGAAGAAAAAGATCATTCAATGTTTACGAAGCAGCAGTGAGGAGGAGTCTGATGCTGAAATATGCTTTGATGAATCGGATATAAGTTTTTCTGAGGATTTCGATGCCAATGATTACAATACAAAGGAGCTGCAAACTAGCGATTTTGTGCTATGCAAATTTTTTTACGGAAAAATGGCGAATCGCAATGTATGTTGGTGTAATCACTAGCGTTGGTGTGGAATACGAAGTAAAATTTTTACGAAAGTTGTATTGGGGTTGCTTTACGTTTCCTAATGTGGCAGATATATGTGATGCAGCAAAAAGCGATGTGGTTCTTAAACTGCCAAGTCCACAAACTTCTGAAGAAACTTTAAGGGCAAGGAGACAACTATCATTTTCAGTATACTTAACTGCATATAAAAATTTTTTGTGTTAAGCAAATGTCTCATCGTATATTTTAAGTTAAACAATTTTTTTTCATGTAAATGAATTTCATTAATTTTGTTGCGTTTCTATTTTCTAAAGTTTTTTGATGCGAGTTGTGCAGACTTTGTGCATTAATTCACTGGTATTTAGCCATTTTTTTAGTAGTCTATTTTATTTAACACCTTAATGATTAAATTTTAAAGTTAATCTTCACAGCTGAATTAATAACTCTTGTTTGTAAAATAAAAGACAAGTCTTATTTTAGAAAAAAGTAATTATGTTAATAGGCCAATTGTTGTCTTGATTCATTGTGTACTTATACTATATTCACTGTGTACCGGTACCTGTACACAGTGAATCAATTTTCTGCTCACCTTTAATATAAAATAACTCAATGATCAAAAATCCCAAAAACTTTTTATTAGTGTGAAATGTATCTTAGACCAATTAGTTTGGATCACCAAAGTTTGGTGTTTCTATGTTACCCCATATTTGAATAAATGCAAAAATTAACTTTTGTGATTCACTGTACCCCACTCTCCCCTACAGTTTGAGATTATGCGAAGAGCTTTATTTTGGAGACGTTGGAGTTTTTGGAGGTATGTTGGGAAAGTACTTCCCCAAATGGGAAAGCCGTATAGTAAATGAGGGTGAACTAAAGCGAAGTAGATAAGAAGAGCAGAGGAGGGGAGAATGTGTCGCAATTTATTTAAAATTCCCACCGATTTGGCTATTTTAGATTCAATCAGTTGTATATGTTGTTTAAAATTTAGCTTGTTATCAATTAGGATCCCAAGATATTTACAGCAAATACTATTAACTATAAGGGAACTATCGTAAGGAATTTGAAAGGTTAAAGGTGGGAAATTTTGTTTAGGAGGAAGCTGGTGCAGTATGCATGATTTGTTTGGATTGATTTGGATTTTGTTAGCATCACACCAATACTTAATAATAATAATAATATTTATTTGCCAAACGCACAAACATAAATTTTATAATACACACACACGGTAATGTAAAAGAAAATCGAAATATGTGTGAAGGCAGGGGGCACCGAAGAACATACGTTATCAAGTCAAGTGCCCCCACATCCAGTACAGTAAAAAACAAAATTTACATATATATTAATTAAGTATTTTAATACATATACTGATACAAATCTTTTTTTTGTAAAACCGATGCAGTAAAAAAAAAAAACAAATTATTGAAAAATAACGACAAAGAAAAAGAACAAATCAGAAAAGAGCGACAATGAAAAGAGTAAAATTTAATACTGGTCAATTAGGTGCTGCTTATACGTTTTTTTTTAAAGAAACCCAATGTCTGTCTTTTATTGTGTCGTCAATCGAATACCAAAGTTTGACTCCACGGAAAGTAAGGAGCTGCTGTCCAATTGTTTTAGATACACGTGGAAGACAATAAGTTGATTTTTCTGTTTGTCTAGTGTTGTGAGAGTGTATTTCTTTTATTTTTTTGAATAGCTGAGCAAAAACAGCAGGTAATCTGTCAGAATATAGCTGATACATAAATTTTCCTCATTCAAGATGATTTATCTGAGATTTTCAAAATATTTAATTGCTTATACATCGTGTTGATTGGTGTGTAGATAGAGCTGAATGTTGCAATTCTAACAATGCGATTTAGACGAACTTCTACTTTTTTTGTTAACAGTTTTGTAGCAGTACCCCAAGTTAATATGCCATATTGAATTTGTAATTAAACTAAGTTATAATAGAGCAGGCAAAGAGTTTTTCTCGGAACATAATTGCGTAATCTGCAGAACAGACCAGAGCATCTAGCAAGTTGATTAGATAAATTGTCAATGTGATTTGTCCAGCACAACTTGTCATCAAAAATTACACCTAAATATTTAATGGAATTTTCTCTTTGTAAGCGGGTTTTGTTCATAACTATAGTAAACTCATATTGTGTAATTGGTTATTGTAAATGATGTAGTTTGTTTTAGAATAATTTAGAGATAATTTATTCATTCGAAGCCAAAAATCAACTTTATTTAATTCATTATTAACTTTATATTTTAACGAGTTTAAGTCCCTATCCGATAGCATTAGAGCAGTATCATCTGCATAAGTATAGTATCAAATTCGGAGGCAAGAGGTAAGTCATTGATATAAAGCAAAAACAATAGAGGTCCAAGACAGGATCCTTGAGATACCCCCGTTGTTGTTTTTAATTTATTCGAGTAATGACCTTGGACGTTTGTGTATTGGTAACGATTGCTCAGATAACTTTCTATAAGATGAAGAGCCGTGCCTCTAATACCAAAATAAGGATGCAATTTCCATAACAAAATTGTATGATTAACCGTATCAAACGCTTTTGATAGGTCTAAAAATATGCAGCAAGTATATAGATCATTATCAATGTTTTTGATTATTTTATCATGTATTGTGCTTATAGCAAATTGTGTTGAGGAGTTAGGTCGAAAGCCAAATTGATTTTTGCTGAGAAGTTGATTTTTATCAAGATATGAAAGCAGTCTAGAAAATAACATTTTTTCAAAAATTTTGTCAAATTGAGATAATAATGAAATAGGTCTATAGTTAGTAGGCATATTTTGATCACCTTTTTTATAAATGGAGATAACCTCAGCTATTTTCAAGCAGTTCGGAAATAAACCTGTTTCTGTACATAATTTAATTAAGTTACTTATTATCGGAAAAATAATCAACTTGCCATACATCATTGTACCTTTTCAGCTTTCTTAGTTTTTAGTCCATCAATTATTGAACATACTTCAGCGTTTGTGGATGGAAATAAGAATATTGAGTTGAAATTACAACTATTGGGTTTGGTCATTTTTATATGTGAAGGAGGTGCAGGAATATCTTGTGCCATTTTGTACCCAACACTTGTAAAGTGCTCATTTAAAACGCAGGCAATTTCTTCAGGCTCTGCAGTGTGAGGCACTTGTCATCCTACTACAGGAGATCCACTGCACTGATGCAGAGAAGTTGGTACTTCCAAGCTATCAATTTGTTACTCAAAGAGCTTTTTAATAAGCGCCATCTGTTCAAACGAAACTCCAAAACTAAAGATAATATACACAGTACAATTGTAAATTTTGTAACAACAACACGACAAGGCCCTGTTTCGACCTAATTAGGTCTCATCAGGTGTGTATAATTACGTACATATTACAAGATAAAGAACTTGATACTATTACAATAATATACTGTAAAAATATATATGCATGCAGTCTTTAAAACTTCCTAGCGCACTATTCGGAAAAGAATTTCTGCTTCATAAAATCCAAAAGTTTTTTCTGGTCCCGCGAGAAATTATAATCTGTTTACGAGCGTCTTTTCCACAGCTCGAAGCTTGGCTGACTGAAGAATTTGTTGACTGAAGGCTGACTGAAGAATCTGTTTACGAGCGTCTTTTCCACAGCTCGAAGCTTGGCTGACTGAAGAATTTGTTGACGACAACGAAAATACGAGTATATATACGCTAAATAGTCTAAAGGCAAGCTAAACAAAGTTACAGTATACAGTTAACTACAATTTAGCGTATATATTTTCGTTGTCGTCAACAAATTCTTTAGTCAGCCAAGCTTCGAGCTGTGGAAAAGACGCTCGTAAACAGATTCTTCAGTCAGCCTTCAGTCAACAAATTCTTCAGTCAGCCAAGCTTCGAGCTGTGGAAAAGACGCTCGTAAACAGATTATAATTTCTCGCGGGACCAGAAAAAACTTTTGGATTTTATGAAGCAGAAATTCTTTTCCAAATAGTGCGCGCTAGGAAGTTTTAAAGACTGCATGCATATATATTTTTACAGTATATTATTGTAATAGTATCAAGTTCTTTATCTTGTAATATGTACGTAATTATACACACCTGATGAGACCTAATTAGGTCGAAACAGGGCCTTGTCGTGTTGTTGTTACAAAATTTACAATTGTACTGTGTATATTATCTTTAGTTTTGGAGTTTCGTTTGAACAGATGGCGCTTATTAAAAAGCTCTTTGAGTAACAAATTGATAGCTTGGAAGTACCAACTTCTCTGCATCAGTGCAGTGGATCTCCTGTAGTAGGATGACTGTTATAGTATGTGACGTCATAGCGCACGGCTCTACTGCCTTCTTCTCTCTGGTTTGATAAGTGTGGTTAACCGCGTGATAAACTATTAGTATAACTTACAGATTCAGTCGTATAACTATCGTGTAACTCCGTATAAATAAAAGAGCTAACTGCAGATACTAGTGGAACTCATAACATGGCGTCGTCGACAGTCAGCTTATAAATTTGTTTAAAGAAAATAAGCTTACGAACCATTATAAAAGTATACTGCAAGTTCGTGATCGGAGATTTGTAAAAGATTGAAGATAAAAGAGACATGGCAAGAAATAATCGAGAGCTGCAAGCAGAATTAGAAGCAGCAAACAAACGTATAGCCGAATTATCTCAATCTAATCAAAACGCGAATAGTAATATTAATAATGATGAACCTCCTTCTTGGTTAAAAACTTTTTTAGAAGCACAGTTGTCAATGCAAAGACAAACACAAGAACAGAATGTCGAAAGTCAGCGACAATTGCAACAAATAATCGAAAAATTTTCGCCACAGCAGCTGGCCCAACGCGCGAACAGCGAGAGAAGCGAATCACGTGAGCAAACCATTGACGTCAACAATTCTAACAACGAGGCAAGGCGAACCAAAGCGGACGCACAAAAGCCTTCGACACTGCAGGTGGGAATTTCGTTAGCTGAATTTGCGAAATGGCGTAAATCGTACAACGATTATGCTACGGTCTCGCTTGCAACAGAGCTGCCATTGAGCAGTCAGTTGGCATTGCTTCGCGGTTTTTTTTCGATGGACATGCGAGAAGCCGTAGAACACGTACTTCTTATCCCGGATGATATGACACTTAAACCAGACGAAGTGTTAGACAAAATTAAAAATTACATCCGGAGTCAAAGAAATATAGCGTTAGATTGCGTCGCATTTGAAGAGAGAAAGCAAGCGGCGGGCGAAAACTTCGATTCGTTTTTAATCGCGATTAAAACTTTGGCGAGAGACGCAGACTTGTGCAATGAATGTTTAAATCGTCGTTTAGTCACAAAAATCATGTCGGGAATATATGACAAAGAGACTCGAACAAAGCTCCTAGCCATGTCCCCATTACCTGATCTTCAGACCGTCACTGATTTATGCAGATCGGAAGAGTCAGCAAAACTAGACGACGCGCGAATAAGCCGACAGCTGAATGAGAGAAGAGCGTACCAAAGCAAATTTCGCCGAAATTTCTCTAAATCTAAAGAGCGCACTAAAACGCCCTGTACAAAATGCGGTAAAAAGACCTGCCCACCAAAAGGTCAAACCCACTGTCCCGCAAAGGATATAGAGTGCTTAATATGTCGCAAAAAAGGTCACTTTACATCAGTGTGCTTTCACAACAAACCCGGGTTTAACAGACGCGAAGAAACGAAGAAAAAGTTAACGGGACAAATAAAGCGTAGATGCAATGCTAACGCAAATTTCGCTAACTCCGCGGCGCCCAAAATAACTGTTAATCTTTTTTCTCTTAAACATCGTAACCCGTTAGGTTCCACAGAAGCTACACCAGACACAGGTGCCGAAGCAAGTCTTGTTGGGGTAAACATCATTCAACGGCTCGGAATAGACCTTGATAATCTAATGCCGCCAAATCAAGACACTCTTAGTGCAGTAAACCGGCAGACCGTAACATGCGTAGGGACTTTCCCATGCATCATCGAATACGGCGGCCGATTCGTGGAAGAAACCATTTACGTCTGTCCTGAGGTAGAAGATTTTTTGCTTGCTTGGTACGTATGTCAACAGGTTAACATTCTACCTGACACGTATCCTCAACCGATAAATTCATCAAAAACACCTCGAAAATTAGCAAGCATATTAAAAGCAGAGAACACAAGATTCATTATATCAGAGAACCCAACTGAACCAGAAATTAATAAAATTGAGAACAAGTTGATAAAATCGTACAGCGATGTGTTTTCTGAAGACACAACATTACGGGAAATGAACAGTAAACCCATGAAAATTTCCTTGAAAGATGATGCTGTTCCATTTGCTTTACCCGTTCCACGCCAAATACCTTTAGCTTTCAGAAGGATGGTAAAGACAGAGCTTGACCAACTTGTACAAGCCGGATTCATTGCACCAGTAACAGAAGCAACTGATTGGGTGCACCCTATGGTCGTTGTACAAAAACCCAATGGTGGAATTCGTCTCTGTATTGATTTGCAGAAATTGAACAAATACGTACGCCGTCCATATCATCCATCTAAATCACCTGCCGAAGCTATTTCGAATATTTCTTCTTCGTCTAAATTTTTCTCAACATTAGACGCCACTAAAGGATACTGGCAAGTACCTTTAGAAAAAGAAAGTCAAGACTTTACCACATTCATTACGCCGTTCGGAAGATTTAAATTCCTTCGAGCTCCGATGGGACTAGCTTCTTCTCAAGACGAATATTGCGCAAGAGGCGATGAAGCTCTGCAAGGCATTGAAAAAGTCGAAAAAGTGGTAGATGACATTCTTATTCAAGGCGAAACTGCACAGGAGCACTTGAATACCGTAGTGGCTGTACTAAACAGATGTCGAGAACACGGTATTACTCTTAATCCGAAGAAAGTGCAGTTACTACAAAGTGCTGTGAGATATGTCGGATATATAGTGAGCAGCGACGGTATTAAAGCAGACCCCACAAAAATTGAAGCAATCTCTGAATTCCCTGCTCCAACAAATATAACTGAATTACGATCTTTTATGGGCATGGCAAACCAGCTGGGCGGATTTACTCACCTACTCAGTGAAGCAGCAGGCCCACTTCGGGACTTGCTCAAACCAAAAAATGCTTTTCTCTGGTCACCCCAGCATGAAGAAGCATTTACAAAGACAAAAGAAATTCTTTGTAGCCCCCATATTTTGGTCGCATTCGACCCCAATCTGGAAACGATGCTGCAAACAGATGCATCTCGGTTGAAAGGTCTAGGTTTTGCACTTTTGCAAAAACATCAAGAAACGTGGAAATTGGTTCAAGCAGGATCACGTTTTATAACTGAGACTGAGGCCAACTACTCTATGGTTGAACTGGAATTGCTCGCTGTTGTTTGGGCTATGCGTAAATGCCGCATATATCTGCAAGGCTTACCCAAATTCGAGCTGATAGTAGATCACAAGCCATTAGAGTCAATCCTGAATACCCAGACACTCGATATGGTGGATAATCCCAGGATTCAGAGACTTAAAGAAAAACTCAGCGCCTTTATATTCCACACCACCTGGAGAAAAGGCAAAGACCATGTGATCCCCGACGCGTTGTCACGAGCACCGTGCCGCGACCCAGAACCAGAAGATATCATAAACGTAGACACAACCAGAATGATCTGCAAAAACGTTTCTACAATTCTGAGAGGAAAAGACCCAGAAGTCACAAAAGAAACATTTATCGATCCAATGCTGGAAGACTTAAAAGAAAGTACTCAGCAGGACGAAGCAGCACAACAATTAATCACTGCTATTAAAAGCAACTTTTCAAAAGGAAACGAATATCCATTAGCTCAACCTTTCAAAAAGCTGAAAGATCAGCTTACTTTCGAAGATGGATTAATTCTCCTGAACAGCCATCGCATTGTGGTGCCGGTACAGAAAAGAAAAGAAATACTGACAAAGCTACATGCCTCACATCAAGGCATCGAAAGAACAAAACAAAGAGCGCGTCAAATAGTGTACTGGCCAGGAATCAATAGCGACATCAAAAATACCGTTGAAGCCTGCACGAAATGCCAAGAGCACCAACCAAGCTTGCAACAGGAACCATTACAACGCGATCCCCTCCCATCAAGACCCTTTGAAGACGTATCTGCAGATTTATTTTATCATGCCGGTAAGACTTACCTGGTTTATGTAGACCGTCTGTCGGGATGGATTAAGCTCAGCGAGTTTTCTCATGACCCTAGTTCACATCAGATAATCAGCACTATAAGAAAATTTTTCGTGGACACAGGGGTACCAGTACGAATCAGAACTGACGGAGGACCGCAATTCACATCAAGCAAGTTTCAACAGTTTCTCAAGAAATGGGGAGTAACTTCCACCATAAGTACTCCACATTACCCACAGTCAAACGGACACGCAGAAGCAGCAGTGAAAGCCATGAAGCACCTTGTTGCCAAAACTGCTGAGCATGGTAGTCTCGACTGCGATGAATTTAGCAGCGGCCTAATCGAATGGGTTAACACACCCAAGGCCCATGGGTTATCACCAGCCGAAATTTTATACGGCGCCCCGCTACGTTCAATCGTCCCAGCTAAACTGAAGTATTTCAAGGAAGATTGGCAAAACAAATTCGACAAGTGGGACGCAGCTTTATCAAATCTACAAGTGGCTGCAGAAACCGAATACAATAAACGCGCAAAACACCTCAATCCACTAAAAATCGGACAACATGTTCGAATTCAAGACCATATTACAAAAAAATGGTTGCGATCGGGACTCATCATCGGCGTCGGGAGAAACCGCGACTACCACATAAAACTACCGAGCGGTCGAGTCTGTTGGCGCAATAGACGTTTTATTCGCCCTCTCCCCACCGAAGGGGGAGACCCCAAAGAGGAAATGATGACATCAGACGAACGTCACGTCCATTTTGAAGATGAAGTCTTTCCATCATCTCCAACCTCGCGGCGAAGCGTGAGACAAAAACGCTTTCCTAATCATTTAAGAGATTTTATATGAAGTAGCGTAAAACTCATAACGCTTGTGCCGTATTGTATATAGTTTGTGCATGTTTATTAATCGGGCTTGTACAATGTACTATATTTTTCTTAGACAACCTTTTCGCTAAAAAGCTTCTTAAAAGGGGGTTGTTATAGTATGTGACGTCATAGCGCACGGCTCTACTGCCTTCTTCTCTCTGGTTTGATAAGTGTGGTTAACCGCGTGATAAACTATTAGTATAACTTACAGATTCAGTCGTATAACTATCGTGTAACTCCGTATAAATAAAAGAGCTAACTGCAGATACTAGTGGAACTCATAACAATGACAAGTGCCTCAGACTGCAGAGCAAGGTAATGAAGAACGTTTATCTTGCTTGCAGTGAGGCCTTCGATGTTTAGCTGGAGAATAGTTGGTCTTTAAAACTTTTTGGCAATGTGCTTTGAAATGGGGAGTTTTTTCCAGGCATTGCCCCGTCCTGAAAAGGAAGTTTGCTGATTAGCAGACCCTCGCTGAACATCGGAATGGGTAGATACCCTTCTTCTTCATATATTCTTCATATGACACTGTCTGGCACCGTGGCCTTACCTGCAAGCTAGTGAGGCTTCTGCCGGATACGCACATGGTCAGAATGATCATGGGGCTTGTTCAAAACCGAAGTTTCAACTTTACTACTGGTGACAGCAAGCAAAGCAGGCTACAGCGTCTGAAAAACGGCGTTCCTCAGGGATCGGTCTTGGCTCTTGTCCTTTTTAACATTTACACGTACGATTTCTTTTTCAAAAATTATATGACCTCTACAATTTCCAGAAAGTTTGCTTGTTACTTCACACAGCTGCCCGATCTCTGGTCTACTCAACTGCGCACCAGTCTGGTGTCGCAGCACTTACACTCGCCTCATAGACAGTGTCCTGAATGACGCCTTGCGCATAGTCACTGCATGCTTACATGTCATTCCAATGGACTACCTACCTATACTTTTAGGCATCCAGCCTGCTGAGCTTCGCCGACTAGGAGCAACACTTTCCTTGGTTTACTGTGGATTTCTGGACCCTAACCATATGCTGCATGATCTCTAATGTGGATCCTCAGATGCTCGTAAAGAAAGAGTAAGATCAAGACGCCAATTTGTGCCAACTGTGGAATTTACTATTAATTAACCAAGCCGGACTTGGCATCCGCGTTTCTCAGTGGACCGATTACAAACGGAACAGGCAGTACTGTGTGAGTGCATTCAGGCTCCGTGCTTTCATACTCATAACCTGTGCCACGCCTGTTTAAATGAGCCTGCCCGAACAACTTGGTTAAGCTTAATCGCCTGCGAGATGTTGTTGAAGATTCGATTTGTCCAATCACAACTTGGATTTCCTTTTTTAACCGAATTGGGAGTGCGGCGCCATTGAACAAACTACAGACCACGTTCTAACAGCGTGTCCTATACATCGGGCACCACATGTAGCAAAAGGTCTGACAGTTTTGGATGACAAAACACAATGCTGGCTTAACATCATCACTGCCAGCATTTTATCAGGGGCAGTACAGCAGCCTAGGGTAGTAAAAAGATAGACCCTCGACCCCAGTTGTTTGTAACTAACCCCGAGTTGATGCTCTTCCAAACGACAGCAAAACCACGACGAATTAGAGACTAAAATGAATTATCGAAGAAACAAGTCAACAAACTGCATAACAGTTGAGTTTGCACTATCAAGCAAACCGGAATTGAAGTCTCCCATTAAGAAAGAGATATTATCTTTATTTTATTTATTTCTATTAGACATGCCCTTAACTCATCTAAAAAATTTTCATTTTTACTAGCTTGACAAGAAATTGATTTATATATGGCACCACATAAAATTGGCTAATTATTCAAATTAATCTCAACAAATATACTTTCTCTTTCATAATTGACATTTTTTTAATATGACGGAATTTTGTTGGTATCATTAAAGGAGGGGACGTCTCAAAAAGTTAAAAATCCCCGTTCCAAATAAACAATTTTACTTCTTATGCTTATCTCAACTTTTTTCAATGAATTTTGGTAGGTGCTTTCACGCAGCCTGGCCCAGATGGTAGGTGCTTTCACGCAGCCTGGGCCGTGAGTAAGTCTGCTCATTGATTTTAAAAATGACAGACCGAAACCGAACTTACCAAAACGGAAGGGTATCCACCCATTCCGATGTTCAGTGTGGGTCTGTTAATCGGCAAACGTCCTTTTCAGGACGGGGCAATGTCAGGATAAAACTGCCCTTTTCAGGGCACATTGCCAACAAGTTCCGAAGACCCACTATTCTTCAGCTGAACATCGAAGGCCTCACTGCAAGCAAAATGAATGTTCTTCATCACCTCGCTATGCAGTCTGAGGCACTCGTCATCCTACTGCAGGAGACCCACTGCACTGATGCAGAGAAGTTGGTGCTACCACACTACCAACTAGCTGGGTCTTCTTTAAGCAGGAAGCATGGCCTTGCCACGTTTGTTCACGAGCGACTGAGATACACGCTTTTGGACCAATCTCCACCGACATCGGAGATCGAGTGGCTGTGTGTGGACGTTGATGGCTATAAAATAGTCAACGTCTACAAACCACCGCCAACGCAATTGCGAACCCTGGATCTCCCAGTGTTTCCTCACCCCTGTCTGTACGCTGGCGATTTTAACTGTCGTCATGCTGACTGGGGTTATGATGACAACAGTCCGGATGGTGAGTGCTTGGCTGGATGGGCAAGTATTAATTGTCTTGCCCTCCTATATAATGCCAAGGACGCTGCCAGTTTTTATTCCGGCCGCTGGAACACTGGCACCAATCCAGACCTAGCTTTCGCTAGCGTAGGTCCAAACAGTCGCTTACCGGATAGACGTGTCCTTGAGAAGTTTCCCAGGTCACAACATCGACCCTCGCTTATTACACCACCAAGGTTTGCTATGGCAGTGCCAAGCATGCCTGTTAAGCGATGGAACTTCCGCAAGGCCAATTTGAGTCACTACATTGCTTTGACGAATAAATTCGCAAAGACTTTGTTGCCGCCTGATTCACTTGATGTGGATGCGGCTTACCAGGACTTCTGTAACATCATTAAGAAAGCAGCCAAGAAGACTATCCCACGCGGGTATCGAAATAACTATATTCCGTGTTGGGATGCAGAGTGTGAATCCCTCTATAAAACCTTTCTGCAGTCTCCTCAGGGAGACGACTCAAGTTTGGCTGCTACAACTCTGCTTGCCAAGCTTGACAGAAAACGGAGGGATCGATGGTCCGAGGCAGTTCGGAGCATTGACTTCTCACACTCTAGTCGAAAAGCGTGGAGTATTTTGAACAACCTTACTGGTAGGTCACGACACTCTCCTCGTCACTGTCCCGTTTCAGCCGATGCTATTGCATCTCAGCTGGTTAGAAATGGGAAATACGAGGCTGTTGATCGCAAGTCATCTCGACTTGTCTTTCAAGAAGTGTCTGACCTTTGGAGGGCCACAACACCAGATGCAGTAAATATCTCTGACAATTTTTCACAGAGAGAATTTGCTGCTGCCCTTCAACATTTAAAACCAGGTAAAGCTCCGGGTCCTGATTCCATCTGCCCCGAGCTTATACTCCATGCTGGAGCTGCTTTGAAGTCCTGGTTACGTGACTTCCTTTCTTCCTGTTTGCGCCGACTCAAAATTCCCAAGATCTGGAGAAGAGCGCTTGTGGTCGCGATCCCAAAACCAGCAAAGCCCGTGGGGGACCCAAAGAGTTATCGACCGATATCTCTGCTCTGTGTCCCCTACAAGATCCTCGAGAGGCTTATCTACGCCCGCGTTGAACCATTAATCGATCCACTGCTCCCTAAAGAGCAGGCTGGGTTCCGACGCGGGAAGTCAACCGTAGATCAAGTTGTTCTGCTAACCCAGAACATCGAGGATTCTTTCGAGGCTAAAAAGAAGGCCGGTGCCGTATTTATCGATCTGACAGCTGCTTATGACACTGTCTGGCACCGTGGCCTTACCTGCAAGCTGCTGAGACTACTTCCGGATAAGCACATGGTCAAAATGATCATGGAGCTTGTCCGAAATCGAAGTTTCACCCTTACCACCGGTGACAGCAAGCAAAGCAGGCTACGCCGTCTTAAAAACGGCGTTCCTCAGGGATCGGTCTTGGCTCCCCTCCTATTTAACATCTATACGTACGATCTTCCTTCCATGATTTCCAGCAAGTTTGCTTATGCTGATGATTTAGCATTGTTGCACTCTTCTGGAAACTGGAAGGACTTGGAGGGGACATTAAGCCAAGACATGTCCACACTGTCAGCGTATCTCCAGACTTGGAGGTTGAAGCTCAGTCACACTAAGACGGTGACGACAGCCTTTCACTTAAACAACCGAGAGGCCAAACGTGAGCTAAAGGTCTACAACAATAGTAGACTTTTACCGTTCTGTCCAACCCCTACATACCTTGGGGTAAAACTGGACAGATCGCTCACGTTTCGTCATCATTTAGTGGCATTGCGCAAAAAACTATCATCGCGCGTCACACTGTTGAGGCGACTCGTGGGCTCGGGATGGGGTGCTGGTGCTAAAACACTACGCATAGCCACCTTGTCTCTAGTCTACTCAACAGCTGAGTACTGTGCGCCAGTCTGGTGTCGCAGTGCTCACACTCGCCTCATTGACAGTGTCTTGAATGACGCCTTGCGCATAGTTACTGGATGCCTGCGTCCCACTCCAACGGACCACCTACCTGTACTTTCAGGCATCCAGCCAGCTGAGCTTCGCCGACTGGGAGCGACACTCTCCTTGGCTTACCGTGGATCTCTGGACCCCGATCATATTTTGCATGGTCTTTTAAGTGGGTCCTCAGATACTGGCCAAGTGAGACTAAGATCCAGACGCCCGTTTGTGCCAGGTGCGCGGAATCTCTTGGACAATCTTGCCAGACTTGGCATCCGCGCCTCTGAATGGACAAATCATAAATGGAACGCGGAGTACTGTGAAAGTGCTTCCAGGCTCCGTGCTTTTGTGCCCGGGACCAGTGTCAGGCCTGTTGGGATGGGCTTACCCCGAGCAGCTTGGGTTAAGCTCAACCGCCTGCGGACTGGTGTTGGGCGATTCCATTCGTCCATGCACAAATGGGGTCTTGCTCCTTCACCGAATTGCGAGTGTGGCGCCTCAGAGCAAACCGCAGACCATGTACTAACAATGTGCCCCATACATCGGGCACCACATGGAGCACGCGGTCTGACGGTTTTGGATGACGAAACTCGATGCTGGCTTAATAACATCACTGCCAGCATCTGATCCAGGCAGTGCAGCAGTCTGGGGTAGTAAAAGGATAAACCCTCGGCCCCAGTTCTGTTTGTGTCTGGCCTGGAGTGGATGCCCTTCAAACGATGACGACGACGACGAATGAATTTTGGTCAATTTCAGCGAGAAGCATGGTAAGAGATTTTAACAAAATGTTCAGCAGATGGAAAGGCGATATAAAAGCCGATAGGACAGTGCAATAATTGCAGACTACATTTTAAAAAATTAGGATACATTTTGAATAATTCTTACCTCTAAACTTTTTTATTTTTTATTTTATAATTTATCAAGAACAGAACCTTAATATGTAAATAAAATCTCTAACAAGATTTGAATACAATTCGCAAGCTACAACTACAACGGCTAAAATCAAAAGTTTAAACATTTCAAGAAGTAACGATGCTACAAAAAAGAACAAGATTTTGAACAGCCTGATGAGGTCCGTAAGACCGAAACAGGCCTGTCGCATAATAATTATCCTCTTTATTAATTTTTTTTAGTTGCTTTTTTTACGGTTTCTATTTAACTCGTTGAAATTACATATGATCGGTTATATTGTGATCTTTTTTGAGAATACATTGTACTTGTTGAGAATTGATTTTTCACATGTTGCATCCGCTTCGGCCTGGGTCTCTTTTACATGTTTTTTTATATTAATCGTGTTGATTTAGTTATAGCAGCGTTTCTTGATTCTCAAATTTTGAACTCAGCGTTTAAAAATATAATACGTAGAAGTGCACTCAGTCAAACAAAATTGTCTTACGTAATCGAAGAATGCTGCTCTTTTGCAAATTTAATTTTTTTTTTAACTAAACATCTAAAAATTTATGAAATTTTTATTGATAGAAATTTTACATATACAGTTTCAAAAAAAATCTTATGGTGGGTTGGTATTTATTTTTTATTTAAATGTCGTTTGCTTTGTCAACCTGTAATTAAATGAAGACTAGAATAGCTTAGTAATCGTTGACAATTTTTTTATAAGTTCATTCACCGTCCGTCTAAAACAAAAGTTCTTCACCGGTAAGCCACAGCAAGTTTTTTGATGGGCCACACGGAGATGTTCAAAGGCTGTTTTTTATTGTTTTTGTTGTGAAGGACGATTTGGTAGTAAAATTAGGTTAGATCTTCACCTCCTAAAACTTGGGACAAAAACGGAGATTTTGAACATGGATTGTTTTGCTAAAAACGGTTTTGATTCGAAATGGCAACTCTGTTAAAATAACTGTGTAAAACCTTTAATTTTGCACCATGACAAAATGACTTTCTGGCCCCTTTGGTTAAGGCTAGGCACATTGGGCCTCAATAATTGCATTTTAAGCTTTTTGGGACACGATCTTAAAAAGGTTGAGAACCCCGGGTCTAAAATTAACAAATTATGTTAAAAAGTTTTGTGCGTGATAGTGTTGCTACACCTCGGTAAATATTTAAATTGTGCATTATGCTTGTTTACTGCCCGTGCATCCAAACCAGCAAAAATACCAAAAACAAACACTCCTAATTTGTGTATACACTCCTAATTTGTGTATAAAAGTTACAAACATTTGAGTAATATCAAATATGTAAGGTTTTATTTTAATTGGTTAAAATTAGTGTTATTAAGACAGTAATCAATATTTCTTGATCATTTCCACAAAATAAATCACTCTCGCTTGCACGAGTATAATCAACAGCAGTGGCAATTTGGCATAATGATGTAATTCAAGTTAAAATAATAAACAATTTTCAAACCAAAAAAAATAGAAAATTAAAAGCACCAAATGCAATTTTTAAACAATTTCTGCAAAAACGCATATTTTTAAACATATTTTCGGTTTAAAATTCATCAAGCAAATTGATTATAAAAAGTATAACAAATTATTTAGTTTTTTTTTAAAAGCTCAATTTAGTTAAACCTTTAAACTCAAACGAGGATTAACAATAAATTTTTAATTACGTTATTACAGTTATATTATCTTGAATTGCATATAATCTTACGGAATATTTTATACAATTTTTGAAAATCGTGGAGGAAAACAACAAAAATTACATATCTAAAAAAAAAATTTAACTTATTTCTTTTGAGTAAAATACTTCCGTTTTCAAATTTAAAAAATCAATTTAAACTAAAAGAAATTTAAAAGCAAAAATGATAAGTATAGTGAATACTAAGAGCTTTTTACAAAATAAAAGCAAAGTTTTAAGGGTTGGCAAAACCATTTTCCCGAACAAACACTTTCAAGTAATTTAATTGCACCAAATATCATTAAAACTAACATTCAACCACGTCAACAAAATACAAAAAAGTGTTTTAGCATCTCCATTCCGTCACAAAAACTGAAAAAAATTAGTTGCCAGCTTCACCAGTAGAAATCTTTAAAGCTCACTTATTCTTCTGATTATTGTATCTACTGGCAGACCGGACATTATTCAAAAATAATCGATAAAAAACTGAAATACCAATGACAAGCCAAAAATGAAATAACTTGAAGTTCTACTAAAGGAGATGTTTCCGAGGTTTGTTGATCTTAATCCATCTGCATCAACGTAAAATTTAAACTCTTGTAAACTTGTTCAAGTCAATAATTTTTATTAATAAAACTTACTGAAATTGCATGCAGATTCTGTGCAGGTTGAATTACAGGTTTCAATTTCAACCCCACCAAAGGAATTGTTCCTGCAAGCCTGGCCAATATCGTGGTAACTGCACTTCCGTTCGATTTCACGTTTAAAGATGAAATGACTACGACGGCTTTTAACCTTCCGATTTATTGTGACGCAAAAACCTTCATACGGTTTCGCGCATTGCGATGGCCAATTTGGACTGCTCCAACAAGAATCAAAACGATTCTGATTGACATTGCTAGTGCATTGACTACATAAAGGTCGATTCGCTGCAAAAATGAATTACGACGTAAAATTCTGTCCATATTCAAGCTTTTTGATTTACTAATAAGATGTTGAAAAATCAAACACGTTGTCTAACCACAAAGTGTTATCTGTAAACCGAAACTTACCAAGTTAAAAAGACGTTACCAAAGTTAAATGTACTATTAAAACTTTATTTAAAAAAATAAATGAACAGAAAGACGACCCTAAAATTACACAAACTAAAATTACGCTTTCGCAGACGTTTTCCACCAATTCCACCTTTTCAAATATTACCATTTAGTTAGAATCAAAATGTTTCTGATAAAAACCCTTTTAAAGTAACATTAAATTTGTTAGTTGGTATTGTTCTTTGAAGCCAATAAAACAGAGTTTTGTTTTTAAATGTCTACAAACTAGACAAAGAACGATTTCTAATAGCAAATAGCACCACTAGCAAAAACTAGTTAAAAGCAGTTTTGAGATTGCAAATATATTTATTTATCTTAACTTACGCCATCCAGTATTACATCCATCGACATTACATGTTTGTTCGCATCTCACTTTCTTTCCAAGAAAATTGCCGAGTGCTTGCTCGCGACATCCTGAGTCAATATAGTGGCCGGCACATTTTCGAATAATTTTTATAAACTTGTATGCCGGCTGAGCTGCAAAAAAAGGTTTGTTTTATTTGACTTTTATCAATTTTCTCTAGGTACAAAAACTTGAATTCTTATGGTTTATACAGCTTTCTTCGATTTAACCATAAATTCACCTTCGTAATTTAAATCTTTATTGTCCGATATATAGTAAGTAACGCTTGATTTGCAGAAGCGTGTGCCGGACGGGCACCTGGTGCGAGCCATGTTTCCTACTGAGCATTCGGATGAGTCGTCGTCACTCTCGCAAACAACGCAGTAAAGATCTTTTCTTTCTCCAGTTCTTACATCACCATCAGCTGCAAAGCGAAAATCGCAATATCCCGAATAAATAAATTAAATTGTTTTTTAGTAAAAAGATTTCCTTAAATAAGAGAGAAAATTGCACGAACTATAATGCAGTACACAGAAAGACATTAGAGTTGACGAAGACAACCCATTTAAGTCCTTTGTGATTATCAGTGTTCTTGGCAGTTATTGCGTAATTAAATGATCACGCCGCAAGTAAACTTGCCATAAATTGAGACAAATCAAGAGTTCCACGCGTCGCTTTTTATCAACTAAAGCGTGGCGCAACACTTCACGTTTAAATCTTATTTGAAATGACGTAAGTTCACTGCTTGATGTAAGTGCTTGCTATCGGAAGAAGGCTGTTTTCTAAAATTGAAGGCCGTATTTGAACCTCTATATTAAAACTTGTATAAAAAAATTGAAAAAATGCAAAATAGTAAAAAGAAAACAAGACGAAACAAAATATAAAGTTAAAACATTATTTATAAAAGTAAACCTAAGCTTAAGTATACACTCGTAGTCTAGGCCAGGCATGTCAAATTTGCGAGCGAGTGCGGGCCGCATAAGGAAAATTTTAACTTAAAACATTTGTAATGGCCGCAATCTGGTTGGCAAACAATGTGGAGACCTTTTTTTGGTCTTCATTTTAATACCAACAAAAAATTAATAAAAAAATTTACGGAACTACTTGCGTGACCGAGTTTCGTCACCCGATTAATGCGAAGACGTTTTTTTTTTTGGTCCTCACTTTCATTTCAACGTAAAATATCAAATTAAGGTAAACCTAACGCGCAAATTTTAGAACCTAGTAAGAGGAATTTTAAGATTTTGCCTTCCAAAAAAAAGGCCTTCGTAGTAATTGGGTTGCAAAACTCGGCCACACAGAAAGTTCCATAAACTTTTTTTTAATTTTATATTGATTTCAAAGTGAAGGCCCAAAAAAAGGGTCAGCATCTAATCATTTGTTGTAATCGGAGATGAAATCTAGTATTGAATTAATTAATATTTCAATTTCGTATTGAGCATCTGATAAAAAAAATAAATTTTTAATAAGACTTTGCGGGCCGCGATTTTTAACTTCTTGATCTAGAAAGTTACAATAACACGTATAATCAGTAGCGTATTTAGGGGAAACATTGTGCCATGGTCTTCTTTCTTAAAGATCTCTAATACAAAAAATCAGAGACAGATTCCAAGTGAAGACCTTTTTTTAAAGATCATCAAATTTTTGCGACAAAAATTGAGAAATCAGAAACAGATTTTAAGTGAGGACTTTTTTCCTTTAGCTCTCACTTAAAAAATTTTTCTACTATGCTTATTTGATTGTGGTTGTATGCCTCCCTTCTTTCAAAAATTCTCCGTACGCCACTGCGTATAATAATATTATAATACATAGCAGCATAAGGTTAACCTTCGTGGCGTATGCAAAATAATTTAGGGATTAAAACTCCTCCCTTATGCAGTGGTGCAACAGCCCGGGCAAAACCTTTCACGTGGAAAGTTTTAAAATAGAAATGTCTTCATTTGAAATTGTAATTTTAGTCAAATTTCGAAGACAAAATTGTTTTTCTCATGGCATATTTCTTCGTGCCATATGGGCCAGTGATGTAATCAAGACCACAATCATCGAGAGTGAGATCAGATAATTTTTTTGAGACCAAGACTAAGGCTGAAAAACTTTGAACCGTTAACAAAAAAGCTTTTAACGCTTAACTTAATAATACTGATGACCTACTCATCCTTTTAGATTCTTCCATTTAAACTTTAATAAACTTGAACAATTTTAAATTTTTTTTCAGTGGGTAGTTAGAGCACGTTTTGCACTTCCTTTTTGTGTTGCTTAAGCGAGATTTTTGCATAAAGTGTTAATCTGATAATAACCCTTAGTTTGTTTGGGATCTCATGCGCGTAAAACTATTACAAACCACTAAAACTGAGTAAATCTGTCCATACTGCAGTGATCAATAAAGGTGTAATATCCCTTGAACGTTTGAATCAAATCTACAAATTATGAATTAGCTGAACAAAAAGTTCTTCGAGGAATAAAAAAGGTGACTAATTGAGAGAATTGACAATTTAAACCATAAAAAATTAGACAAATTGAAATGTAAAGAAACGATAAAAATTTTGCTAGGAACATAAAACACAATGGGGCGAATTGAGCAAATGGTCAAAATTAAACGATAATAAATTGGACAAACTTTACTTTATTTACACTGAAATTTTGCAAAACTCCACATACATCAAAAACGGCTACTGCAATGATTAAAAAGCAGTTTTTTATAGAGTATTTCAGCAAAATTTTTCAGCACTTTTGAAGTGCACAGTGTCCTTACTGTGATAACACATTAACTTGCAGGCAGAAGGACGCCAGTTCAACGCTTAGTTTATCTGATTGAGTTGTTTCCTTAGAAAAGACACTTCACGATGAATTTCTTAATGCGGTCAGATTGCTCACCTGTATACAATGGTGACTCCGTTTCAAACTGAAACATTGACTAGGCTAACAAGAGCATCGTTTACTGTTTTCTCTGAAAGCAAGGAGGAGCTAGCTACTCCTAAATTGACTTTGTTGCTCTTGTGTTTTGATGGCATTATGCGAAAGGCTTTCGATAATAAATCACAACTTTTAAAATAAATCATTGTATTCTATCTTAACATCGGGTTATTACTATTGGATCTAAATTTGTTTTTAGAAGTTTTTTAATTTGATATTTTAAGTACCTTTTAGCTTCAAGTAAATAAAGGTGTTTTTTGTTACTACTTTAAATGCCCATCAGTAAAATATATTGTTTATGTCTATGATTAGATACATATAAATTAAGGTCGGAAACAAGCACTTTAATTTTTTTACGCAATTTAGTAGGCGTCAAAATTAAAGCTGTTTATAATTGTAACAGTCAAAATTTAAAAATCTATGTTCGGTCTCTCAGGCTACTAGTGGAATTAAATTAAAACTGGATAATCTATCCTGCCACTGTAAATCTAGTTCTTTTGTAAGGCTTTTTTTCCTTGTGTAAAAAATTAGCTTTAAAAAGTATTACGCTATTGGGCTACTACATTTTTTAACATTAAATTTAATCTGATGTGCATGCCCTGAATAGATAAGAATGAGCACAAATTTTCAAAACAGTATCATTTACCAGACTTCTTTGTTGCCGAAACACATAATAGCAATAAAATTTTTTCTTTATTAAATTAGTTTGTCACAGATGGCCCAAATCACCTTAAAAATCTTTTTGGAAATAGACGCAAGAAAGCTACAAAACTAAAAAGATAAAAGAAGTTTAAACTCTTTGCTTATTGCCACTTGAAAGTGCAACAAAGGTGGTCACTTTAGGGTGGCTCCAAATTAAGTTGCAAAAATCATCACAATCACATCAAGTAATAAAATATCAAAAAACGTCCGGTCTCGGACCAATTTAAAAAGCACGAAACCCCGTCGCCTCGAGACCAAGACCGAGACCACCAGCACAAGCTTGAGATCGAGACCACAAAAATCGTTCTGGAGATCTTCATCATTGCCATAGACTAATGTTAATCTATTTGACGAACTAACCCAAGAAATTTTAAAATAAAATAGCTACAAACATGCTACATTAAATAAAATCCAACAGAGCAAAAAATGGTTAATGTTAATTGGATGCAAATGTTAGGAACAGAAACAAAAGTATTATTTTTAATACTTTTTTATAGTTAGGGCATAGGCCTAGATTTTTTACCGAGAGTATTTATACTCCCAAGGAGCACGAAATTAGATTTCAAAGAGTACAAAGCTCACTTTTTTAAACTTCTTTGCATTAAAAATGATTTTATTAGTAATGCGGCTTTAGGCAGTAATTTATGCCGGCCGTGAACTTAGGCCAGGCACTCATTTATGGCAAATTTTACCAAAATACATATCCTCCTTTTTTGCACTAAATAACATATTATAATAGCCATGCTTCTTTTGATTCATTTTTTGTAGTCTACAAATTGTCACCAATTACGTCACTATAGAATTTTCTTACTACCTTATTGTGATAATACAACTTAAGATTAGTGATTTTGCAAGTTTTTCTGCGATTATGCAAAGACCAAAAGAGTCATTAATAGAATCTTGTGCAAATTGCGCTTGAATAAATTTGTCAAAAAATTGCAATTACTTTTTTTAAATTGGTGTAAACGGTATCTATAAAAGTTTTTATCTTATAACAGGTAATTTCATTGAATTTCTCTTAATTCAATGGCGGCCGCAAATTAAAACTAACTCTATAATGTGGACGGCAATAACAAAAAGATTGTGCGCCCTTGAACCACGATGATTGGTGAACTGTCCGTTAAAAATTAGACTGAAATTAAATCTTTATAACGAATTTTTGCCAGCACTAACAAGTATGTCAGTATAAACCAGCACAAAATTATAAATTTACTTTCAAAAGTTAATTAAAATATCTAATAGTGATATTTTGAAAAAAGATTTTCTCTAAATGAAAAGCTACCAAAGATTAAAAATGTTATTTGATACATTAAAGTAAAACAATTTTGCTCTGCTGCGATGAAATTCTTTTCACGTATTGCTAACAATGACACAACCGATTGATCACTCTTTTTTCAACAATATATTTTTTCCAAAAGTAAATTTAGAACAACAATGAATGCCAAGAATAAATAGGATAATATATGCCTAATACTGTAGGATAATAATATAATCGGATACTAATAATAATAGCAGGATAATAATGAGTAGGAAAAAAGAATAAGTATAGGCTACAGCAATCGTCTTCAACTGGAAGATTACTGATTACTCAAAGTAAAACTGAACCAACATTTGAAGTAGACAAAGTCTCACTAAGATAAAATTTTTAAATTATAAATAAGTAAAAAACAAAAAATTTACAAACACTTTATTTCATTTTATGGTGGCTAAAAATACTATACAAGCAATTATGGCTATCGCAATATTTATGTCAAGTCTATAGTAAAATGCAACTAAGTTAAAAACAGAAAAATCACATTAGCCGTCGGCAGCGTGGTCGAGTGGTTAAAGCGCCGGGCTCGTGACCAACACGGTCTCGGTTCAAAACCCACTCCCACCATTCTGTTGTGTCCTTGGGAAAGACACTTTACGGCATATTCCCCTGCTTGGTGGTCTTGGTAAGCAGTTCTAAATTACATTCATATCTCTATTAAATTACAAGCGGACAGCAATATCTTGGTATCTCCGGAAGCAAGTGGGGGCAATTGCCTACCCTATGTATTAGCGCCTCCGTCGCTTTCCTGCGAGTCAGGAGGTTAAATATAAAGATAAAATAAAAAAAATTTAAAAAAATAAATTAGAATGACGTGGTCGTAGCATGGTCGAGTGGTCAAGAGCGCCGTTGTTGTGTATCGACATGGTCTCGGTTCAAAACTTACTCGCGTTGTTCTGCTGTGTCCTTGGGAGAGACACTTTACGGCACTTTTCCCCTGCTTGGCGGTCTTAGCAAGCAGTTTTAAATTTCAGTCATATCTCTATAAAAGTAAAAAACCAAACTAAAAAAATTCATTAGGACAGCAATATCTAGGCATCACCGGAAGTAGGTCGGGAGAATTGCTTGCCCTATGTATAGCGCCTCCGTCGCTTTCCTACAAGTCAGGAGGATAAATATACAGATGAAATGAAATGAAATATCAAAGGGATTAGAAGAATGATTAACGAGAGATATCAGAAAAAAGGTTGAATACTTCCTGCCTTGGTGAAAAAAGATTTTACCATTATGTGTGCGACTTAACAAAGTAATATCCAATTCAATAGATTATTAAACATAACTAGGCATGATTACGCTTTTTTTTTAATTGACACCCCATGTCCCGAATTGTATTTTAATTTCAAAGAAGTCTTTTCATTATGTTGGTCCAACGTCATTTAGTTTTAATGTATCCTGATTTTAGCAACTTAATTAATTTGTAATGTCTTGTCTACATGACTTGGCAAATTCAAATCAATTTCTCCAATAAGATTTTATTTTTCAGACAAACAAACTGTCTGCGCAAAAATATGAACCAAGAGTTGTTGCGTTTTGTCAGCGTCAATCGCCGGTGATTGAGTATGCTGTAACCTTTTGTTTATGATATAAGTGTACTGCATCAAGAAATAATACAAAATCAATTTATATTAAAAGCAAAACTTATAACTGATAATATTGAAGCGTTGAAAATTTATCAACGAGCAACACAGTTTGATTGAAAATTAAAAAAAAAACATATAAAATATTTCCTAATTTTTACAACAGCGACCTACAGCATTTTTGCTCTTAAACATTTAACTTTAATAATCATTCGAACTATTCATATGTTTCAGGTTGGATGCCATGTCGGTAAAAACAATGCATGAAAACCAAACGAAGCACGTTGCAGTTCAAGTTAAATTTTTAAAAACGATTAGTCAAATTTCATTGCTACTTGAACTACTTCCAGACACGAAGTGTCGGACAAAGCCTTGTTTGGTGCCTAATGAACGATTTCAACTATCTGTCAGTGGTTAATAAATGGGTTTTGCCAACTATTTTAATCAAATCTTTGCGACAGTTTTATTGCTATTAATAAAAACAGGCGATTTTCATAGTCTTTAATAAAATTTTTTTAAAAAGTCGACTGAGATTTGGTTTGTTGTTGTAAGAGCATAATAGAATTCTAAAAATTTGATTTAAAAACGTAATTTGGCAACAAACAATTCCTTATTGCCTAGAGAAAAGTAGATTTTTTATTATTTTCTGCTAACCCATTCTAAAAGTAAAATACGTGCTATTTTTAAGTGCAAAAAAACTCACAGCGCGCGTCAAGTTACTGATATCTGATTTTGTCAATTGGAAAATAACTCCGGAGCAACTGCAGTCTGCATTAAAGCAACTCCAGTAAAAAGGATGCAAGTTGATGAAATCTGTTTTAAAGTGGATTGCACAGCATCCAAAACACAAAGTCGCCGAGTAAAAAACAACAAAACTTACGCAAGTTGGTGTTGCATCCATTGTAGTCACACGTGGACGAGCAAGTGTACTCAATGGCGCCAGTATTTTGACCCCGGGCTGTATGCGGAGCGAACTGGCACTGGTCGGCGTGGTTGAAAGTGGCACTGCATCCTCGGGAGATGAATGAATCCACTTGGTTTTGATCTGTATAAGCAAGACTCATTAAATAAGCAAGTGCAAATTAAAGAATTATTTAAAATGTATTTAAACTGCTAACGACAAAAAGTTGATTGGAATGATTTTTTGTTTGCTGCAAATCATCGGTTTTGTTTTTATTCTTAAAGAATCAAATAACCAATGACCACAGTCAATTTTCAATATTTCCGATTTGTCTGAACCTTGTTCCAAAAATCCGATCACGATTCTCAAAAAAGTAAAAATGACGTAAGCAATTTGAGCATGAAACCTCGTGCAACCATCAAGTTTTTTTTTCACAAGTATGCATACAGCTGTCGAAAAATTTTTGTTTTGTTTGTGACAAGATAGCAAATCTAGGACTCTTTTAAATTTTTTTTAATTTTATTTTTTTCAAGTCAATTTCAGGAAAAAAATTTTTAATTATATTTTAAAACAAAGGTCAATTTGCTTCAACATAGTACATTGCGTCTGAAAATGAGTTTCCAAATCATTGTTTAAGACATCGTAAGTTAGACGATCGAATATCGTACCATACATTTCCACAATGAATTTGAGTGCGCGAATATAATAGGCTTCACAAAAAAACCGTAAAAAATAATTTTAAACGGCATAAAAAAAGATAAAAATTAAAACTTGTTTTTTAACAAAAAGAATAACAAAATTATTAACGGCTAAATAATATGTAAATTGGATGCAGAAATAACGTGGCAAAGTCTGATCGAAAATTTTAAAAGTATTTACAATTATCAGCAATATAATTTACAGACGATGACGTACATAATTGCACAATGAACAATAAAAGCCGACCGTTCGACTAATTAAAAAAAGCAATCTGATAATTTAAATGACAAGAATAGACAGTAT
The DNA here is from genome assembly GCA_963680785.1 of Diplosoma virens. NCBI lineage: Eukaryota > Metazoa > Chordata > Ascidiacea > Aplousobranchia > Didemnidae > Diplosoma > Diplosoma virens. Next base: position 43,018,888 of record OY796891.1, read on the forward strand.
GCATTTTGAAAAGCACATTTGTCGCGCCGAAAACAATTGTTATTAAAAAAATAATAGAGGTCAAACCTGTAATCCGTAAAGCTCTGGTGACAAGGAAATCAATCAGACAATCAGGTTTTAGGGATAATCGATTTTTATGGTCAACGGCAGAACAATAGAACCGCTATTGACCAACTTACAATTTTTTAATAACAGGTCTGTCGGCACTTGCTTGTTGATTGGCTTGACCATTCTTGCTTAATGTTTACAATTTTATTACGAATAATTGTGTTTGGCCTGTATTTTACTTTTCTCTTGCTGTAATTAATCTCACCTTTAAAATCAATATAATAATAAATGACATTGTTTAGTAATGAAACTGAAATAATAAATCTTACTTTTACTCTATTAGTTTAAAAGGAAAAAACGGGCCTACTTTGGACGTCGCATTTCTATCCTTGCTTTGATCAGACAATGCAGTAGTTTATAGTTACAAATAAAAATCTGTTTGATGGTTTAATCGCAAATAGAAGCATCTATAGCACAGTGATTTCAAATTTTTTATGTTTTCGACACCTTGATAAAAATTTTTTATTTTAAAAATTAAAAAAGTTGCATATTACAAATTTGACATCTATACTCGCATATAGTGGTGCAGCAAGCGGGACAGTCACACCAGGCCCAAAAAAAGCGTCGTAAAAGTGCCACCTCTCAAACAAAAATTGGCCTCCCTCCATAGTCGCACCATGACTGCTTTAAAAAGTTGTTGAAAAAAATGCAGACTTTTTCTTTGGTTTTTAGTTGCATTGAATCCTGTTTAAACATTGCTGCATTGAATTAAAAAGAAATATCACAGCAATCAACGTTTGTTAAAAGCCCATCACCCCAGTCAAATAAAATATCGAACGTAAAAAAAAAGAGAAAATCAAAAAAGAAAAGTCTTTACTTTATTTAAGCTACTTTAAAAAATCATCCCCGTAACTGCACGCATTGCTAAATTGCAATTACTAATCTTTTTAAAAAAACATCTGACACACAAAGCCTTACAATCCTGCTTTGACAGTTTAAAACCAAAAAAAAAAAAAAGTAACTTTTTACTAAAACTTGCTATAATATTGTCAAGAACGTAAAGTCACTTTTTTCTCGTAAATAGCATTCAACTGTTGTAAGTTTGTCAAATGATGTTTTTTGCAAACAAAAGCGTTATTTTATTAGTCGTGGAAACAGTGCGTAATAATAATATAAAGGCCTATTTAAATAATTAAAAAAAACAATCCATCTTTTTGAGCTAAAAAAGAGTTGGTTGACAAAATTAAAAGAGAGCTTGGCGCCAATAAACACCAATGTAATTTTTTGTGTTTACATTTGTTAATTTACTTGTTCGTTACCTTTATCGAATACTGTTGTCCTTGTGGTTGTGCAATATTTGTAGGTTTCAATATCGGCAGAACATTGGGTAGCTAGTGTTGCTTGTTCGCAGCTGCGATCAAGCTTGCCATTGCATTGCACACATTTTCGAATAGCTTTTGGCGGTTGTGATGCTAAATAAAAAACTTGTAAAAATTATTTTGAAAAAGAACCAAACTTAAAGTGTGTCCGTTCATCAACACCCAAATTTTTTGTGCTAAAAAACTTTTAAACATTAAATTTTATTTAAATTAGTATTAATTTTATATAAAAATTCATAAGTATAATCAGCTTATAAATACATCTACAGTATATCAAACATTCAAAATCCTTTCAACTTTATTAAATTTACAATAATGAAAACCAAAGCAATTATGCTAAAATAGTTTAGTAGTCTAATCTAGGGGTCACCAAACTACGACCCGCGAGCCCGATGCGGCCCGCTCCATTATTTTTTCCGGCTCGCCGCATGTTATCTCAAGGTAGCTAAATGCAATAGTTATAGTAATACAGAAATAAATATCAAAATTTCAGTTTTATGGCCACAAGAAATGTACCAACGATTTTATATTTCTGTTTTTTACTACAATTTTTTGTAGTGCTTTACAGATAAATTGTTTAATGACTCTTCACAATAGGGGAATAGAATTGGGAGAGCCGTGTAAACTTTTCAAATAAAATGAGTAAAACAGAAAATTGTGCACTAAAGTTGACTATTTTTTATTTTTATTCGGGCACAAGTTTTCGTGGGCTACTGCTCACTTCATCAGGTGCAATGATTAATTGCTTGAAGCGATTCGTTTGAGCGTTTAGTTGAGCGAGGTGGTTTACACTTCTCTTCAGTTAATTACTGCATCGACAAACCACAACTAGGTTAAACAGTTTAATTAGTGCCTCTTGTACATTTAGGTGTACACGGCAAAATTGCTTGTAACGCCCTGTCTAGTGGAAGCAGAATAGTGTACCATGTCAATTTTGTACGCAAATGTGTACATATTTTTTATATATGTTCAGTTGAGAAATTATACAGTATTGTTCAATACATTTATTCACTTATTTCCTTTTTTAGTTGAAATATAATCACAGATGTAAAAAATAGTTGCTAGAGTTTGCTCAGGCACGAAAGGGTTAAACAGTTAGAAACATAATAACAATAACAGAATTGTTTAAATATAAAGGTTTTGTTGTAATTATATTCGAATCCTAATCCAGGGGTTCTCTACCGGTGGGCCCCGGCCAGCTGGTGCACCGCCGCGAACTTTTTAAGTGGGCCGCACAGAGTTACAAAGTGAAGACTTTTTTTTTGGTCTTCACTTACAATTTGGAAACGATTTCGTGAAATTGGTTGTGGAATGAAAGTGAAGACTAGACACATTGGGCCATGACAATTGCCTTTCAAGTATTTTGGTCCACGATGTTTAAAAGGTTCAGAGCTCTTGCCCTAACCCTTTTAAAATGACTTCTAAAAAAAGAAAAACAGATGCTGAGTGTCAAGTGTTTAATAAAAAATGGGGACAAAAGTAGGCCTACTGCTTTTTGGAAAGTGACAAACATATATCCGGTTGCCCGATATCTAAAAAAAATTTGCTGTATGGAAAAAGTAAAATCTTCGACGTCACTATGAAACCAAAAATTTCTCTAAATATTCAAAGCTTTTGGGAAAATTACGCACTGAAATATTTTAATTAATAAAACGTAGTTTTTATGTGTCAAAAAATCTGATGTTAAAAAATTTACCGAAAATGAATTGGTCACTCGTAGAAGTTATAAAATTGTACAGAAAATAATAGATCGAAGAAAATTGTTTCTGATGGCAATTACATCAAAGAGTGTATGATGGAAGCAGTAAATGATTTGTGTCCCAAAATAGCAGATTTATTTGCGTATCAGCTTTTAAGCCAGTTCAGTTGTACGGGAAACAGAACAACTCGGAGAGAACATAGCACCACAAATTAAAAGCTAAAATTTTCTTGCGGTATTCTCTGGCATTAAATGAGTTTGTTGATCTCACGAGCACATCACAACCTTAAGTGTTTATTTATAGGGTTAATTTGGATTTCTATATGACTGAAAAACTGCCGCCCGTTTGCAGCACGTACGCACTAACAACTGGAGAAGATATTTTCCTTAAACCACAGAATATCTTGTAGGGTTATAAACTCACTGGAACCAACTTTAATGTGTTACAGTTAATAGAAGAAAAAACATGAGTGGATTAAAGCAGGATCTGGCGGGACGGATCATGTCTAATTTGGAAAATCTTCAACGCCCAAAAGCCATCTTTTGCACTGTATTGTACATCAGCAAGCGCTTTGTGGAAAACACTGGGGTATTTTTTGCGTTTTTGAAGCCAGTTGTTTCTGTGGTGACCTTTATTCGGGGTCACATTTTTTAGAGAGAATTTTTTCTCTGGTCACAAAGGTCACACACACAGAATTTTTTTAGAAAAATTTATTCTGAGTATTGTGACTTGCCATATCATACAGCAGTTGGGTGGCTGAGTTGTGGTAAAGTTCTGTTTTGGTTTTATAGGTTAATATTTGTCAGCAGCGCGGTCGAGTGGTTAAAGCGCCGGGCTCGTGACCAACACGGTCTCGGTTCAAAACCCACTCCCACCATTCTGTTGTGTCCTTGGGAAAGACACTTTACGGCATATTCCCCTGCTTGGTGGTCCTGGCAAGCAGTTCTAAATTACATTCATATCTCTATTAAATTACAAGCGGACAGCAATATCTTGGTATCTCCGGAAGCAAGTGGGGGCAATTGCCTACCCTATGTATTAGCGCCTCCGTCGCTTTCCTGCGAGTCAGGAGGATAAATATAGAGATAAAATAAATAAATAAATAAAATAAGCTCCGAAAAAAATTAGCATTTTTCTTACCGAAAAGAGTAGAACTGAACCATTTTTGTCAAATCCTTTTTGGCTGCAAAGTTGTCATTTTTGATTGATATTGCATTTTACATAAATGAACTAAATTTAAAACTTTAAGGAAAGCATAACCTTATTTGTGATCTTTACAGAATCTTCAAAAGATTTCGAAGAAATTTATCTTTGTTTGAAGCTCAACTGGAAAACGAAAACTTTCCTATTTCCACTGCTTTAAAAAGTTTTGCAAATTATAGACAATGTTAACCTTGAATTTCCAAAGATGATTGTTAATGATTTTCCTACAAACACACCACGTAGATTTCACGTGAAATTAACGTGGGATTGACGTAGAATCCACGTGGTGTGTTTGTAGGGTTTAATGAGCATTTTCTAAAGAGATTTTCCGATCTAGACAGAATCGAGAACGACATGCTTTTGTTTCAGAATCTGTTTGAATGTAACCCAGCTAATATTTCGATCAAAGTACAGTTGGAGTACATTGATTCACAAACAAACGGATTGGTGAAAGAGAACCAGAGAGAAGGATCGCCGGTTAAATTTTACCGCTACCTACGTGATAATGAATTTTCAAAGCTGAAGAAATTTGCGTCTCGTGTGGCATCTATATTTGAAACAACTTATGTTTGTGAGCTAATGTTTTCAAAAATGAAATGCGTCAAGTCAGAGCATCAAACGAGATTGACTGATAACTTTTGAAAGCGATCCTTTTGGTCGGATGCAGCAATTTCAAACCAAATTTTGATGACATATATCCGAGATAAACGGCAATTTCATAAATCTCACTAAATTAATTTCATTAAATAAATTGGTTTTGTTCGTTATACTTGACATTATTTGATTTATAAAATTTCATACAGTATTTCTTTTGCATCCGGCCCGCTATTGTCAGTCTTCACAGTTATTTGGCCCTTTATAAAAAAAGTTTGGTGACCCTTAGTCTAACCTAAACGCTTTTTTTACAAATCGATGTATTAAGTTAATTTTTAAAAATTAACCAAACCTTATATTAAACATCAACAATTTATTTTCTTTGTTATATAAACAATCAAATAATATACCTTCATTCATCATGTTTTTAATCTTAAATCTTGGTTATATACAAAATCTAATATTTTTGAAATATTACCGTGTAAAAAGTCAGGAACACTTTGCTTTCGTACCTCACAGTCACATTTGAAAAATGTATTTTAATCTTGTGAATGCTTTTGGTTTGAGCTATTTTTTTTTTTGGTCTTGTTTTTGTACTGTGTCAAAGTTTTTTTAGTTCGCTTTTTTTGGTTTATTTATTTAAGGAGGATGACAAATTGTTGATTTCATTCAGTTATTTTAGACCAGTTTTCAGATTTGGAATCACTAATTTTAGCAAATCATAAAGTTTGAACAGAACCAAACAATCAAGTTATTATGTGATTTTTATTTAAAGACATTTGCGTGTGTTTATGCATTTGTAAACCAAAACATAACTGTAGAAGGCCAATAGTTGAAGGGTACGGAACAATTGTGTCCAAATTACAATTTCACAAACTTTTGAAAATGTGCTTAAATAAAGATTTGCAAAAATCAACTAAAGATAAAAAAATCAAAATTGTTCCTACCCAGTCGACAGTTCGGCCCGACCCTGCCGGCTCGACACATACAAACTCCGGTTTTGTAATTGCAATAACCACCTCCGTTTTTTGCAAAACAGTCATCTGGGCACAACCGAACTCTTCCTGCAGATCAAAAAAACTAGAGTTGAAGCTGTTTCCTGGATTTTTAAAATTTGATCAATTTCAAAATATTTTTTTCAAAAGATGTTGAAGTATATTTGAATATAAATTCTGTTTAAGTCCAGACTAAAATATTTCCATTTTTGTTCATACTTTCAGTAATAAGGCTAACTATACAGATATTATTAGGTTTACCTTTAGTGAATCCAGCATTAACTAAAAACCAAACCTAGGCCTCACCGAAAATTGGAACTGGAGTTATGTACACGAATATAATAAAAAAGCATCAGTAGTTACGTTGCACAGCTTAATTCAGCTACCGTCCAGGACCTTGACAACTTTCTTACCAAGAGTAACATTGTTGCAATTGTTGCGTTTGCAGGCGTAATAACACCTGGCCTCCAACCTATTGTTTGAAGGGTTTCTTTTCACTTCACATCTAGTATGTTGGGGAGTTTCAGAAGTAAGCTTGTGAATATCATCCAGTGGGTCAGCGCATCCTCGCTGAATTACAGTTTTACCTCCTAAAGCAAAAAGATTTTTTTTTTTTTTTTTACAGCCGGCTGTTTGCAAAAACAAATTTATATTTACTTTTATGACGTGATATACATAAGATATAAAAATATTAATAGAAGTTAATGCATGATGACAAACTGCCATGGTTTATTGCAAAAAAAACATTCATAAAACATGATATCAACATTCAGTCCATTAGAAAAATATTAAGAGTTACATATAATTCACAGTAAATTATTGAATAGACTATTTAATTACAATGCGTCAAGCTAGTGCATTTACCTTGATAATAAACCAACAGAGTTTGACAGTAAAATCGTTCGTTTGCGCAACGCACAGTCGTCGTGTTTGCAGGATTTCTATAGCAATGATCTCCAGGAGTGCTGGTGAAAGAACTCGACCAAACACACGAAATACACGAGACAGGTTCTGTTAAAATAAATCAATTTTTAAAAAAGTAAAATATTTCTGTCTAATAATTAAAGTTGTTTTTGAATATTTTAACTTTTACAGGTCGTTAAGTGGACAGATTTAACCTAACAGTTTTTGGAAAAGATTACCCACATTAATAGACGTACGCACTGGAGGGGGTATCTCTTCCCATTTGGTTTGATTTATAAACCATTCTTTGTTATGAAAAGATATGTACTAACAAGTCTATTATACTGCCTAAAAATGCTACTTTTTTGTAGAAACATGGGCTTTCTTTGAACTATTTTTAAAGGTTTCAACATTTAAAAAATTTTTACAACTTTTACGAAGAAAGATTTACTTACCTGAATTAATCTTCAGAACAAGGGAAATTAACACCAACGCATAGAAAACAATTTTTAATAAATCCATTTTTTGCCCTGAATGAAAATTTAATGTGTAGTCAGTAGAATTAATGTTATAAATAAACTTACAGCTTTACACAAAAAATTAACCAGTAATTTCATAACAGGCAATATTTAACAATCAATTAATACCAATATTTAACTATTCTAGGTTCTATGACTAAGAAGTAAAAAAACAATACTAAAGATTTGAAATTTTTTCCAAGTTTATTTTTTTATTTAACAATCATTAAAACATACGCATAACCACAAATTTTGAATGAAATAACGCAAAACTCAAATCATAGCCAACAAATTTCCTGCCATCTTGGCTCATTTACAATATACGTCAATCGTTGCTATGAATGCTAGAAATTATATCTTGACAATTTGGAAAAAGTGCTCATGTAGTTTTAAACCGTTTTTAATGGATTTTTGCCGCATTTTTACAATTTTTAAAATTGAATCAAGATGTAACAAAAACAATAATTGACCTCTTGCTCAGATACTTCAAATAAATTTTAAGGCTGTCTTAAATTAATACATTAATATATATTGCTCTCTTCACTTCTATGGCAGGGTTGGCTGAACTGCGGCTTTTGATAACTTTTTTTTAAATCACAATTAACCGCCTGTTTTTTCATACTAACTGTAACACAATCCCTTCTTTATTAATCATTATGTCTTTTTTCCAACAAGCCATAGATACTGCAGTGGAAACTTTTTTACATTTTAAAGATTATAAAATATGTTTTTCTTAATTCAGACAAAAAAAATTATCTTATTGCATAAAGGAATGGCCATCAGCCACCCGAGCGCACATGATGTTGTGATTTTGAAACTTGAAATTTCATTTTGTCGTTTTCGTCCAAGCAAGTGCAGCTACTTGTACACTGCTATCGTTTAAAATCAGAAGTGGGCAAACTGCGGCCCGCAAAACCCTCAAAAAATAATTAAAAAATTATTAATTTTTTTTTGGCTAGCCACAATGATTTTTAGGTACAAAAATCAAGAAAATCGAGATAAATTCAAAGTGAAGACCTTTTTTAAGAGAACAGTTTATTTGCACACGAAAACCAAGAAATCGGAGACAGATTTAAAGTGAAGATCTTTGGCCCTTAAATAAAATCAAGTTGTACTTGCGGCTCTAGATCTACAAAATTTGCCCACTCCTGGTTTAAAATTCATTCTCCGTTTTTTTTATTGAAGGCCCGTTTCCACTAGAGCGTGAAATGGAGCATTTTTTTGTTTCTTTATTGGATTTTTTTACTTCTTTCTGCGCTTAAGCGCTAAGCAAAGCAAAAATAAAACAAGCGTTTACTTTTATTGTATAAATAAAATTGCACGAAATTTTTGTTGACGTAAACTTTATTTGTTTTGACCTGTCAGCTTGGTCAAAAAAGTTTGTATAGCAGTTTGATCGTGATTGTGTCTAAAATTGTCTCACTTCTCCTTTCGCCTTCAACAATTTATACTTGTATTGAAAAGGGACCAGATATTACATGTATTTTGCCTCGCTTGCTACAATCACACTACTTTGTGTTTTGTCGTTGTCGTTTGGAAGGGCATCCACTCTGGGTCACACACAAATAGGACTGGGGCCGAGGATTTATCCTTTTTTCTACCCCAGGCTGTTGCACTGCCCGGATTAGATCGCTCGCAATTCGGTAAAGGAGCAAGACCCCATTTGTGCATCAACAAATGGAATTGTCCAACACCAGTTCGCAGGCGATTCAGCTTGACCCAAGCTGTTGGAGGCAAGTTTATTCCAACAGGCCTGGTCATAGGTATAAAAACACGGAGCCTGGATGTATTCTTCAGTACTCCGCGTTCCATCTATAATTCGTCCACTGAAAATGCAGATACCGAGTCTAGAAAGATTGTTTAATAAATTTCATGCAACTAGCACAAACGAGCGTCAAGATCTTAGTCTTTTTTGGCAAGCATCGGATATGAGCATCGGATGAAAAAACCATACAGGATATGATCAGAGTCCACAGATCCACGGTAAGCCAAGAAGAGTGTCGCTCCTGGTCGGCGAAGCTCAACTGGCTGGATACCTAAAAGTATGAATAAGTGGTTCATTGGAGTGGAACCCAGGCAATGACTATGCGCAAGGCGTCATTCAGGACACTGTCCATGAGGCGAATGTGAGCGCTGCGACACCAGACTTCTTCGTAGTACTCAGCTGTTAATTTAGCCAGAGATATATCAGCTGTGAGCAGTGTTTTGGCACCAGCATACCATTCTGAGCCTACAAGTCGCCTCAGCAGTGTAACATGCGAAGATAGTTTTTTGTGTAATGCCACTAGATGGTGACGGAATGTGAGCAATCTGTCCAGTTTTCTCCAAAATAAGAAGGAGTTGGACAGAACGGTAAAAGTCTAATGTTGTTGCAGAATTTTAGCTCACGTTTGGCTTCTCGGTTATTTAAATGAAAAGCTGCCATCACCGTTTTAGTGTGACTGAGCTGCAACCTCCAAGTCTCTAGATACGCTGAAAGTATAGTCATATTTTGGCTTAAAGTTCCCTTCAAGTCCTTCCAGTTTCCAGAAAAATGTAACAATGCTAGATCGTTTACATAAGCAAATTTTCTGGAAATCGGGGAAGGCAGGTCATACGTATAAATGTTGAAAAAGAGGGGAGCCAAGACCAATCCTTAAGAAATGCCGTTTTCCAGACGGCATACCCAGCTTTGCTTGCTGTCACCAGTAGTAATGTTGCAACTTCGGTTTAGGACAAGCTCATGATCATTTTGACCATGTGGTTATCCGGCAGAAGCCTCAGCAGCTTGCAGGTAGGCCACGGTGCCAGACAGTGTCATAAGATTTCTTCTTAGTTTGGAAAGAATCCTCGATGTTCTATGTCAATAGAACGACTTGATCCACGGTTGACTTCCCGCATCGAAACCTAGCCTGCTCTTTAGGTAAAAGAGGATCAATAATTGGTTCAACGCGGGTGTAGATGAGTCTCTCGAGGATCTTTTTGGGGACACAAAGCAGAGATATCGGTCGATAACTCTTTGGGCCCCCCACGGGCTTTATTGGCTTTGGAATCGCGACTACAAGTGCTCTTATTCAGATCTTGGAAATTTTGAGTCAGCGCAAGCAGGAAGAAAGAAAGTCACGTAACCAGGACTTCAAAGCAGCTCCAATATGGATTATAAGCTCTGAGCAAATGGAATCAGAGTCTTTACCTGGTTTTAAATGTTGGAGGGCAGTAGTAAATTATCTCTGTCGGAAATTTTTAGAGATATTTACTGGGTCTAGTGCTGTGGCCCTCCAAAGGTCAGACACTTCTTAAGAGACAAGTCAAGATGACTTGCAGTCAACAGCCTTGTATCTCCCCTTTCTGAATCAATGAGATGTAATACGAGTACCATACTAGTAATACTCGTATCATCAGCTGAGACGGGACAGTGATGAGGAGAGTATCGTGACCTACCAGTAAGATTGTTCAAAATACTTCATGCTTTTCGATTAGAGAGTAAAAAGCCGATGCTTCGAATTGCTTCCAACCGTCGATCCCTTCGTTTCCTCTCAAGCTTGGAAAGTAAAGCTGTAGCAGCCAAACTTGAGTCGTCTCCTGAGGAGACTGCAGAAACGTTCTATAGAGGGATTCACACTTGGCATCTCAACACGGAATATAGTTGTTTCGATACCCGTGTGGGATAGTCTTTTTGGCTGCTTTCTTGATGATGTTACAGAAGTCCTGGTAAGCCGCATCCACATCTAGTAAATCAGACGGCAACAAAATCTTTGCGAGTTTGTTCATGAAACCAATGTAATGACTACATTTGGCCTTGCGGAAGTTCCATCGCTTAACAGGCATGCTAGGCACTGACAAAGCAAACTTTGTTGGTGTGATAAGCGAAGGTCGATGTTGTGACTTAGGGAACCTTTCAAAAACACGTCTATCCAGTGAACGACTGTAAGGACCTACGCTAGCGAAAGCTAGATCTGGATTGGTGCCAATGTTCCAGCGGCCGGATTAAAAACTGGCAGCATCCTTGGTATTGTACAAGAATTCGTTGAATTATATGACGCTTCAGTCGTTCTTTGGAAGTTAGAATGATAAGTTGAAGTAGTTGTGACAGTGGTAAGAATGACCTGATTTTTAAAACTACATTTCACATAACTTTTTATAGGCACAAACCTTAACGCATCTAAGTAAAGCACAGAACAATTTTAATGAATTTTTCGGAATACATCCCCCGAGAACGCGATTTTATGAACAAAAGTGTTTATGAGAAAAATTTGGAATTACAAGAGTTGGCTGGTGTTTTACATCGGGCAGCTTTCGGGGACTTTTGATTAAAAACCAATGACAAAATATCGGCCTGTTAGATCGGCCTGTTTGGTAGTTAAAAGATATTTTGAAACATGGTAATTGGCGAATTTTTTTGGGAAGCCACCCAGATAATTAAAAAACTCAATTTAAAAACTTTTAGAGTAAAAAAAAAAACAACTTAAAGTTAAAAACCTTGTTAAACAAGAATATCTTTCTAAAAATTTAAATGCTTTAAGTTATTTTTCTTTTTAAAGCCTGCTGTTTTTTTTGATATTTTTTTCCATTTTGTTTATAGAATCTTACAAATATAGATTTAATCATAGGCTAATACCAAAAAAATTAATTGCAACTCGTACCCAATATTGAGTACAAACGACAACGTTTAGTAACACTTGTTATAAATTACACCACACTCGTCAGGAATTTGATTTTTGTTCATAGCTCTGCGATATAGAAGAACACAGTATAATTTTTAGAACTTTATTAAAGATATAAAAGATAATTTAAAACAAAAATGTAAAAAAATGCCTTGAAAAAAAAATTTATGAGTTATACTCTATTATGATAAAGTTATGATAAAGTTATACTCAGTTATAATTTCGACAAATTATTTTGCAAAATATTGAGTACGTAGAATGGGCAAACTTTTTAGCTCAGGATCGTATTCGGAAAATGAATTTGTTTGCGGGCTGCATTAATCACGTGATCTCCAAAAAAAGATCTTTAGTTTGAATCTGTATCGGATTTCTTAATTTTCATACCTAAAAATCAGTGATCGCGGAAAGCAATGACCAAGAATTTTTGTTGAAGACAAAAAAATTAATATTTTTTAAAATTATTTGTTTAAAGTTTTTGCGGGCCGCAATTTGCCCATCTCTACTCTGAATGATGAGGAACATTGCATTAAAATTTTAGGAAAAAATTTTCATTTATTATAAGTTTTAATACAATTTTACGAGAAAATCTTAATTCATTTTAAAATCTAGAAATTTTTTAATTCTTAATTCTTCGTAACAATAAATTTAAAATATTTCTGTGGCCCAAACTATTTCAAGGGGCGTATACTTGATATGTGAGGGGTGTGCGGTGCAACCCTGTAATTTTCCACAGCAAAGTGTAAAAATTTTTCTTGAATTTGAAATAAATTATATTAATATTTTTATTAGCGCTATAGATTAAAATGTATCTTATTTCACTTTTAAAGAAAAAATTATGATGTAATAATAAAAGTTTAATCTTCTTCTTCTTCTCCTTTCGGCCTTTCCCTTTAGTCAGGGGTGGCCACAGCGTATCATCATTCTCCACATCTTTCTGTCTTCAATTCCGTCTCCTTCGCACCAATTTCTTCCATATCTTCTTTTACCACATCTAAAAATCTTCTCTTTGATCTCTTTCTTTTCCTCTTTCCTGGTAACTCCATTTCCATCATCTTTCTTCCTACATACTCTTGGTCTCTCCTCATGACATGTCCATACCACCTCAGCCTGCCCTCCCTCATCTTCATTCTTAACCGTTCTACCTTAACAGCACTCCTGATGTGCTCGTTTCTGATAATAAAAGTTTAATGATATTTAAAAATTTTTAATTTCGATATGGCGCACGCCGACAAGCCTATCTTTTTCCAAAATAGTCTTTAGTCAGCGGACATTAGCTTTTCTTTTAAAAAAAATACGCGTTCATTTTATATTGACTTTTCGTGCGTTGATAATTTTGAACGTAAAGTCTAACGTTTTTTCTCATGAAAAAAGACTCAATTTTAAATCACTGTTGGTGCGCTCTAAAACCTGAACATAAAATGTTATTGAAAGTGGCAGGGGCCGAGTGTAATAATAGCAACATATATAAACATAGCCATACCAACCAAAAAAATTTGAGAAGGCAATGCAATTTAGATGACGAAATGTTAAATAGATATAATATGAATGCTTTTTTTTATTTTTTTTGGTCATCAGCAGATGATGTGGTTAAAAATGAAACAAAAACGTTTGGTTTCCAACCACTAAAACTAGTGATACCAAAAAAGTCTTCACTTTAACTCTATGTCGCATTTCTTCATTTTTTTCTAAAAAAGTATCGAAGACTAAAAAGATTCTCTGTTTTTATCAAAATAACTATTGAAGACTTCCCTCCCTCCTCGGCTCGTATGGCTAGGTATTTATCAAAAACCAGTTAAATTTTAACAGCTGGCCATTTCGTACTCAAATTTAATCATTATAATAAATTAGCAAAAATGGTGAAAATAGTTTGATGAAAAATAAAGATGAAAGTATTATTAAAAAACATATTTAAGCGAAAGCTAAAAACCAGAAACAAAAACTAGAAAACCTAGAAATAATAACTGCTGGCAAACCTAAACTAAAATTAAATTAACAATAAATTATAAAAGCAAATAAAAATAATTTTTACAACATTTCATGACTCGACACAGGTGTACAAAGGTCTGATGCCTGAGGACAACTGCTTGATGGTATGTCCCTCCCTAACTCTAGTCTAGTACTGAGAAATGTGAGAAAGACATGCATTTGAAATTCGTTAAAACTGCAGTAATGTCGACAAAATAAGACTTGGAAATTATGATTTGGATTTGGAAATTCAAATTCAAAACGATCAAAAATCACTGTTGGGTTTTTATGTTGGTTGTTTTTCCACAATATTTTGCTTATTTGATTTGTTTTATTGTGTGGACCTGAAGCATGTGACCAATACGTTTATTAAAGAGTATTTTTCTACTTAAGAAAACCTAGATATTGTATTTATGAATGCAAATAAATATCTAATAGGCCCATTAAAAAAGAAAGCATTTGTGAGGCATGATAGAAGAGAGAGTTGTCTTTATTTTCTATTATAAATACTATACGAAATTGCGTGACCCGACAGTTGATCGAACGACACTTGATTGAACGACACTTGATCGAAGCGACACTTGATCGAAGCGACACTTGATCGAAACGACACTTGATCGAAATCACACTTGATCGAATAATGAAAGAGAAAATTTACAACTTTTAATCTGTCCCAATTTTGTCACTTATTCGTCCCAAAACCATAGTAATCTCTAAAAAAAGATCTTCACTTTGAATCTGTCCAGGTTTGTTGATTTTTTGTTTCAAAAACATAGAAATCTCTAAAAAAAATAAGTCTTTGCTTTGAATCTGTCTTTGATTTCTGCAAGGGGTCTACAAAGGTGGCTCCATAGCACAATTCCCCTTCCTAAATCACTAGTTACAATGTAAAAAATGCAAAAAATGGCAGCAATAGGCATCTAACGAAACATAATCATTATAAGAGATCTACTTGTTGCCGCCCTAAAAATGCTTTGCCCAAGGACCTTGTTAAAAAACCCTGACCTAGACAATGACGAAAAGCTATAAGAAATAAAAACAAACTGCCTTCTTTCTAATGGCCTCTGCTTTTTATGAATCTAATTTACAATAACAAAGAGATTGTTTAATCGCAGAAACATAGAAAAATAAATCTTTCTTTTATCAACTGTCGTTTCGATTAAGTGTTATTCGATCAACTGTCGTAGCACTGTGACATTGCACAGCCGAGACGATTGCTGCATTGTTACCCTTTATGTTTTTCTGAACTATAAACAAATTCCTAAAAGTATCAATCAGAACAGGCGAAGAAGTATCTTTTTATATTGAACTTGTCTAGAACATACGAACAATTCAGTTACAAACTAACGCTTATTAGTTTCTGTTTTCCAAATGAGCTCTTCTATTGGAAAACGTTTGTACTGCATAATTTTTTTACATCTACAAAAAAATACCGATTAAAGCCAAGTTTGTTAAGTGTTCTTGTAACATGGAAGATCTTAAGTACGTTTTTATCCACTTTAACTTCGTAAATGACCCCCCACAACTCGCAATTAAAAATCCGATGGTGATCAGTAACCTATATGCAATACATAATGTTGGGAAGACATCCCGTCCAAACTGTAATAAACACTCAAGTTCATGCTTCGGATTGGAGGGAGCTGCACTTGCTCAAAGAAGCATACGAAAGTCAATAATGTCGTTTCATGACTCAATAGCTGAAACATTATTGTCACAATAATTTGCAAAGTCTAACAATCCTTGACCTCCGCTGCGGACCTCCGCTGTGGATCTCCAAAAAATTCTTCACTTGTCACTCAAAGTAATAATACCCTAATATTTTTCTCCAGAACAGGTGACTTTATCTCAACGACTGGCACCTCCTTTTATTTCTTGCACCAGGCCCCATTTTTTAAGACCATCTTGTGCCATATGCCTACTACTACTAAAAAAGCCTGGTCCCATTTTTTCTTGCATCTGATTAAGATTAAATCATCATCCAAACAATGACGAAGTACTAAGCCTAGATCTGTCAATATTTACAATTTTTTAGGTGTTATATATACGTGAGCTTAAAAGTAATCTCTATTTCAATATCACATTTTTTGGGTAATCTGATCTCGATCTTCAAGATTACCATAATTTAGTGATCTTGCCCATCTCTAACTATACCCAATGTTACTACTTTCTTAAAATACTATTTTCTGCTTTGAAGTGATTGCATACTTGCTTTTAGTGAAGTCAAGATTTAGAACGGCTAAGCGGGCTTAAATTTGAGAAAAACATTATTAATGAATTAGCAAAAAAGATTTGTTATATGGCCTTACAATAGTACAATTTAACTTTCAAAAAAAAAATGAATAGAATAGAGCTGTTTCACAAATAAAACCTATAAGCTAACTCAGCGCTTCGTATAAGACTGGGCTTACACATTTTACTGCGCTATTTCAATTTGATAAAAAGTAAAGACTTTTTTCTCCTAATAAAGCAAAGACACATAGTTAAGCCGCAATAATCGTTTTTCGACTTTTCCATTGGCGATACTAAAAAGGTTGAGAAGCACTGATGTAACCGATCCTACACTTAAATAACAAGCTAGCCTATAGGTTATCCATGGTTTCTCAAAGGCAATTCTTAATTGTATTTAAGTCATCGAAAAGTCACACCTCAATCTATTGAATTTTTAATACTTTTAATTTCTACCCATAAAATTATTTAATGGCAACCTTAAAATTTTCATTCTATTTAGCTTGGTGTTAGCAAATAAGGTTTGATTTGTCGAACTTCCATTTCAAGATTTTGATTAACGTACATAAGTGTGCGTACCGTCTGTTGCATTGCCCATGTAACAAAAATAAGTTATTTTTTGGCTTTAGTTTGAAGTTACTACGATATTATATACTTTAGTTTAAGCGCACACTTTATAAAAAGCTCACCGTCCGTCACTGCCGCTTCATTTGTCAAACAACTTACTAAATGAGTAAAATCGAAATGGCTCATAAAATATTTTTTGCCGTCGCTTTAAAAGCGTTCGTGCTGGCTGAATATATAAATAGCCAAAAGAAATCGTTCTTGAAAGTTAACAGACCTACAAAATGGCAAAACAGTTTGTTTACTTTTGGCATTTTACTTCTGATATTTCAAAAACTTTTAGAAAGGACAAAAAAAGTTTCATTTTACTTTAGCAATTCTTTTTAGAAGTTTTTAGAAAGCTGTTGTTTTATAATGTGACATGATCATCAAATTTAATTAAAAAGTCTTCTTGACTTTATTTAATGTAATATTTTTTTTAAATAATTTTGAAAAATGGCTTGTTGATTTTATTTTAAAAAAATAAAAAATAAAATAAAGATGTAAAGTGTGGCTGTGCTTTAAAAATAAAGTTAGGCTATGTAATTTTTTCCTGATATAATGTAGCAAATTGCTCATCTGGTTTAAAACTTTTATTAAATTTTGCAAAAATATGCTTCTTGTTTAAAAAAAAATAAAAACCAGAAATTTAAAACTTCTTTCTGTCAAACTTTTAAATTTGTTTTTCAACCGGGTATACACGGGAAACAATCTTTACACTTTACAGCTGATAATAATAATAGAAACATTTCGAATTTCTTTTTAACAATTTTATTTCCAAATTTTTGTAGAACTTATTCGAATCCCGATTTTATGAACTTTATAAAAGAGTTAGTATTTTTATACTTCAGTTTAAAAGTTGAAAATTATTTTTTATTTAATGATAATTTTTGACGCAAAGTTGACGATCTGAATTAAAATGTCAACAACTCAGCACTAACACGATCTTACCTCAACTAAATAATTTGACAGTTATTAATTCTCAATTACCATTTACAAAACAAAATAACTATTTAACAAAAAATCATTCATAACGTACATCAATCTCTATTAAAAGTAGTACCAATGTATATATGCTGTCGAGACTGAAGTTCTTCAGTTAACATATAGCACCATATAGAAACGAAGTTTGAAGCAAACAATAGAGTGTTGTTAGCTAGTGGGCCGTGGCGCCAGCGATCTCAGTAATAGCGACGCGATTCAAATATTCTTCATTAACGTTCGGGATCGAACAAAAAACAAAAAGTTGAATTGAAACACATTAGGCTATTATTTGTACCAAATTTATATAAGAGCTGAAAGAAAAAAACTTTTTATAGGCAAAGATTGAATAGCAACTGCGCTACAATATTTCATGTTAACAAGGTAGTCTTTTCTCCGTCACAATACTATATAATTTGTCTAATTAATATACAGAGGTGGGCAGTACCGTATATTAAAAAGTCTAAAATACCGTGTTACTTTTTTAGTACCGGTACCGGTACCGCGGTACTTGTGCCTACTTTTAGCTTCGTGAGCGGACCCAATAATTGCAAACTCCTCATCAATATCAGGCAGCATCGCAGCTGCTTTGAGAACGATGATTTCATTGCATAATTCTAGGGTCATTGGAACAATATTTTTACTCTACTTTCGTCCTAAAGTTAAAGTGCAAACAGGCAGCCACCGTTATGGGGCCACTATAAAAAATAGAGCAATATTTTACTTAGAGGGGCCACTTTTTACGTTTTTTAGAAGGGGGGCGGTGCAGCCGCTCCGTTTGCACCGTACTAAAACCATCACTGTAACTAGCAAAAAGCGGTATGTATTCTTTCGCATTTTGTCAATGAAATATAAAAATTTATCGCCAGTAATTTCTACCAATTCTGATTTCCAACATATACCTGCCAGGGTTGCCAGGTACTAAGGAAAATTTTAGGACAGTATTAGTCTGAAATTCGGACATTTTAGGACAAATTAAAAATATGGTCTATTTTTTTTTTTTTTTTTTTTTTATCTCTATATTTATCCTCCTGACTCGCAGGAAAGCGACGGAGGCGCTATACATAGGGTAAGCAATTACCCCGACCTGCTTCCAGAGATGCCAAGATATTGCTGTCCGCTAGCAATTTAGTAGAGATATTACTGTAATTTAGAACCGCTTGTCAAGACCACCAAGCAGGGGAAAGTGCCGTAAAGTGTCTTTCCCAAGGGCACAACAGAATGGCGCAAATGGGTTTTGAACCGAGACCATGTTGATCATCAGTCCGGTGCTTTAACCACTCGACCACGCTATTTACTGTGCAATTTAGGAATTCATTTTGAAGGGTGTAATTTACAAGTTTTATAAAAAATAATTATTAGCAAAAAATATACAGTAAAAATTAGATACAACGGAAAAAACGAACAAATGAACAAGAAAAACACATATCAAGCAAAAAACAATTAGCAGTGCGCAATATACCTAATGGCTGCGATTTAATTTTTATTGTAAAATTTCAGTGCATGTCATTAATACTTTGGTTTTCACTTGGCTGGAGTAGATTTTTTGTGTGCAAAACTTTGCCAACACTTCTTTATTACAAACAAAATCTAGTCATAATATGCGTAAATTTTGGTGTATTATGAAGACTTTACTTTCTAATAAACCAACTCGGGTTCTTCTTAATTATATTCATGAAGAGGGTCAAAAAATAGATACACCATTAGACATTGCAGATAAATTCAATAATCACTTTTGTAGGGTTGGTAAAGTCTTAGCTGAAAAAGTCAAGCCTTCTAATTTGAATAATCTTCAACAGTATCTATGTAATTGTGTTTGTTATTCTATGTTTTTAAATCCTACTAGTGAGTTTAAAATTCACTGCATTATTAATCAGTTAAATACTAACAAATGTTGTGAGTCTGATGAGATTGAAGCAAAATTTATCGTGCTTTCGTCTGAGGTTTTGTCTCAAGTGTTAGCTGTATTATTTAATGCTTGTTTTGATTATGGAATTTTTCCTACCTATTTTAAAACATCTAAAGTCATTCCTGTATATAAGGCTGGAGATAAAAATAAAGTAACAAATTATAGACCTATTTCAATATTGTCTACTGTAGACTTTCTAAAATTTTAGAAAAATTAGTTCATACACAGACACTTTCTTTTTTAAAATTTTATTTAGTATTAACTCCTACACAGTATGGTTTCAGACCTAAGTATTCAACTTTGCATGCTTTACTAGATATTATTAATTCTGCATTAGATAATATTGAAAAAAATTATATACTGGGCTTGTATTTTTAGATTTAACCAAAACATTTGATACTGTTAATCATTCAATTTTACTTTATAAACTTGAACATTATGGAATACGAGGAATAGTTAACAATTTTTTTGGTTCTTTTCCAACAAGCAGAAATCAGTAAGTTACAATTAATAATACTAATTCTTCCTTAAAATCTATAGATATTGGAGTTCCTCAAGGCTCCATCCTTGGCCCGCTTCTTTTTTTAATACATACATTAATGATATTCCCAACAGTGTTAATTGTACTCCTCGTTTATTTGCTGACGATACTTGTCTCCTGATGGGAGCTCCGTCTATTAATATTCTAGAAAACCAACTTAATGATGATCTTAATAATATTTGTAATTGCATATCTGCTAACAATTTAACGCTAAATTCAAAAAAATCGCAATTATTAATTATTTCACCAAACCTCAAGTTTTCAAATGTTGTTTTAAATATTCAAAGTCCAGCTGGTGAAATTAAAACTGTTTATAAGGCAAAATATTTGGGAATTATATTTGATAACTGATTAAACTTTCATGAGCATATAAAAATTCTTGAAGTAAAAATAGCTCGATCAGTTGGAATTCTAAATAAACTGAAGTACTTTTTACCCAGCTCGGCATAATTGAAATTATATTATGCACTTATTCCCATTTTAACTATGGCCTTGCTGTTTGGGGAAGCATTTATCCGACTTATCTAAATAAACTAAAATTGCTTCAAAATAAAGCTATTCGTATAGTCACCTCTTCTCAAATGTCTACTTGCTCGAAACGTTTATACATTATATCAAATATTTTGCCCTTGCCTAAATTGTTTGTTTTTATAAATTTAATTTGTTACCTAAGATTTTTGATAACTACTTTTCATATGCTAAATCCTGCCATTCTCGTACCACAAGATTTTCACTTAATAATCACCTTACCATTCCTCTGTTTAAAAGTAATCGAACTCAAAGATCAATTAAATATAAACTGCGTTCGGAAATCTTTTGCAAAACGTTTTTTGTTGGGTATTGCCTGAAGTATTATCAAAACAACTGATTCATTGTAATAACACTTTACACAAGATTATGTGTGAGCTAAAATCATAGATTTTTGTTCTCAAAAACTTCCAATTTATTATATATCTAGTATTACTTACGATTTTATAATAATTTAGTGTTCGGAGTTCTTTTGCAACATCTTAAATTATGATTTTTAAGTAACAAATAACGAAAAATACAATATAAATTACAAATAATCAAGCAAAAAAACAGTCAATTATTGGTTTGAAAACCCAACAATCATTATAATTTGGTTGAAAACCATCAAAGTTTACAAAATAAAATTTGAGGGTTTTAGCTTTAATTTACCCTTCCTCCTTTCAACTGCAGAATGTTTATCAGTCGATTATCGACAGATTTTGTCAAATTTTCGATCACTTTAGGTTTGACACTGCAAGCAGCTGTCTGAATGGCTTTCCAGAGTTCAGTTTTTGAGCTGTATTGCTTTCCATCTCTGTAAATTGCAGCTTTCAGAATACGCCAATAATGCTCAATTGGGTTCAGGTCGGGACTATTGGCTGGCCAGTCCATCAATGAGTCATTATTAAAGCATTCATTCTTTAACCAGAATTTTGTGTATCTGGAGGCATGACTCGGAGCATTGTCTTGCATAAAGATTAGCTTCTGTCTCCGGTAATTGTTTTGCATCTGTAGCCATGGCTTAAAATTCTTAGCAAGAAAGGCACAGTAATTCACAGTGTTCAATTTTACTCCTTCCTCCACCTTGAACGGTCCAATAACCTCATTTCCAATAATTCCCGCCCATATCATCACCCCACCACCCCCCTGCTGTCGTCGAATCCGGTATAAGCTTTGTCTCCCATTTTGCACCCATCCACGGGTCCACCCGTCTGGTCCATCAAGTGTAACTCTGCTCTCATCAGTGAAGATTACATTTGAAAAATTGGTCTTGACGTATTTCTTAGCCCATGTTAACCTTGCCTCTTTGTGTTTTTTTGTTAAAAGCTGGCCGGTAACTCGCTTTTTGACAGTTGCAAATTTCTTAAGTACTTTGCACCTTGTGGTTCGTGGAATATTTTTGATTCCACAAGCATCAAAAATGCTTTTGCTTGATACATTCGGTGTTTTCACGACTTGATGTTTGATTCTGGACAAATCACGAGCAGTCAATCTCTTGAATTCGCTGTGATTCCGTTTCTTCCTTGGTTGAATGCCAAATTCAGTTATTTTCTTTATTGTGCGATGATCTCTTCCTAGTTCTTTTGAAATTTCAAGGGTCGACATTCCTAGAGCTAATTTTTGTATAATTTTGTTCTTTTCTTCTAATGTTAATTCTTTTTTTCTTGCCATTTTTATTTAAAACTAAATATTGCAAAAGAAGTGCGAACACTTTATAAACCCTATATTAGCTAAATCCTGTAAAATATTGGCAATCTTTATTGAATTCTAAAAAAAAAAATGATAGCAGCAAACAGGCATGTGTTTTAAAACTAATTGTACTGACTTATTTAGTTTTTAAAAAATTTTTTTGATTATAAAGCAAAATTATATGGTCTGCAAAAGATCTCCGAACACAGTATATAGGACCAAAAATTTGGAATTCTATCAATCATAATCTGAAAATAATGACATTTAATAAATTTAAAAAACATTATAAATCAATTTTACTTCTTAACGATTAAATTCATATAATTCTAACAATTTGTTTTGTGTAGGGGAGAGTGGGACCCGGCTGGACACTGGGTACAGTCGGACATTGTAATTTGAAAAAAAAGTTGGAAACTCTGAAACTTCAAATTGCAGACATAAATATATTTCACCACAGAGCATTCACTCGTGTTAGTTTGAAAAAACTAATTATTGTAAAATAAATGTGGTAGATGAATTTTGCTTTTGAGGGTAGGTAAGTAATTTTGAAAAGGGTATATTTGAACCTGTTTTTACCTTAGCTTTAATTTAAATTCTTCTCACTGTTGATACATTTTAGAACTTGGTTTATTTGCTATTTTATACCATAAAATAATTTGAGGTAACTTTTAAGTTTTTGCCACCATCTTCAAAAATAAAAAAAAAATCTGGTTAGGGCACAATCGACATTTTTTTTGGGGAACAGCCAGACACTGTCCGACTGTGCCCTTTGATGATTATATAGATCACCAACACATTCCCCCGATCTGCTCCGTGGGACTTTTTTCTCTTCCCTAAGGTCAAATCTATTCTGAAGGGAACCAATTTTCCTGACATCGATTCCATCAAAATGGCTGCACGACGGAGCTGAAAAAGATCCTAGAAAATATCTTCCAAGGATGTTTTAAATCATGCAAAAGGCGAATGCACCAGTGTTTTCAAGTGGAAGGGGATTACTTTGAAGAAATTTTGACTTTGGTATATTTCAATATTTTTCAATAAAGTTTTCATAACATCAGTCTCGTTACTTTTCGGACACATCTCGTCTCTCAAAAGCTATTAAAGTTGCAAAAATTTTGAAAATTGCATATCGTTTATCAACCGTTTCGGCATCTACATGGGAAATTTGGAGAGGATAAATGAAAGGATATTTTTTTTGGCAATATTTTTGGTAAAAGATATAAAAAGTATGCTTGCGCAAGTTAGTTTAAGTGCATATTTCACAATAATAAAAATACTTTTTAAAATTTATTTTCAACTGTTTATTAGTAATAAGACATTGCTAGAATTTAAAAAAAAGAAAAAATTATTGCAAGTAGTAAACCAATTTTATTTTCCTTCGACGTATTCACCGTTTCTTTCAACACATTATTGCATTTTCTTTCTCATTCCTGTCATCACTCGTCTAATGAGAGCATCATTTTCTTGAAGCAAATTGATTGCGTTGACAATTCTTTGCTTCAGATCATCAATGTTTCTTGGCGAGGAATTATAAACTTTACTTTTAGATATCCCCACAGGAAATAATTGCAGGGTGTCATGTCAGGAGATCTTGGTGGCCACTCAATACGATGATTCAAATAGATAATAGAATGAATATCTTTTAATTACTCTTTACTGTCCGCGCAAACATACTTTTATTCTGTTGTGTCCTTGGGAAAGACATTTTACGGCACTTTCCCCTGCTTGGTGGTCTTGCCAAGCAGTTCTAAATTACAGTCATATCTCTATCAAATTACAAGCGGACAGCAATATCTTGGCATCTCCGGAAGCAGGACAGGATAATTGCCTACCCTATGTATTAGCGCCTCCGTCGCTTTCCTGCGAGTCAGGAGGATAAATATAGAGATCAATAAAAAAAAATAAAAAATTGCTTGCAACAGAAATGTTCCATTTAATAAAAAAATGTTAAAGCTGTTGCGAAAATCTATAAATTATTTAAAAAACAATTTTGTATATGGTTTACGTAAAAATCTATGTATAAACTACAATTAATCATCGTCCTATCTTATTTTTAGCCACGACTTCCTTAGATGATTGGTCGGGCAAAGTGACCCGAATATAGGGGCTGTTCCCAGGGGAGCCGAAATCAAGAAAAAGAGGATACAAGGGCAATTACGGAAAGGTATGGTATAAAAGCAATCTTAATAAACATAAAATTTAGCTTAATAGAGAAATAATTTAATTTAGTGAAGACCAAACAGAATGGCTTTTACTTGATTTTAAAGGTAAAAACTTGTTCAGTGCAAAGTGGAGAAAAAAAACTTGGATCAGCAACGCTTAACCTTTTTGAGCCAAAAACCAAAAGTATTCACTGATAAAGGAAATACTCAGCACGACCGAATTTTATAATATAAGACCTTAATTAGCTTTTCAATAAGTTTTTAGAAATTTTCTGTACTTTTTCCACAAAAAAGTATTTTTTAACAAACCTTTACCTCTCCCGCAAAATCCTTTTTCTAAAACAAAAAGGAAGGTTTTTTTAAATTGAAGGAAAAAAAGAAAACCTTTTGCTTTGTCAAAAAAGTAAACATCAAAAAACAAGGTTTTTATTTTAAGTCAAAAACTTATATTGATGGATAAAAAATGACCTTACAAAAATTATTTTCCAGCGCCACTAAAAAGAAACAATACATAAACTATGTATTTCAGGCTGTTCCGTTCCTAAAAATCGCCCACACTATGTATATTCAAAAATCTCATAAAAAATCTTTTTGATTTCGCTTTGGTCCGGCTCAAATAGCCTAAGAAATAACGGTTTTATAAGCAATTTAAATATTTTACATTTAGTTATAAGAAAATGGCAACACTGCTTAATTTCGTAATGTGGAGTACATTTCAGAACTATCCGTTTGACCTGTTTTGACTATGACATAATAGTGATTGTGTGTGATTAACTTGATTTGAGTAACTTTCAGAACGTTCGAGATACTCACGACCGAGTGATATAAATAAGGCTCGCTCGGAAGCATTATTATGATTCGTTGTGATAACTTAGAATTGGAAAATTGTTAGCTGTGTAAATTCATAGTTTTTTGGTCGCAAGTCTCTGGTTGCCTACGTTATTGTGAAGAATTAAGCTATTGAATCTGTATTTGCTGTTGATTTATACTATTGTGGGCTCCTAAGTGGATTGGAGCATATTTTTCAATAAAGAAGTTATTGTGGTAGTCTGAGCTGTGATTTAGCTAGGCTATATTTTTGCTGTTACTGGTTCCTAGGACAGGTCCAGTAAGAAGATTTAAGAATTTTGTCTTTTGGTAGGCGGCCAAGTTTGCGTTATTGGTGAGGCCTTCTTAACAGGCATCGAAAATTTATAAGATTAAAAAACGTACTGAGTTACCGAATTAAGTTCTACAAAAATTTAAATCAACTTCTACAAAATTTCAAAAAACTAAATTTGTGGAAGTAACCAAAAATTCAAAAACTTTAACAAATTTTAAAAATAGAACAAAAACAAATAGAAATCCTTGTTTTTTTTTTACAGTAATCATATGACATTAACAAATATAGAACGGTAATGTAGCATACCAAAGATTACCGTATTGAGCAGTCGTTGTAGCGCTTAAGCGTAGAAAAAAGTAAAAAAAGCATTAAAACAAACAAAGAATACTCCAGCCAATGCTGGTGATGGAAACAAGATCTTACAGATAGCCTACTAATTACTACAGTGGCGGCTCGTGGCGAAATTTTTAGAGGGTGCTGCAAAAGCTATTAAAATCTGAAATTTAACCTAGTAGAACTTAAATTACAATACAATTATTGTCAAAATATGCACTTAAGAATGTCTTAATTAGTATAAAACTTTTGAAAAAGGACGTGGTGCTATTTTAAAAAATTTTCAAACAGTTATAAATTGCGGTAATAACAAATTAAGTTTTTAATTAAAATTGTACAATTTTAGCATCCTTTTATTTATATAATAAAGCCCAAGTTTGTCGTCCAGCGTCGATAGCGTGGTCGAGTGGTTAAAGCTTGGAAATCGTGATCGACATGGTCAGGTTGCAATTTTCAATTTGTGCCCATAGAATCGTAATCTACATATTTTCAACCGATTAAGAATCCAAAATTTTTTCTCTGCTCTTAAAAATTCTATCACTCAGCTCTTGGCGCAATCAAGGAGCACTCTATGTTAGTTGTCATGGCAAAGCCTTTTTCTCAGCGACTTTTAAAGATGATAAACAAACTAATTTGTTTTTTATATTGCGTTTGCAAATGTAGCCTACCGAAAAATAAATATGATTGATTTGCAAACGTACCAAAAAATAAATATAATTGAACTGTAAAGAGCTGAGTGAGAATTTTTTGAGCAGAGAAAAAATTTGGATTTTTGATAGATTGAAAATATGTATTCCATGGGTACAAAATTGAAAATAGCGTCTCGGTTCAGAATCTACTCACCCCATTCTGTTGGGTAGGGGAGACCGGGGCAAGTTGTAACATTTGTATTTGTCAAAATCTAACATAAACTAACAAAATTTTAAATAGCCCCAAATAACAATCATATTAAGACTGATTGCTAGCAAATAACATTGTTTAGCCCAATGACTAAAAATAGGCTTACTTTTTGACAACAAGCTTTTTCAGTAGGCAAAGTAAATTTTTCGATATTTAATTTTTGTCTTCTTGAGCGATAGCGGGTCAGGTTTTATTGAAATGTTTTATATCAATTGAAACACAAAACAATAGGCTATTAAATACCTAACAAGGTTTAGCAACTAAAACTTAACTCTTATATTAAAAAACTTGACGAAGTATGAGGTGGGGTAAGTTGTAACATAGGCTGATGGGGTAATTTGTAACACATATTTTTGTGCATAGGTTTAACTAGCTTTTATTAAAAGCAACTTCGGCAACAACATTTGTGAATAATATGAGAATTTATAAAAGAAAGACTAACAGGAACACCAACTTATCATTACAAGACAACTTAAGAGCTGCTACAGCATGTAGTTGCTATAATTTAAAAGAGATTAATAAGGGGAGTAGCAAAACATTGGTGTTGGCCATGTAAAACTCTACAGAGTGCTAAAAAATACTTAAAGATAGGCTAAGTCTTTGGTGCAAAGCAAGAAAAGGTCTAAAAAGTGTGCCACTGACAGACACACCAGAAAAGGAAAATCTGTTACAGCTTCAAACAAAGAAAAAACACTATAAGCAAAAGTGTAGTTTTGTATTACATTTTTTGAGCCCTATTTTAACAGTCGTCCTGATGAGGAGTGGGTGGTACAATGCTATGGTTACCTAAAGAGGTCACATTTAGCTTGTACCGAAAATTTGAGTACATATTTTTGTCACAAATGTGATTCTGAAATTTATGATTAGGCTGTAGCGACCCCGCTACTTTAGCGGGTGATTGTCTTTAACGCGCTATGCGTAGGTGATTACCTTTAATTGCACATTTTAACGTGAACAAAGGAAACCAATAAAAAAAAGAGAGTTGAGACAGAATAAAGTCTGGACGTATTTGTTTTATATGTAGTAGGCTTACAACAAGTTAGCAAACCAAACAAATATATACGGATACATATCAAGATAGCCGCTACATTTTGGTGACCCGACAGAAAGAACAGCAATTTCAGTTGGAAAGAACAGCAATTTCAATTGGAAACACAAGCTTTAAACAAAGAAAACAAGAAAAAAAAACAGCTGGACTGCCTTCACCCATCAGCAGTTGGAGTTATAAAAAAAAATAGCAGACCGATACCAATTACCTACTGAACGTTCGCCTTTGTAGTATTTAATTTTTTTTTCAAAGTTGAATTTAGTTCTTTATATCATTTATTTACTTTGCTTTTATTATTTGCATTCTGTCTAGCTCCAACAGCAGTATTTTAGAGCGACTATCACATGATGGTAACGTCACAATACTACTTGACAATTATAATCGTATGAAACAATCTGTTATTGACTGTACAGTAAATTAATGCTGTATTTTTATTTTTTTCAAGAAATTGCTTCAATGTAAGCTGTAGGCTTACAGCTTACATTGAAGCAATTTCTTGAAAAAAATAAAAATAAATAAAAATAGTAATAATAATACATCTGCGTATATAATCTGTGTCTTTCGAGATTATTATACAGTTTTCCGAAGTAGCTTATTGTATGATGCTGTTAACAATTTCGTGCTTGTGTTTTATCACAGTTGTGTTTGTTTTTAGCGTAATTTTCTACCACCGTTGGTCATCCTCGCCACTACATGCTAACCAACAGAACACTTGCTCACTAGCTACGCCTCAGTTTTCTCGACCACGTGACACCTCCACACCATTACGCCACTATTCACTCGCTGACACAAGCTTGAGACAAAATTCTACATTCAGCGTCCACCTTCCAGAATTTTGGAAATTTAATGTAACAGGCTATTTTCAATCCATTGAATTAATTTTTAACAACAACAACATAACATCTGAAATATCTAAATACTCACACTTAATCCAGGCTCTCAGTAAAACCACCCACATTTTAAAAGGACTAACAGACATAGTACGCACCACAAACAATGTCGCTCCCTACACCACTTTAAAACAAGCTTTGATTGAGCGATATACAATGACGCCATCTGGTTGCTTACAAAAAATTTTGAATGACTGCCACAGAGGCCAAACTACAGTAGCCGCATACTTGATACAATTACGTACGCTACTAGGTACACAGTACGACTCAAACTCCCCTCTTCAAAAAGACCTCATCAAGCATAAGTTGCTCGAATCTTTAGACTCACATATACGATTGTACTTATATCATTATGAGGACGGACCACTAGATGCATTAGCTAAACATGCAGACAAACTTCTTTCTCTACACAACAATTCCCTCTCATCAAAATCAATACGCTCTGATCACAACGATAATCAAACGTTGATCAACGAATCGGTAAATTCCAGACTTCAAAATTTACAACGCCAATTAGCCGATATCTTTAAGGTACACACTCAGTCCCCAAACACTACTAAAGAAAATACACACAATGCTCTGCCATGCTACTATCACCAGCGATTTGGCAACTGAGCCCGCAAATGCCAAGGTCCACCATGCCCTGCGTTTAGCAACTCTGGAGCTCCTCTGTCAAAAAACGCGGCAACGTGCCTCCATGGCTTAAGGGGTTGGAGGCAGGACAACATAGTTTAATGTGATGGAGCGAATCACTACCACACGGTTTTTTGTGGACACTAGGGCAGCATGTTCGGTTATACCTCAAACTATAGCTGGCTGTGGTACCTCTTCCCACTCCAGTGTTCAGGGTAACATCTTCTTACCCACCATTGGCGGTGGTCGCCTCATCACCTCTGGGCTATTTTCCATTAAGCTTGATCTAGGATTTTCTAGGTTTTTCTCATTCACATTTCACGTTTCCTCCCAACTCGACTATGGCATCCTAGGAGCCGATTTTCTCGCTCATCATTAGCTTTGTGTTAACGTTGCTTCGCAACGGTTAATTGAGAACCTTGAGGTACAACGCTTCTCTCCAGAAGACTCCTCATCTCTCCCTGTCGATTATGGAATTTCATCAGGCGACACTTCCCAAGCCCAACTAGTGAACACACTTCAAGATGAATTTTCCAACGTTTTTGAAGGCGACAAACGATTGCGTTGTATCAGACATTCAGTGATAGCTGACGTCCACACTCTTACAAAAACTCCAATTAGCCTTTCAGCTCGTCGTCGAATCCCGAACAGTATCAGGCCCTAAAGGTGGAACTTAAACGGTTGATTGACCAAGGAGTTCTCGAACGCAGCCAGAGTTCTTGGACGTCCCCTATCGTAATGGTTAAGAAAAAATCCGGAGGTTGGCGCCTGTGTGCAGATTTTACACAACTTAACAAATTGCTCGAAATTCAAAAATACGCACTACCAAATATTAACGACTTTGCTTCAATAGCTCACGGCTGCAAGTGGTTCTCAAGCATCGACATTGCCGATGCTTACTATAACATTTCCGTCAATCCTTTGCACAAACACAAGCTGACAATCACTACCCCTCTTGGCAATTATTGTTACAACTATTTGCCCATGGGTCTTTCTTCAAGCTCATGCTATTATCAACGTTTGATGAACGAAGTAGTTAGCGGATTACCTCAAGTTTACTGCTACCTTGACGATCTTATTATTATGTCTCAAAGCTATGAGGAGCACGTCCAGCTCCTTCGCCAAGTATTTTCGCGATTGTGTGAACATGGTTTGGTAGTAAAAGAATCCAAATGTTTTTTTGCAGTTCACAGTCTTTCGTTTTTGGGGTACCAGGTTTCCCCCGAAGGTCTAGCGCCTCTTCCATCCAAAGTTTCTGCCATCAAAGACTACCAGCTTCCACGCACAAAACGCCAGCTAAAAGCTTATTTGGGAATGTATCAATTTTACGCCCGCTTCGTTAAGGGTTACGCCGAGCTGTTACAACCGTTACACGACTTTGCTACACAGTGCCCTCCTCGACGCCCCCCTTCGTGGAACGAAGGATTAGTTTCATGTTTCCAGGCAAGTAAAGAAGCACTTACTAACGCCACGCTGCTTGCATTCCCAGACGCAGACGCTCAAACCGAATTAGTGACCGATGCCAGTGGCACCATAATAGGATGTGTTCTACAGCAACGGAAAGAAGGAACACTCACTCCATTAGCGTTTTGGTCAAAAGGACTGACCAAAGCACAGCTGCACTGGTCCACTTTCGAAAGAGAATTGTTTGCATGTTATGCGTCATTAAAACATTTCAGATATTATTTGGAAGCCAAAGACTTCACTCTGTGTACCGACCATCGCCCCATTGTGACCAAATTTTACAGCACAACCCAAGTGGCTTCACCCAGACAAGTGCGGTTCTTTGACTTTATCAGCCAAATGACCAATAAATTAAAACATGTAAGCGGAAAGGAAAACGTTGCCGACGTCCTTAGCCGCCCGGCTGATCCGCCGCTCTTAAATTCAATCCTTCCTAACTCTGCAGGCATTGACTATCTCAAAATGGCAGAAGAACAGCAGTCCGACTTGGATTTGCAAAATTTAAAACAAAACAACACAACTAGCCTTCTGTTAAAAAATGTCCCGTTGGGCTACACTTTTGTGTGATGACTCTCAAGGAAGGCTAAGATCACTTGTTCCGAAATCTATGCGTCGAGCAGTCTTCCAGCATTTTCATTCCAGCTCCCATCCCGGAATTAAATCCGGAACCAAAAGCATTGGCCGATTGATGGTTTGGCATGACATGCGCAAAGATATCAGACAGTGGACCAAAGAATGCCAAGCTTGCGCCCGATCAAAGGTTATTAGGCGAAATACGGCCAATGTCGAGGCAGTCACACCCCCTCCAAGAGGACGCTTTACTCACGTCTACCTAGACATCGTAGGCCCACTGGGACTCTCTAAAGGTCACAATTACGTCTTGACCGTCATTGATAGATTTTCACGGTTTTTTCAAACCATACCGCTAGTTGGCATTACCGCCGAAGAGTGCGTCGACGGATTTATTCATCACTGGGTATCTCTTTTTGGATGCCCAGAACGCATTTATTGTGATAGAGGACGTCAATTCACTAGCACTGTCTGGAATGATATGTGTGTAATTTTGGGCTGCAAGCTACATCACTCCACTGCCTTATCATCCTCAGGCACAAGGGTTGATAGAGCGGTTTAACAAAACACTTAAAAACATCTTTGAAATGCCACGAAAAACCTAGTGAGTGGTATAATCAACTACCCTGGACTCTCCTGGCATTACGTAACATGCCCAAAGAGGATCTGGACTTCTCCACCCCCAGTGATCTCTTGTTTGGCCAACCAGTAAGACTGCCTGGAAAATTTTTTGAGCCCGTTTCTGAAGACGCTTTTAACATTAATTCGTCATCCTTCGCTCAAAGTTTGAGCCGTTATATGCAGCAAATCCCGTATTTCGCACCGAGACGTACCAACAGAGCACATTATGTGGACAAGGCCCTTATGGATCCTAGTACGACCCATGTTTTCATCAAAATCGATAGCCACCGCCCACCACTGCACGCAGTCTACAAAGGTCCTTTCCGAATCATTCAGCGCCAACCCAAATATTTCGTTGTAGACTTGCGGACTCATATTGACAACATCTCCGTAGACAGACTGACGGTGGCTTATCTTTCTCCAGAAGGTTTAAACCACAATATCAAATCTCAACAGCTTAGGCTAGTCGACTCATCGCCGGCAACAGTAACATTATTCCTACCAAGCCATCTTTACCTACATCAACCATAACTTGCTCTTCTGAGGATAACATGCCTACCGACAACATTAATTCATCTTCTCTCACCTCACCACAAGTTATCACGCGAAAAGGGAGAAGAGTCAACAGGCTTACCAGGTTCCTCGATTATGACACCCGTTTTTAATATGCTTTTATTTTTTTTCTGTTGGAATAAATTCCCGCTCTTTACACGTTGTTTTGAGGGATTCAGGGAAAGGGCCCTTCCCTCGAGTTTCTCAAAGCGGCTGCTGGTGTCCTTCCATTCCGATTTTAGACAAGTTTTTTTTTGTTTTTTACGGCGCTGGTCAATGTGAATATTGTATATTCGCCACTGTACTTTTGACTTTTGTTGTTATTTCGATTTTGTTTTGCCTGTTTTACGTTTACTACTTCCTTCCTTATTATTTTCATTTTATTTCTTGTGCAGGGAGGATTGTAGCAACCCCGCTACTTTAGTAGGTGATTGTCTTTAACGCGCTACGCGTAGGTGATTACCTTTAATTACACATTTTAACGTGAACAAAGGAAACCAACAAAAAAAAGAGAGTTGAGACAGAATAAAGTGTGGACGTATTTATTTTATATGTAGCAGGCTTACAACAAGTTAGCAAATCAAACAAATATATACGGATACATATCAAGATAGCCGCTACAAGGCTAATCCAGCAGTGAAAAAATTGTTTTAACATTTTTAGGCAACGGCCAAATACCTCATTTTTTGTGCTTGATACTCATATCTATGACTAGGCTATGTGTGATTTTATTGTGTTTACTTCTTCATATTGTTATTTTCTTCAAGTTACATTTATATTTAAATATTTATTAATGATTGTATTGCTGTTACAACTTACCTCATTGATGTGGCACATTTTAACGCTTTTTTTTAATATTTAAATCGTAATTGTAACCACTAAACTCTAAAAATTATTAATTTATTTTTTTGATGTTAATAAAAAGATCTAAATTTTTCATACTAAACAAGAATTTTGAAAAATAAAATTATTATGGGAGAAATAGCAAAAAGAAAAAAAAGTGTTACTACGTGCCCCGGTCTCCCCTACTAGGAAAAGACACTTTACGGCACTTTCCTTGCTTGGTGGTCTTGGCAAGCAGTTTTAAATTTTAGTAATATCTCTATTAAATTTCAAGCGGACAGCAATATCTGGGCAAGTCGGGGCAATTGCCTACCCTATGTATTAGCGGCCTCCGTCGCTCTTTTGCGAGTCAGGAGGACGAATATAGCGATAAAGTAAATAAAATAAATTACACGAGATTAGTTTGTTAGTTACTGCTGTAATTCCAAAGCTGCTACTAAACTAGCTGACGCGTTATATCTGACTGGGTACTAGCTGATAACTGGCAGCGATAGCTCGCCAGATTTCTGTCCACTACTAGCCTATTTGTTGTGAATTTAAGAGTGCACAACCTATTAGTTTTATTACTACCAGAAAATGCTTTTATTTAGCAAGCCGAGTGACAAAAAATTTAATTTTAATTTATTGGAATCGTTCAAAAGTGTGGTGTTAAAAAAGTATTGAAGTTTCTAATGTAGTAGTTTCTAGGTTGCATTAGGTCACGGCTACCAACTTACGGCCCGATTATGCCTTGACAAAACCTTTTGTGCGGCCCGCCAAGGAATTTTAAATCAGATGCCGAATCATCTTGAATTATCGCAGTGTCTCTGAATCAATCCAATGGTACGCGGATAGCACGGAACACAATTATTTTTGTCCCAGTAAGAGGTTCTTCGCGTTGTTTGGAAAAACAACGCGTAAAGTCCTTTTTTTGTTCTTAAACTAAATTTTAGCTAAAGTTCAATTTATTATGGAAATTGATTTAAAATAATCGTTAAAATCAATATGACCAAAAAGGATAAAAAAGTTTAGCACTTTGACTCTAACGTAAAATTTTCAAATTAACTTCCATGACAACTGGAATTCGACAACACTTTGATTATTGCACTGATTGCGGCCCGCAGTAAACTTGCAGACAAATACTTGGCCAGCGAATAGGTTGGACACCCTTGCATTAGGTAGTCAAAACTAAAGAAAAATTGCTAAAATTTTACACACTGAATCAGTGTCAAGTTGATTTTGATGACGTAGCAGCTGTAATAAATTTTCATAAGCAACATTCGTTATTTTATTGAAAATCAATCTTAAAAATAATTCTAGGCTTAAACAGGTCCGTCGAACAAAAAATTTGTCGAACCTTGGGTCTATTAAACATTTACCGCCCAAAAATTAATATATTTTCTAATATGCAAAAGTAAAACCACAACTACTGGTAATATGTTCAATAAATTGAAAATAATTTTTTTTACAAAATAACAATGTTATAGTGACTACAAGAAAGATATTATTGTAATTGTAGCAATATAGAATTGTAGCTCATGCAATTTTTAAAAAATTTTTATGTTGAATAATATAGCATCAAAAATAATATTTTGCAAAAATTTATTCATTTAAAGAAAAACAATCATTTGAATCAACCCCAATTTGCCCTCTGTTTTTATATAGAATCAGCCTTAAATATAAAAACGGTTTTTCAACTAAAACTGGAGTGCTAGGTAGACAACTTACAATCTTCGAGACCGACTACACATTAGGATATTTTAGACTAGGAGCGCTAGGCGGCCAAGTGCACCATACAAGCAATGGAACTTCCGCAAGGCCGATTGGTAACTGTATAGCTTCATTACTAATAAACTAGCTAAGGACTTAGCATCTTCAGACTCCAGCTGTGTGGATGATGCATATCAGGAATTTTGCTACTCCATTCACCAAGCAGCAAAAAGATCTATCTCACATGGCTCCAGAAACAACTACTGACCATGTTGGGATGCGGATACCAGGCTTCTCTAGGGTAAAGAATTAAACAAGGTTGCATCGGAATTGCTTGCTCAAAATGATGAAAAGCGAAGAGAACGTTGATCAGAGACTGTCAATACCATCGACTTCACGCACTCCAGACGGCTGGTATGGAAAACACTTAACAGCTTGTCTGGCAGGTCTAGAAACACCTGCAGTCCTTGCCCCATTTCAGCAAACTCTACTGCATCACAGCTAGCGAGGAACGGGGTGTTTTAGACGAAGGATCGCGAGTCAGCCCGACTCGTGGCAAGTATCTGATTTCTGGAGGAAACCAACACCTACAGGCAAAAACAACTCTCGAGATTTTACTTCAAAGGAGTTTACTAATCCCCTCCAGCAACTAAAGTCAGGAAAAGATCTAAACCTGACTCTATTTTCCGAGAGGTAATATCAAGCTGGTGCTGTCCTGGCTGTGCAAGTTGCTATCTTTCTGCACGCGCCACTTCTAGCTTCCGAAAATCCGGCGACGAGCGACAGTGGTTGCAATTCCTAAACCAATAAAGCCATTAGGGGATCCAAAAAGATATAGACCAATCTCCTTACTGTGTATCCTTTTAAAGTCTCGGATAGACTTATGTACACTCGCGTCGAACCATTTATAGACCCTCTGGGTTTTGACGCGAAAGGTCGACCGTAGATCAACTCACTCTTCTAACTCAAGAAATTAAGGATAGCTACTCGGCTAAAAAGAAGGGTGCTGTGTTTATTGACCTCACAGCAGCCTACTATACCGTATGGCACCGCGGCCTCACCCGCAAGTTTTTGCGTCTTCTGTCGGACAAGTACATGGTTTCCTTTATCATAGACCTTGTTTGAAATCGTAGTTTTGCTCTTACCACTGGTACTGGATCGCAAAGCAGGTTACGACCCATCAAGAATGGCGTCCCACAGGGATGAGTCCTAGCTTCCCTCCTATTTAACATCTACTTTTTGAGTTGGCTGATTTTTGAATGCAAATCTATTATGTAAAATATGTATATATATTGTAAATCACAATGTTAGAAATAATTTGCCATGGTGTAGTGGTAAAAATTTCCTACTCCAAAGTAAACGACCCAGGATCAAAACTTGACCAGTAAGCAGTGCTGTATTTTCCTATTTTTTTCTTCAATGTTACATTTTACGAGATTTTCTCATATCATTCCTAATCTATTGATCCCTTTGCAGATTGACCAATGAGCAAATACAATCGTTGCTCGAAGAACTGGATGATAAAAACGAGAATGAGTGTAGCCAAACTCTAGCAATCGAACCATCCATTGAACAAGCAGCAGCGGACACCGACTGTGACTCCGATTTTTTTTTGACAATAAGGAGACCTGTAGTTCCAATCACTTACCAAGAAGAATATTGCTTACCAAAGTGCTGTCAAATGAAATGGAATTAGAACCACTTGAAAAATCTCAAGTGACAAAGAAGCGTTATAAAGAGAAAATTGTTTGGCATAAAAATTAAAAAAAAATTAAAAATATTGTAAACGATTTTGCATAAGACACTGGTGAAAATATAATTACACCTGATTGTGCTTAGGAATGCATTAGTTACTTCTGGGCAGATGAATGGCTACAATTTATTTGTGATCAAAGTAAAATTTATGCACATCAAAAGTCACTACCACATGATGCAATGACTAAAGATAACCTAAGAGTGTTTTTTGTAATACTAGTTCTCTCTGGTAACAACAAATTATCAAATTGAAGGTTTTATTGGTCAGCCAAAGAAAATATTCAGAACACTTTGTTATGCAATTATCTGAGAAGAGACACGTTCGATCCAATACTGAGATGTTTTCATTTCTCTGATAACATGCAAATGCAAACTGAGTGATTTTACAAAGTGAAACCAATATTCACACACATGAATCAGGTAATGAAAAATAATAAATTTAAAGGAAAATTTATAAGTATCAAAGAAATAATGGTCCCGTATTATGATTGGCATGGTGATAAGCAATATATTCGAAGAAATCCAGTAAGATTTGGCTTCAGTGCTTCTAACGGCACTTTGCTTTATGTTAAACCTTCTTGTGGATCATACACAAACATCCCTGATCATGGATTTGGTCATGGTCCAAATGTTATATTAGAAATGGTAAGTAAAATGGAACTAAGTGTTGGGCAACATGTAATCTATGATAATTATTTTGGAACTATTCCTTTGTTAAAAGAGCTTGCACAGAAAGATATTGCTTGCACTACAACTCTTCATGAAGATCGGTTGGGAGGAGCTCCAGTCATAGCAAAGCAACAAATGAATAAGAAAGTTCGTGTATCAATGGAAGAAAATTTACAGATTATGTGTCACTTGTAAAATGGAAACAAAGTAGTAACTGTAGCTTCTAACAAGAGCTCAACCTTTACAGAAAGTAAAACGGTGAGACCATAATCAGAAGCAAGTTGATATTGATATTCCAAATTCTATATGTGTCTACAATAAACACATGGAAGTAGTTGACCTTTTCAATCAACAGGTGGCAGCACACAGAGTAAGAATAAGATCAAAAAAATGGTGGTGGCCATTGTTTGCATGGAGAATCAATGCACGTGGTCAATGCTTGGCAACTCAGTAGAAAAAGCAATCCTCATCTCAGACTTTTGAACTTTTCTAGAAATTTGGTTATTGAAGTCCTGAAGACTTATGAGGTTGAGAAGCAGCCAGGTGCCAAATATCTATTGGGAAGTGCTGAAGAAAGTGTGCAATATAACAGAGGGGACCACTGCACTGCAAGAGGAGAGCATTCAAGGGGCAGATGCAAGGAATGCAATGGCTGAACACCTCATATCTGCAAGATGTGCAAAGTTCCTTTACATCCAGAATGCATGGAATATTACCACACAAAAGAATAAACGGACTAGCATCATCTCATGCTAATTACTTTTTAATTCAAAAGATATTTTGTCAGATTTTTTAACTGGAATGTCATTTTTATGAGAATACATTCAATGTGTTATCTTATTGCCAAGTGGAAGTTATGCAGTAAATTTTCAATTTCGTTGTTTTACAAGTTTTTTATTATCACTATGAGTCATACAAAATGACATTTAATTCAAATTTTGGTGTAGATCATTTTCGGCATCAATCAGTTAACAAACTTAATCTTCATCTGCAGGGTCCAGGACAAACAGTGATACGTCTTTTTGAGGCATGGAAAGGTTTTGTAGCTAAACTGGATGTCTACACATGGAACATCCAAGCTGCAACTTTTCACTACTTTAAATACCTAAAGGCTTTCTCAGTGGATCACCAAGTTAATGCAGCTGAAATTGATATATACATGAGGGATTTATCGTCTCAGTTTGCCATAGATTTTAAGATTTTTATCATTTTGATTCATTGTTTTCTTTTCTCATCAACCCTGAGAGCAGCAAAGACTTAGACTTATCTGCATTTGAATGGATGAAGATCGAAGACTTCCGAATGAAGCTGATTAATTTCAAAGCATACTTACTGTGGGTATTGAAATTCGACGATTTGTGGAAATTGCTGGGAACAATTGAAAACCTACAAACATTTTAACATGTTGGAAATATTAGCCAAAGAAATTTGACTGTCTGAAAAAGATGGCAATAGCTTTGCTGTCTGTATTTGGATCCACTTATTGGTGTGAAGAAATATTTTCACACATGAAGTTTATTCTTAGTTCTCATCACAGCCAACTTACAGAAAATCATTCAGAGGTATGTGTTCAACATAACATACAGAAGATCATTCAAAGGTATGTGCTCAACATAACATACAGAAGTGACCAAATATAGTCCCAATATTAAAGAGTTGAGCAAGGAAAAGCACAGACAAGGATCTCATTAAAAGCGACTCTTGTGACTGCATTCAATCTTATCTAATAAAATCAATAGACAAAATTTGTCATTTACTATTAAAATCAGGCATTTGACAGTGCAAACCCAAACACACAAAAATGTTTGGCATGCAACACTATTAAATGTTAAAATTATTTGTAAACTAGCACACTGTGTTCAAAAGGTTGCTGATTCCTGTCTTAGTACAAGTCATGCATTTAATTTATGATAAAAAAATGTACATATTTGAAGTATTGTTGAAAAATGACATTGCACAACAGCATATTTGAGAATAAAATTAATATATTATTTATGAAATGCAATATAAAAACTTCTAAAGTAATAAGAAATAGTCATTGGTAATATATTTGCAATATAAATCTATGTGAGCAATATTTATCAAAAAACAGTAGTAAACAATGCAATGGTTGTTGCATCAACAAATGATCACATTTTGAAAAATAAAAACACAAAAAAATCAAAGCTATTAACAGTGATTTACAACATTTTTTTAAAATGTGGTTTCATTTTCAGACACCAATTGAAGATATTGAAATTAGTTTTACACCAAAAAATTACAAAAGTTTCTTGAAGATATTTTAAAATAACATAAAAATTGCTTTCTAAATTGGTAAAAAAATTTAACTTCCAAATTAATACAACAATGTTACAACAATTATTACAAAACTTCTAAATACATTTCCACTTCTTCAGTAAAAATGAAATGTTATAGCACTACATAATAATAATAAATACCTTTAAATAAATAGTTATATTGCCTAAATGACAGTTTAGGTAATTGGAAGCACTTGAGTTTAAAAAAAAATCATTAATTTGGGCCATGCAAATTCACAGTAATATTAGTATAAAGTTGGTGAATATCACGAGAGACAACCTAAAAAATATGCAAACATAAATTATTTAAAAAACACAGGAATTTATACATTATAATAAGACAAGGTTAAAAATCATAATAAAATTTCCTTACTTTAAAAAAACCTTTCAAAATTCAATGCAGGGATTACTAAAGTAATTTTTTCAATAACTATTGTTTAAGGGTAGGTAGCTGTCACACTTCATTCATAATTTAATTTTAATGTAACTATGAAGTTGATTTTCAGCTTTTATGGTAAATTTTAAACTTTTGATTTATGATGTAATCTTTTTTGTTGTTACATAGTGATTGCATAATCTGTACACTCCCGAAACTTAATTTATTAGTTGTTCTTATAAATGATTGTAAAGATTTGTTTTATCATTTTAATTCATAGTGCATTGATTCTATTTTTAAAACATTGTGATGTTTCACTACAATTTTATGTATCCATCTTTTTTTCTCTCTTGAATGTTCAAGAAATGATTGACTGGAATCTTTTACAACTATTAACAGCTGATATGACATTCTAAATTATGTAATTTATTTATAACCATAAAGTTTTGTTGTAAAGTCATAGTAAAGTTTTTTTTGGATGTGCTGGGAAAGACGTTGAAGATTGAACACCAAAATTAAATGGTTAAATGAGGAACTAGTGCACTTAAAACCCTACTTTTTGCTGTATGTACTGAGGGAGGAAATGAAGAATAAAATAACAGAGATGTTGGACATGAGGATTATTCAGAAATCATTATTGCCGTAAGCAATATAGAACTCCAGTAGGACACTTGTGTGTGGAATCAGGGAAATGTTTTCAAATACGCATATGTCTGGTGTTGAAAGTTATATAGATGACTTGATGTGTTTTCGAGCAATTGGAAAACGCACCTCAAAATTTAGAAGAACTTTTAAAGAGGTTAAATAAGGGTAACCTCACTGCTCAGCCTTCCAAATGTATTTTTGGGGCATTGTCTGTTGAATTTTTGGGACATGGTATCAGATATGAGTAGATTACACCTAATGACAATAATATGGTAAAACTGCACAAGTGAAGTGGCCAATCATAAAGAAGTGAGATTGTTCTGTGGGTTGCTTGGTTACTACGGAGATTATATCCCTTTCTTTGCTGTCATTGTGGGACTTTTGGCAAACTTCACAAGAAAAGGCAGCCAAATTTTGTTAAATGGGATAAGGCTCAGAGAAGGCTTTTAATATCTTGTGAAAAGCCCTCCTGAAGGAGCCCATTTTGAAATTGCCTGATTACTCAAGAATTCAGCCTACATACAGAAGCAGCCAACTAGGGAATGAGGACCATGTGGATGCAAGAGCAAGACAGGAAACTTCATTGTGTAGTTAACGCAAATAAAAATTTAACTAATATGGAGACAAAATACTCCATGCTTGAAAAGGAATGCTTAGCAATAATTTAGGGCATGAAAAATTTTATTCGTTCTTAGCTGGCAAAAAGTTTATTTTGCAAACACACTACAAACTCCTTGGTATGGCTTGCAACAAAAACTATTGCATACTAAGTTGGTCTTTATCTGTACAAGGGTATGACTTAGTGGTAAAGGACATTGCTGGCAAGGACAATGTTATGGCTGCCTATCTCAGTTATATAATTGTGTTTTGTTGTATAAAATTATTTTTGAATTTAGTATGTGCTGTTAAGAAATATTACTGCATAATATTTTTCTTTATGGGGGGCATATGTCAAACTTCATTCATAATTTTGGTCTTAACCTAATAACTTTGTAGTTGATTTTCAGTCTTTTACAGTAATTTTCAAGTTTTTGATTATGTTTTCTTTTTATTGTTACATAATCATTGTATAATTAGTGCACCACCTGCCCTCTTAATTTTTTTCATCTACAAGTTGTTTTTAAAATGTATTATAAGATTTGTTTTACCAATTTAATTTTTAGCGCATTACTTGTAGTTTTGAGACATTGTGACGTTTTGCTACAGTTCTATATATATATATATATTTTTTTTTTTCTCTCCCAAATGTTCAAGAAATGATTGACTGTAACCTTTTACAACAAAAGTGGGCAATAATTTTTAATCTTGGGCCACATTGGGGCTTTTGGAATTATTTGTGGGCTGGACATAAACTGACATTGTTAATTTTAATAATTATGGGTCATTATGAAATGTCATTTGTCTTTCATCAAACCTTGGTTTACAAACACAATTTGTTCTGAAAAGCTGTTTGAAAACTGAATTGTTTGAAAACCGAATCATATTTTCCCATTATAAATAATGTAAAAAAAGATTAATTCGTTCCATGAGCCAAAACAATAACTTATTTACCTGTTTACAATATACCTTGTATATCATAAAATAAAACCATTTCTTCCAAGAGTAAATAAAACAAAACATAACAAGTAATTTACATTTACATAACTTTATATAGCATAAAAATTTACATAACAATGTATATTTAATAATACATGTATTTTTTTTTACCAATATCACTTCTCGCTTTCATTGGATCCATGACTTAGGGCTAATGAAGAGAAAAGAATGTTTTGTACAATAAAATTGTAAATGCACAGCATAACAATTAATGTTATAAACATAACAATAAAGCAACATAACAATGAATGTACTGTAATTCGTATGCTGGTGAATAAAAAAAGTTGTTCAAGAACCAAATTTTTGTTCGAATACCAGGTCATTTTTAACTCAAAATTTCTGTTTGAAAACAGAATTGTTCAAATTCCAAGACATTCGTAAACTGAGGTTTGACTGTAGTGATCTCTAAAAAAAAATCTTTACTTTGAATCTGCCCAGGTTTCTTGATTTCTATCCTTAAAATGTAATGATCTCTAAAAAAAATGTCTTCACTTTGAATCTGTCTCAAATTTCTTGATTTTTGTCGCATAGTTTGCCTCTCCTGCTTTATCCTCTTTGCTTTTTTTGAAACACCTTATGAGCTGCATAGAAGCCTTTGGCAGGTCGTATTTGACTTGCAGGCTGCACTTTGCCCATCCTTGTTTTACAATGTTAAAAGTTGTTCTAACACATAGCATTATGTAATTTGTTACTACCATGCTTTTGGCTGTATTGTTATGTCATAGACTGCTTTGGCTGATTGCTAAACTTAATACAATAATTAATTTAAAAAATCTGGCTCAAACTTGTAGCTTAGATTGTTATCCAGTAATGTTGCCTGATTTATAAAAATAGTGTTATGATTTTTTTTATTTATTCAATGAGAATAAGTGTTTAAAACTTGTTTGTATTGCTGTTTCTGTGAGAACATGGTTAAGTTCAGTGTTTTTTTTAAGGCGTTTTGAGGAACCGAAACGGTCTCTCAAAATTGTCCAGCGGTCTCTCAAAATCTGCTTCTACAATAGTGTAAACAAAACTAAGTACGCTCAGGAACATTAGAAAAAAAATTAGCGGTCTTTCAAAACTGCTTAGAGGTTTCTCAAGCCAAACCTTAAAAAAAACATTGGTTAAGTTGTTAACGTTTTGGAAGTTAATTCAATAGTGAAATAGAATTGATTTAGCTTGTATGGGGAGAAATTATTTAGTTAAATATTAGCCATCAAAGTGCTAACTTATTCTTATAGTTAGTCAGAACAAAGTTGTTGAATAATTATTTGCAGATAGTCAGTATGAAGTTGTTGCATGATTTTTGCAGTTGTTGGCCCTGTAAATTGCTTTGAAGTTTGGTGAAGCTTTTGAAGTCAAG
Source organism: Diplosoma virens (assembly GCA_963680785.1). Classification (NCBI taxonomy): domain Eukaryota; kingdom Metazoa; phylum Chordata; class Ascidiacea; order Aplousobranchia; family Didemnidae; genus Diplosoma; species Diplosoma virens. Next base: position 43,062,785 of record OY796891.1, read on the forward strand.
TTTTACAAGAATTGATAAAGTTCTTTTGAATTTGTAAATACATTCTTTTTAATCAGAAACAGTGATTTATTTCTGTCTGTAATGAAAGGTATTCCAGCAAATTCATTTGTCTTAGCCAGGACTAATTGTTCTAAAAACTTCAGTTTTGCAGAAAACCATTTCTACAGCCTATGCAAATAAAAATAAATACAGCTTTACAGCACAGGTATTTGGGTTACCTACTTCAACTGGTCCTTTTGGACTCCCCAGTAAACTATTGACAGTTGCTACTAGGGCTTATGATTTACCTGACTTTTGATTATCCCAAAATTTTCCAGAAAAAAATTTAACTTTCTGGAATTGTAAATGTACCATGAAGATGGCAAAATGTCACACAATTTCCTCAGAAAAATTTACTTTAGACTAAAAAAAGGTCTTCACTTAAGGTTGGTTCACACTGAAAGCAGACGTGTGAAAAGTAAAGCATATGACAGAAAGCATGAAAAAATGCTAACTGCAAAATTTTTCATGCTCAGCAGAAAAATTTTAAAGTTGAAATTGGGGATGCAAACTCATCAAAATTTTGAAGTGAGTCTAAGTCCAGGCTAAAATGACGAGTCTGAGTTCTGAGTTTGACTTTCAAAAAATAAATTTAATAAAATTTATTTAATCTGTGATGACTGTGAAGTTCAAATGGAGTTGTTTGCTTATATTATGTTATTTTATAACTATTTTTCCCATTTTTCTTTGCAACGTTTATTTTCATGCATTTTTATTTCTGCTTAAAGTGTTCAAATTTGACTTTTTAATTTCTGTAACAATGACTTAATTTGAACAGACAAGTAAATCACTGAAGCAACATAGTACAAAATTGTGTTTGCACAGTTAGAAAAGGAAAGAATGAACATGGCATTTTACCTTTCTAAACTAGATAAAAATAAAATAATAAAAAATTCTCTAAGATACAAAACCTATTATACTAAATTGAACTAATGAATTCATGAATAATTAATCCAGTTATAAGGTCAAAATAAAACAATGCTAATGACTGGCCAACAATATTTAATTCCAATGCTTCCAGTTCACTCACAAGAACAAAACATCATTTAAAACATCATCATTCACACATGATCTGAGATTGCATAGAATAAACTTCAGTGCAGAAAATAATCTCTTAACACTTACTTGGGATGCAGGCATTGAGAATTGAGGAAAGAATCTTGCAAACTGAAATTATGTTCTCTTGAAAAGGGGCACTTTTTAGTGCTTCCAAGATTGTTTTTCTTTTGACCTGGACACCATCCATATCAATAATTACTTCTTCCCACTTGGGGTCACTACTCATCTGATTATGCTGCTTGACTATAGCAAGATTGTTGAGCTGTTTCTCAATTTCATCTTCAGTAATCTCAATGCAAATATCAACTGTTTTGTCTGCATTAAAACTTCAAGTTTAATAGCATTGTATCTCTTTACTGCTTCCATTAAGCCATCTTTAGCCATCTCTAACTAATCTTCCTCAAGAAAAACCTGGTACTTTGAATCACTATACACAGCAGCAAAGAACATTATGCTGCTGAACAAAATTTTATCTCTTTTTTCCATCAATGAAAAAATGCACTGGCTCCAGGCACTTTCATTTTCTCTCAAGGTTTTTTTAGCATGATGCAGAGTTTTCGAAAAGAAACTGGTGTGATATCTTCTCTTTGTGATTTTATTGTGGTTTCATATGGGTACTTCAACACATTTAATAATTTTTCTACATCTGATAAGCTGTTAGGATTATACAAAAATCTTCAATAATAGGTCTCAGTTCCAAAAGTCACTCAATAATTATCTTTGTACCTCCCAGCAGGTGACACAGTCTAAAAAAGAAACATTATGAGATTTTTTCTTAACCACAGATATAACATTAAACACTCTCAATTTTCATACAACTGCTCTAACTCTCATTAAAAGTTTATTCATTTTTCTTTTTCAGAGCCCATCTTTTATTTCCAACTGTAATGTGTGAACTGCACACTGCATATGGTGCATTGTTTGTATTCCATGTGCAAATTTGTTCCTCCAAGCTATTAAGTAGCCAACCAGTTTCTTCCTCTATTTGTTCTTCATTTTCACAGAATAATCCTGATTCAAACATTCTACACTTTTAATCATGTTGGCAGCATTGTCTGTGACAACTGCAAGTATTCAAGTTTTTCCAAACCAAAATTGCCCATTATTTTTTCAATCCTTGAGCATATGTCTTGATCATAATGGCATCACTGTTTACAATTCCTACAATAAATATACGAGTATTTGGTTTTCTCCATTTTCTAATTTATCAGTGAACTGAACATTTGCTAAAGAGTTTCTCATTAATCTCATTACAGTATATCAATCTTCAAAAACACAGGCTGACCATGCAGCTTTTCTTTCACTTCTCTATTTTTATTCACACTTGTTAATACCAACTCTAATTTGCTTCCCAGTTTCCTGAACCCTACCTCATGTGAATGAATCCTACCTTATGTAAATGAACCCTACCGCATGTGAATGAAACTCCACTATTAACAATAAAATCAATCAAAATGGTTTTTAAATCTTTCTTTTATAATCATAATCTTCAATCTTGGTTACAAAATAGTAAGCAACTTCTGATTTGATCCAGGTATTTGCTTTTTTTTGTTGGGTCAGTTTTTTCTAACCTTCTTCCTCTTTTTGGAAGTTTTTCAAATGCAGCACAATGCTTTCATTTTATATGTCTTTTTCAAATTTGAGTTGACATTTCCAGCAGTTGCTGATAAAGATGTAAAACAACTTTTTTCTCTTTTTAGTCATCAATAATTTGCAAAGCTACTGTCACTTTTCTCTTCAAAATACTTATAAAATGTACTAATTCTACATGACAGAAAAAGCAAATATAATTATCAATATGCTGATATGTCTAAATAAAAGAATCCTTGGGAAACTATGGATCTAATATGCATAATTTATCAAAAAAAACAAAAAACGCAGGTAATACAAAAAATAAGGAATAATTTGCATAACTTACATATAGTCTTGAACTTTGAAATTGAGAATTGTGAAAGAATTGCTGGTTTTAATTGTTTTTAGTTGATTATCCCCCTTAACTTTTCAATAACTAACCCTGATTATTTTGTCTAACTCTGGCTTATAACATTTTAACATTGAGGACTTAGCTTAATCTGCTTAACTCTATCAATTTCATAACAAAAATTCATATTTATAAATTAAAACTTCTTTGAAACAGCATTTTAAAATAATTAACACAGGGTAAATCAACTGATTTAAGTGACTTCATGAGTGTTTACAAATTACAAACCTCAACGTATATTTAATATTTAGCACCAACACAATCCATGTAAAGCATATTGTAATTTGCAATATAAATCCACATTGTTTTTGGAACAGGAATTATTCTTGACTTATTCAATACTAATTAAACCTCAAAGTTATTGGTCTCTATCATAATAATGCTATTTCATCATTCATAAAACATCTAATAAATGATATAGGACTGAATCTTCAAACAACAATGCCATTTATATGACTACCATTGAAATTGTCATTGTAGTACTATCTAAATTCTGAATCACTTGTAATTAAAGTAATATATATTACTGTCATGTTGCAAAGCCTTTCAATTTTTTTACTGGCAAAACTAGCAATTTTGATGGATCTCATAAATCTAAAACTAAGAATTATCTCTTTAACTTCTATGAAAGAAGCCAACCAAGAACCAATAGTTGCTACCAGTAAGTTGCAAAAAAATATAACTGGTTATATTTTCTGTATCAGTATTGAATACTCATTATTACAAATAAAGTGACGATCTTGAGTGTAACAAATTAAGAAATTTCGAATAGGGAAAACGAATAATAAGAAAGAATTATGTTTAATTTTTTTCATTTTCTATTCAAGGTTCTGCAATTTTTTTCTCAATACAAAACATAACTCTCAAAAAATCAATGCAAAACATAACTTATAACTCTTAAAAAGTATTTTAACAAATTCATATTAATTTGGCCTGGAGAAAAAGACCTGAAAAAAATGTATGATTGTAAGGTAATGGTGATTGAGTGTGTCATAAAGCAGCACCATATGGTAATATGCAAAATGGCTCTCATGGTGAAAAAGAAAAAAGCAGAGAAAGTAAAGCCAAAAATAAGATGGTGGAAACTGAAGGAGACAAGCTGTAAGAAATGTTTAGAGAGGAGGTGATCAGGATTTTAGGAGGTGAGAATGGGTTACCTGATGAGTGGGACAAAACAGCAGAAATGCTAAGAAAAACAGCTGAGATTGTGCTGGGAGTGACATTCGAAAAACAAAAAGGAGATAGGGAGACATGGTGGTGGAATAAAGATGTACAGGAGAGCATAAAAGAAAAGAAAGAGGCAAAGAAAGCATGGGATCAAATAAGAGATGAAAATACTAAAAAGATCTACAAAGAAAAGAAGAGTAAGGCAAAGAAGGCAGTTGTGATGGCAAAGGGATATGCATATGACAATTTGTATACTAGATTGGAAACAAAAGAAGGTGAAAAGGAATTGTACAGATTGGCTAGGCAGAAAGACAGAGCGGTAAAAGAGGTACAGCATGTGAGGATAATGAATTGGCACCCATTGCACTGAAGCTTGCTGAGGCATAAATCGTCATGCAGAATTGAATGAGCTGAACCAAATAATATGCCCACAGTCTCAGCTATCTGATAAACCATCAATCATCCATCTTCTTTGACTAGGTTCCTAACAAAATCAATTTTTTCATTGTTTTTTGAGGTTGTTGGTCTTCGATGACCCTCATCATCTTCAACAGCTTCTCTACCATCTCAAAATCTTCCACTTGTAAACACAAGTTTTCTTTGGAGCATCATCTTTATAAACAGTCTGCAGAGCTTAAATGATCTCTGTTCCTTTCCAACCAAGCTTTACCAAAAATTTGATGTTGGTTCTTACCTCAAAATCCTTATGCTCCATGGGTTAAAAAACTACCTTAAATAAACTAGCTCTTGACAACTTCGTTTACAAGCGCAAATTGAGTAACAGCAATTATTCGATCACAAAGAACATGCTTTTTATGGCTAGCATGCTAAAATACGTTTTTTCTTGCTGGCACTCTTTTCATGGGAGAATTCCGTGTATTTTTTGAATGCCCCTCATAGATTTATGCCAGGAAAGGGAACTGCCAATGCCATGTTTGCCTTAAGAATATTGATGGAAAAGTACGGAAAGTTCAAAGAGAGCTATATTGTTTATTCATGGACCTATAGAAAGCTTATGACAGGGTTCTGAGAGAAGAGCTGTGGTACTGTATGAGAAAATCAGGAACAACAAAAAGTATGTGCAACTTGTACAGGATATATATGAGGAAAGCAAAACAGTGGTGAGGTGTACAGTAGAAACTACGGAAAGTTTCAAGATCAAGGTCGGACTGCACCAGGGATCAGCGTTAAGTCTGTTTCTGTTTGCTGTGATTATGGATAGGCTAATCAACAGAGTAAGAAAAAAACCATTATGGACAAGGCTGTTTGCTGATGATATTGTGATTTGCAAAGAGACCAGGGAAGAAGTGGAGTGGAGACTGGAATGCTGGAGGTATGTGTTGGAAAGAAGACGGATGAAAGTCAGTTGGTCAAAAACTGAATATATGTACATAAATGGAGGAAATGACAAAGAAACAGCAAAGATGGAGGACACAAAAATGCCAAGAGTAAAGAAATTTAAGTATTTAGGATCAACAACACAAGAGGGAGGTAAAGAGGAGAGTGCAGATAGGATAGAAGTAATCTGTGACAGGAAATTAGCAGCTAGAGAAAAAGGAAAAGTGTACAGTGTAGTGGTGAGACCACTAATGGTGTATGGTGTAAACTTAATTTAGTTGCAGATTTATTTTTGTGGCTCATTTTTTTGTTGTAGTAGTTAAATTTCTAAAAGGTGATTACTGATAAGATTCAAGTATAAAAAGTGATAGTAATTTGTTGAAACTATTCTGAGAAAATTATTATTATGGATTTGCTAAGTTTGATCAGTTAGATTGTGCATGTGTTTTTTATTAAAGAAAAAAGTAACATTTTACAACATTAGTTGAACATACTTTTTAAATTTAGTTCTTTTTTATAATAATTTGTAAATCTTTTCACAAATTAAAAAAAATTTTAAAACCTATTTTTGCTGGACCTGTACATTTTATATTCAAATGAGGGTTATTTAACACTTTCATGATGACAAGCCCAGTATGCACACATGTGATGTCACTCAGGTGAGCAGAAAACAAACTAGGCTTAATTTTGTTGATGAAACTTCTTTAAAAATTCTTTGATGTCTATTATTGACATAACAATGCCAGAAAAAATACACATGTCCCCTTATATAAAGCTGTAAATTGCGGTGAAGTCAGAATTAATAATTATTTGAAAAATATCTGAAAGCCTTATAAGGAATAGTATTGAGATAAGTTGCTCAATGTAATGAATTATATTTTAGTTAATCAGGTCACAATTATAAAGTTTCTACGTGTATATGAGACAAGATTGACAAAGCTTTATAAAGAATATATACAAAAACTATCAGTCAAGTAAGTTTTTAGAAATAATACAATTTCTAAAAGCTGGTTTTTAGTTGAATAAGTTATCTCAAAAACAGATTTTTAAACATCAAATGTTTTGTCCAAATCGCACCTTCCCTTTTTTTCTGAATTATAAATTAATGCTTCAGTCGAAGCAATGTCATTGTTTACTTCTTGAGTCTCTTTGACATCTTTTCAAATTCGTTGCTGCTGCTGCAAGGGGTTGTGTCACTACCACCTCTCATAAACTTAAAACAAGTGCATTCAATTATTTGCTAGAATGCTCTGACATTTCTTCATAGTTGGATTTACCATGTTTGTTTATGAAATCAGACCAAACAATTCTAATCCAGCTGTGGATGTTCTATAAAGTAACAAGTTTGAGCACTAGGATTTGTTCTGCATTTTATCTACATCTAATAGTTTGTAGTGGACTGTTTGTTTAGGTTAGACATCCATAGGTGTAGAGTCATAATGTGGAGTAAATTATTTGCTGTGGCTTACATACACAAGCATTACTAAATGTTGTTTTTCTTCTAATCTTGTAAAGAAAAAATTTTTCAATTTCAAATGTACAGAAAATATGTTTTTATTGTAAGTTAGAAATTTAATAAATTTGACAGACCAATGTCTTATACTAAACATAGGACAGCTATATTGCACTTCCAATTCATCCCAATCAGAAGCAGTACTAATGTGCTTAGTTTATGAATCAATAAAGCAGGTATTAGATGTCTAAATGACATACTAGAGTACTGCTTGACATAAAACCTTATATTGACCTAATTTTGTTATATAAAGCACTAATCCTAAAATCGCTGCTAATTTGATTATCATAAATTTTGTATTTTTGCATACTTTAACATAAAGTATTACTTTCTATTATTTGGCTTAAGCATACTAATAAAAAGCAAACATGGTTCAAAATAGAATCATAAATATGCTGTTCAACTGTATATGAACATCAGTCTGGAGTAGATAAATGATAGCAAAAGTTTTTAATAATGCTTAATTACTTTAAAGGTTGATAAAAGCATACTATTATTTTCTTAACATCAAGACCAAAAAAATGTCTTCACCTTTATTGTAGTGTTGAGTGCTATTTTCTGTTGTGTGTGTTGTTGAAAAACTGCAAAGTAATAACTTGATATTTTGCAGATGGACTACCTTGGAAAAGGTCATAAAGTACATATGAATTGAAATGTAAACTATACATACTCTGTTTCATGAACAGTATGCACAACAGACTGTAACAAATAGAACTGCTGGTGTATTAGTGCCAAAACTTTCCTACAAACTACTACCTTACTGTGGTGGGAAAATTTGCATATCTCAGTGACCTGTAAAGTTGTGTTGACCAGAGATTTTACCTCTCCTGTTAGAAATATCAATGCCAAAGAGGTTTGCCCATAGAAACCAGACAAAATGTAGTTCACAAGATGGCAACTTCAAACCTGAGCAGACTGGGCAACTTTAAACCAGGATTGCAAACTTAAACTTGAACTTGAACTTGAATATAAAAATTGCTGAATTTGAACTCAAATTCCATAAATATATAACCAAATTTAAATTCATCAATCAAAAAGTTTTGAAAAGAGAATTTTACTTTAATATTAAATTATTAAATTTCAAATGCACTGAGTTGTATTTGACTTGAGAAATATTTGGCAGTGTAGTCAAATGGTTAAAATGTTAAGATTGTGATTAATGTGGTTTTTATTCAAAACCTACATGTGCTATTTTGTTGTGTGCTTAGAAAAGATACTTTACAGCACTTTACCCTGCTTGGTAGTTTAGGCAAGCAGTTCTAAATTTCAATCTTATCTCTATTAAATTTATAGCAGACAGCAATATCTTGGCATCTCCAGAAGCAGGTTGAGGTATTTGCTTACCCTTTGCTTTTCCTACAAGTCAGAAGGATAAATATGGAGAGGAAACAAAAAAATAAATTTGGGCAAAATCAGAATTTTTCAGGCAGCAACAGAAAAATATTTGGGCAACAAAAAATTTTTGAGCACAGAAAATTAACTACTTTTGCAGGATAAAGTTTTCAAATTCAGAAAAATGATTACAGTTTGAGATGAAGATTTTGTTTAAAGATCACAACTTTTTTTGGATAAAAATTGAAAAATCTGAGACAGATTCCAAGTGAAGACCTTTTTTTTGGTCTTCACTCTAAATTTGAAACAAATATTTTCTCATTTCTGTAAAGTGCTAAAGATCATGATTCAAGCAAAGTGATAAAATTTGGGCAAAACTGCATTGCCCCCCTACATTTTTTGACTGGTATGACAATATAATGGCTTGTTTTATTTTTTTTTGTTACTCTCTTCATGGTAGCTTTCCAATTCTTACAGTTATTGTGCTGATAGACTTAATCGAGGTTTTGATTTTAAAAGCATTTTAAAAGAACTTGAACTTGCAAATTTTTTATAAACTCAAACTTGAATAAAAACCTATTGAGTTTGCAACCCAGATAAAAACTCCCTCGCAGTAGAACAGGGATACACTATAAAATAATGATATGTTACCTAGAATATATTTTGATGCTGCCTTGGGTGTTACGCAGATTAAAAAGATCGGCAGAGGTATCTGTTTAAAAAGTACTTTCCTAAATGAATCAGCCTTGTCCAGGCTAGGACACTGGTAGTTGATTTTCAACCATTACAAATTGGCTTATTTCTGCTTCCTGTCTTATCCCTATTAGGTGGAGCTCTTTTATCTCTAGCTTCTTGGGACAGTCAATTTTTCCGTTTACTCACAAACTAGACAATCAGATTGCTGCTTCTCAAAGGGTGAGATAAAACTCGGAATTGCAAATTGTGACATTTGTCTCAAACCTATCGCTAAACATCAAACATCTACTTTAAGTAACTACAAAAAGCACTGGGTGCATTTAAAATGCTCCCAAATCACAACAAAGGAGTAAAACAATTCATGGTACTGCACACTTCACAGCACTTTTAACTACAGGACACAAATGAACACAACATCACCAAAAGACTTTTTCAAAGTCCTGCAACCTAATGCAAATGGCATCTGCAACAAAACAGATGAAATACAACTACTCAATAAAAATACAAAAGCAGATGTCATAACAAAAAAGAGACAAAACTCAATCAATCCCACAAAACACCAAACATTCCTCAGTTCATATCTATCAGAACAAACTGCATGCACAAACAAGGAAGCCTCCTAACTTACATTAAAACCAACACCAGTTTTTCACAACTTAATGCATCAAACAACTTTCTCATTGAACTCATCAAAGTTTGCTTTTCGATGTTACAGCAATTACATATCACTAAGTTGTACATTCCATCCAGCTATCACAAACAGAATCATCTCAATTATAACCAGCATATTTACAACTGTAACAAATCTTCCAAACACAATTATCATAGCAGATGCCAACACTCACTCAATGTTATGGTATTTGCCAAAGACCATAGAAGAGAATTGATTAAGGACATTCTACTTAACTCCTGTCACATCACACTAAGCACAAACACTCCAACATGTCTACCACCCAATCAAACACAACAATCTACTTCACCAGACATCATTACTGCTTCAGCAGACTTGCATGACTGCAATAGTTGGCAGACCATCCACTTCCCACATCCAATCACCTACCTTTACTCACCATCCTCAATATACATCATCAGACCGAAAAACTCGCTTTCACTTCAATAAAAATGTCCATTACTACTTCAAGTGCAATAACATAACAGTGAGGATACAAGCACCTATTTCTACTCATAATTTGATTGTCACAGAATGGTCCTCACAATGCATCTCTTGAAGTGCAATTTGACAGTACAACTGTGCTGTTTTGTGACACAAAAGCAAGATTGCTATGCTGAGTTTAGTTGCTAAGCATATAAGTACAACTGTGTTTCACTGTGGAGTGCACTAGTGCAAAAAACATTGTTTGCATTCTTGCCAAATATTGAACCATTTCACTAGCCATCAATTAACCCTTTCAAGGACTTACCTGACATATCTTGGAAGTTGTGTTCTTGAAATTTTGGACTTGCCATGAGATATCTTGGAATTAATGCAATTCCAATTATGCTAAAATAAAACTACCTGAGACATCTCAAGCTAATGAGTAACTACCATGAACTAATGCCACATTACTAACACTAAAATGAAACTACAAAAAAAGGTTTATGCCTTTGAAAACCTATCTAGTTTTCTATTACATTTTATCCTGTGTAGAAATTAAGTAAAATATTGAGTGTTGTCTTTCATCATTTTAGTCACAGTTATTGAAGAATAATTTGTATTATTGTTTTTATTACTATTGTTTTAGTTACTTCATTGAATTTTAATTTTTGACAATAACTACAATGGCAAGTATTGACTACGACACTAAAGAATCAATAAATGATCTCAAAAATTCTGGTGATTCAAACGATGATGATAGATCTGATGATAGTGAAAGTGAAGAAATTGAGAGTGACTCAGAAGCAATAGAACTATCTGATGCGCAACAATGGTGTAAAATGACCAATAAATAATTGTTGGCTTCAGTTCAAATCAGCATTTATGCTGTCTAAACATGTAATACTTAAATATAATTAGAAGAAAAAAACGTTCCATCAAAAAAATAGATCCTTTAAGGGTTAATAAATATCTTTTTACTTTGTTATATTTTTAAATATATTTGCTTCAGGTAGCTGCAGTATTATTAACCTGTCAGATTTACCAATAAATATTATGTTATTACACATTAATAAACTTTGTTTTGAGATTTCAGTTGCATATTACCAATCACACAATCTAAATGAAACAAGAATACAAAAACCTTTAGCAATTCTTACAAACCTACAAAGCTATCAGGGGACAATTCTTTTACTGACATTAAAGTGAAAACTTTAAAGAAATTATTTAATGTTATGAAGGGCAACTCTTTAAAATTTTCTGAAATTTGCCTCAAAAACTGCATAGGGTATATCAGAGATGTGTGGGTGTTTGTTTCCTGCTACAAATTAAGTTAATAATAATTTTATCAATTTTGTATTGGTAAAATGTATTTTAATGATGTCATTATGATGTTAATGATAATGCAACTGCCAAACAATTGTTATCTTAACAAAAACTTTATAAACTCGATCTTTTAACTTTTATGCTGTATTTTACACAAAAATATATCATTCATTACTTACAACACAAAATAAATCTGGATGTATTAATCTGATCCCATGTTAGTTTCAACTGACAAATAACTTTTATTAAATAAAAAAATTATTATTTTTTTAATTTACATTTTAACTATATGAAGTCTATATGAAAATAGTAGTTACACCAAAAAATTCTACTTTGGGATAATATGGGTCAAGGAAGACCAAGCTAGTTGAAAGCTTGAAAGTATTAGCTTCTCTATATTAGTGCAGTGAATCTCCTCTAATATGATGACAAGTGCCTCAAAACTGTAAAGCAAAATGCTAAAGGACATTCATCTTGCTTATAGTGAGGCCTTTGATGTTCAGCTAAAGAATGGTAGTCCTTCAGAGCTTGTTAAAAATTACCCTGAAAAGAATAGTTTTTTTACATACATTGCCCCATCTTGAAAAGAGTGTTGGCTGATTAGCAGGCCAGCACTAAACATCCAGATTGAAAGATATGCTTCTGTTTTGGCAGTTTTGGTTTTGGTCTGTCATGAAAGCAACTGCGATCTGAGCAAGTTTGATGCCATCAGCCAAATAAGCCAACATATGGAAACATATGGAAAAAAAGATGATTTTTTTTTGGTGGCATGGATATTAATGCTTTTGGCTCTTTTGGTACGAAACCACTGATGTTTGATTGGCATTGCCAATCATACACATGAATGGATTGTTTTTTGTTTATCTAAGATAAACTTCTGGGAAGTAGCTGGTTTCTATTCATGGTCCTGCAACAGCTTCTTCCAGATATGTTTATGTCTGCAAACAGATAAATTTTCTCTAGACATAAATTTGTAGCACCAGTTAGCTGAAGTTTTTGAATTGGTTATATTCATTTTACTGGAAAAGAATGCCCAACTTAATTTTTATTTGAATTTAATAAAAAATTAACTGTTCAGCAACTTCAGTTCCAATAAAACAATTTTTGCTGCAAGATAATAATGACATTGGAGTATAATATGTCAAACATTTAAAATTTTTCTAGTGCATTTAATAAATGGTTGTATTTTTGAAGCAACACTTAAGAAACATGCTATATAGCATTGTATTAGGTTGTACCATAATTAATGTCCTTTTTTTTAAAACTAAATATATTACAAGTTTAAAAATTAAAAAAAAATTTTTTTTTAAATATTATTCTCAATGAGGAATAGTGCTCAAAAATCGTTTTAAAAATTTTTTATTTAAAAATTTGTGCAATATATTTATGATTCAAAAAAACGTAAAAATACTCAAATGACATTTAATATTGTGTCTTTCGAGTAAAGTATTGCAAATTTGCACTCTCTTTTCTTTTTGTGCAGAATTGAGGATATGAGAAATCCATTAGCTTAACTTTTTTTTCATTTCAAGTTTTTTCAGACCTCTAGACACTGTCATTGGTGAGCATTTGAGAGAAGAAGCCAACTCTCTGATGTTGGTTTTTGGATTCTTCGAGATTCTTGAATCAAGATCTTGAAGACTGAGTCTTCTCTTCCTTCCAGTGCGTTGTTGATCTTCAAAATCAAAATTTCCTTCCTTAAATCTTTTGAGCAATCTTTGGCATGTTTTTTCTGTAATGGTGTCATTTTCATAAACATCACAGATTTTTTTCGTTGCTGCGAACGCAGAAATTTTTCCTTTAGACTGGTGGAAGAAGAAAAGTAGCAGGTGTTGGCAATGAATTTTGGGGAGATTTTTTATCATTATAAATTGCTTAAATTTGCAGAAAAAAATATTTATGATTTATTTACACATTCTCACATATAAAATTTTAGTAATAAATGTCTAGAAAATTAAAAAAAAATTTTGCAAATTTTTAAATTTGCAATATAATTAGTTTTAAAAAAAGGACACTAATTATGGTACAACCTAATAATTTAAAGATGTTAGACTGTTAAACAGAAATAAGATAAGTGTTTTACCTAAAAGGCAAAACATCACAAAAGGTATGAGTTGAATCAAGACCATAATATTCATAATTACAATTAGACCAATTTATCACCATGGTGTTAACAAAGCAGTTTTGCCAAAATTAAACAAAAAAAAGCTGAAATTAACTATTAACCAATTTAAACACTTTTTAGCAAAAGAAGATTTTATGCGATTGCAGCAGGCTATAGAACTTACATTGTAATTTAGATTATTCAGACCGTCTTTTTTCATTGTTATATATGTTTGCTGCAGAAGTTCAAACCGCTTTGGATTAGGCTCATTCCCAACATCTTTGGTGTGTCTGATCATTTTATACCTGAATAAATTAACAAAGTAACACATTTGTTGAAATTTCTCACCTGACTCTTATTAAAAATTTGCAATAAAAAGAAATGCAAACCAAAAAAGATGTGAATAGAGTCATTTACAGTGAGGATTTTGTATTTTGTTGCTACTGTCAATTAAATACTGATAGTGCTTACAGGTATTAAAGAATCTTTGAGATCAAAGATGGTGCAAAAAAATGGTTACTGTGTAAAAATACAATTTAATATACTTTTAGGTTATTTTTTATCAAAATTAGTGTAACATCTGATTGTTAATTTCAAAAGCTTACAGGAGACTGCACAGCGATCCCTCTCTTCTTGGCTTCAAATTCTTCAACTATAGGGAAGCTATCTGAGCCTTCCCCAATCACACCGATGGCTTTCACACATGTCTTATAATTTTATAATATATATTAAAGTTGAAATTTTGATATATCCAATTATAACAGGCTTCCACAAGCCAACTACCACAATTATTTATTCAACAATATAGCCTAGATGGTGCAGCTAACGATGCAGCCAATAATGCAATCGCAAAACGAAATTTTCCCAAGTTTTGCTTGTGATCTACAAACTCACTCTTCAAACTATAACACTAAACCAAATCACTGAACCACTTGATCACCAACGACTAAAAGGAATTAAATTTACCAACATCTCAATTTATAGTGCACTTGCCACATGTAAGTGAATCAATCAGATTTCATTAAGATCGCTGCACATGATCCACCCATAAAGCAGCGAAGCAAACAATAGAATTAATTAAGAGGTTTCAAAAAAGACTTCTATACATTTAATTAACTTTTTTAATTACAATTTGTTACTCAAAGAGCTTTTTAATGAGCGCCATCTGTTCAAAAAGAAACTCCAAAACTAAAGATAACATGTATAGTACAATTGTAAATTTTGTAATAACAACACGACAAGGCCCTGTTTTGACCTAATTAGGTTTCATCAGGTGTGTATAATTACGTATATATACAAGACAAAGAGCTCGACACTAGTACAATAATATACTGTGAAGTCATATATGCATGCAGTCTTCAAACTCTCTAGCATACTTCTCAGAAAAGAATTTCTGCTTCATAAAAATCAAAAAGTGTTTTCTGGTCCCATGAGGATTTTTAATCTGTTTACAAATGGCCTTTCCACACCTGTCGCCGTCAGCAAAAATCTTCAGTCAGCCAAGCTTCAAGCTGTGGAAAGGCCACTTGTAAACAGATTAAAAATCCTCATGGGACCAGAGAAAATACTTTTTGATTTTTGTGAAGCAGAAATTCTTTTCTGAGAAGTACGCTAAAGAGTTTGAAGACTGCATGCATATATGACTTTACAGAAATTATTGTACTGGTGTTGAGCTCTTTGTCTTGTATATGTACGTAATTATACACACCTGATGAGACCCAATTAGGTCAAAACAGGGCCTTGTCGTGTTGTTATTACAAAATTTACAATTGTACTATATATGTTATCTTTAGTTTTGGAGTTTCTTTTTGAACAGATGGTGCTCATTAAAAAGCTCTTTGAGTAACAAATTGATCATGAATGCGGCAGCGCTAATCACTTAACTTATGAGGTACCATCTTGTACACGACTAGGATTGATTCAACTTAGTTTCGCAAACTTGTTTTTCATCTTTTTCAATTACAGTGCGCTTTTTTTTTTTTTTTTGATTTTAACACTGATTTATTCCGTCAAAAAACTAATTTTGTGATTTTTTGTCATCACTAGAGTAAAATTAAATATATTTTAAAAATTGTAAGATTACAATTATTTTAGTTGTTTTATTATGTTACAAATTTATAATTATGGTAGTTTGGCTGAAGTGTATATGCAAACACTGCATAACTATACACTGTATTATGTTAAAACTGTCTAACTAAATACTATATAAGCAACTACAAAAATTACTGGAGTAAGTTCTTATATCTGGTTTTAATATAAAATTAAATTTTGAGCAATCTAAGACCTTCTAAATTCACTTTTACATGAGGATTTTATACAAATGTAAAATTGGAACTCAATTCAAATATACAATTTACAGTCATGTGTGAAAGTCTAGCATTTTTATCTAAAACATACAATAAACCAATTTTGTTCTATTTATGCTATAGTTTGTTTATTCAAAGTACTGCAATAAAATAGCCACACATTGAAAATAACATTGAATGTCAAAAAACAAGATTATCAATTTAAAAGTGAGTTACATTAGCCAGTTTTCAAGTATGAATCTAGTAATTGGTATTTCCACCTTTATTCTTGATAACAGCTTGCAAACAACAAGGCATGTTATGCACCAAGTGTTTGCAGTATTTAGCTGTAATCTTTTGCATCCATATGCATTTTATTGCTATTTCCAGGTCTTTAGCACTTGTGGGATATTCATCTGCAACTTTATCTTTCAGTATTGCCCACAAATTCTCATTTGGATTAAGATCTGGGCTGTTGCCAGGTCAACCCAATGTTTTTATATTTTTCTCACTAACTTGGAACAATGACAGGGAGCACCATCTTGCATGAACATATTGCATTTATGAATAGCCATGTAAATTTTGAGCTTGTTCTCCAACATTTTGTGGTACCTGATGCTGTTCATTGTTGTTGCACTTGGTAAAGAAATGACTAGCTGTGCCATTACTGGACATAGCCCCCAGATTATAACACTGGGAGGACGTTTTACTATAGCTTGTGTATAGCAGTCATTAAATCATGTTCCAACAGGCCTACAAACTGTCCAATTTCTCTGTGCAAACTGCTGGATAGTGGATTCATCAGAGAAGGACTTTACTCCAGCTTGATTCATTCCAGTCTTTGAATTGCTTGACAAAAGCCAACCTCTTCACTTTCGTGGCTGGGGTTAAGCAAGGTTTTTTCTGCAGGCTTAAATGCTTTCAGGTTAAAATCATAAACAAGACACCTACTAACAGTTGTACCATGAACATCTGTGCTGTGTATTTTCTTGCAAGAACTGGTTGGAGACTGAATAGCTATTCACCAAATTAAATTGTTATCAAGAAGGTTTGTTTTTTTGGCCTTTCACTTCTTTCCTTGTCCTAAAAGTCTAAAATCTTGAAATCTAGCAATTGCTTGATAAACAGCCATTTTGTAACAGGAGACTTTTTTGCAAATTTTTCTTTGAAAAAACCCTTCCTTGAGCAAAATTATAATTTGGAACCTTTTAGTTTCAGACAAACTGGCTTTTTTACCCGTTTTTTGACTCTCAAATATTACTAAAATATTGAAGAAAGAGCCCAAATATTCTTTAACACATTGACTGCCATTTGACTTTTGCCAAAACTGCTCAAAAATGCCAAACATACTAGTGCTAAGTACTAGTACTGCTGCCAACTACAACTACACTCAGGAGTGCTGACAATGAGTATAATCGTAGTTGGCACCAGAGACCAGAGTACCCTTGTGCAAATTAATTGAAACAAACATCAAAAACACCAAAAATTTAGTTTTTTTAAAATATTTTATTCAATGAATGTTTCAGTTCACATATTAGTACATAATATGACCACCGCGATTATTAAGAAGCACTTTGATGCGTTTGGGCATTGAGTCGACCAATTTTGAACAATCTTTTAAGATTTGAGGGTCCTTGTACTACACTTGAATTAGAGCCTGAATAAGCTTTTCCTTTGAGGTGCAGTCCATTGTACGAAGTCTTTGCTTGCAGATGGACCATAAATTTTTGATTGGATTTAAATCAGGAGAGTTTCCTGGCCACTTCAGCACTTTAATGTGGTTTTCATTCATAAATTTTTTGACTTGTTTCGATGTGTGACATGGGGCTAAATCTTGCTGAAACACACCAGATCCATCTGGAAACAATCAGTTCATCTCTGGAATGACTCTTCGTTGAACCACTTCAATATATTGCTGGGAGCGCATCATACCTTCAACTGGGTGCAAGCTACCAATGCCATAAAAACTGAAACATCCCCAAAACATCTTTTTTTGAGGATGTTTTACGCGCTGTCAATGTGGGAATTGCAAATCTTTTCGTTTTGTGATCTTCGAACATGCTGACTTCTGTGACCCTGGACAAACATGCGAGTTTCATCGCTGAAAATCACGCGCCTCCAGTCTTCCTTTGTCCAGTTTTTGTATTTGAGTCCCCATTTATAGCGTTTTGTCTTCATTGTTTTTGTAAGGAGCTGCTTTTTAACAGGGCGGTATGCTTTTCTCCCAACCTCCAGGAGGCGCCTACGAACTGTTGAGGAGCTTATTTTGATTCCTTTTTCCCCCAAAGTAGTTTTTATGGCGTCACTTGTCTTTCTTGGATCTTTCACACTCTCCCGTATCAGATAGGCGTCATCTCTGGGGGTAGTTTTCCTCTTGCGAACACATTTGGGTCATTCCATAACAAATTGCCACAAAAAAAATTTTTTTTTAACCACTACATCTCCGATTTTGATAAAAATTGGTGTATGTGGTTATCTTATAGCCAAAACCCGCTGGTGCAAATATTACGTTTCTATGACTAATACTTTTTGAGTTATAGGGGGGCAAAGTTTTGGGGGAGCAAAAAATTCCTTTTCAAAAAACGCTTATATCTTCTTCAAGATATGTTTAAATTATAACATGTTATATATGGTTGAAATCAGAAAAGAACAAGGAATTCAAATATAATATCAAACATTTTATAAACATTAATATAAAAAAGTTATTTATTTTTAAAAAACATTTTTCCCCACCACCCCCCCAAGAATTCTGAAAACCCCAAAAAAAATTTTTTGAAAAAAAATTTTGATTCATAAGCCTTAAAAATATGCAATAAAAACAATGGTTTATAGACCGTTTATTATGCTTAACACTCAATACAAATGATTCACTAAAGCAATTTTTAGGGCAAATATTTCCAAAAATTCAATTAAAATGTGAAAGATTTTCCTGCATACCTCAATTTTAACATTGAGAATCTTGGCAATGTTTTCTTGGCATTTTAGATTCTAAATAATTTAAAATGATTTATAATATCTAAAAAAAACATTTAATGGGGATTAATGTAGGTATCAGATATTGTGGAATATGCAAACTAAATAGCATGTGTAATATGGCAGCGTAGTCGAGTAGTTGGCAGTGTGGTCGAGTGGTTAAAGCGCCGAGCTTATGATCAACATGGTCTTGGTTTGAAACCCACTCGCGCCATTCTGTTGTGTCCTTGGGAAAGACACTTTACGGCACACTCCCTTGCTTGGTGGTCCTGGCAAGCAGTTCTAAATTACAGTCATATCTCTATTAAATTACAAGCAGACAGCAATATCTTGGCATCTCCGGAAGCAGGTCGGGGTAATTGCCTACCCTATGTATTAGCGCCTCCGTCGCTTTCCTACGAGTCAGGAGGATAAGTATTGAGATAAAATAAAAAATAAATAAATAAAAATAATACCTCTGATAAATATGACTGTATAGGTATTATAGTAAAGAATTAAAATCTTTGCATAGCCATCAGCAATACTAGCCATAATTCCATTGTTAATGTAATAGAATTATAATCACAAATACATATACAAGTTATACATTTTTTATATTTTTTTCTTCATTGACAACAAAAACAAAAATAAAAAGACACATACAAAAGAATGAAAAATCACATATATGTTGTAGATATACTGACACCAACAATCTTTGATATCTCCTGGTAGGTCTTTTCTGTGTTTTCACGTAAAGTTAAGATACTAGCACACTTTCTAGGGCTAACATCCATCTTTTAAAACAACTATATAATATTCTAACTTCTAGTTACAAATTCTACCTAAACAAAAAGTTTTAAAACAATGATTGTGAACACATTAATGATGTCATAATAGGATTTATTAAGTCATTAAAATTTTATTTTAATAAAAAATAATCTAATAAACATTTTCTCCGAAAAAGTCAACATTTGTAATCAATTTACGCTTATTTCAGCTAAGAAATGAGGATATATAAAAGTTTGGATGTTTGTTTCAATTAATTTGCACAAGGGTGTACTCATAGTTGGCACCAGAGAGCAAATGCTACACTACAAGTTAAATCATAGTTGGCAGTCAACAAGTTAACAAAGCACTCACTGAGTATTGTATTGCTAAACACATCTAGCTAGACTGATGTAATAAGATGATCTAATTTTGAACAAGCCAGATGATATCACAATGCTGAAAATAAAAAATTTTTTTGGTAGGTGGTCTTAAACTTTTGCTTGACTGTACATCAGAATTTGAATCAAACAATTAATGTTGCTTTTTGGATGTACTCATAGATGAAGTTAATACTTAAATTTATCTATCTATACAGGGTGTCCCAAAAAAATGTACACACAATTTAAATAATTACAAACATTTAAAGAATTAATATTTGCTTAATTTTCAAAATGCACAAGAATTTACAAGCATCATTTTATCATTTTCCTACTGGGGACTCAAAAGTCGATATGTTATGGTCAACATCATGTTAATTTACTAGGAATTACAGTGTAGTGCAACTTATTGTGATGGTCAATTAAAACTTTTTTTTTATGCTAATGTGACTGGTCCTGTTTATATCAACCTGCTGCAACAGTTTACCATTAGTAAACACTTTGAAGTGGGTATTTATTTTCAGCAAGATGGGACACTCTCACACTACCATCATAATGTTAGATCCTTCCTTGATGAGATCCTATCAAACAGGTGGATTGGGCAGAGGGATTTTTTTGAATATCCTCCATGCTCACCAGACCTCACACCACTAGACTTCTTTTTATGAAAGTACCTAAAAAATAAAGTTTATGCAATGAAACCTACAACAACTGTTGAATTGAGAGCAGCCATTGAATGAGAATGCATGCAAATACCAAAGAAATTGTTCCATAATGTGTGCTATTTCATCATTTTGCATTAGTGACAGTGACAAAACAATATAATGATGTTTGTAAATTCTTTTACATGCTGAAAATTAAACAAATAATAATAAACATCTGGTCTATAATTATTTAAATTGTATACATCTTTTTGGGACATGCTGCATATGAAATTTACCATACAGACCTAAGTGCATACACAATATGGAAAAATCAATCAATCAATTCATTTAGTTTATTTCATTGCAAAACACAAAAAGCAAAACGGCTAAATATAATCAGCAATATAAATACTAGTATAAATTCATAAATTGCGACAATGTGATTGTGAAGGGACCATTAGGTCTTCAAGTCAAGCAATTTCCTAGTAAACTACAAAAATATACAAGCAAAGTGACAATATAAAAATTGAATATGTATACAAAAAAATGAAAAACAACAACAGAAAAAACAATATAAAACAACAAAATAACATTAAGAATAAGTAGAGACAAGCCAAGCAATCAAGAAAAAATAAAATAAGGTACATAAAACAAATTGTAAGAATTATAAGAATTTAATCATTAAAAAGTAGAACTGATTTATAATGTTTTTATAAATTTATTAAATATCATTGTTCTCAGATTATGACTGATAGAATTCCAAATTTTTGGTCCTATATATTTGATTGATCTTTGAGTTCTATTACTTTTAAAAAGAGGAATGGTAAGGTGAACAGTTTTATTCCAATAAAATACATCTTATTTGGACAATAAATATACCACATGTTCTAAAATCAAATGACTTCATTCATTTTTGTTTATCTTTTATTGAAATCACTTCGTAATAATTAGAGAAAGAGTTGAACTGCTTAATTTTCAAATAATTTACAAAATGAAAGAACTTTAAGATATTTTTTAATTTAACGAGAAACAAGAATTAATCAACAACACCAGAGTAGTTTATCAACTTTAACCTTTTCATGCTCATTGCTCCACTAATGGGACATAATGCTATTTAGAATTTTATATTTAGTAAAACCTAACTTAATGGTTTTTACATTTTTTCAATTCTTTATCATCACACTTTGTATCTGGTGCCAAAAATGCATAGAGCTGTGTTATCTCTGGCCTGCTTGACAGCTGAGTACTAGGGGCCAGTTTTGGGTTGCAAAGCTCACACTTAGTTTTGGACTATGCCTTGACCATTGACACTGTGATGCCTGGGTCCCCTTCTGACAGAGTACTTACCCATACTTTCAGGCATCCAGCCAGCTGACTGCCAAACAGGATTGACACTCTTTTTGTCTGAGAAACTCTGACCATATATTGCATGGTTTTTAAATGAAACTTCAGATGCTTGGCAATAGAGAATAAAATCTAGACGCCCAATTGTGCCAGATACTTGGAAACTATTAAACAACTTCGCAAAATAATCAAACATGCCACCCAATAGATAAATTATAGATGGAACACAGAGTATTGTGAGAATGCATCCAGGTTTTCATGCTTTCATACCCAGGACCAGGACCAATTCTGTAGCCCCAAACAGCTTTGGTTAAGCTCAATTGCCTCTGAACTGGTGTTGGGTAAATCAATTCATCCATGCACAAATGGGGTCTTGCTCCTTCACCAAATTGTAAATGTAGTGCCATTGAACAAACTACACATCACTTCTTAACAGTGTTCCCCATACATTGAGTACAACAGGGAGTAAGAAGTCTGAAAATAAGGTTTGATGACAAAACCTGATGGTGGCTCAATACAATCAGTGCCAGCATCTACAGGGTGATTCAGCGAAGTGTGCACAAATACTTTTCTTAGTTTTATGTACATGTATTTCGTCCATTAACTTTCAATTATTAACATTTCAGTTTCTTATTATTTAAGAGTTAAAATTTAAAATCTGGTATTATTTGAAGTAAAAATAAATGATGAGTAAAACGATCAATGACGTGATAGAAGAGTATTGCAAGAAGAAGCTCCCACCAAGTGAAATTTTCCAGTTGATGAAGGAGGTTGTAAGTTGTAGAGGAGTTTATAAAGCCGTGAAAAGATTCAAGGACACTGGGACTTGTGCTCCAAGAATCAGGAGTGACCCTGAAAGAACCGTAAGGACGAAGAAACTGATCAAAAAGGTCAGAGAGAAGTTGAGGAGAAATCCTGCAAGAAGTGCCAGACAACTTGCTAAAGACTACTCTGTGAGCGTGTCCAGCATGCAAAAGTTCTCAAGGATGATCTCCAGAGCTACCCATACAAGTTCACCAAAGACATCTCTTGTCAGAGGCCACTAAGAAGAAAAGGCTCGATAGAGCAAAGGTTTTGGTCAAGAAACTTGTCGATGGCACGCAGCCTCAAGTTTTATGGACAGACAAAAAACTTTTCACTGTTCAAGCTGTCCATAACCATCAAAATGACAGGATTTGGCTTTTAGACATAAAAATGGTCCCAGTTGAGCGTCACAGCTCTTTCAGAAGACAAAAACCCGCCTCCGTAATGGTATGGGCAGGCGCAACATCAAAAGGGCTGAAAACTCCTCTCATATTCATTGAAGAAGGGGTCAAGATAAACCAGACCGTCTATAGGCGAATGCTGGAGGAGAAAGTCCTTCCCTGGGTCCAAGAAGTAGTCGGAGAACAAGGAGTTACTCTTCAACAGGACGGTGCAACCTCCCACATGGCCAACTCAGTTCAAGCTTGGTGTCGATGCAATTTCAAAGGTTTTTGGGAGAAAGAGCTTTGGCCGCCGTCTTCACCAGACTTGAACCCTATGGATTTTGGGTTATGGTCTATTTTAGAGACAAAAGCCTGCTGTACTTCTCATCCAAATCTGGACTCTCTAAAGCGAAAATTGACATCGGCATGGGACGAAATTGACCCAGAAGTGGTGCGTGCCACATGTGCCCAGGTTCTGGCACGACTTTGGAAAGTAATCAAAAACAAAGGGGGTTATATTGAATAACTTGTATATTTTCTGAAAGCTTATTAAATTTACTATCTTCACAGCATATAACTTGTTTCATTTGACCTAATTATAAGTCCGAAAGATGAGTTTTTATTTGTGCACACTTCACTGAATCACCCTGTAATTAGTACAGCAGCCTGGGGTAGTAAAAGAATTAACCCTTGTCCCCAGTCCTGTTTGTGTCTGACTGGCAGTAGAGGCTCTTTTTAACAACAATGACAACAACATTTTGTAACAAAATAATTTTCCGGTTTGAAAAATATTAATCTTGCACACATTTAACATTGAATACTTTTGAAACACTTTGATGCCTAGCACTCCATACATTTAAAATATTTGTGCAAGTATACAATGAGAATTGCAGAATAGTTGTAGACAAAGGAGGTCAGTACAAGTCACAAATGGTGGTGCAAGCACAATCCTTTAAAAAATGTTGTGCTGCACGTACAAGAGCAAATCTATTAAAAAACTTGCACTTGCAGTGCAAGTTTTACTAAATTAACTATTTTACTCCCCCCAAAAAAAGGAATAAATTAATTTTATAGTTTTTTTTTGACGTATACAAACACTAATTTGTAAAAAAAAGGAAAACTAAATTGCTTACATGAATAAATCATTGCCTACATTTTCTGTAAAAAAACATTTTGAAATCCTACAGCTGAGTTTTAGTGCTTTCAATGTAATAAAACTATCTGGGTGTGCTAATAAAACAAGAAGCAGTAAGTTTCTTTAAATAGAAAGTTCCTGCAGTAGGAATCATGGCCTTGCCATGTTTTTTCACAAGCAACTAAGATATATGGTTTTTAACCAATCTTTATTGATGTTGATAGTTATAAAATAGTACCTCTACAAACTCTAGCAACACGACTGTGATCCCTAGAGCTCTTATGTTTTTTCACCCCTATCTGTATGCTGGTAATTTCATTGGTTGCCACATTGATTGGAATATTATGATAATAGTCTGCACGGTGAGTGCTTGGCTGGCTGGGCAAATATTAACAGTCTTGCCCTCCTATACAATGCCAAAGATGCTGACAGCTTTTACTTTGAATGCTGGAGCAGTGGCACTAATCCAGATCTAGTTTTTTGCTAATGTAGGTTCTTACAGTCACTTATCAAGTAAACATGTTCTTGAAGAGTTTCCCAGGTTACAACATTGACTTTTGCTTATCACATCACCAAGGTTTGCTTTGTCAGTGCCAAGCATGTCTGTTAAGTGATGGTGCAAGGCACTTCTGCAAGGCCAAAAGGAGTCACTACATTGCTTTGATGCACAAATTCACAAAGACATTGATGCTGCCTAATTCACTTGATGTGCATGTGGCTTACCAGGACTTTTGTAACATCATCTAGAAAGCAGCCAAGAAGACTATCCCATGCAGTCATTGAAACAACTATATTCTGTGTTGGGATTCAGAGTGTGAATTCCTCTACACAATGTTCTTGCAGTCTCTTCAGAGATATGACACAAATTGGGCTGCTACGCTTTGCTTGCGAAGCAGAGGGATAATGATCTAAAGCAGTGTGAGGGATAATGATTTAAAGCAGTGCGAAACATTGACTTCTCACATTCTAATCATAAAGCATCGAATATATTGAACAACCTTATCACTCTCTTAATCACTGTCCTGTTCTGGCTGGTGCTGTTGTATCTCAGCTGGTTAGAAATGGGAGCATTGTGTCTGACTTTTGGAGGCTGTTGATTGCATGTCATTTTGACTTGTTTCTAATGAAGTGTCTGACCTTTGGAGAGCCACAAGACAAATTCTAATAAATATCTCTGACACTTTCTCACAGAAAGAATTCACTGCTGCCTTCCGATACAAAAACCAGATGAAGCTCCAGGCCCTGATTCCATCCATCCTCCACGATTCCTGATCCAAAGCTTATAATCCATGCTGGAGCTGCTTTGAAGTCCTGGTTATGTGACTTCCTTTCTTCTTGCTTGTGCCAACTCAAAATTTCCAAGGTCTGATAAAGAGCACTTATGGTCACAGTTCCAAAATCAATGAAGCCCATGGGAAACTCAAAGAGTTATCTACCCATATCTCTGGTCAGTCTCCCTGACAAGATCCACAACAGACTTATTCATGCCTGTGTTGAACCAATTATTGATCCACTGCTCTCTAAAAAGCAGGCTGGGTTTCAATGTAGAAAGGCAAGTGCAGATCAAGTCACAGGATCCTTTTTGGATTGAAAAGATTGATGCTGTATTTGTCAATCTGATAGCAGCATGTGACACTGTCTGGCATCATGACCTTTCCAGCAAGCTGTTGAGGCTTCTGCCAGAGAAGCACATGGTCAAAATAATCATGGAGCTTGTCTGAAAACAAAACTTTAACCCTTGCTACTGGTGACAGCAAGCAAAGCAGGCTATGCTGTCTGAAAAACAACATTCTTCAAGTATTGGTTTTTTTATTTTCTATATGAATAACCTGCCCTCTACAATTTCAGGAAAGTTTGCTTATGCAAATGATTTACAGTCATTTGCAAAAGTATCACACCACCATAAAATGAATAACTTTTCCTACAAAAAAATTATTTTGGTGAAGTGAACTAAAGTAAATTCCTATCATATTGTAAGAAAAGGAAGGAAACATGTATATTATTATATTTATTATATAAATACAAACATTTTTAATACTTTGTATGTTCTTCACAAGCATCAATGACAGCTTGCAATCAATGCAGCATACCGTATATGAGGGATTCACAATATTCTCCAGAAATTTCTTTCACCCACACTTCTTTAATGACTTTAGCTTTGAGGAAGATCCTGGCTGCTTTTTTGACACTAAATTCTTCATTTTAGACCATAAATTTTCAATTGGGTTTAAATCTGGGCTATTCCCATGCCAATCTAGGATCTTGATGTGATTTTCTGTAAAAAATTGCTTGACAATTTTTGATTGATGACAAGGTGCACTATCATGCATAAAAACGAGTGATTGATGGATTGCCATATGTGTCAGTAGCTTACCCTTTAACAATTCAGCATATGTAGCACCATTTATGGTGGTACCAGGCTTCAAGAAATAAATATCAACCATACCATTAAGCACTCATTGTGCCCCATATCATTTGTGTTGGGGGATGTTTCATAGTGGAGATGGTGTATTTTTTATGAAGTCTTTTTCCCACAAGTCGGCAAACATGATTTTTCCTTACTGCAAATTGTTGAAAAGTGGATTCATCTGAGAAAAGCACTTTCTTCCAATCTTCAATAGTCCAATCAATATGTTTCTTGGCAAACTCCAATATCTTCTTTTTCATTTGAGAAGTGAGTTGTGGTTTCTTTGCAGGTTTATAAGACTTCAGGCCAAATTCCTTGCTGAGTCGACATGAAATTGTACCAATACTAACATTAGTATTTTTAAGAAGGAAATGGGATCTGATTTTCTTACAAGAGCTTGTTGGGGACCGAGCTACAGTGCACTTCATGGAGGTATCATCTCAAGAGGTTGTTTTTCTGGGTCTACCACTTTTCTTTCAATTGCCATATATTCCTTCATTTTCATATTTAATTATCACTCTTTGAATAGATGACTTGCTAATGCTTAGCTGTTTAGATATTTGGCACTGTGATAATCCATTTTTGTGAAGAGTAACAATTTGAGCACGTTCTACTTCAATGTGATATAAATTTTGATCATTATTTTGCAAAATAAAAATATGGAAAAACAATAAAATAAATAGATAAACTGAGTGAATGCAAAATGAACTTAATTCGCTGAACTTTAGAAATGAACTGACAATTCTGGAAT
Source organism: Diplosoma virens (assembly GCA_963680785.1). Lineage (NCBI taxonomy): Eukaryota > Metazoa > Chordata > Ascidiacea > Aplousobranchia > Didemnidae > Diplosoma > Diplosoma virens. The sequence continues at coordinate 43,090,283 of OY796891.1, forward strand.
GTGCACATGTGCTTTGTCATTGTGGATGATGGAATAATTTGCTTAAGTTGCCAAATAGACATATTTTTGAGGTGGTCCAATACTTTTGCAAATGACTGTAGCATTGTTGCACTCTTCTGGGAACTGGAAGGACCTAAAGGGAACTTTAAGTCTAGACATATTTACACTCTCAACATATCTCAAGACTTATAGATTGAAGCTCAGTCACACTAAGACGATTACAGCAACCTTTCACTTAAATAACTGAGAGACCAAATGTGAACTGAAAGTCTATAACAGCAATAGATTTCTACTGTTTTGTGCAATTCATACTTATCTTGGGGTAAAAATGGACAGATAGCTCCTTTTACATCCCCCATCTAGTGCCATTGTGCAAAAAATTATCTTCATGCATCACACTGCTGAGGTGACTTGTAGACTTGGGATGGGGTGCTGATACCAAAACACTGTGCACAGCTCCCCTGTCTCTGGTCTACTCAACAGCTGAGTACTGCATACCAGTCTGGTGTCACAGCTCTCACACTCACCTTATAAACAGTGTCCTAAACAATGCTTTGTGCATAGTCACTGGGTGCCTATGTCCCATTCCAACCAACCACCTACCCATACTCTCAGGCATACAGCCAGCTGAGCTTTACCAACTAGGAGTGAACTCTCCTTGGCTTACCATTAATCTCTAGACCCTAACCATGTGCTGTATGGTCTTTTAAGTGGGCCTTCAGATGCTTGTTAGGAGAGACTAAGATTTAGACATTCTGTTTGTTCCAGCTGTGTGGAATCTACTAAATCACCTTGCTGGAATAGGCATCCATGCTTCTCATTTGATGAATTTCATATGAAACATAAAGTACTGTGAAAATACATTTGGGTTCTGTGTTTTCATACTCATAACCAATACCAAGCCTGTTGGATTGAGCTTGTCCTGCATAGCTTAGAATAAGCTCAATTGCCTCCAAACTAGTGTTGTGCAATTCTATTTGTTTATACACAAATGGAGCACTATGAAATGTTGTGTTCTTTGTTGTGACTTAGAAGATTTTAAATGCACCCAATGTTTTGTGCAGTTATATAAATAGATATTTGTTGTTTAGTGATAGGTTTGAGACAAATGTCACAAACTCATTTGTGTTTTTGGATGTTGCTGTTTATTGAGGTTGGGTGATGTTGCCCCAAGAAGCAGTAATTTGTTTATTCAATTTGTGAGTAAACTGAAAAATCAACTTTCCCCAAGAAGTCAAAATAAATCTTTTCTTACCACAAAAAAAGCAAGATCTTTACCCAATAGAGATCAAACAAAAAGCCGAATTGATTCAATTTGTGGTGGTTGAAAATCAAGCACTAGTTTCTAACCTTGATGAGACTGACTCATTTAGGAAAGCACTTTTCAAACAGTCCTCTGCCAAGTACCTGAACACACACCATTTTCATCTGTGCAATGCTCAAGACAATATGAAAAAACTTTCTAGGCAACATGTCACAATTATGCAGTGTAAACCTACTGCAAGGGTTTTGATATAAGAAATTTCCTCTTAGAACTGCTTGCTTGCCACAGCTTTTGAGGTCTGCCAGGGTTTAAAGTTGCCATCTTGTAAACTACAATTTGTCTAGTCTCTATTTGCAAACATTTTTGGCATGGGTATTCCTAACAGAAGAGATAAAATTTAAATTCACCCTGTAGTTCTAAATATTCCTGGTTGAAATATTCATCTGTGTACAAAGAAAAACGTTTTTGTTCAATACAAGTGCAGCATATTGAAATAAACTATTTATACATAAAATAACTTTCATTGTTGAAGAAACATTTTTTCTGGTATAATTTGTGCCTCAACAAACATACTTAGTGTCCTAAAGCTTTTTTGATGAATCAGCTCTGGGAGCAATTACGATTACTCACAAAACTGCTACCCCCTTTGTATAGGCAATTTTGGCTAAGCAACACATGACAATCTTAGAACTATCAGCTACTTAATAGTTAAAATATTGAGTTGTTAAGAACATTTTAAATGTCATTTAACCAGACCAGTGTCAGAATTTATATATCACATTTTAAGTCTATGGCAATGGAATAAAAAATGAACTTATCACAGTGAACAAGTGTTCCTATACTGAGCCTTTATATACTTTTATAGAATTCCCAAGTACTAAAGAGAAAATGATAGACATCCACATATGTTTTCAAAATTAAAAATAATTTTTTCTAAATTAAATTATAAATAAATTTTTTGCTTTGCAAGAATGAAGAGTAAAGTATAAAGATCTAGTTAAGCTTACAGAGAAATGATTTTTGTGAAACAAAATGTTTTTAGCTAATCACAAAATTAACCTTGGTTTAACTTTGCTGTGTTATAGTTAGTGCAAGAAAATTTTAATGAACCTGATAAGTTATTTTGTTAATTTATTAAAGATACATTTTTGGCCGAAAAAATTTTTTATAGACTATGTTATTTTGGTGGATCTTACAAAAATAAAATCATTTGGGTTTGGGTTAAAAAAATGTTTAAGTATCTAACTTTGCCTTAGGCAATCAAGCATTATGACATCCAAGTGTGCTTAAAAAAACTGTGTCCTTACTATGTGTGTTTTGATTGACATATCACACATTACACCTGACACTGGCATTTTGTATATAATAGGCTTCTACTTGTTTGTTTGTAAAGAACTGACTTTTAACTGTTTTTTCTTCAATAGCTTTCTTCCATTTTGAATACCTTTTCCCCAAGGTGTCTCCAAGAAGTATCAACTCATTTGCATAAAGGATTACTTTCTTAGTTATCTCATACAATACAAATGCGAACAGAAACAGATGTGGTACAGAATTTGAAGATTGCATGAAGTAAAAGCTTTTTCTTCCCAAAGCTTTTCATCTGACACTCTTCAGGGGAAATCGTCAGAATGAAGCAGAATTGAAACCGAACTAAGTTATAAAGGGGAAAGCAGAGTTCTCATTGGCTGAAAGAAGTTAGCCAATGAGAGAAAAGATTAAGAAATTTTTAAAGAGTATACGAATTCTTTTTGCTTACACAGAAGGGGATTGAAAGATTTAATGAAAGTTGCTTCAAGAGCAGAATGTGAAAAGAAGAGCGACCTCGAGCGAGAATAGAAAATTTTTCGTTGCTGTAATGAAGGGCGCATTGGGCATTGTCAAGAAGATGTTAACCAACGAAGGATTTGTAAAATTGTTGTGGGCGTGTGTTGGTCTTGCAAAAGCGGGAAAGACTTTGGCAGTTTGGCGAGGCAGGAGAAATGGCAATGGATCTAGGAACATGTTGTTTAATTCACTCTTCTAGCCGTTGAGACGTGCGACCAACGTACCAACTATCACAGTGGCACAAAAACCGGTAAATAACATTAAGTGATGATGGGAAGGTAACATGTCTTTCTTAATTGCTGGTAAAAGCTGTTGGGTGTTAAAAATAACACGTGGTTCGACAGAGAAAAAGCAGCATTTCACAGCAGATGTAATCTGCTTTTCAAACTTCATCAAGACATTTCCAATCCATGGGATGTGTAGGTAGACAGGCACTTTTCTACTGTGTGAACTGGGTTAGAATTTAGTTGTTGAAGTTTTTGTTTGAAAGCCAAATTGATTGCATGTTCCAGGTAGCCATTTTCTAAAAGAATTGAACCAATTTTGCCAAGCTCTTGGTCCAGTTTGCTTTTAGAACAAATCATAAAAGCTCTGTGAACAAGAGTACCAATTAGATTGATTTTCTGTTTCTGGGGGCTAAAAGAGTTCCAACATAGATATTGGCTGGTGAAGGTGGGTTTCCTGTATACTGAAGTTAGAAATTCTGAATCATGCCTTTCTACCAACATGTCAAAGAAGGGGAGGGAGTGATTAGATTCTTTTTCATAGGTGAAGCGAAGTGAGGGATGAAGCGAGTTAAGGTGGATGAAAAAAGTGTTGCAGTCTTCTTCATTGTTGAATACAGCGAAAGTGTCATCAACATACTGGAAGTACACTAACGATTATGTTGAAAAGTTTTGCTTCTTGGTAGCCAACAAAAATGTTAGCTAAAGCTGGACTGAGCAATGAGCCCATAGCGACGCTGTTGATTTGTCGATGCATGTTGTTATTGAAGCTGAATTCAACAGAGGAGGTGGCTAGCTGCATTAATTCGAAAAAGATGTTGCATGGAAAGGATGGCACCGTTGAGTCATCATTATGAAGGACATCAGCAAGCAGAGCATTGGTGAAGAGATTGGAAATATCAAAAGAACAAAGACAGAGGAAGGAGAAAAGGTAAATTTTCTGACTTCTTTTACAAAGGTGTCAGAAAATTTACTGAAATGCAATGAAATGCAATCAATGGAATAGAACATGCAATCAATCAATGTCTTAATGCAATGGAACATGCAATCATTTCGGCTTTCAAACAAAAACTTCAACAACTAAATTCTAAACCAGTTCACACAGTAGAAAAGTGCCCTGTCTACCTACACATCCCATGGATTGGAAATGTCTTGATGAAGTTTGAAAAGCAGATTACGTCTGCTGTGAAATGCTGCTTTTCTCCATTGAACCATGTGTTATCTTTAACACCTGACAGCTCTTACCAGTGATTAAGAAAGACATGTTACCTTTCCATCATCACAGCAATATTATTTACCAGTTTTTGTGCCACTGTGATAGTTGGTACGTTGGTTGCATGTCTCAACGCTAGAAGAGCGAATTAAACAACATGTTCCTAGATCCATCGGCAATCCTCCTGCCTTGCCCAACCGCCAAAGTCTTTCCCGCTTTTGCAAGACCAACACACGCCCACAACAATATTACAAATCTGCCATTGTCAACATCTTCTTGACAATGCCCAATGTGCTCTTCACTACAGCAACGAAAAATTTTCTATTCTCGCTTGAGGTCACTCTTCTTTTCACCATTCTGCTCTTGAAGCAACTTTCATTAAATCTCTCAATCCCCTTCTGTGTAAGCAAAAAGAATTCGTCTACTCTTTGAAATTTCTTAATCTTTTCTCTCATTGGCTGACTTCTTTCAGCCAATGAGAACTCTGCTTTCCCCTTTATAATTCAGTTTGGTTTCAATTCTGCTTCATTCTGACGATTTCCCTGAAGAGTGTCAGATGAAAAGCTTTGGGGAGAAAAACCTTTTACTTCAAGAAACAGATGTAATATCAATCACTGATGTACACCAACTATCACATCAAACCTTTTTGACCTCTCCCCTTTCACCTTCACTGCTGTTCTTGAGTTCTAAATTCCAATTATAGCACAAATCTGTCTTTCCACTTCTCATTAAATCACTTCTCTTGGGACTTAGTCAAATGTTTTTCCTATCTATCAAGTGAGGAAGGGGGCCAAAACTTCTTTGACTAAAAAACCGTAAAATTCTCCTTACACCAAAAAACACTCATGTTGTCAAAAAACACCCCTTATCTTTATTGAAGGGGTGTAAAAATTAATCAGCACGTTTATCTAGCCATGTTGAAAAATAACATGCTTTTGTGGGTTAAAAAAAACTATGGAAAATAGTGGTGTGACATTGCAGCAAGACGGGGCAACATCCCATACTGCCAAAATGGTTCAGAGCTGGTGAAAGGAGAATTTTACAGTTTTTTGGTCAAAGGAGTTTTGGCCCCCTTCCTCACCAGATTTATACCTGATCAACTTTGGAGTCTGGTCTATGTTGGAGCACAAAGCCTGTGCAACTTCTAATGAGAATATTGGTGCTCTGAAGTACTCATTGGAAAAAAAGCTGGAATGAAATATCTGCAGAAACTCTGCATGCAATATGTTCTCAGGTTATTGACAGACTTTGATGTATGATTTGTTCAAAAGGGGATAATTTCAAATAAATATTAATAAATCTGAAAGGGTATTTGTGTGCCTTTATTTTAAGCCTTTACTTTAAACAATTGCTTCTATAATTCACAAGATATATGGTTTTAAATGAGTCTACACTTGGTGTTTACACCCTGTATATATTTGTAAATGCATTTTCATAAGAGCTTTATGATATTTTTTAATACTTAATACTTCTAAAGTGTGCATTTTTAAGCAAGACATTTGGGTTTTTGCAGAAAAAAATTTATTAAATATGTGTTTTTTTTTTACATTTTTAGGCATTAAATATAAAATGTGCAAAACCAGAAAGATCAATAAAATATTAACAATAAATGGCTAAAAAAAATGCATAATCTATATTAAGATTTTTATAAACTTTCTGTAAGTATCAAGAAATTTGCTGCAGATTATTCAAAGGAATATTGCTAGACTATCCTTCAACTGAATTGAGACAGTCATTGGGAAAGACAAGGCAGGAAAGATACAAATTCCTTGGAGCAACTTTTCTAAAAATTTGGAATTCTAACCAATATAACTATAAAAAGTCCTAATTATAGCTTTTACTTAATTTTTTTGAAGTGTAAGTTTTTTTGAAACCAAATGCAATTATAGTTGCAATAAGAAAACTGTTTTACAATAAGCTTTGCTGAAAAAAAATTTAGCTTGTTTTTAAGTGAAATTACACAACTAAAGAATTTGAATAAAAAAAAAACTAGTTATATATATTTACAATAAAATTTGCTGATTTTTGAAACCAGAAAATAATTTTTAATAAAAATAATTACATGACCAAATTGCAATGAACTACTCAATTCAAGTTCACTACTGACAGTAGACACAAATAATTTTAACACAAAGAACTTAATACAAATTTTAAAATGAACTAAGAATTTTCTGCTTGGTTGGTCTCAGCAAGCTGCTCTGAAATTCAACCATATCTTTATTGAAAACTGAAATTAAACATCAAGAATTTCAACCAGACAGCAATATTTTGGCATTTCTGAAAGCAGATTAGGGATGATTTTGCTTGATGGCTACCCAAGTATGTGTATAGTGCATTAAAAAAAAGAGAAAAACATTTTATTCAATTCATTATTGCTGATGCACAGAGGCGCACCCAGGGGGCTGATTTGGAGATTATGTCAGCCCCTTTTTGCCTAATTTCAGTCCCTTTTGCACACTGATACACAACAAGACAAAACTTTTGCATAAGTAAAGTGATGTTTCATGCCAAATTAACTATAATAACTGGTTTGTGTTTTTCTTTCTTCAAAGGATAAAGATGAGTGTGTTTTTGCTATGCGCCTTCAGTGTTTTTTTGGACAGTGTCCAAATTTTCAGCAAACTGTCTATAAAATTTTAAGCATTTTTGGCAAGATGTCTGAAAAAAATTTAAAATGGTTTGTATAAACATTTGGTGGTACAGAATTTGAAGATTGCTTGAAGTAAAAGATTTTTCTTTCCAAAGCTTTTCATCTGACACTCTTCAGGGGAAATCGTCAGAATGAAGCAGAATTGAAACCGAACCAATTTATAAAGGAAGAAAGTAGAGTTCTCATTGGCTGAAAGAGTCAACCAATGAGAGAAAAGATTAAGAAATTTTTAAAGAGTATACGAATTCTTTTTGCTTACACAGAAGGGGATTGAGAGATTTAATGAAAGTCGCTTCAAGAGCAGAAAGGTGAAAGGAAGAGCGACCTCGAGCGAGAATAGAAAATTTTTCGTTGCTGTAATGGAGGGCACATTGGGCATTGTCAAGAAGATGTTGACCAATGGCGGATTCGTGAAATTGTTGTGGGCGTATGTTGTTCTTGCAAGAGCGGGAAAGACTTTGGCGGTTGGCCGAGGTACGAGGATTGGTGATGGATTTAGGAACGTGTTGTTTAATTCACTCTTCTAGCCATTGAGACATGCGACCAACGTACCGACTATTGCAGTGGCACAAAAACTGGTAAATAACATTGCTGTGATGCATTCATCACAGCAATGTTATTTACCAGTTTTTGTGCCACTGCAATAGTCGGTACGTTGGTCGCACGTCTCAATGGCTAGAAGAGTGAATTAAACAACACGTTCCTAAATTCATCACCAATCCTCGTACCTCGGCCAACCGCCAAAGTCTTTCCCGCTCTTGCAGGAACAACATACGCCCACAACAATTTTACAAATCCGCCATTGGTCAACATCTTCTTGACAATGCCCAATGTGCCCTCCATTACAGCAACGAAAAATTTTCTATTCTCGCTCGAGGTTGCTCTTCCTTTCACCTTTCTGCTCTTGAAGCAACTTTCATTAAATCTCTCAATCCCCTTCTGTGTAAGCAAAAAGAATTCGTATACTCTTTAAAAATTTCTTAATCTTTTCTCTCATTGGTTGACTCTTTCAGCCAATGAGAACTCTACTTTCTTCCTTTATAAATTAGTTCGGTTTCAATTCTGCTTCATTCTGACGATTTCCCCTGAAGAGTGTCAGATGAAAAGCTTTGGGAAGAAAAATCTTTTACTTCAAGAAAATGGTTTGTAAAAAAGTTTGATCTATAATTGTATTTGCTGTTTTTAGTATCTACAACATTCAACAAAAATTTTGTGTGATGCTTTAACTATACATTAAACATTGTTTACTTCCTGAGAGACACCCCTATACATTGGATGATTTTTAATTGCCAAAACAATTGTAAAAACTGTTATTTACATTTTATCACAAAAAAACTTGAAATGCCATATGTTGTGTTCTTGGGAAAAAAACTGGCGCCATTCTGTTGTGTTCTTGAGAAAGACACGTTATGACACTTTCACCTGCTTGGTGGTCTTGGTGAGCAGTACTAAATTAAAGTAATATCTCTATTAAATTACAAGCGGACAGCAATACCTTGGCATCTCTGGAAGCAGGTCAGGGTAATTGCTTACCTTATGTATTAGTACTCTGTCGCTTTCCTGAGAGCCAGGAGGATAAATATAGAAATGAAAAAAAAATTTTGAATCTTTAGTCAAATTTGCTGCTTGTGCACCGGTGTGGCACCTGATGGCACTGTGTAAGCCTGGGCAACAGTCACTTTACTCCAATGTTCTTATCTACGAATTTATCTAGTTTTTCATAGCTTTCATTATGACATCACACTGATCTTTTGTGACACAGTTTCCTTCCAGAAGATTATGCAGAAATTGTACTTTTGCTTAGCTTATCTGCATTATTTGATAAAGTGGTAAAGCGCTTATACTAGTCGAATTTTAGGATTGCAAATTATTAATTGTGATGTAACAGTTTACCTTACAACCATGAAACAGTCTTGAACTTAAAAACTTGTAGTACTGTAGTTTTTTTTTAATTGTAATTATTTCTAAGATGTAATTCTGATGGCCATACATATAAAATTGAAATATTAAGATTTAGTCAATTATGGTAGAAAAGGAGTAAAAATTGTCTTGGTGTTTTTGTGATAAAGAGTTTAATTTTATTACGAAAACCATTAAATCCCCAAAATATCTTCTAAAATTTTAAGTAGCCTAGAGTTCTCTAACACTGCTCTGACCAGAACTTGTTCTGCGATATGAAATAACTAAGAAGACTAATGAAAAAACAAGACTTAAAGGTTTTCCTACTTTTTTAAAACAACACTAGAATGATCAGTAGTACTACTTGGCTTTTAGATATTGAGCTTAAATCTGCAGAAAAAAATGCTGCCATTGTGCAACCTCAAGACTTGATGAATGCAACCTCAAGAATGGTCTTCAACTCAACAATAAGTTTTCATAAATAGCCAAACATTCTACAAAAATATATTTTTTTTGACATTGAGAACAAAATGGTATACAAAAAACAAAAAACCAGCAGCTAAAAAAACTGCAGATGATACTAAATGAAACTAAGCAGATCAATGGTGGTCAAGTGTCAGCAGCATGGTTGAGTGGTTAAAACGCCATGCTTATGATCAACAAGGTTTTGGTTCAAAACCCACTTGTGCCATTCTGTTGTGTTCTTGGAAAAAACATTTTACAGCACTTTCCCCTGCTTGGTAGTCTTGGCAAACAGTTCTAAATTTCAATCATATCTCTGTTAAATTACAAGTGAAAAGCAATGTCTTGGCATCTCCAGAAGCAGGTCAGGGTAATTGCCTACTCTATGTATTAGCACCTCTGTCGCTTTCCTGCAAGTCAAGAGGATAAATATAGAGATAAAATAAACATTGTAAATTTTGATAACTATTTTATCCTATTTTATTATACTAAATTTTATCTCACAGAACTGTTGGGACCAAATCGATAGAAGATGCAGCAGTAAAAATTTAAACAATTTACTTTATTTTTTATGCAACACACATAGAGCATCATGTCAAGCTTATAATAGAAGCCTCCATGCTTGTGCTTGAGATGTGGCTTGAAAAGTAACATAGTATAATCAGCAAAAGCCAAAATCAAATAACTTTGTGGCTTGTTTCAACAATAAAGGTTATGATTACTGTTACAACTTTACTTGGAAATCAGAAAGAACCAGTTAACTCATTAATGCCCAGCATTCTATTTATAGTACAGTGATCTATGTTTGTATTATACAGGATTAAAATCTAAACTTGCACTTTTCACTTATCTATTGGCTGACAAGACCCTTGTTGCTGCCACAACAATAAAGTTAAACCACTTTTGTAATTTTGAAATGTGGATTATGTGGGTGTAAAAGTAGCAGCTTTTTTGCTTGCTAATCGTCAGTTCCTTCAGGGACTATATTTTTTTTATTTAATCTCCATATCTATTCTCCTGACTCACAGGAAAGTGATGGAGGCGCTAATACATAGGCTAGGCAATTATCCCGACCTGCTTCTGGAGATGCCAAGATATTGCTGTCTGCTTGTAATTTAATAGAGATATAATTGAAATTTAGAACTGCTTGCCAAGACCACCAAGCAGGGGAAAGTGCCGTAAAGTGTCTTTCCCAAGGACACAACAGAATGGTGCAAGTGGGTTTTGAACTGAGACATGTTGAGCACCATCCCAGTGCTCTAACCACTCAACCAGCTGCTGACATGTAGGCTACAATAAGCAAAGAGCTACAAAAATGTTGTTAGGCCTAATTACAATTGTATAATTTTTGAGTGTCTAATTTGAGGTTGTCCAATTTTCCTGGATCCAGTTGGTTCAAGCAGTTGAGTCATGTGTATCCAGCTGCATCTTTGCTGTATATGAGTAAGGGCCTTATGTAAACACAGAAGCACAGATAGGCAGTTTAGTGCCTTGTGCTTTAGACATAAATTTCCAAAATCAGAAGTTATCAATTAGTTAGGCTTAATTACAAGTAGCAAAGCTTACAAAAAATTTTTAGTTTTTATAGATACAGTAACTAAGTACTAGAAACATACTTGTGTTACATGATTTACTTCAATAAGTCCATTCAATATGAGTCACAACATATTTATGAATCATGAAGCAGCTCTTGATTACTTAGCTTTGGAAGTTATTGATGAAGATTTGGTAGTAATTCCTTCAGACATACATGACCTTACTGATGAAAATGAATTAAATTACAAAGATACTGCAACACTTTTAGTTTGTGATGTTCCTGGTCTTGTGCAAGTTATATATGCTGACAAGGGAGATGGCTCTGATGTGCCACGTACATCAGCAGATCCAAACTCTCTGGCTAAAAATTTTGTTGAAGTTGCTTGGAAAAAGAAAAATCCCGTTTATAGCAAATGGTCAAATCAATAGCATGGATGATACTGAGCCTAAAAAGCTAGAAAACCTGGAATCTTATGTACATGATTTGACTCTCTTGCAAATTTTTGAGAAGTTTTTTTTCTGCAGAAGTTAATCAACTCATTGTAGATGAAACAGTTCAATATGCAATGACACAAAATAACAAACCCCACTTTACCATGTCTTCTGAGGAGATACAAGTTTTTATCGGATTTTTATTGTTCAGTGGCTATCACACTTTACCTAATGAAAGGGATTATTGGAGTAAGAAGGATTTAGGTCTGGGCATCATCTGCAATGCATTTAGTCGTAATATGTACCTGACCCTATCTGTAATCCACTTTCAAGACAATCCCCAGGCTTGTTAGAGCAAGGCTGACAAAGCTTTTAAGATCAAGCCTTTGATGGATCTGCTCAATAAAATTTTTCAGCAGTGGGGTAAAAAATACTTATCCATCGATGAAATGGTTGTGCAATATTATGGACATCACTCATTGAAGCAGTTTATCAGAGCTAAACCAATAAGAATTAGTTACAAACTATGGGCTATGTGCAGTGAAAATGGGCACTGCTTTAACTTTTCTCTGTATTGTGAAAAAAACCCAATGATTCTGTAATCCCAGAGATCGTGAGTGGCTATAAAGATTTTATCTACAGTGGACAATCTCTTGTTTCATGTTGTTTATTTTGATAATTTTTCATCACCACTTGCTTCTTGTTCAACTGAGAGAAAAAGGTTTTATAGAAACAGAAACTATTAGAGATGCGACAACAACAAACTGTCCTTTGAAACCAGTTTAAGAAATTGAAAAAAATGAAGAGAGGAACATATGAGCTACAGATTCGACACATAAAACAAAGCAAAAATCATTGAAAAGATAACAAATCAATTGCGTTGGCTTCAAATTTGGATAGGATTGAACATCTTGCCACATCAAAGTGATGGAGTAAAGAGCTAAAAGAAAAAGTGTCAATACTTCAGCCTCTTATGATCAAAAATTACAACAAATACATGGGAGGGCTCGATCATCATGACTTTTAGAAAAACATCGTATTGCAATAAGGGAAAAAGTGATATTAGTGCTTGGTGACTAGAATGATTCATATAGTTGTGGTGAATGCTTGCATCATTTACTGGCTGATTCACAAACCTAATTCTATTTCTTCAATGGGTTTTTGCAGAGCTGTGGCTGTAAGCTATTTGCAAAAAGGTCATGGAAAATGTATCATGCAAGGCCAACCATTTATTAACCCATTCACTTCCAAAACCTGCATAAATGCTGATATTTGTTATGGTAGACAAGGCCATGTTTTTGCTAAAAGAGAAAAACAAAGATGGTGCCAACAAAAGAGGTTTAATGAAAGACAACTAACTTACTGCAAGAATACATCCAGGCTATATGTTTTTATACCCATGACCAGTGCCAGGCCAGTTGGATTGAGCTTGCCCTGAACAGCTTGGGTTAAGCTCAATCACCTGCAGACTGGTGTTGAGTGATTCCACTTGTCCACACACAAATAAAGTCTTGCTCCTTCATTAAATTGCAAATGCAGCACCTTTGAACAAATCACAGATCACATTCTAATAATGTGCCCCATACATCAAGCACCACACAGAGTATGGAGTCTAATGGTTTTGGATGAGGAAACTTGATGCTGGCTTAATACCATCAGTGCCATCATCTGATCCTGGGTTAGTAAAAGGATAAACCTAGGCTCTAGTTCTGTTTGTGTCTGACCTGGAGTACAACAATGATGACTTATAAGAGCAATTTGCAGACAAAACAACTTAAGTAGCGAGGTGGTGTAATGATTATCAAAAGCTTAAAATAAGTAAAACTGAAAATTAACTATAGGTTTATAAAGTTAAGATTAGAATTAAGAATGGGTTGCATTTACACAAGAAAAATTCGTGATTATAAATGTTGTGCAATATTAAAGTGTCAAGTAAAGTAGGTTTTGCAAAATTATATTAAATGCATTTAAAGTAATGTTGAAAAAAAACTAAAACAACAATATATACATCACCTAGACACTTCTATTGGATAGCGTGTGATACTCATGTTTGATATGCGAATACGATTAAACATATTATCATCTTCTCCACCCCAGCCCCAAAACAAATTTGAATAACCATTGACTTTTTCAAATTGCTGTTTTGTCAACTCAGTAACACCACCTAAAAATATTTTTTAGTAAAATAAACTAAATCCTTAAAAATATTGCTGAAAAATCAAACCACAATCAATCACTAAAACAATGCTAAAAATTGCATCATTGTCATTGTCATTTGGAAGCGTATCCACTCCAGGTCAGACACAAACAGGACTGCAGCTGATGGTTTATCCTTTTACTACCCTAGGCTGCTGTACTGTCTGGATCAAATGCTGGCAGTGATGTTGTTAAGCCAGAATCGAGTTTTGTCATGCAAAATTGTCAGACCTTGTGCTCCATGTGGTGCCTGATGTATGGGGGATGTTATTAGAATGTGTTCTGCGGTTTGTCCAATGGCATTGCACTTGCAATTTGGTGAGCAAGACCTTTTTTTTTTTTTCAATATTATTCTTAACAAAAAATCTCAGCTAAATACCACTCAGGTCTATAAGCTTTTGTTTATTCAACATCTTCAGATTTATAAATAAAAAAGAAACAGATAATTATCATACTTAAAAAATTTTTTGTAACTAAAAGATATTAAGAAAAATAAAAAGAATAAAACCTGTTCTTCATCAGCTGTATAATCAGCTGATAAAATTGTATAGTAACTATCAAACATACACAATCTATGATGTCTTATGATTTGCAATAATGATGGAACATAACAATTATTGTAAAGTGGCAACAACTTGTACAACTTCTAATTATAGATTAATTAACTAAACTTTTTTAAGATCAAACAACTTAAATATATTGTATAAAAAATATAGGAAGCAAAAATAAAACAATAAAATGTAAAACTAATATTTGCAGGAAAGGGACGTTAAAGAACAATACGCAATAATAATCTTTTTTGTTGAGATCATGTTTTAATGTTTGTAATTTATTAAGCCAAAATAGTTTTTTTGCTTTACAATAATTACTGATTCTATGATAATGACTTGCATGTGTTCTATGGTATGACCTGTAGTGTTGAAATGTAGAACAATGATAGTGCTTGTGTGTTGGTAAATGTTACAAAGATGTTCTGTTATCCATGTTTTTAATTTTCTACCAGTTTCACTTATGTATTGCTTTTGACATTTGGAGCAGGTAATTATGTAAATCAAGTTAGTATTGTTGCGGGTAATGTGTCCATGCATATTGAATGTATTATTAATATGGTTAAAATGAAAGTTTGAATTTTTGGAAGAGTGTTTGCAAGTAGAGTAATTATGTCTGTTGCAATGAAAAAAACCTGTTCAGTAAAAAAGTCATACATGTTAGTTTTAATGTTGATTTAAATAAAATATCCCTAAAGGTGCATTTACAGCTGTTTACAGTACTTTTTTTAGTGTGATCTTTGTTTGTTTTATTGATGCTCAAATTCACTCAAATTCACACATATTTACTAAACTAAGCTACGAACAAATTCACTCGAGAGTGATAATTGAAAGCTTAGATGAGCTTAGACAAGTGCAGGTCTCAGGTAGGTTTTACAGTCTATGGCAGGGATCCACAAATAGTGGGTCATGACCCAAATTTGGGTTGCAAGACCTTTCATTCTAGTCGCAAAATAATTTAAACTATTTAAACCTACAATAAATAGAAGCTTTGCATAACTTTAGCAAGGTTAAGGTTTTCTAGTTTAACTCACCAATAATGTTAAAAAGCTGGTTGCTGAAAAATACTGCAGGTACCAAAAAGTGCTCAATAGAAAATGTGGAAAATTTAAGAAAGGAAAGAGCACAGGACATAACAGTACCTACAAAAACCTTTGCATCTTCAAGTAGTGGGGATCAGTGCCCGACAAAAATTCACACCCTCACCTTCATCAAAAAGAAATGCATTGCTCAAATCAGCCATATAAACAAAAGTACAGCAAAGAATTTATAAAGATTGGTTTCACATGTATTCTTATAAATGATGATCCATGTGCTCAATGTGTTGTTTGCTCTGAGATTCTTGCCAATGAGAGCCTGAAAGCAGGGAAATTGAAATGCCATCTTACAGCAAAGCATTTGAAATTTATTGACAAACCAATGTCTTTTTTCTGCTGATTCGAAAAAGAAGTATTAAGTCAAAAGAAAACTATGACAAAGCACCTCACAATCTTAGAAAAAGCTCAAAAGGCATCATATGAAATTGCATATTTAATCGCAAAAAATAAAAAACTACACAACATCAGAGAAAACTCATCAAACCTGCTGCTATTGCAATCAGTCAAATTATAAATGGAGACAAGGTAATCAAAGAAATAAAAGGAATACCATTGTCTGCTGATACCATTTGCCAACGTATCAGTGAAATGAGTCAAGATATTAACACTTTCAGTGCAAAAAAACATACATTTAAGTCTAAAAACGAGGTCTCATTTATCATTAGCCATTGCTAACCCACCAAGCTTTGGGGATTTCCCTAAAATTAAAAAACAATTAACTACCTTGGAAAATAGTAAACAAGAGCCAAATTGCTTAACCTTCTGCACCGAAAGTGTTAAGGCCTGTTTTCACTACGAGCGTGGAAAAGAGCATTCTTTCTCTCTTTTATTGATCTTCAATTGAAACGAACGATTAAAATTGAAGCAAGCACAAAAAAAAAGCAATAAAACAAACAAAGAATGGTTTTTTCCACGCTCGTAGTGGAAACGAGCCTTTAAGTGCCAACTGATTGATACAGTTAAACAAGGAAAATATGCTTTGCAATTGGATGAGTCTATGGATGTGTCTGGTTTAGCGCAATTGATTGTGCTTATTATGTGTATAGCCAATGGGAATCTTGAAGAAGAATTACTCATGTGCATAGTGCTATCTGGAACATGCACAGGTGAATAAATATTCTCAGCAGTGGATACAAGATTACACAATTATGAATTATCATGGGAGTGTTGTATTAGCATTTGTACTGGTAAGGCTAGGGCTACAGTAGGAAAACATAAAGGTTTTTTAGCAAGAGTGTCACAAATTGCACACAATACCAATTTTACACATTGCATTATTCATATAGAAAATCATGCTATCAAAACATTGGACCAACAATATTAAAATGTGTTCTTGATTCAGCAGTAAAAATTACTAATTATATTAAATCGAGACCGCTCCAAACAAGATTATTTACCATTCTCTGTGACAAAATGGGCTCAGAGCATAAAACTCTTCTTCTTCATTCAGAAGTGAGATGGTTGTCATAAGGAAAAGTTCTCACCTGTTTGTATGAGTTGCAAAATGAAGCTTATTTGTTACTTAAGGAAAGACACAAACTTGCTGCAAATCTCACCAACCCTGACTGGTTGACAAAACTCCTGTAGCTACTTATCTTGTATTTTTTAATTTGTCATTGCAAGGCAAATCAGTTTACATTTTAACAGCTTATAACAAGATCAAAGCTTTCAAAAAGAAAATTCAACATTGGGGTAGCCAAGTTGAAATTGGAAAAATGGATATGTTTTCTGAGCTTCATGACTATCTCAAAGAAAACGAGTTTAATCAGAGAGATGTGAAGCAATCCATAACACTGGTATGTGAATTTTTTGAGGTTTAGAAACTGTTAACTGTTTCTGGTGTAATTTTTACTGCCGATTTCAAAAATGCAAGCAATTTAGTTATATCAGGTCTAGTTTTTCTGCAATTTTATTTTTTATTCAGAGAAATAAAAAATTAGCAACATTGTTTTTCATATGCGAACATTAGGTGGGTGGTTTATGACATCATAATTTTAGTCCATTATGAGTTTAAGATTCATGAGGTAAAGTGTACATTTTTAATTCATTATTCAGTTATTTGTGTCAAATTAGTGTTTATTTATTATATGTGCTATATTTTATACCTTACAATGACAAAATGCAAAAATGATCCTGATTGATTTTGCTGTATTTGTGGAAAAGTTACATTCCTTGACTGTCCAGCCGTAATCTCAACCCTTTGTAAAAAAAAAAGTTACCATACCTACTCCGAATAAAACTGGGTGATTAAGATAAACCATTTGCACCTCAGATTTTTTGCAAAACATGAATAGGAAACTTGAGAAATTGGATGAAAGAAAGATGAAAAACCTTCCATTTGGTGTGTCGATGGTATGCAGCAAGAGAAAAGTTCATGTAGTGAATTGCAATTTTTGCATGAGAAACTTGAAGGCTTGTTTCAACATATGTGTTTTTCGTTTAGGTTAAAATGATTGTCTGACTTCAACATTTTTTATTTACCAGTATAAATTGAAAAAACAAGCATTGTGTGTGAAGTATCAGATGTTCCATCTGCCATTAAGCCAGTTCTACATGGAGAAGGAATTCCCACACTAAATTGCCCAAGAGACTGATCTGCAGTAAGTTTGAGTCTTTGTCTACCACAGATACTGATGAAGGTGAAAATGATCAGTGGCATCAACCTATTTGTGATCAACAAAATGACAAGCACCCAAAGCGTCTTACTCAAGCTCAGCTAAATAATAGGTCATTACAAAAATAATAACTGCTTGAAATACTGTGTTTTGCAAAACTATTTTGACATTGTATTTGTTGTTTATTATAGGTCAATTTTGGTATACATAATAATTGATGTGTACTCTTAAATATTTTTTAACTTATTTTCAGGAAAAAATATTTTTAAAGCATGTAAGTCCTTAATTACAAACACAAAAAAACAAGGCCTTCTTACTTATGTTGCATGAGTTCAAACTCAGTCACAATGCCTTCTAAACTGTTGCCAATATCAACAGAGCATGGAAAGATGAATATACAAGTGATCGGACAGTACAAAGTTGCTTCCAGAAATTCCGTAGTGTAGATCAGAGCCTTGAAAATGAAAAAGGCAGAGGATAGGCATGCAGTCTTGACAATGAACAATTGCAGGCAATTGTTGAGCAAAATTCACAACAAAGTGCCAAAGAAATGTTTGAGACACATTTCCAATACTCTGTAAATGAAGCTGTTGCAGTTCTGTTACAGTGCTGACAGCAAGGGTTTCAGTCTCAGTCACAGATGGTCTTTGGCATTTTGTGGAAGATTTTGCTCAACAACTTGCTTACAATTGCTTGCAATTGTTCATTGTCAAGACTGCATATGCCCATCCTCTGCCTTTTTCATCTTCAAGGCTCTGATCTACAGGGTGTCAAGAAAGTTCCCGATCCTAAACAAAATTATATAGGGCTAATGACAGAAGGTTAAATCAACAAAAGGTTTATTGTGGTGATAGAACAAAGCTCCATGAACATAAAAAAATCTGGTTTATTCAAAATGACCCCCATCTGTATCAATAACACGTTGGAGCCTCTGTCGGAAATTCTGACAAGCAGCACGAAGGGCATCTTGAGGAATTTTCTCCCATGCTCGTTTCAGGGAAGCTCGAAGATCCTCCAGATTGTTATGGGGTGAAGAACAGGCTTCTTTTTC
The DNA here is from genome assembly GCA_963680785.1 of Diplosoma virens. Taxonomy (NCBI): domain Eukaryota; kingdom Metazoa; phylum Chordata; class Ascidiacea; order Aplousobranchia; family Didemnidae; genus Diplosoma; species Diplosoma virens. The sequence goes on from OY796891.1 coordinate 43,109,294, forward strand.
CAGAATAACCCACACACAGAAATCCATAGGATTGAGATCGGGCAAAGATGGTGGCCACAAATCTTTGGTCCAGAATGAAGGAAAGTGCTCTTCGCACCACTTCTGCGTCTTCTTTGATGTGTGAGAAGGCGCGCCGTCTTGTTGGAAGGTGAAGGACTTATTTTTGAACTTTTCCTTCATCGATGCAAGGGCAGGGGTTAAAATATCATTGACATACGAATCTGTATTCACTTTGACCCCCTCTTTAACAAAAATGAGGGGAGATTTCCAAGATTTGGAGATTGCACCCCATACCATCACAGACAAGGGTTTCTGTCGGTGTGAAACGAATCAAAGATGATCAGGGAGGTCCTTGAGCCACTTTCCGAGAATCCTGTCATTCTGGGTGTTGAACTTCGCCTCCACCGAGAAGAGTTTTTCGTCTGAAAAAACGATTTCGCCTTTCTCCGTGCCTCCCTGCAGACGGTTCAGCAGAATTTTGGCCCTCTCCTTTCTTTTTCGCTTCTGGAGGTCAGTTAGGAGTTGTCTTGTCCTGATTTTGTACAGGGACATTTTGAGATCCTGTTCAACAATTGTTCTGACAGACTCATGGCTGATATTCATGTCTTTAGCCGTTTTCCTCAAGGATCGTTTGGGGTTCCTCTGAATCCTCCGAATTCTCTCCCTGAGGGCCTTGATCTTCGCTGGAGTGCGAGCGGATCAAGGTCGTCCACTCCTATCCCGATCCTCCATGGTTCCAAGTTCTTGGAAGTGCAAGATTGTATCGCGAACAGTCGATTTTGGTGCTTTTAGCAACTTCATAATTTTAGAATTTGAATGTCTCGCACGATGAAGTTGAATGATTGCAGCTCTTTTACTCATTTTATTATTATTTTAGCCAAAAAATTTGAAAAGTGTATCTGAAACATTGAAAAGGAGGATTAAGTGGAAAAATGACGTACAGAACTTATCATAATTCATTGAAGTTTTTGAATTACATTAAATTTAAAAATCGATCGGGAACTTTCTTGACACCCTGTACACTATGGAATTTCTGGAAGCAACTTCGTACTGTCCGATCACTTGTATACCCATCTCCTTATGCTCTGTTGATATTGGCAACAGTTTAGCAGGCATTGTAACTGAACTTGAACTCATGCAACATAAGTAAGCAAAGGCCATGTTTTTTTATGTTTATAATTAAGGGCTTATATGCTTTGAAAATATTTTTTCCTGAAAATAAGTTTTAAAGTATTTAATGAGTACAAATCAATGATTGCATCATCATCATCTCTAAAATAAACAACAAATACAATGTCAAAATATTTTTGCAAAACACAGTACTTCAAGCAGCCATTATTTTTGTAACAACCTAATAGCTTCACTATGCATTTGTATTTGTCAAAAGAATAGGCTCAGCTATTGAAATTTAGACTTCATGAACATAAATTATTAGCTTGCAAACTACATTTTATTGGTACAAAAATCGAGATAAAGAGTTTAGAAAGTATTTTAAAAGAGATGAACAGCACTCTTTAAAGTACTGCAATGATGTTTGTGGACTTATAAAAACTTTGGGCATGGAATACAATGCATTGTTTGTAGAATCTTCTTTATGAAGTATGAAGGCAGTTCTTCTACACTTTGGCAATAAAACTGTCCTGATTCCCATTGTTTATTCAGTTGTTCTTAAAGTTCTATTAAGGAAAGAAATATCTTCTTGAAGTCCTGTACTACAATATTTGGAAAGAATTGTAGTAATCCTAAAATGATATTCATTCTTCTTGAGCTTCAAGGAGGGTATACAAAATATCCCAGCTTTTTTTATTATATGTCTTAAGATTTCAAAACTGATAATTGACATTATTTGTAGAAAGAATGGCCAATTACAGATGCTTTACACCTGGTCAATTTAATGTTAAATCATGCTCTTTGGTTAATGCAAAAGATGTTTTACTTTCTCCTTTACATATTAAACTTGGTTCAATGAAAAACTTTGTTGAAGCCTAAAATAAATACCACCCATATTTTGATTTTTTTTCTTTAAATTTCCAGCTTTAAGTGATATTAAAATCAGAGCAGGTATGTTTATTGGATCTCAAATAGAAGAATTAATGAGAGAATCTTCTTTTGATTAAACTTTAATTAAAGCTGAAGAAAAGTATTGAAACTTTTTAAAAATGTTACTACTAAATTTTTGGGAAAAAACATAGCCCAAACTATGAAGATATGGTTGATGTGTCAATGCACAACTTTCATGCTTCAGGTGCATGAATGTCAATTAAAATGCTTTTCTTAAATTCTCATCTGGATTACTTTCCAGAAAACTATGGTAATTACAGTTAAGAGCAAACTAAAAATTTTTGTCATGCTACTGTTTCAATAATTACCAAATAGAGTCATTGCACCTTTCTAAATTAATTGTTTAAATAGAAAATTCGCCATTTTCTTAATTGGGCATTGCCAGGAGCCGGTTTAGAAAGCGCTGTTGTCGAGAACCGAGCGATTGTTGTTGTTTTATCGCATTAACATTGACGCGGTTGTGTAATTTGTATCTGTGACTAACTGCCAGTATCCTTCCATTGTCGCTGTTGCCCTGGACTGCTGTTTTGATTGTAGATTAACACTCGTGAAGTGACTCTGTTCCCGTTGTTGAAAAAGAATGGGTATAGAGTGTTCCTTCGCACATAGTCGCTAAATAGATTTATATATTTAGGGCAGCAGCAAGAAGAGATTATTCAGATTCAAATTCAGATTCTAGATGTTAGTGCTATGACGAACGTATTTTGTGCATAATTTAATGTGTAAATTGTATATGTCCAGGACTGCAAGTAGGCATTAAGCTTTAGTGGGAAACTTTATTAAATTCATATGATTCTCTTATGGCTCTATAAATTCAGTTAGGTAATTTGTGATGTATAAATTATTTGTAAATCGTAGCATCGTGTATATAATTTTGGTGTTTATTTCATTTCTCATTTGGTCTTTGATATTTCTCTAATATAATTATTTTATAATATAAAACCTGCCTGATTACCTAGATTGATAAGATCCACCAGTTCAAAACTCGTATAAGCTTCATTCAACCGGCTAGTGATTTTCTGCGAAATTCACGTAGGGTTCTCCTCTAGTATCTTATTGTTATTTGGGTTAGCAAAATAAAAGTACTAGGTAGGAAGAGCACGACAATTTTTATCAAGATATTTGTTTGATGGAAGAAAGATATCAAGATCATTGGAGTATTGATATGCTAGCTGACTATTTTTGGTGTCTCAGAAGAGATATCTTTGTTCCATAGCATAAAAGGAAAGTTTTAAAACACTTTTTTTCTTGGGCCAAAATTAAATTTTAATTCAATTAGTCACTAAATGTTTCTAAGAAAGCAATAGAAATTCAAAGACACTATAATAGGTTATACTGATAGTTGTTTTGGCATAAATTTAAAAAATTGAAAATACCATAGCAAAATTATTTGACCTGATTCAAAAAAACTGATTGCATATTTAAATTTTACATGAAAAAACAATCTAAAATCAGCTAAAAAACTTTCAACCTCTGAAAAAAAATTTTAAAAGCAGACCAGTGTAATTAGTCATCTTCATAATCTTTCTCAATGATTTCTCAATGCCCAAGGCTGTACATAACTGGTGCTTCTCATTTCAGGCAGCTTAGCTTCTTACTTTAAATCAATAAATTTTGCTTGTGTGTATGTAATAGCAGTACTAAAATATGTGTTTTTCAGAATAACTTTTAATTGAATTTATTTTTAAAAAACAATTTCTGTTTGCTTATGACTGCACTCTGCATTGATAAAAAGAAAAAGTGTTTCAAATGGTAAGACAATTTTTTTGCTTATTAAAAGTCTTAATTGTTGTTGTCTGAATCAACATACCAATGCCACAATAGATATTTCCAAGCTAAATACAATTGTATTTGATATACTGGTAAACTATCAAAAGTCATTATTTGATAAACTGGCCATATAATTGGCATTGCATGAAATAATTTGATATTCATAACATTTTGGCTTTATTTGAATACATGTGACTAGCTTATACTGTTGTATTTATTTTTAAGTTAATTTTTAGCTATAATCAGATTACCAAAATTGTATTGTTAATTTATCTGTAATAGCTTAGTGTGATAACACTCTGACTTGCAAGCAATAGGACACAAGTTCAATGTTAAGTCTATCTGAGTGATTTTTAGGAAAGCTTCTTCATGACAATTTTTTGATGGGTCATGTTGTTTACCTACAATTGTGACTCTGTTAAAACAGAAGGCAGTTACTAGCCAGTACAGCCATACAAAGATGAAGATTGATTTTTTGTATAATTTTTGGAAAGCTGTCAATCTTACAACACTGCATTGAAAAATAAGAAGTACTGTACACATGCTAATATCATGAAAGCATAAGATTTTTAATCTCATATTATTTGCACTTCATGTTTGAACACTTATACTCTTTAGTTGTCAATGCAGTGTTTTAACATTGTCAATCTCAAACTTAACAACATAAAATTAAAAAAGCTAATAAAAATTTCAATTGAAACACTGTCTGGGTAATTGCTAACAGTTTTCCTTAACACTTTCAATGTGGAAGGTTAAGCAATTTGATTCTTGTTTACTATTTGTTGAGTTTGGTTAATTACTTATTAAATTTAGGGAAATTCCCAAAACTTTGAGAGGTTAGTAATGGTAAACAGTGAACAAGATCCTGTTCTTAGATGTAAATCTACGTCTTTCTGCACCAAAAGTGTTAATATAACACAAAGATGGGATAACTGCAGTTTGTGGCAAGTTTCTTTGTGTCTTGAAAAGTCCTCAAGCAAATAATTTAAAAAAATTAATTAGAATTTTTTTTGTGTCCAAGCAAATTCCAAATAATAATTTTAAGATTTAAGGTGAAGACCTTTTTTAGAGATCACTACATTCTAGGGATGAATGACATTTTATTATGATCATTAATTATTGAAATTTGCCAATGTCAGTTTATGTGTGGCCCACAAATCATTCCAAAAGCTTCAATGTGGTTTGAGGTTGAAAATTATTGCCCACTCCTGATATAATACCTTTGATACTTTCCTGTGAGTCAGGAGAAAAATAGATATACAGGGTGTGCATGGTATTTAGAATTTGCGTGCGGTGAGCACGCAAGCTCTCCATGTGCATAAAATTTTATTTTTTTTGACAGCTGACACCGTGCTGTACATCCTCCAAAAAAATGGGACCAAAAGAAGAATTCACTTTCCACAGGAATGGAAAAGTAAAAGTGTGTTGTTTGCCATTCACGCCAGACACGACAATGCCACCATTGCAAAGTTCTTTGACCTGATGACCACATGGGTGTGGAAGATCAGAAATCAACTCGAGGAGTCAGGAGGTGATACAAAGCTGTGGCAAAAAGATCCGGTCACCAAAGAAGGTCTGACTGCCTCAAGAATTGCCAAATCATAGACCAGGTTAAAAATACCATCAAAAAAGATCCGGGCAAGTCAATGCACGCGACTGCCAAAAACATGAAAACGTCTGAGGCCTTGATACGAAAGTGTGTGTGTCAGAGGACTTGAGGTACAAGTCCTACAAAATGAGAAAAGGCCAATTACTGACAGCCAAGGTCAAGGAGAAGCAATTGAAGTACTATCAAAAACTTCTCAACAAGCTCAAACATCATCTGCAGCGTAACATGATTTGGTTTTTCTCTGACAAGAATTTTTGCCAGGATCAAGTGGTAAACAGCCAAAACAACCATTGGTTGGCTGTGTGCTCCAAGGATGTGCCAAAAGTCATGCAGAACAAGTTTCCAGTCACTGTGATAGTGTTTGGGGTGGTTTCATCTGAGGGTCACATCATGCCACCATACATCTTCCCAAAGGGCTTGAAGGACAACATGGTGGAGTACCTGAAGGTTTTAGAGATGCAATTACTGCTCTGGATATGTAAGGTGGCTGCTGGCAGGCCATATGTGCGGCAACAGGACTTGGCACCCTGCCATACATCAAGAAAAATGCAACTTTGGCTGAGTGACAACTTTGTTGATTTTTTCTCCCTGACGTTTGGCCTCTGAACTTTTCGGACCTGAATCTGAATGACTTTTTTGTGTGGGGCGCAATTGAGAAATGCACCAACAAGATTCCATGCAGGACAAAGGACAAATTGATTAAAAGGATCAAGGAGTTCAAGGCCATGAAAAAAGCCCAAGTCATGAAGGCCTGCTTAAGGTTCCCAGGTGGTCCCATTGAGGCCGTGATTGATGCAAATGGCGATCAAATTAAATAAATTGCAAGGTTATACATCAGTCTATGATATGTTACAATTTTATTGTAATCAGTTTACCCATTTTTGAGAAAATTGATTTTTTGTGAAAGTTGGACTTTGTATTCTAAATACTGTGCACACCCTGTAATAATAATTAAAATAAAAACCAGTAATTGTGATAATAACTAAATGCCCTTAAATACTTCAACTTTTTTTTTCAAGAATTAAAAGATAATGTGGTGATTTAGAAATAGCTAAAATATAATTGCTTTTGATATAAGTTTCATGTACAAAGTCTACTGTTTACTAGTTATTAAGCTAAATTTTGATCTTTAAAATAAAGCGGTTTTGAATTGAAACTATAGTAAGTTGTCATATCTTTTATTATATGCTTTTAATTTCCTTGTTTTATTTTATCATTGATTCAGTTGTTGCTTTTTTAACAGAAGGACACAACATTAATTCATTATATATTTTTATAAAATAACTTTCCTAGGCACATTTGAAATGATTGTGGTAACTGTGCATTAAACTTGCATCCTTCTGCCCAAAATTCTTGAGTCTAAGCACTTTGAGTGATTCTGCTTATCAACTAACAAAAATGTTACTGCTTTTATGATGAAAAAAAATATTACTAAAATAAAATTTTATTTAAAAAATAACCTAAAAAAACAATAAACAATGACTCCATTTTAACATTAGTACAGTTTCATACTATTTTGATGTTGTTATCATTTAAAGTATTAAAAATTGTTTTTAGTCAATTGCAATTTTAACTGTTTTTTTTTTAGAAAAAATGTGCTAAAGACTGAAAATTTGTAGAAAGCAAGTATTGAAGAGAGAACAACATTTTTCCCCAAAATAGTTTGAGCATAGGTATTATTCAAATACAAGTTTAACTGTAAAAATTTGTAACTTTTTAAAACTCTTTGTAAACAGTGGCTTATTGAGAATTTTTGAAAAGGGGGGGAGCTATACAACCACAATCAAACATGCTTAGTGGAAAAAATTTTTCAAATGGTAAAAAAGTGTTCATTTTGAATCTGTCTCAGTTTTGTCAATTTTTTGTCCCAAAGAAAAAAACCATAGTGATCCAAAAAAAAAAGAAAAGGTCTTTGCTTTGAATCTGTCTCTGATTTTGTCCAAGGCAGGGGAATGGCATAATGCCCCCTCTTTAATACACTACTGTTTGTAAAATGTTTTTAGAAAGCAGTATCAATGCTGTCTGTGCCTTTATTTATTAACTTTTGTCTTTCATAATTTTCAATAGTAGCTAGTTTTTCGTTTGCTTTTATTGCAAATTTTTATGTAATTTAGTTTTACTACTTTGTTTTTACCAAGATCTTTGGTAATGTTTGGCAGTCACTGAAGAAAAAACCTGTTATGTTTTTTGTAGGAGTAATTTTATTCAATGCAGGTATTAAAAAACTTGTTTTCCTAAAGATAATTGCTGCTAATTATTTTTTCTACCCTATGAACAAAATGGTAATTGTGTAATGGTACAATCTCAATCAGTTTCACCTTAAAACTAATAAGCCATCACTGACCTTTATGGTCACGTGAAAGTCGGATGCTTTATTTTGTCATTGTGTTTTTTGTCCTTCAGACTGGCTGGACAACATTAAAGGTGTTAAACTTAGGGTAATTGTAAAGCGATTACCCCAACTTATTTTCTGAAGGTGCTAAGATGTTGCTGTTTTGTTAAAAATTTTTTATTTGGTTTGTGTTTTGTTAGAGATATGATGGAAATTTAGAGATGCTTGCAAAGACCCCCAAGCACAGGAAGTGGTATAATATGTCTTTGCAAAAGACAAAATAGAATAAAACAAGTAAGTTATGCACTGTGACTGTGTCGATCACATTTAGCCATCAATACCATCAGGTTTATTCATTAACACTTTCGGTGCAAAGTGACAGAGATCTCCGTCAGCTGATACAATGCGTCGGGTGCGAAGCGATGGAGATCTCCGTCAAAATAAAACATTTCATTGGTTGGGTGCGGGAATGTATTACAAGAATCAGAAAAGGACGGATTTCACCGTCAGCATGTTTTATGCGTGATCAAGGCATAATACTTCAAAATTTTAGATTTATTGGTATATTTTGCACGTGATCTGCTCGTGGTAGTAAGCATAATATTAGGTAAAGTTTTTCTCTCAGTTGTTTGTTTTAGCAGCTTCATCTTCACGTGCACGTGGTTGAAAGCGGCAAATTTAACAGGTTAATAAAGCAAGATTTGTAATAAAGGCAGCTAGGATGTTCTATTGCAAGAACTTTTTACAATATAATTAGTCAGCAGTCTATGCCAAATATCTGTTCAAAGCGATGAACGTGCAGACTCCTTTGAGAATGCTCCTTCAAAAAAAGACGCCAAGGTACGATCCCGAAACCGACTATATGGCAGATTTAAAGCTCATCATATGAGCTTGTATCCTGTTAGAGTAAAACAAAAACATCCCCAGAGAAGGTGCAGGGTTTGCATGAAAAAGAAAGTTTGAAAAGAAACCAGAGTGTATTGCAAAGAATGCAACACACCACTATGCAAAACCCCTTGTTTCAGTGACTACCACACCAAAAAACGCTTATTACAAGACTGAAAAAATCGAAGTAAAACAAACTTCAATTGTTTCTGATGATTTTTTTATTTGTATCTGATTTAAACAATCAGTTTTCACATTGTTACTATTTGCTTCTAAATTTTCGTTTGTTTCGAGTTGCAGACAGCCTAAACACAGGCCTTACTGTGAAACAATGTAGAAATAGCAATTTTTCTAATTACAGTGTGTATGTATAATGAACGGATCAGATCAGTCTTAATGTTGAATCAACGTAATTTTATAGTAAACTAATAAAACCCCTGCATAGTTTTCACAATGAGAAACGTTTTAGATGTATAAGGTAAAATTAGACACACAAAACGAGGTCGTTCTGACAAACCAACAAACCGTTGGAAAAGCCCCGCCACGCAACAGTGCGTGCGAGCAAACCAAGCCGCAGCCAAAGTGTTAACCAACTAATTTATTAGATATTAGTCAAAAAAAAAATAGAAAAAATGTTTTCAATATAGACATTTGAAAATAAATTTTTATCTGATACTGATTTACAAAACCTTAAAAAGTGAAGCAAAGAACAGATGTCACACAATTTATTAAAAAATATTAAATATTGTAATGCAAAAGGTATGTGGGTGAACAGAAAAAGTTATAAAATAATAGGTGTCCAATCAAATGTTAGACATGTAGACAAAAGTTGAATAAATATTAACATCAGAGAGAAGTTGAGAAATTGGATCAGGCAGAGCCTACAACCAAGCTATTAGTCTTTTTAAGCAGTATGTATTTCCCACAACACAACATTAGCAGGAAAAAAGTTATTTTTAATCTTTTAGTATAATTGTGTATACAACATTGAATAAACATCTTACTGCTTTCCACAACAACAGCATTTTATTACTTTTTTAGTACCTTCAATTTTTTAACTTTCAATTAAATTTTTATAACTCAGTTTTATTTGATACAAAACTTTGTATTTAAAACTTTTAAAACCACAATTATTTGTAAAACTTTATTTTAATAACCATAGAAACATTTATTTATACATGGGGCAATCTACGACCAAGCCATGGACAATGCTAAGACTTCACCAAAGTTAAGTCAACTACATTTGCAAAAATTTGTATTGTAAACAGTTCTTTGGGTAACTTAATTAAACTAAACTAAAATGCGTTCAAGCACAAAAGTACTGTAAACATGCCTTAAGAATTGGACATCTTCTATAAGCAGCAGAGGCACACCCAGGAAGCTGATTTGGAGGTCATGTCAGCCCCCTTTTAAATATTTTTGTCAGCCCCCTTTTTGCCTGATGTCAGTCTCCTTTGCACACTAATACGCAACTAGATAAAACTTTCGCACAGATAAGTGACGTTTCGTGCCAACTTAACTATAATATTGATAATTGGTTTCCGTTTTTCTTTAATAGTAACTCGAAGGATAGACACGAGCATGTTTTCGCTATACTTCTTCAGTGTTTTTGTAGACACGTCACACATATGCTGCGTTTAATGCAAAAAAAAAACTTGTTTTTTTGAATTGTCCCGTACTATCTATTTGAATATCTATCTACATATTTTTGTCACGTCACAATACTAAATTTTTCCCACTTGCAGACTCGTTTGCTGCTACACAATCACTAATATCTAAGTTCAGATAAAAATGCCAAAATACTCGACGTACTTTATTGATGATTTTTGTAACATTTTACTCGAGATCCTAAAAGAGCCGAATCAACAGCTGCGATTAAGAACCCATGGTCTATTCATTGTAGCAATTGCTCCGACTTGATGAAAGTGCTTTGCAAAACACACGTACTGAGGTTTAATCCTACAGTGTTTTTTGATCTACTTTAGTCCTCTACCGATCAATTTTAATCATGTGTCGATCAATTTTAGTCACTACCGATCAAATTTAGTTCTGTGTCAACCAATTTTAGTCATGTGCCGATCAAATTTAATCGTGTACTGACCAAAAATAATTATGTTGACAATCTTTATTTTTATTGGTATATACATGTAAACAATTTTGAGATATAATTTTTACTATAAGTTTTTTGTTAATAAAAGTTTTACAACTTCTACCTTTTCAAAACCAAATACTGTAAGAATATCATAATTTTCTAGAATACCTCAAAGAATTTATAAGGGTTTTTCAATCTAATTCGTTGTTTTTGCAATCAAATTCGTTTTTTTGCAATCAATTTCGTTTTGCAAAAACTTTTATATATATACAGTATTTTTGTATAGGTCTCCTGATACGATCTATATAATATATATATATAATATGGGGTCTCTGTATTAGGTCTCCACAATCTATAGTCTCTATAATTACATTTCTATAATATAGTCTCCATAATGTCTATATAGATGGGTATATATACCTATTGCAAATTTTATATGGGAACTATATTATGGAGACCATATTATGGAGACCTAATACTGTATCTATTATAGAGACTAAATTATGGAGACCTAATTTTGGAGACCTAATATTATGAAAACTATATTACGGTATAGAAACCTAATTATGGAGACTATATGCATCATGGAGACCTAATTATGGAGACCTAATATTGTGGCAAACTAATACAGAGACCCTACATTACAGTATATATCTATATATTTGATAATATAGGGTCTCTATATTAGTTTGCCACAATATTAGGTCTCCATAATTAGGTCTCCGTGATGTATATAGTCTCTATAATTAGGTTTCTATACAGTAATATAATTTCCATAATATTAGGTCTCCAAAATTAGGTCTCTATAATTTAGTCTCTATAATAGATACAGTATTAGGTTTCCATAATATGGTCTCCATAATATAGTCCCCAAAATATTGGGTCCCCATATAGGATCTCCAATAGGTATATATACCCATCTAATACAAAATTTATTTAATTACTGTTTAAAAACTACAACAGTCCATTTCATCCTAAGATTCGTCAGGTGGTTACTAGAAAAATAAAAAAATAAAAAATATAGTTATTAGTGGTAAAAAAATGCATATGGAATAAATGATATGTAGTTAAATTAAGCAAACAATATGGTTCCTATGATGTCATACAAGGAAAAACAACTCAAAATATAGTAAATGCAAATATAGAGGTTTGCATTCATTTGAAGGTGAGGGAAGGCAAGTTGGGTATGTAGTGAAAGATATAAAAGGAAAGAAAATAATCTACAAAGGAATAAAAAATAACAAGAAAAATCGCATAAGATGAAAAAGTAAAGTGAGTAAAAAATGGCATGAACGACAGTGGAAAATACAAGCAAATTTAATGACGGACAAGAAAGCACACATGCACAAAAATAATGGCAATTTAAGCATACAAAATCAAGTGGGTAATTTATTTAATTTAAATTTGTTTTTGTGATGACTTTTTCCTGTAAGTTCCAATCGTTTGTTGAGGATTGTTGGTTGGTTTGCTTGTAGTATTTCTAGTTTTTCGGTTAACTATAGGTTGCAGCATTTTTGTCCTGGTTTATATGGGATAACTTGATTGATTATTTTCCAGTTAATTGTGGGATTGAAACCTGATTCTTTGGCATTCCAGAATGTTTTGGAAAGTTCTGTGGCGTTTCTTTTCTTTATATTTTTAAATGATTGTATATGATTATAGTATCATGATTTGAATTCTGTTTCGCTGCAACCTATGCAGCTTTCTGTTACATTTCCATGCGATATGTCTGCTTGATAAATGACAGATTTCTGTCAACAAGATCCTTTTAGTGGGCAGATATCTTTATTTTTACAGTTGCATGGTTTTGATTGTTGAGAGCTTTTCTTTTCTAATAGTTTCTTGTTGTGACCGGTTATAATTGTTTGCATGTTAGGCATGCAGCTATAGCTAATTTTTATGCTATTTCTGTTTAGAATTTTATGAAGCCTATGTTGTGTTGGGAAGTGCTTGCTTATTAGATTTAGAAACTCTTTTCCAATATTGTTGGCAACATAGTTGTTAAAAGGCAGGTTGAACCATATGATTTTTCATTTTCTTGATTTGTTTTTCAGTTGGATTTCACTAAATATTAAATTTTCTTTGTAGCCACTTTGTTTAATTGCGTTTTTGTATTGCTCTGATATTAAATTGCTTTGATTTTTTTCATTGAGCACTCTGCAGGGCAGTCGATTCACTCCTGCAATATATACCCATCTATATAGACATTATGGAGACTATACAGGGTGTTCCAAAATTTGTTGACCCTATTCTAAATACACATATCTCGGAAACTACTTGATGGATCATAATGAAACTAAATACATTTTATGTTGAAGGTCATAAGTTTTATTGGTTAAATTTACAAAGAAAAGTACAAATATTTGTTGGTTTTATGACAGATTTTCATAAATGTTCAATATGAGCGCCGCCTGTGACTCTGCACATGTCGAGTCGGTATTCGAGCTCATGCCAAACTCGCTGTAGCATGTCTTTGGTAACAGTTTCCAGTGCAGTTGTAATTCTCTGTTTCATTTCTTCAATTCACCTCACTGGAAGCTCACTGTACGAGCCTACCTCAATGAGGTTCTGCCAGAGAGATGGATTGGTCGAGGTAGTGAAGAAGACGATTTGCTTCTGAAATGGCCACCACGATCACCCGACCTTTCTCCGTGTGATTTTTTCCTCTGGGGTTATGTGAAAGGACTAGTCTTCGTACCTACTCTTCCAGCTAACATTGAAGAAATGAAACAGAGAATTACGGCTGCACTGGAAACTGTTACAGAAGACATGCTACAGCGAGTTTGGCATGAGCTCGAATACTGACTCAACGTGTGCAGAGTCACAGGCGGCACTCATATTGAACATTTATGAAAATCTGTCATAGAACCAACAAATATTTGTACTTTTCTTTGTAAATTTAACCAATAAAACTTATGACCTTTAACATAAAAGGTATTTAGTTTCATTATGATCCATCAAGTAGTTTCCGAGATATGGGTATTTAGAATGGGGTCAACCATTTTGGAACACCCTGTATTATAGAAATGTAATTATAGAGACTATAGATTGTGGAGACCTAATACAGAGACCCATATTATATATATATATATATTATATAGATCGTATCAGGAGACCTATACAAAAATACTGTATATATATAAAAGTTTTTGCAAAACGAAATTGATTGCAAAAAAACGAATTTGATTGCAAAAACAACGAATTAGATCAAAAAACCCTTATAAATTCTTTGAGGTATTCTAGAAAATTATGATATTCTTACAGTATTTGGTTTTGAAAAGGTAGAAGTTGTAAAACTTTTATTAACAAAAAACTTATAGTAAAAATTATATCTCAAAATTGTTTACAAAATTTATCAATAAAAATAAAGATTGTCGACATAACTATTTTTGATCAGTACACGATTAAATTTGATTGAAATAAGATTAAATTTGATTGGCACATGACTAAAATTGGTCGACACAGAACTAAATTTGATTGGTAGTGACTAAAATTGATAGACACATGATTAAAATTGATCAGTAGAGGACTAAAGTAGATCGAAAAACACTGTAAATGTAATAAAAATATTTTCTAATTTCCTTGCGATTTTAAAGTTTTGTACCACCAATCATCTGTTGAAAAGAAGGTATTTATTCTAAGTAAATAATCAAGCCATTTATCTATTGACTTTAACCTGGTTCTTAATAAGTAAACAGCACGGATTAAAAAACTTTGAAAATAACTGTTGTCGCCCAATAGAGGGTTTTTTCTTTATTTCGGAAAAAACAATAGCACTGAAAAAAAGGCAGCAGCTTCTTTAATTATTTCATTTGGCACTTTTAATGTGTTACTGAATATACCAAAATTACTTTTATTTTGCAGCAGATTTTTTTATAGTGCAGCCTTGCTGTGGAATGCTTTGAAGGCACAAAATTCATGCTGTGACAGGAGTTTAAGAAAAAAAAAGGGAAAATGAAAGCATTAACCGGACAGCAGATTGAACCAAGACGCCAGAAAATATTAAATGCATGTTGTAAATCTGTATGATTATTCTTCATGATCACATAGTTCTACTGTATTAAAAAGAAGGACATTTGGACATTTTTGAACATTGGAAGACTGATCGATTTTTATAAAAAAAAAGAGGACGTATATATTCTCCTAAGCTTATAGTTGTTTGATGTTGCTCCTACTTAGAACTCGTTGTGGGAAATAAAATAAAAAATAGAGCTAATTGGACATTCCATGTCAACTCACACCCCTCTTTTGCCGACCATCTCCGATGTTGCTGAAACTTCGCATGTTTGTAGGTTTGGATGAGAAAATGTCTCACACCAAATTTTAAGTTTCTGAATCAACTAGTTTTTGATATATGAAAGTTGAAAATTAGACACAAAATCACCGCTTGAACGCCCCTGATTGAGCAAAAGTGGCCCTTCTGGCTTTCTTTTTTGTTTGATTTCAAAGTATTTGAATAAACATTTGGTGGTACAGAATTTGAAGATTGCATGAAGTAAAAGATTTTTCTTCCCAAAGCTTTTCATCTGACATTCTTCAGGGGAAATCGTCAGAATGAAGCAGAATTGAAACCGAACTAAGTTATAAAGGGGAAAGCAGAGTTCTCATTGGCTGAAAGAAGTTAGCCAATGAGAGAAAAGATTAAGAAATTTCAAAGAGTAGACAAATTCTTTTTGCTTACACAGAAGGGGATTAAAAGATTTAATGAAAGTTGCTTCAAGAGCAGAAAGGTGAAAGGAAGAGCAACCTTGAGCGAGAATAGAAAATTTTTCGTTGCTGTAATGAAGGGCGCATTGGGCATTGTCAAGAAGATGTTGACCAATGGCAGATTCGTGAAATTGTTGTGGGCATGTGTTGGCCTTGCTAGAGCGGGAAAGACTTTGGCGGTTGGCCGAGGCATGAGGAATGGTGATGGATCTAGGAACGTGTTGTTTAATTTGCTCTTCTAGCCATTGAGACATGCAACCAACGTACCGACTATCATAGTGGCACAAAAACTGGTAAATAACATTGCTGTGATGATGGGAAGGTAACACATCTTTTTTAATCGCTAGTAAAAGCTGTTGGGTGTTGAAAATAACACGTGGTTTGACAGAGGAAAAACAGCGTTTTACAGGAGACGTAATCTGCTTTTCAAACTTCATCAAGACATTTCCAATCAATGGGATGTGTAGGTAGACAGGGCACTTTTTTACTGTGTGGACCAGGTTAGAATTTAGTTGTTGAAGTTTTCGCTTGAAAGCCGAATTGATTACACATTTCAGGTAGCCATTTTCTAAAAGAATTAAACAAATTTTGCCAAGCTCTTGGTCCAGTTTGCTTTTAGAACAAATCATAAAAGCTCTGTGAATGAGAGTAGCAATTAGATTGATTTTCCGTTTCTGGGGACTAAAAGAGTTCCAACGTAGATATTGGCCAGTGAAGGTGGGTTTCCTGTATACTGAAGTTAGAAATTCTGAATCATGCCTTTCTACCAACATGTCAAAGAAAGAGAGAGAGTGATTAGATTCTTTTTCATAGGTGAAGTGAAGTGAGGGATGAAGGGAGTTGAGGTGGATTAAAAAGGTGTTGCAGTCTTCTTCATTGTTGAATACAGCAAAAGTATCATCAACGTACCAGAAGTACACCAGCGATCTTTTGGCAATGTTGAAAAGTTTTGCTTCTTGGTAGCCAACAAAAATGTTAGCTAAAGCTGGACCAAGCAGTGAGCCCATAGTGACGCCGTCGATTTGTCAATGCATGTTGTTATTGAAGCTAAATTCTACAGAGGAAGTGGCTAGCTGCATTAATTTGACAAAGATGTTGTGTGGAAAGGATGGCACCATTGAGTCGTCATTGTAAAGGGCATCAGCGCAGATATCTATGGTTTCAGCAAGCGGAACATTAGTGAAGAGACTGGAAATATCAAAAGAACAAGAAAGACAGAGGAAGGAGAAAAGGTAAATTTTCTGACTTCTTTTACAAAGGTGAAAGAATCAGACAGACAATTAGAAGAAAGGTTTTGGAGAACAGGTTGAAGAAGAGAAGTAAGCCATTTAGCTAGCTGATGTTGGGCCGATCCGGTCATAGACAAAATCGGACGTAAGGGTACGTCCTTTTTGTGTATTTTCGGAAAACCATACATGTGCAATCGCTGAGAGCCAGTGGGTCGGATTGCTTTGTAAACTTGCTTAGAAATTAGGTACTCTTTCCTCAGCTGTAGTAACCGTTGTTGTATCCGTGATTCAATTTTAGTGGTGTTGTCTTTGTTCTTTACTGAAGTCTTTACCGAACTTTTTAGCGGTTCTTTACCAAAGTCAATTAGATTTCGCGTAGAATGGTCGCACGCTAACGTAAGCCCAAACATCGAGCGAGCTTTCATGCATGATGAAATTGAGAAAAACCAGTCAATGGTTGCTTTTCTCAGAACTAAATGTCGCTCACTGTGGCAAGAAGCTAGACAGTTTTTGACTTTCTTCGACCTGGTACGATTCTGTTGTTACCTGTCAGTCATAGATGAACAAAAAGCTGTCAACTAAAAGAAGAACAGCAACAAACTAAGTCAGTTTATGAAGCAATCCAACCCACTGGCTCTCAACAAACCACGTGTTATTTTTAACACCCAACAGCTTTTACCAGCAATTAAGAAAGACATGTTACCTTCCCATCATCACAGCAATGTTATTTACCAGTTTTTGTGCCACTGCAATAGTCAGTACGTTGGTTGCACATCTCAACAGCCAGAAGAGCGAATTAAACAACACATTCCTAGATCCATCACCATTCCTCATGCCTCGACCAACCGCCAAAGTCTTTCCCACTCTTGCAAGAACAACACACGCCCACAACAATTTCACGAATCTGCCATTGGTCAACATCTTCTTGACAATGCCCAATGTGCCCTTCATTACAGCAACGAAAAATTTTCTATTTTTGCTCGAGGTCGCTCTTCCTTTTACCTTTCTGCTCTTGAAGCAACTTTCATTAAATCTTTTAATCCCCTTCTGTGCAAGCAAAAAGAATTCATCTACTCTTTGAAAATTTCTTAATCTTTTCTCTCATTGGCTAACTTCTTTCAGCCAATGAGAACTTTACTTTTCCCCTTTATAACTTAGTTTGGTTTCAATTCTGCTTCATTCTGACGATTTCCCCTGAAGAGTGTCAGATGAAAACCTTTGGGAAGGAAAATCTTTTACTTCATGCAATCGATTTTAAAGATGTCAATATCATTAGAAAGCTTTTTTCAGCAGCTTTCCGATGATATTCATATCTCAAATGTATGTATATAAATGAAAAAGTTATTTATTGTTGTGACTTTGTGACTTTGACCTTGCATAACCCCAAAAACCCCACTCTAGGCAAAAAAAATTTTTCAATATTTTTGTTCCTCACATAAAGGACTATCAGCATGCCAAAAATCAAAGTGGGATCTCTTTGGGTTTCCAAGATATTTTTTAATTAGAAAAAATTAACAAAAAACTTGCGAAAATGATTTATTTGAAAATATCGACAAAGTTGCAAAAATATTTATTGCATAAATATCAACAAATTTGCATCATTAGGCACACTTGTTAAGAGATCCCACTTTGATTTTTGGCATGCTGATAGTCCTCTATGTGAGGAACAAAAATATTGAAAAAAATTTTTTTTCTAGAGTGGGGGTTTTAGGGTTATGCGAAGTCAAAGTCACAAAGTCACGACAATAAATAACTTTTTTATTGGTACATACATTGGAGATATGAATATCATTGGAAAGCTGCTGAAAAAAGCTTTCCAATGATATTAACATCTTTGAAATCGAACAAAAAAATAAAGCCAGAAGGGCCACTTTTGCTCGATCAGGGGCGTTCAAGCGGCAATTTTGTGTCTAATTTTCAACTTTCATATATCAAAAACTAGTTGATTTAGAAACTTAAAATTTGGTGTGAGACATTTTCTCATCCAAACCTACAAACATGCCAAATTTCAGCAAAATTGGAGATGGTTGGCAAAAAAATGCCAAAAAGCGTGTGAGTTGACATGGAATGTCTCTTATGAAAAAAACACAACTTACCTGTTTTACTTACCGTTTTTTAAAGAACGCTTAAATTATTTGCAGCACTCTTGTCTTTTAGATATTAAGCTTGAACCTGCAGAAGAGAATTGCCACCAACGGGATAAATGACGCCATTATGCAATGTCAAAAGACGCAATGGTGCTAAGCATTGCACTTGCATAAAGCCAGGCAGTTTACAGAAAAAAAGATAGTAATAGTCCAGGTGGTTTACAGAAAAAAAGATGTGAGGGGGGGTGTGGGGGGGCAAAGCCCTCCACATTTGAAAAAATGTTGTAATTGTGTCAGCCCCTTTTTTTGAGGCTGGGTGTGCCCCTAATAAGCAGTTATGGATTTTCTTGGAAAAATAGCTTTTAAACAAGAATCTTTTGATAGTAAGTTATTAAATTTGTTAAAGATTGAATTAAATTTAGGTAGTCCTGGGTGAAAAGTGGTAATAAAAGGTGTCTTTTTGCTAGCTGATTTTGGGGTAGATATTAACAAATTTTTCCTTGGTATAATTTTGACTTCATCAAATATTTTCCAGATATGCTTTTCTTTATAGAATGGTGAAAGTATGAGGTGAGACAAGAGGCATGCTTTTCAAAATAGGCTGTAGTAGAGCAAATGTGTTTGATATGTAGTGCTAAACTTTTTGGAATATTTTGGATTATGTGATAAAGTGGATGGTAGGAACTGGAAAAAAGTTATTGGAGGGTACCAGTGGGTTTTGTGTAAAGTTCAGTTTTGATATTATTATTGATTAAATGTACTGTTGTGTCCAGGAAGTTTACTGTCTCAGGGGAAAATGAGTAAGTGAGTTTGATGGTTGGGTGTAAACAATTGGCATTATCAATAAATTCAAGTAAGGTATCTTTTTTGTGTGTCCAAACAATCCAGATATTGTCTAAATAATGTAAATATTAAGAGTTTTTTAGAGGATTGGGACATTAGTTGAGTTTCCTGTTGATGCATGAAGATATTGGCATACTTGGGTGCCATTTTTGTTCCCATTACTGTATCTTGCATTTGTATATAGTTTGAGTTATTGAAAGTTATTATTTTTTAAAATGCATTCAATCCAGCATGAAATCTAATAAGCTAATTTGGGGTCAGGTTGTGTTTGTTCATTATTTGCTTAACTGCTTCAACAATAACTTTATGAAGTATGTTTGTGTATAAGCTTTTTACATGCATGATGACTAAGAGAGTATTATCAGGGAGTGTGGACAGATCTTGTAGATGGTTTAAAAAAAGTGTTGCATTTTTGATAAATGATGGAATAAAGTTGTTGTCCATGTATTTAGTTAAATGGACATCTACAAAAACTGATAGTTTTTCAATTGCCATACCATTGCCTGATATTATTGGCCTGCCTAAATTGTCAGTCTTGTGTACTTTGGGTAAAAAGTATAAATGACCTGGTTAAATATTGGAAGGAAACATGATGTTAAATAATTCATTATTATATTGTCTTTTTTCATTGCTATAAGTAATTTCTGCACAGCAGTTTTAATGTGGTTTGTTATGTCATGTTTAAATGTTTGTATGTGTTAGTGTCCTTGAGTTGTTGATTGGCTTTGGTAATGTAGTCTTGATGTGATAAAACACAGGTGCCGTCAGCGTTATCAGCACATAAAATAATTAAATCTCTTCCTGCTTCAAAACTAACTCCTTTGGAGCATTTCGAGTGTCGAGTGTCCTGATTCGCATATAATTGCTACTTTGACTATGTTAACACTTGCAGTGCGAAAGGACGTAGATATACGTCTAAGAACAAGGTCTCATTTATCGTTAACTGTTACTAACCCACCAACCTTTGGGGATTTCCCTAAAATTAAAAAACAATTAACTAAACTTGGCAAATAGCAAACTAGGGCCAAATTGCTTAACCTTCCACACCCAAAGTGTTAATATAAATGTCTAGATTAATGTTGTGTCCACTATCTGGTGTCCAGTTTCTATGGGTGGATTGTTGTAAATCGGGAGGGTGTTCAGGTAATGCAAGTGACTTGCTTGCATTTTGTGTGTCCATAAAAATATTCTTTTATTTGCATTCTGCAAACAAAATCATTCATATCTGTCTCCAACTGGAAATGATCTAGTTTAAATGGTGTGACGCTAAATTCCAATCCTCTGCTCAATAAATCTAATTGATATTCTGTGAGCAAAACATTTGAAAGATTGTACACATTAGTTTTGAGCTTGCTTTTATCTTCTTTTTTCTTTAATCCTTCATGAAATTTGTTTTTCTTTTTTTCTTAAATTTTGTTTCTGAGCTGATGATGGTGTCTGTGGAAGGATGACTTGTTTGGTCCAAAATTTCTGTGGATCAAGAAGTACTAGAAGTTCTATTATGTATTTCAATGTTGTTTCTGTTTTTGGAGGTAAGCCTACTTATATCTTTGATCCAATTTGTCCTATTTTTTTCTCTGTTTAGCTTTTTCCTTTTTTGTTCAAGTTCCATTTCAAGTTGTTGAGTTTTACTTTTAATTTCATCTTCCAATATAGATAAATTATGTGGACCAACTTTAGTATGGATAATTTTTTTAAGTGATTCTAATTGTTTAGAAATGCTATTTATTTGTTATTGACATTCTTCTAGTGATAATTCCATTAAATTAATAGAAATATCATTGTCTCCAATTTTTTTTATACGAGGGTCAGTCAAAAAGTAATGAGCCCTGTTAACTTTAACCGCTTTAACCTTCATATTTTTTCTAGAAATTTTAAGGGTGTTTAGTAAATTTACTGCTTTAAAGATAAATTGTAAAAAAAAATTGTTTCAACGTGTCCACTTTTGGTATTGTGTTTTGGAAATGACGTCATCACTGGATGTCCGTCAGAAGCAGAGAGCTGTGATTGAATTTCTTGTTTCGGAAGGGGAGCCACCAAAACAAATTTTCGAAAGATTGGTAAATGTTTATGGAGATGCTTCATTAGCCTACAGCACTGTGAAAAAGTGGGTATCCAGGATTAAACACGAAGAAGATGATCCAAGTTTGAGTAGCCTCCAGGACAGACCAAAAAGTGGAAGATCATCTTCTGCAGTCAATCCTGGAAACAATGATAAGGTTGAGAAATTGATTAGAGATGATCGCAGAATCACTATTGATGACATTGCTGAATGTGTTGGAGTTAGCCATGGAAGTGCTGTGAATATTGTTAATGAGCTAGGCTTTGCAAAGGTTTGCGCCAGATGGGTTCCGAGGCAACTTTTGGATTTTCACAAGCAAGCCCGTTTTGAAGCTTGTTCGGAGCTTATTGAGTGTCACAGAAGTGACAAAACTTTTCTCAGCCGTATAGTGACAGGAGATGAAACCTGGGTTCATCACTATGAACCTCTGTCGAAAAGATCATCCATGGAATGGCGTCACCCCACGTCCCCAAGAGCCAAGAAATTCAAAAGTCAACGTTCAGCTGGAAAAATTATGGCGACTGTGTTTTGGGACATTGAAGGAGTGATATTGGTAGATTTTATGCCTAAAGATACTACCATCAACTCAGATGCTTACATTGACACTTTACGCAAACTGAAAGCGAAACTGAGAAGAGTACGACCTCACCTGGACATGTCTAAGGTCTTGCTGCAACACAATAACGCCAAGCCCCATACCAGTCTCAAAACTCGTGAAGTGATTGCTTCTTTTGGATGGACGACGGTAACCCATCCCCCATACTCACCCGACCTGGCACCATCTGACTATCATCTTTTTGGACCATTGAAAGAAGGAGTTAGGGGGCAGCACTTCACTAGTGATCAAGAAGTCAAGCATGCTGTAAGAAACTGGTTAAAAATGCAGCCTGCTGACTTTTACAAGGCTG